>JBAMCI010000035.1:15097500-15812500 GCA_037075265.1 Drosophila nigricruria
TTTTTTGAAACACACTTGATCTGAGCGTGCTATACACGGATCTACATAAAAAATATTTCAAGTCACTAGCTCTTATAGATTCTGAGATCGACGTGTTCATACATAGGGGCAGACGGACAGACGGACATGGCTATATCGACTCAGTTCGTCGAGCTGATTAAGAATATATATACTTTATGGGGTCTGCCACGCCTCCTTCTGCCTGTTACATACATTTTAACAAAACCATTATACCTTGTTTTCCCATTTTCAATGGGTTCAGGGTATAAAAATGAGTTTGCTCAAGTTTTGCGCTGGGTGGCCAACAGGCATATGTGTGAGTGTGTGTGTAAGGAAGAGTTTTGACATGCGGCGTACAGCTAGCTCCCCAAATAGAAAAAAACGTTTTAGTTTCGCCTTTGATGCCATCGAAGTTGCGTTAGCGTTGCAAACTAATTTATCTTATTGAGCACACAACGTCCCTTGACTACAAATGGAAAGTGTACTATGATTCTGACAGCACCAAATAGTATCAGATGGATCTAAAAGCAGATATTATACACAGTCATGTGTGACAGATTGAACTAAAACTAGCATTCAGAACTACTTCAACAACTGCAGCAAAAGGGCCAAAATGAATCGAAAATAAATTGTAAATAATGTCAAGAACTCATGCCTTGTATGTCCTTGCAGCTAGTATTGCAAATTAATTATACATTAAAACGTCAATTAAAAGTTCATACAAGTTTTTACAACTTGTGTCGTCGTTGGTATAGCAGAAAAACTTAAATATTGTATAGTTTTAATGGATTATTTTAATCAATTCTAAGCATATATAGACCATTGTTTAAGATATGAAAATATAGCTAGTTAGTTATAGTTATGGTATGGCTATTACTAATGCCAACTCTTAAATGCATGACTGATCAAGATTTTAATCAAAATCTGTGCACATTGATTAGGAAATTCAGGTTCTAGCCAAAGAAATTCAGGTTCTCTTCAAAGCGAATAGTGTGAGCAGATTTTCGCATCATGGATAAGCTAAGATATTCATTATATTGCGCATAAGTAAGTGTATTTAATTTTTGGCACAGAGATAAACAATTTTTCTAGTTTCTAGTTTGTGTTCACTGTTTGCTTGTGCATACTTGCAGTGTCTCTTGATTTTTTCATAAACAGTTTTGGCCGCATTTTCTTTTTTGGCAAAAAGCGCAAGCAATCTCGCACACAGTCAAGATTGGGCAATTTGCTAATGTAGCTGTGTACGTGCAACTTATGACTCCATCTACGGCAAGAGATGAAACTATGGATGCGACTGAGATAGTAGAAAAGAGGAGAGAGATAGACAGAGAGAGGCTACAGAACCATGACCCCTGCCCATAAAGTATGTAATATAACAATGCACAACTGGGCACGTGGGCGTGGCACAATATATGAACAGTAAGTAAACTTTGCGACGGGCTTATAAGTTGCCAGGAAAAGAAATTGTTGTGTCTAGCTGAGTCATATTTCCATCAGACCTCGGGGCCAGGACTCACGAGAAAATGTTCGTGGGAAAATGGCAAGTTTCGGCGGCATGCAGCTGTGAGTTCCCTGACTGACTACTTTTTTTTCTTTTTTTTTTGCCAACCGCATTCACATTCGCTGCAAATATGCAAATTCAGCCAAGGGATTGGCGAACTGTCATGCAAATGAACTTGCTACCATATTCGACTAGAATTCAACTGGTCCCACAACACCGCAGGCACAATCTTAAATCAAGCACTCGAAGCAGCCAGCTAGCTGGAGGTGTTAACGAGAAGGATTTGGCATAGGTCAACTGGGCGCATAAGAAGTCATATATTTTCCGAAACCCTATTAAATTACATCTTGTCGCCTATTTAACGTCCCGCTCAAAGTTCTCACAGCGTGTTCGCAATTTATTCAACAGTGTGAGAGAGCATAAAACTTTATTGCATAACTTGCACAAAATATGTTTTTTATATGCTCGTAAAAAGGAAATCTACATCATAGCTAGCCCGTTAGAAGGTGCACAGAAAGCTTCTGCCTGAATCTAGGGTACATGGTCAGCTGCAAGTAAAACCGTAATTTACACACATTTTAATTTAGTTTTTGCCATGTTTATATATCATGAGTGCTTCTGAGTGGGTATATATGTGAGTGTGTGTTTGTGTGTGTGTGTCAGCTGTGTGCAAATTTAAGTGGGGCTTACCCAAAATTATGCATATCAACTTTATTGCTCGCACATATCCCTATGAACATATACATTTACATACGAGTAAGTGCATAAGCGCACACACACACACACACACACACGCACACAACAGCACTCATACATTTAGGGAAAGTTTTGCATATTTTACGCACTGATTGGATGCTGGATGACTGTTGTCTCAGCAGCCTCTTGTCTGCCGTCTGCCGTCTGCCCCAGGCAATCCAGTTGCCATTCTTATCAAGCCCCGCATTGGATGGGTATATTTGGGCTGTGATATGTGTACACATTGCAGAACGATGCTTATAGGATCTGTCTTAAACAATAATGTTATGGAGTGAATTATAAAGTTGATTAAACAAAAAATGTAACTGTAATCAGTTGCACGTCAATTGCATAAATTAATTAAGTCCTGAGGCAAACTTCGATGGACACTATTATATAAACTTTGTTACGCCAGGCGTAAAGTCTGCCAACTCAATAATTAAAACTTTAAATTGTTTAGCAAAAAATTGTTTAAAAAAAGATAGTATGAGCAATATACATATATAGCTGGTTTCTTAATAGATCTCTTACCTCTTTAGATCAGGCGTTAAAACTAATTATAAATGTATTTTGATAGTTAAGCTTATTACATAATATTTTGAAAAAGGAAATTTTATATCTTTTATAGGTATAAATAAGATATATATATTTATGAAAAAGCATTTAAATCTAGATCTAGATATTATAAAAAATTAATATTGTGTAGATTTTTCAAGAATTCCTTTTATTTATTAGCGAAATATTGCAGGACTATGCTATAATTTCATATTTAAAGTCTTATAACTGAGAGATTGGTATTTCAACATATCTGGTTTACTTTCAGAAGGATTCAAGTCAACTTTAATGCAGAGCTAAACATCCATCTATTTATATCTAATATAAACTATATATCATCCGTCTATTGGGTATCCTGCAGTCATCGCTATTTGAGCTAGCCACGAATTCGTATTTTATTTTATGCTGCAGCCCCATTTTGTGAGTTTTGCTTGTGAAGTGCACAATGCAAAGATTTATTTTGTGCTGACAAACAGCGCGTCGCTTGTTGGTAATCGATGGCAATGAGCATTGCCATTTTATACGCTTCAGCAGAGACGGCAGCAACGAGAAGGCGACGGAGATGGATGCGAGGACATCCACATGGCATTTGCCATGCTGTTTGTCTGTCTGATTATGGCAAAGGAGCACACTAAGATGCACAGACACACGCGCTCACAGATTGCCGGGCTCGACTAAACTCAAGTAATAAATAAGCATATCAGTTGGGCGAAGACTGAAGCTAATTTGTTATCATTTGCACGATATGAATACAGTATAATAAATGCAAGATGTGCAAAATGAGTTACAAATGCCAAATGGAAATAAATGTGTGTCAGCATTTTCTGCTGCATACTTTGAGGCTGCGCATAGAAATCTATGTAATTTGTATTAGAATGGGGATGTAAGTAGCTTATAAGTCAAGGAATATCTGAAAAGGATACAAGTTGACAGCATCGAACAAAGTTTCTATGATTTCTTGAAATAGGCATCAGCAATGTCAATTTAACGCTCTTTAAGTAGTCAATTACTTTGCCACTTCTGTGCCACCTTGAAGCGAGAATGTTTCACATTCATTTGCCTTACAGCCATGGTGTCTGCTCTTTGTTGGAAGCGCAACAGCAACAACAGATAACTTTTCAATTATATTCAATTCCCTCAGCTGCTTTGGAAAGTGGAAACAATGTGGTAACAACAACTTTTCAAATAATTTATGCCATTTCTAAATACTTGCAAACACAAAGTTGCAAAGCAAACAATCAAATTCATTGGAAAAACGTTGCTGCATTGCTGATATTATACGATTAGCCATAAAAGAAAAGAAAAAGATATAACAAAAAGCCATAAAAAGTTAAATTTATGCGGCTGAACGGAATTTAAATGGCAGCGCATCGGATTTTTAGGTATATAAACAATTTAATATCTTTTAACTCATATTATAAATCTGTAACATATAAAAAAAATGATAGAATATAAGAATAAGTAATAAATTATATTCGACTTAAATATCTTATATTTATAATTTATTGTATATACTCATTTAATGTCATACTAAATCTACTATATATGGTAAGTAGTATATGAATAGCAACATATCTAATCAATCTATATGGCCGCAATATCTTATCTATTAATATTCATAATTATCATAATTAAATATGTTTGTAACTGTTGTAAGAGTTAATTGTATTATTGTGTTTAGCTTTAGCTGCCAACTTGCTGACTTCCCCTGTAGATTCTGATCACTGATCTATAATTTTTCAGACATGTGAAGTACTTTAAGATTTTATCTGAAAAATTTGGCATCGTTATTTATGTGTGCGACACACGCACATACACACACACTGTCACTCATTTCAACTGTTTAAAATTCTGTGATTGTACATTCTCTTCGAATGTCTTTTAGGCTGTATTTTTTGTTTCTTTTGTAACTTTGGCTCCTTGCAATATATTTACTTCAAGGCTCCACTCGACTTGTGTTCATGTGTATGTGTGGGTGTAGGGAAGCAACGCAAGAAAAGCTCAAGCACACATACGCAACGGCCTAACAGCACACACAGACACACACACCCGAAAAAGAAAAAAAAAATACATTGCGAGGGACGAAGCAATGACCACGCATAAAACATGTGAAAAGAGAGCAGGATGGCAAACGAAACGAGGAAACGAAAAGAAATAAAATGAAATGCCAAACAAACCAAAAAAAAAAGCAACAAATACAGCAACAACACCAAAAACGAAACAACAAAACGGAACACAAAAATGTCGGCGCATGGGGCAAATGGCTGCAAAAACAATGCAAATAGCAATAACGACGACGACGCTGCGTCTGTGACTAACAGTAAAAGAGAGTGGAAGGGGTCGCTGGACGGAGTAGTACAACTGCGAAGTTGACAGAGAGGGACGGGGATGGGAGGGGTTCCATGTATGTTTCTGTACGTAGACAAATTCAAATCTGCTTAGTGTTTACTACATAGTTTACGCTAACGACTCGAAGCCGCCAATGCTGTTGGTATTGATTTTTACTGTTTTTTGTTGTTGTTGTTGTTCTTGTGCATCTCTTTTGCTCTGTCTAACTTCCGCAGTTGCTGCTCATGCCAGGCATGAGTGGGAGCAGTAGCAAAAGTCGCGGCCAGTGGCTGGCTTTCAGCCTACCTGTGAGAAGACAGCAACAAAAATACACAAGAAATGCAGCAACTACAAATCGGATTTGCGTGAGTAATTGGCAAGACAAGCGTTTGGGCCTAGAGCGTATTGGCAACACGCAGCAGGAAGAAATGACTTTGCCAAGTAGCTTTGTGTGTATGTGTGCGTGAGGGTATGTGTGCGTAAGTCTGTGTTTGTTGTTCCTTTTATTGTTGTTGCTCTTTAGAGTGAAACCTCAGTAGCGTTGGCAAAGGTGACAGAATGACAGCAGAGAAGAAAAAAAAAAACAAATGAGAGCTCGTGCAGTCGCATGAAACTGACTGAATAATACTCGTTCGATTTACGAGTGAGCAGCTTAAGAGATTATCTGCCAAGCCTAATAACAGATATCGATTTTGGACTTATTGTGGATCGTTTCTTCGATGACCTTATTGTGTAGTAAGTTTATTAATGACTCTAGCTCTGAAACCATATAGTCTGAATATACACGATGATGTATATCAAGTTTCAAGTCTCTTACTTATTCCTCAATAAATTTATTTCCTTTTAAGCACTTAAACTCAATATACCCCCCTCATAGGAGCAAGTATTACAGCAACGGCGCTACCAAAAGCAAAGAAAAAGTTGTCTAAAAGCGCAAATGTGTTACATGTGCCAAAAACACACTCATACATGCCCATACACACACACACACACAGCTATACAAATGTATATAGAGAAGAGGGCTGGTAGGAAGCAGCTTAGTTGTTTTAACTAAGTGACAGCCAGACACGCTGACAGTCAGCCTGAATCCTGAATATACAGTTGGGAGTTAGTTGTGACTTACCTCATCGATAAACTCAAAATCCCCGCCAGTTTCGCCCACATACTTCTTCTTCTTGGCATCGGCGCTGCCAAGCAGACAGGATGACATCAACACCAGGATCAGACAAACGCTGGCAATGAGCGGCAAACGCAAGCGCTTCATGGCGACGGCAAATACAACGGCAACGGGAGCGACTTTAAGAATGATAAGCAAACGTTCCGTAAGGAGACGAGCGACGCTAACGGAAGCGGCTCGAATGCGTAGCGAATTGTTCACGATTTCTGTTGGCAATGTTAATTGCTTGAATTGAATAGCTCACACACGCGCACGCCTACAATCAAACAAACTGCGAGACACACATACACGCGCGCTCACGACTGTAAGTGTAAGTTTTGGACCTCTGGCGATGCACTGCAGCAGACACACGGAACGTGATAGAACTGTAAGCGACGCGACCAAAACGTAAACTGAGCGCAAATTAATTTGCATTGCTCTGCCCAAACGGCATTGGAATTTTGCGGCAGCCGAGTAGAAGGCGCAATGCGCGACAGAAGAGCGCCTCCAGGACATGTAAGAGAGCGTATTTAGATATATTACATGCCATAGAGTTGTCACCCGAGCTGACAAAGTCAAATAATGTTGCTTAACTGCAGATTGAAAAGTCTATTAGAAATGAATACAAATTATTGCTAGAACTAATCTAAAACTTGAACATTTTTCGATAGTTAAACTTAAATACTTTTGGGCTCTACTCAATAATATTATTTCAGTGTATGTCAGTGCGTATGCGCAATGTGCAACCCCTGCGACGCATCGTATGCTCTCTCGCTAAATTCGATTTGCTGGGACAAGCAACAACCGCCAAGCGCTTCCAGACGACAACCACCAGCACAAGCACTGCAAGGCAGAGAGCACAGAAGTGTTCTGTGGCAGAGCAACATCTAAAATCGATTTTATTTTCCGTCTAGCTTGCTGTTAGCTCTGTCGCTTCGACCATGCTCTTAACTGCGTCGCGGCAATTGGCCATTGGGTCGTGAACCTGCCAGCAGCGACAAAGTCGCGCTCACATCCCAAATGGACCACAGTGGTTCTTGTTGTTGTTGTTGTAGTTGTTGTCGTTGCCGCTGCTGGTGCTGGTGCTGTGCTGCCAGTGTCGTTGGCTGTTGATTTTTATGTATTGGCGCTTGGCACACTTGGCCCGCATCGATGACGCCGTCACCACGATTATAGCCAACGCTTTTGGCCGGGAAACCCCGTAACCATTTAACGCGTCAGCGCCTCGCAGGCTGCCCAAAAGGCAGCTTCCAAGTCGCCGCATTTGCCCAAGTCTATGTCTCGGGCACGTCGGCCCCCAGGCTCTGTCAGTTTTAAATTAATAGCCCCTCGCACACAGTCACATAGGCCGCGTTGTGTGTGCTGTGTCTGTGCATGTGGATGTTTGGATGTTTAGCAGCTCTAGCCTCCACATCCTTTTCCCCATTTGTAATGGCATCATTGACTTTTGCTTTGATAGTGCTTTGGCCAAGCCCCCTTTGCTACGGGTCACAGCGCTAGTGTTTGTGCATAGGTAATTATTGATGCTTGGAGAATTGCTTTTGTTAAGCTGTTCTACATGGTGTTTGTTAAATCTTTACATTTTATTTGATATTCAAATGATTTTCAATCAACAAGTCCATCTTATACTAAATATAGTTATTGTTGCGGTCGCATTAAATCAATCAATCAATCAATTAACTTTATTGAATGGCCTGCTAAAAAAGATGCGCTCAATAACTCACGCACTTTGGTGCTATATAATTAATTCATAATATTTTTGTTCTTGCTGTTCGACATGGCTTTCAAGTTGTATATAAACAAATTTTTTTGATTTTTAACACATAGAATATGATTTCATTTAGTTTCTATGTCAGTTTGTGTGCAGATTAATAATTATTTTTGGTTAGTTACAAGTCTTAAACGCTTTCTAATATGGAAATGCCTGCTAATGATTGTTAGTTACATCTGTATAAAGGAAACAAAAATAAAGTAAAAGAAACGAAATTAACTGCGGCTAGACAGCGGCTGATTTGTTCACTGGGGCGCCAAAAGTTTACTAAATTATGCGTAATTTTGCCTAAATGCTATATGAAAATTTATTATAAGGAATACTATTTGCTTGGCTGCTGTCGCATTTTTGGCCGCTTTAACATTATGGCTGTAAAAAAAATTGATGCAGTCGGAGATTCCGTTCGCATGCATTACAAATGCACTTTTAGAGATTCCATGCGTGTCACAATACGACGACGTAGCTCTGCGTATCTGAAATGAAGAACGGCATAAATTTTACTAGAAATTTACCACTATATGGTCAAACTAGAAACTATGATACGTAGAACAGAGTATTAACAATGTTCCTGTTCGAAACAATCGACCTCAAAGGTCGGGATTGTTGTTATTGGCAATGATTCAGCTTTACTGTTTTATGAAGGTCGAAGTATAAAACATTTAATGCGTGTACCTTTCAGTAAACTCAAGAAATAGGAGGCATGTCAATATATAATTCATTTTACATTTGCCTACCTCTCTTTCACTTTGACGACCTCACGCGCCAACTCCTGATCATAGCGATCCAGTATAGCGCGGCATTCCGGCAGCGATAGATTTAAAAATTGAGCAACTTCATTACTGCAAACAGAGAAGATAATTTATATATTGATAGTTGACTAGCTTAATGGGCCACTCACCTGATTTCATCAGTTTTGCGTGCATCCACAAGAAATAGGCGCGCCACATCCTCGTGCGGACCCAGCGTAATGCGAGTTATTAATGGATATTCATTGTCCTTCAAGCGCTTCTGTTCGCCATTGTCACGCACGATGAAGAGCGAGAAATTCTCCGCGGCACTATCCACTTTATACTTCTCCAACACCAAATTGATTACCTCCTGAGTGGTGACCAGCGAAGAGACCCACACAGACATTTGAGAGCCATATGGTGGCGTGAAAAACGATGTTTCCCGATTGTAAAAATGTCCATTGATTGAACAGCGACGTTTCAGCTTCGTGCGCGAACTGCAAGCATTAAACGCATAAGATTAAAAGGTATAAAAATAAGAAAAGCCTTTACTAACCGTCGATTGCCACTGCGACGTTTGATGGCAGCAGCGCCAGTGCGCGGGGGTCTTCTCAATACAACGCCATCTTCATTCACATGCAAACCCGCCTCATTGGCTGCACTGCCATCTGCAGCACCTTCTCTGCCCTCAGTGGCCGTGTACAGCTCGTCCGTTTGAGTCAGCTCGTCGCCAGCCACAGCACCACTTAACACCTAAACAAATGAGATAAGCATTATTAAAATAAATAACGATATGGTGGTGATAAAAACAAACTTTCTAATCAACCTTTAAATTAACTTAACTGCCTGATCTCCATTATATTATTTGTACCCCCAGTTCTCCTTGTATTATTTAATATATATACACACACATTGAAGATTGAAATAATAACGTTTGCAAAAGGCGTACATAAAGATAAGCATTACTGCAAGACGATTCTACAACTGCAAGCAGAATACACTACAATCTAAGTCATATATTTTGCTCAAATAATTTGCGACTTGGAGAAGATGAATTAAATATTAAAAGACCATACCGCTCATGGAGTCTTGATAACAGTATTCATATTTAACTATGGTTAACATGATGGATATGGTTGGATAAACACACCGTCTTCTTAGAGCTTCTTGCTGCTGTTCTCATTCCACATATCATAATTCTCATTTTCAATTATATAAAGTATAATATTACCGATGATGCATCGGCACGGCTCGACTCATGTTCAATTGCACCTCCTTTGGGATAGCAGTTCATTTGGATTTGTATATAACGTTGAGGCACATCGCTACGTCGCACTGTCGCCAAACGATGTGGGCGCAGCGTTGTTTCGTCATCGTCATCACTGTCGGAATACACAAAGCAGCTGGGACCAGATTTTGAACGATTGATGCCCTTCTCGAAAAGCTGTCGTCCTTGTTCATAGGGTTTGTGGTGTTCCCGGCTAGGCGCTGTAGACGCAAAGGCAGAACCACTCTTCTGCAAGGCATACTGGCGCTGCGACGAACGAGGTGAGTCTACGCTGCTACGCAAATGCATCGTGTCGTTTATAAGTGTGGGATCAATGGAGCGCAGCGCGTGCTCGCAATTAAAACTCTTGCTCATAACCGAATTCTCGCCGTAGAGCTTCAAGGAGTCATGTATCCGAGAAGGATCGATAGGCTGATTACGTTTCAGCGTGTCGTCATTTGGCTCCTGAAACGAGTTAGCACCATTCACATAATCCTGATGAACGCTTCGCTTAAAATCCTCGTAGTCCATGGGCTTCAACGTTGCATCATCAGATGTTTTGTAGTCCTCCAGCGTGGTGTTGCTAGTGCTTACGGTGGTTGTGTTTTGTGTATTGGTATTTGTGGTCAAAGAGCCTGTGGCAGTCATAAAGTTATCTGAGCTGCTGCTTGTTGTGGTGTTTGTGGTTGTTGTGGGTGATGAGGCAGTATTGATTTGATTGTTTTGCGTGGCTGTCGAAGATGTGCTAGAGGAGCACGTTTTACTGGGCGAGCTCTCGCTGGACGATTGCGACGATGAAGACGGCAACTTGACGGGCATTGTTTCATAGACCTTGTCCTTTTCACTTTGACGTCGCTCCACTTGCAACAAGTCATCAATATCATCCCAGTCCAGTTTTTCTAGATTGTCCAACTTAGAGGGCAATGTGCTAGATACGCAGCTCGTACTGGCCGTAATGGCGTCCGAGGCGCTACCAATTAACGTGCTCGAAGAATCCGTGTTTGTTACATCCTCGTCATCATTGTTCGAACTCGACTGTCCATTTACCACCTGTCCACTGCCTGCTGTTGTGTTTGCGGAGGCATCTTCCGGTGTTGTCGGCAGCTCCGATATCTCATTCAAACTACATGAATCAAAGGTCATGCTTTCTGACAATGAAATATCCGTGGAAAGTGGATCAACCTCGCTAGCGGTTGTTGTGGGAGGCGCCACCGATTCACTGCCTTCGTTTTCCTTGTCCGAGCAGCTCTCCTGCTTAACAACAAAGGTAAATAAATTAAAGGGAAAACTATATCGTGTGTGAAAACCTACATCTTGTGCCTTAGACGTACGGCAGGAGTTGCGCTTGCGCACTATAAACGTACGTTGATCATCGTCCTCCTTCAGATGAATAACGCCCTGCACGCCCCAAAACACGCGCAAAGGCCCCTCCAAGATCAAACGATTGTTCACTTCACGGCTGCGTATCTCAAGGCTCTTATTATCATAAAATTGATTGTAAACCTGCAAGTTGTAAACAATTTCAATTAAAACTTGTTCGATTAGCTTTATAAGAAAATTCCTCATACCTTAAGTTTGGACTCCAAATGGTCGCGGGGCAGCGCAGGTCCATTAGCCTGAGCTGCGACTGGTTTCTGGGCGCCTTTTACACCATAACTTTTGTGTGACTCAACGCGCGTGCCATGACCAAAGAGCTGCGGTCCGAACAGCACACCATAGCAGGGCACATGACAATAAGGCACTCCTTTATGCTATTACAATAAATGCATGCGATTAATTGCGTATTGCAGCAAAGCTGCTTAGCTGATTAAATACCTCTGCATGCTGGCCGGGATTAAGGCGCTTGCCGCACTCTTCGCAGCGCAAACATTCCGGATGCCAATCGTAGCCCAGTGATTGTTTACGTTCCGCTGTGTTGGATCGAAATATGTAATTTGAATGCTGATTATTTAAACAAATGGCATGCACATCACGACTGTTATAAACTGTATATGGCAATGAGTGTGTGTGTGTGTGTGTACATATAGAAGCACATGCATATGTGGGTGTTTAAATTACCAAAGTAAACGGGTTTGCCGCACTTGTGGCACTTCCACATTCCGCTGGTCACTTGGTCGGTCGGTCGGTCGTTCAGTCGTTTCCTGGCGGGGGCGTGTTTAGCGCGTTGTGACGTCAAGAAGATTTATGCAGGTTGATATGAACAAGGAACGCAAATACGTAGAACAAGAACACAAGACAAAGGGTAAACAAATGTGAAAAGCACACAACGACGACTGCGGCGACTAACGACGACGACGACGACTTTAAACAACGATTCAGCGCTTCACTTTCATTATTTCATTCAAGAAATTAGCACTTGGCGCTTTTAAATAATTTGTAAACTGCTTGTGCATTGATAATAACAAAGTTTTTATAGAAAAATTATATTACACTAAACGAGCACCAGGCGAAAGAAGCAGAAGAACCAAAGGCAGTGCTAGTGCTGCACAGCGTTTAATGCCCAATCAACTGTTTTGCAACACTGTTCAAGCGTTTTGGCCAAATTTAGTACGTTATTAAGCGCAAGTAGAAAGTGAGACAACGACGACGAAGACGACGACGACGACGTTTTGTTGTGTGCGTCGCTTAGTGGCAAATTTTTGTTAATTACCTTATAATAGCTTCAATATTCAATTAATTAGTAGCTCGCTCAGCTCACAACTGTGGCAGCTGTTTGAAAAAAATGTGCGCGTGTCATTATTGCAACTCAGGCACCCACACTTAAGCATTGCTCTGCTCAAAATCAAGCGGATCAATTTCAGCAGCAGCAGCAGAAGCAACAGCTGAAAGAAGCCAAAAATTTCGCTGCGCGATTTGTGTAAATAGCCAACGGTGCAAATACTGCAAGCAGCAGCGTGCGCGTGTGTGAGTGCGTGTATCGTGTCTAGCAATGCGCGCCACAATTGAGTTTGAGGAATGCCTAAAGGATTCGCCGAGATTCAGGTACACAATATTGAGCCCATCTCGGTCACATAACAAAGCCACACTTAACCCCCACCCCACCCACCTCTCACACACACAGTGCGCATTCTATTTCCGCATTTGGCATTTGGTATTTGCATTTGGGCTGCCAGACAGTGGCTTGGTAATATATTTTTCGTAGCGTGACTGGTTCCGCTTGGATATCGTGCTATCAACAGCTTTCGTTCCAAGCGCCGCCCTCGCGCCGCCCCGCCCCTAACAACGGCTGGCGCTTAATCATCATTGAAAAAACTTTTGCACTTCAGTTCAGCATCGTCAGAGTTTTGGAATTTATCATTCGTCTACACATATAATGGGAAATTGTTCATTTGTTTGTTGCCAATTATGGTGTCAATCGATTGAACGCCTTTCGGCGCTCATTGATAAGATTTCTCCCAATTGCCAGCCTATCTTAGTCTCCATTAATCTCGCCCAGAGACAAAGCTTTCGCTCGATTGCTTCAGACATTTTTTGTTGTTTTTTTTTTAATTGCCAGCCCAAGCTTAGCTTGGCTTTCACATGAACCAAAACGACTCAACAGGTTACAGACAAACAAACAAACGAAAAGAAATTAAAATTATTGCAGACTTAGGAGATACAAAGAGTCTCTCAAACTGTGTTTGTATCTTTCGCCTACGTGTGCAACTCTGGCTAATGGCTTTAAGATCGCGCCTTTAATTAAACGCACAAGCAGCACTTCAATAAAGTGGCATAAATTAAAAGAGTCAACATAAACAAACAGCCAGCAGGCAGCAGGCAGCAGCTACTACGCCGCAGCTGTCATTGCCAGCAGGTCCGTAAACCTCTCCCCTCTCCCACCTCCTGCCCCCTGCGCTGTGGACAAAGTTAATCGTTTGCGACACAGAGACTCGTCGCTTCTTCTTGGACGCCGTTGTTTGCATCGATTAAACAATAACAAGATTTTTACTAACGTCTTCAATTTTGTTCTTGGCACAGACAATTCATATCCAAGGAGGAGGCGGACATTGAGCACTTGGAGCAGAAGCTCGACAAGATTATCAAGCTATGCAATGTGGCTGTCGACTCGGGCAAGGAGTATGTCAAGAATCAGAGGTAAGCTGCGCACCTGCTACTCTCTATACAAATTTTTATCTTTATTTGATGGCTTTCTTTTGTTTATTACCCACAGCGCCTTTGCCATGTCCTTGTGGGATCTGCAACAGCATTTTCTCGACAATAAAAATGCGCACAATGCGCTGGGCAAGCTGATTCATTGTTTTCAGGTGCGTCGCCCATTGCAGCTAATTACTTGAAAAACTTTTATATTTATCTGGTGTATTTTGACAGGAAATGAATAAGTTTCATACGATATTATTAGATCAGGCCAGTCGAACGGTGTTGAAAAATCTCAATGTATTTGTCAAGGATGACATTAATCAGGTCAAGGACTATAAAGGACACTTCTTGAAAGTCTCAGAGGGCTATGACAATGCGCTCATTAAGAACGCACAGGTGCGTACAGTACAGTGGCTTCTATATGCTTACGTGAAGAAGTAACTCCCATTTAACCAACGGCAGGCGAGCAAAAATCGGCCACAGGAAGTTCAGGAGGCTGCCAACATACTGTCCGCTTCCAAGTCTTGCTTTCAGCACACCGCTCTAGACTATGTCAACTATATAACGCTGGTGCAGGCTCGCAAGGTGCCTTCGATACTCTCAACGGTAAGTTTTTGCCAAATATATCTAATTGATTTGTATATAGACTTAGAGGCTATTAGCTAGTCATAAATTTAATACCTGAAGTGAAATATACTCTTAAGACTTTTAACATTGTATATAGAATTAAAGTGACTTCATATGACTTATAAAGAATTAACTTCATTTCCATATGAAGCTTATCTTAAAAAACTTAAATATTATAATCAACATTTGATATACTTTTATAATATTCAATCTAATGCCATACATAATTGATATGTTTTTGTTTAGTCTGTTGATAACAAAAAAAAAACGAGTTGAGTAGGCAATTATTGACCCTATTTTTCTTAGAAACAAAAACGATTAGAGTCGAAAATATGAATGGCACATGTGTATGTCTTGACTAGGCTGACGAATCAAGTATATTGATTTCATAAACTGCATTATTCTGGGTTCTATTTCACATCTTAATAAAGCTTAAATAGAAAATTATTCAGATCAAACAAATAAGTCAACGATAAGTAAGCAAAGTAGCGCAGACTTCTACTAAAAACTTTAGATTAGAGAGATTATTATTTGGCAAAATATTATTTGATATCTATCTACAGTTCTTATCGACATTTGGTCAGGCGATATGTTTACTGTGAATGAAATCGCATTGTCTTCAACGTAAATAACAAAAAATCAACAACAATTGTTGTACTTATGACGTCATATTCGCGATATACTCTAAATGGATATGTATGTAGTTTGTTATATGTTTTTTTGTATTTATTTTTTAATATCGCTGGCTCATTGATCAGCGTTGAGTCAGTAGGCACCGGGCAGCAGTTTTAGTCGGTCGTGAAGTGCCCTCGTTGCAGGTTCGTTGAACGTCTCCAATGTGGGAGAGCAATGTGTATTCATTCTGTACATAAATAAAAGCAATTGTTGAACGTGTTTTTTTGCTGATCGCTCTGTATATTCTCTTTGACAGTTGCTGGACTATTATCAGGCGTGCGTGACCTACTACCATCAGGGCTTTGATTTGTGCAACGACTTTGACGAGTTCTTCAAGAATATCAGCGAGGATTTGAACGCGCTGCGCGGCGACTATCAACAGCTGGAGAAGGTCATGCAGAACCGACATATGAGCGTGAATCGGTATTGCGATTCGAATACGAACAGCGCCTCGCACAATGTCGAGGGGTATCTGTTTAAGAAAAAATCGAAGGGCTTCAAGACCTGGTGTAGACGCTGGTTCTACCTCAGCGACAATCAGCTGGTCTATAGGTGCGTGCACTATCTATATGCTTCAACCTTGCTCATTTCTTTTGATTTTTCCCATTCGTTTTGCTTGCCGGTTAAATCGTCTTCATTTGTTTGCCATTTTGTACTCGTAATCTCATTTCTCTTGTTGTGTTGTTGTTGTGATTGTGATTTGTTGTGCTGTACGCTGAAGTGATTTGGATTCGCATTCCAGAAAACGCAGCAACGAGGACTCGTTTTCGGTCATGGAGGAGGATCTGCGCATCTGCACCGTGCGGCCGGTCAACGAAGGTGATCGCCGCTTCTGCTTTGAGGTCATCTCGCCAACCAAGTGAGTATTTCCCCTTAGCGTTTATTATGTAATACAATTATTTACATTCTCTTTCCCATACATAGATCACACACACTTCAAGCGGATTCCGCGGACATGCTCTCGTTGTGGATCTCGGCGCTGCAGCACAGCATTGGCGCGGCCATTCAGCATGCATCCACGCACCACTCACGCCCGCAATCGACGAATGCACCCAATGCGCTGCCCGCGAAGCGACGAATGTAAGTGTGAAGTAATCTAAATGTATTGATAACAGTTCTATAATGAATCATGCTTAGCCACTGGGAGGAGTTTCTCAAAATACCGGGCAATGCACAATGCTGTGACTGTCGTGGCGCGAATCCGCGTTGGGCTTCCATCAACTTGGGCATAACACTGTGCATCGAGTGCTCCGGTGTGCATCGCAGTCTGGGCGTGCACTATAGCAAGGTACGCTCCCTGACACTGGACGCCTGGGAAACGGAGAATGTCAAGGTGATGATGGAATTGGGCAACGAGGTCGTCAATCGTATCTATGAGGCACGCGTCCCCGAAGACTGTGAGCTAAGGAAGCCCACAGAGCAATGTGAGATAGGAGTGCGCGAAGCCTGGATCAAGGCTAAATATGTAGAGCGGCGTTTTGTGTGTGGCATGCCCAAGCCCCAAGATCTAATGGCAAGTGAAACTGCCGAGGTGCTAAGCATAGAAAGTGGCGAAACAGCAGACGATGGCGGTGTAGATGGTGGAAGAAACTTCGGTGGAGGACTTCTTGGTAAGCGAGCGACGCTCTCGCTGGGCGGCACACGAAAATGGACGGTGAAGAAGTTGCGGCGACGACGCCAGCAGAGACCGTTGCCCAAGACACTTAGCGATGATCCGAGTATATATAACACAGCCAAAACTGGTGACGAACTGGACGATGATGATGATGAGTCAATAAACATTCCATCAATGTCGTTGAGCATATCCCGCGATGATTTGTTAGTCATTGGCGATGATTTGGCATTGGATAGGTATGAAACGCCCGGCATTTTGGGCAGTGACCAGGAGAGTACTGATGGCGAATGTGACGCTGAAATGCCAGAAGAAATACCCTTCACTCAATTGGATGCTAATCTGTTGCTTTACAAAGCAGCCGTCGTGCACAATCTACCTGTGATGTGCATGGCCTTCGCCTTGGGTGCCGATAAGCACTGGAAGAATGTAGAGGATCGTCAGCGTTCCTTTCTGCACCAGGCTGTGCTGTCTGGCTCAGTGATGGCATGCGAGTACCTGCTGCTTAATGGAGCTTCCATTGACGCAGTTGACGAGCTGGGCTACAGTGCTCTACATATATCCACGGCCAAAGGACACATTGCGCAGGTGTATTTACTGCTGAAACACAAGGCCGCCTACGATCTGGCCTCCAGTGATGGCAAGAAGGCACTGGATATTGCCGTTGAGCAGAAGAATGCGGACATCGTGACGCTGTAAGTTGAAAGTTAATTTTACTGCATTTAAATGTCTTACTTAAATGAGTTATTTTCTGTTTAGCCTGCGCCTGACGCGTCTGAATGACGAGATCGGTCTGAACGACGAGTATAACGGCGAGGATGAGACGTATAAGGATGTGATGAAGGACTTTTCTAACTTTGCTGCCAGTCAGCCGCGCATGCTGCGCCAGCGCAACGATTCGAATACTCTAGAATCACAGCGCAGCTCTCTAACCAACTCCGACTAGCAGTGGTAGTAGGCCAGCTAGGCCACTGACTTGTCGCAATAGATATATTCCAATGCTTAGTTGCCCAGAGCGTATTTAGCTTGTTGTCAACTCCTGCTATGCTAAATTGTAAAACGGTTCATTTATGTGCTGGCATTTGTAGAGGGAGCGCCAACTCGAAACGGATTTAATAAGCAATCTCATTTAAAGGCGCTCTCGACTCTCTCTGATTCAGTGCATTTCATTGCATTGCACGTGAGTTGCGTATTGGTTTGATGCTTTGTTGACGTTATTAATTTATTAGCTTAAGTCGATAGTTAAGTGCACGTGGCGTGTAATCCATATTTATATAAATGTTTATTGTTTACAAATGTTTAATTATATATGTGCACATACATATATATATTTATATATGTACATGCATTTGCGTATTGTACAATATGTTATGTCTATTATATTAAACGATATTATTATTGTATTATACTAAATCTATGTAGCTAGCTATCTAATATAATATAATTATAACGTAACATAATGCAACTGTTGCAAATGTTTACAATTTGTATTTGTTGATAATAAGAATTTTTGCGTGTTATGTGCTAAACAATTATTTCTTGCATACATTTCTTCCACTGTTCCAAACCAATAAAGAAAACGTGCTTGTTTAGTGCCAAAGTTAAAGTTGAGCACTCGAAAAATGTCGAATAAAATTATAAAATGTTTAAAAGTCTAGACAAAGAAAAATACTTTCAATTATGCTAAGTGGATTGACGAGATAAAAACTCAAACAATTAAGAGAGTAGAGTGTACAAACACAATTAGAAGCTTATTCAAACTCCGTTTCGTTGCCATTGCCATCAGTTGCGGAGTCGCCGCCCGTGTCCTTCACCTTGTGCACGTTCTGGACGTGTCGCTGCACAGCGCTGCGATCGCTGAACTGCCGCCCACACTCCTTGCAGGCAAACGTGACGCCTGCGTGGGCTACGAGGTGACGACTCAGGCCCGAGACATGATTGAAACTGCGCTTGCACAGATGACACTTGTGCTGCCGTTCACCGTCCAGGTGCATGCGGTTGATGTGCTGCTGCAGATTGGTCTTCTGGGCGAAGCAAGTGTCGCAGTGGGGACATTGATGTCGCTTCGCGCCCGTGTGTGTGTCCATGTGGCGCTTGAGCACCTCGCGTTGCGAAAAGGACAAATCGCACGAATCGCACTTGTATGGCTTGAGTCCTGTATGGATGATCATGTGACGCTTCAGTGAACTGGCGCAGGACAGCTGCAGCTGGCAAACGGGGCACTTGAGCGCGCCGCCTGTGCCATTCTTCAGCGTCTTGATGTGCGTGCTCAGATGGCGCGACAACGTCTTTTCCGTGGCAAACGAAATGGGGCACAGCTGGCACTGAAACGTCTTCAGCGTGTCGCTGACGCGTCCAACAGTGGGCTTCGAGTTCCGCGGAGCTCGTTTCACCACAAAATCATTTTTTGTGCTTTTGGCCGAGGTCAGGACATCGCTGTTTGCCTTCTCGTTCGACTGCAAGGGAAATGATTTCGGTTATTTCCAAGGACTGCCATTCCTTGTACTGCACACTTACCACTATTATGACATTTTCGTTGAACTCATACACCTGCTGGTCGTCGCCTCCATCATCGTCCAGATTGAATACCATTACGTCCCCGATTTCATCAGACTTGGCGTCCGTAAACTGAATCTCTCCATTGTCCTTAACTGCAAATGAAAGCGAGTTACTAAATGAGTCAATTGGACCATGGCCAAGTGCTTACTGTTGTACGATGTGATGTTCTTCTCCTGCTGAAACTCCGCAGAGGAGCTGGGCGTCGAGTTGGCCGACGAGGCGGCATTTATAATGTAGATCTCACCATTTTGGCTGGTTACCACATCGCCAGCGCCGACCATCTTTATATCACGAAAGCCCTCGTTGGCATCTGGCGCAGATGCGTCCATCTCCGCATCGCCCGTAGAGAGCACCTCCACCTTGGAATCGGTTTCGAGCACATACTCAGCGCTTTCGGTAAGCGATGCCTTGGGTCGTCGCTTCTGCTTAGCTGCGGGCGACGAGGAGATGCGACCACGTTTACGCGTCACACGCTGTTCAACGGTTGATATAGGGGCTGGTGCTGGAGCTGGTGCTGTTGGGGATTGTGCAGGTGATTCGCTCTTTGGCTTTAGATCAACTGGCAGCTCCCCTAAGGTTTCCCAGAGACCGGCTTTCTTTTCAGCCAAGAATACCTCAAGTTCACCCAGTAGCTTGGCGAGCTGTTCCCTGCGGCTCTCCTCCTGCACCTCGTCGCGCAGCTGCTGGCGCACATCACCTCGCACCTCATCCGCCAGTTCCTTGCGCATCGCGTTGCAGAACTCCTCGCGCGCGGCGTCGAGGCGACTCTCGAACTCCTTTTCCATATCCTGCTGGCACTTTTCCCGCCACTTTTGGCTGCCCCTTTCGTGCAGCATTTCCAGTTGTGCTATGAATGCCATGGACTCCTCGAACTCGAGCTCGTCCTCGTCGGATTCGTTGTCCAAAGATTTGACAAAGACGCGGCTCTTTTTGCCCATGCTGACCAGGCGGATGTGTTTGCGCAGTTTCTTATCGGCCGCCTGGCTGCGCTGGCGAAAGAGAAACGATTTCTCCAACTGATAGCGACAGTCGCCGCAGATCTTCTTCGGCAATCCGTCCGTTGACTTCGCCTCCAGGGAGAGACAGGCCATCAGGCGCATCGGTATGGATGGCTGTGTGTCGTCCTCGGCAAAGATTGTGTGCTCATCTTTGAGCTCCCTCAGGCACAGGCGACACCATTTCTCTACATCTGGATAGAATTCTTCCGTAACCGACATTATATATATCTTTTAATTAATATTTTGCATTGCACGCAACAACAGACGCTAAAGTTATAAAGCGAGCCGAACGAGTTACCCAACACTAGCTGCTGTATATACAGCTGTGGCCACCCCAATAGCCTAACATATTCGGAAATGTTAGCATTGGCGCGTAATAATTTATTTTTCAAAAGCTACGTTTTAAGAATTCATTTTATGTTATATGCTACTTTTATTCTTTATAACGACATTCAACATTAAATATTAGTGAAATCGAATACTGCTTACTTAAAATGGTAACTCGCTTAGAATGTTAACAAATAAATTTGAGATATTTTGGTATCGAGAGCATACGCGACACTCGATAATTGATAACAGAGCCATAACAGAAATTATAAATATCAGATCATCCAGTGCTGTAAGCGACAAATATAAGTGCTCAAAAATCTTTTGACATTTTTGGCGCCAGATTTAAATTTTTCTATATCATTTATTATTTTTATTTAGTTGTTAAAAAAAAAAGAAAGAATATTCACTACATTTTATAATTGGAGTAGAATGATGATAAATTGTGTTACTTATGACATTTATCTATTTAACACGTCTTTTTGCATCAAGAGATCCTCTAAGGCGACATCGATAACAATTTTTAGCATTAGCATTCCGATCCGTAATGCCATGTATTTGGCAAATGCGATCCCTCAGTCTGTCGCGCGGAAGCTCTGTGTTTCCATGGCGCTTGCGGAAGTTTTTGACGACGGGCGACCTGGGTGGTGGCTTCGCTGGAGACGCTAGATCTTTGGCAGTTAGGAAATGGGCACTGTTCACATCCTCCCACAAGTGACTGTTCTGTGAGTTTTCCATGTTGATTTCAACCATGGGAAGAGCTGTTGACGCCGTCGGCAATGGTGCCACAACGGGAGCAGTGCTGGAGGAAGACGTTTCCAGTATAGGATTTGGAAGATTTTCTGAAACGGTTTGTTAATGTTAGGGGAATTGTTTTTAAGGAAACCTATCCATGTCTATATCTTACCAAACACCTCTACCAGGCTCTCATTACTGTCGTTCAGGTTGCTGGAGCCTGCGTGGGTTATGAGCTCGGAGCTACTGCCGATTTGATCCGCTAAAGTGGAGACGCTTTCCAGCTCAACGGTTTCCATGTTTGAGCCATAGGCTTGGGCACGCACTGCATTGTTGCGTTTGTGGACGAACCAAGTCTCGATCTCATAGAACAGCTCGTCCAGCACTTTCAACTGGCATTTCCGCTTGACGTCCGCGAGAATGAGGCTCTCCACCTCGCTGCGCACTTGCTGCTCGATCTCCTCTCTCACCTGCTGCTTGCACAGGCCGAGCAAATCGCTCTTGTAGCTGTCTATTTCGTTGCGAATCAGCTGAGCCGCCTCTCGGCGCCACCGGGCGTTGCTCTCCGCGCATGCTGTGGGCGAGCATTCGGCAACATCTTTTAGCAAGAGCACATCCTGCTTGTCGCCGTCGAAAGAGGCAGTCTCGTAGTCGAAGTTCCGGTCAAGGCGCGACAGTTGACGCAGCCGACGATCGGCGGCTTGGCAACGTTTCCGAAAATAATGAAACTCTTCCAAGCGCAGCCGGCAGACAGCGCAAATGAGCTGCGGCAGCTTATCGTTGGCATCCACCTCGAGAGCTGTGCAGGATAGGATTTTCATGGCTGCATGGCCATTGGAGATGTCAAAGCTGGCATCCTTCGCTAGACACAAGCGACAAACAGTTATCATTATTGCTAATTTATCTTTTATTTAGAAGTATTTAAAAGAAACAACAAAACAGTGCGAATGAAAACAAAGTTGCTAAAGGACGCCTGTTTACAGTGTGACCACCGGCGGACTATGCAAAATATACCAATGCAAAAATATACCAATGAAAAAAATACCAAAATTTAAAAACAGCAGTTGGCAAATAACAACAGTATTTTTTCATATTTTTAAAAATTGTAATTAAATTTTATATATATATTTAACTATAATTTAATGTGTAAAAAATGGCAAGACTAAATTAAGAATAAGAGATAATAATTATGTTTGAAAATTTAAATTTATGAGTCTCTCTTGTGTCAAGAATTCTGTTAAAAAAAAAAACATATGTTTTTAATGGCAGAAGGCCAAATCTAGGCAGTAGGGCTGCTGGGGAAGAGCTGGAGTGCCCGTCCAGGAGGCGTGAGCCTCTGCTCTTACGAACGCTGCATTTTCTGCTTGCGCCACTCGCGAAAAAGCCTGTACTCACTCTCCGGTTGCTTGGAGGCAACTGACCAACCTCTCGTTCGTTTTCTAGAGACCCCCTCTACCGAATCCAGTCGGCGCGCGTGCTCTCCGAATCGTGATGGAAAAAACTCAATCCAATTACTTTCTGGACAAACCCTGTACATACATGCGTGCATTATATTGCCTCTCCCGAAATAGTTTCAATGTTATGGAAAAATTCGAAAACTTATTCAGATATATCAGTTTACAGGTCTTCAGTTTTAGGAGTACCAGAATAACTTTAGATTACAAACCCTTTCACATTGGACAAGTGTCACTAATGTGTATCAGGAACAAGTATGACGCAGTCGGTGCCACTCAAATAAAAATGCATTTAAAGTTATGAAACAATTTTGTTATAATTCATTAAATATTAAGTATAAATATGCAGTTAACTATCAAGTATTATATACACAATTACAATAAGATATTCAGTCACTATAATGCTTCCTATATACACAAAACGATATACATATATAAATCTATATATGTATATGTTTTCATATTATCATTTCCCAAAAATTTGAACTCACTTCCGCATCTTCAATAAATATATGCATTCTTATTCTTTAAAAAAAATATACAACAGTCGTGATGATCGTCGCTTTAAGAATTGGTTTGGGGGCCTTCGGAGCTCTGCCAAAGGATTGCCTACTTACAGCTAAGTGTTCGTTTACAAAAGGTCAAAGATATTTTCAATAAATAGTATTGATCAGCATTAATCATAATTAACATTGAAATACAATCATTTTTTTAGACATATTGTACATACATAACTACAAAATATATATTACAATAAATTTGACGTCTACGTCAGCATGTGGAACTGCAAATATGTTTTAAGTATATGTGTGTGTGTGTGTGTGTCGCCTAATCATGACGCCAGCTCGGTGGCAGCACATAGTCCTTCACCTTGTACAAGGCATTGGCATACCAGTGCAGTCCATTCTGCTGCTGCGCTGTGGCATCCTTTGGCGTTGACTTGTCCTGCGCTGTGCGCAGCTGACCCTTGGCTGGCATCCAGGACTGTAGCGTGCACCACAGTCGCATGGGCGCCAAGCCCCAGTGCGCCAGCGATTGGCTGCTGATGACGGCATAGCAGGAGGCGGCCACAGAGTTGACCACAATGGTGCCCTCGCGTGTGAGTGGCGCAACAACGCCACGACTGCGCACGCTGCCCACCCGGAGCACACGCTGTGGTCGCAGCACGCCCGTGGCATCGTGCACCAGCACATAGCTCTGCTCCTCGACCCGATCCGCAAAGATAAAGTCGAGTGTCTGCTTTTCCGACTGCCAGACGGCTATCAAATGCGCAGGCGTTACGGTGAGCACGGCGCCGCCGTCTGTGTGGAGCTGCACAAAGTTCTCCTCCTGCTCCAGATTACGATCCATGAAGAGTATGACCTCGCTGTAGACCGGCTGGCCCTTCGCGTCCATGCTCAGCACACGATCACCAATGGCGAGCTCGCCCAGCGCTTTCTCTGCGCCGCTCTCCAGCAACGCTGTGCTCTCGGGCGTGAAGCAGCCGTGCACATGGGAAATGGAAGGCGAGGAATCTGCAATGGAGAGAGAGAAAGAGAGAGAGTATTAGTTAGATGTTGACAGGAGTGAGAAAGAGGAGGGGAAATGCGGCCAGGTAATGGCATTAGTGAGCCTAATCTAATTTGGCGTTAATAATACTTGCCCTGCCAACCGTCCAACCGTTCGCCCGTCCAACCGTCCAATTGCCAAAAACCCTACAAGTCAAAAAGGTTTTCACAGTTAGGACGCACGGCAACCCGTAATCGTAACCCGGCCCAGTGCAGGCAGCCAAAACAATGGCAACTGCCTTTTGCGGCTTTCAAACAAAAACCGCCGCCAACTGTACGAAGAACGCACCAAATGCGATCTGCCAACTGATAGCCAAGCATATCAATAACATGCACAATAGCAACAACAACAACAATAGCTGAGGCAACAGCAGCAGCGGCAACGGCAGCGGCAGGCGAGGATGTTTTTGTTTCGAGTTTAACAAAATTGTGATCTTGTTTTTTTTTGCTTAAAGATTAGCCCTGGGATCAGACTGAGCTCGAGCTCGAGCCAAAGCAGCTTAGCCACACAGCCACAGCGCACCAAGTGCCAAAGGATATTGCTCAGCTCAGGTAGGATCTGGCTGCCAGGATCTAGCTAGCAGCAACCTGTGCACAAATTCAATTACAAAACATGTTGCAACCCGACGACGATCAACAGCCACCGCATTAATCATCATTAATAGCTATTGGATTACGAGGCAGGAGCAATTGGGCCACCCAGCTGCTAACTGAAAATGTCGGCCATTTTGTTAGACATTTGCTTCCAGACAGCAGCAGCAGCAGCGGCAGTTAGAACTTTCTTTTCCGCATCTCGTGCACATATTTCACACCCGAAGCGCCGCTCGCTCTCCGCCAGTTGCTTGTAAAATTCAAATTAAAAAAAAAATTCCAGACCCACAAAGTGACCACTAACCGTGCGCTTTATTATAATGAGTGGCCATAAAAGTGGCATTGTTGCTGCGGTTGCCGCTCAACGAAATTCCAATGAAAATGCACCTAACATTTCCATTGATATTGATGCGTTTGGTAAACACACACACACACACACACACACGCACACACACACAGGCACACTCTCACGCACACCACACTCACTTGGCAGAGAGACAAGAGTGTAAAAACAATAAAAAGCGGATTAAATACAAGACAGCGGTCTATAAAGCGCTCCATAATCGATGCTCAGACGGGAGCAGCCGCCACCAACGGTAACCCTAGACAAAAGCAAACCAAGGGAAGTAACTGAGTAACAAGCTTAACCAGCAAGAAAATTTGGTGTGAAACCTACAAAAAAAACAAAGCCAAAGAAGAAACAAAATAAATGTGTGTAGGTATCCACAACACGAGAGCAACAGAGAACAGAGAACTGGCGAGAAAAATCTCAGGCAGACGACAGCAGCGGCGACGGCAGCGGCGGCGGCGAGTGGAAAGTGAAGAACTTGAAGGGTCATAAATTAATAAACCATTAAAGTGGTTAAAATTATCGTTATTTTATCTTTGTTGTGAAGACTAAACTGATAAATTATTACAAAACAGAGGACAGCCGCACACAGTGACACACGCACACAAACACACACAGACAGACAGAGAGAGAGACAGAGAGAGAGGCGAGCTGGGTTATATGACTAGTTGTGGTGACTGATCGCTTGGACAGCATTAACATGAACATGCACACACATCGAGCACCGAGCACAGAGCACAACAGGCAAACACGACAACAACACGCTTTGGGGCTTTAATGCGCGCGCGCGACCGCTCGCGACACACACAACGAAACAACAACAACAACAACATGGCCAGAACACAACAAAAAAAAAAGAGTGAAAAAAAAATTAGTGTCGACAAAAAGGTTTACAGCCATTACTCTTCGTTGCTGCCGCTCTTGCTGCTGCTGCTGCTGCCGCTGCTGCTGTTTGGGCCACATACAAAAGACTTAGGCAACGAACTGGCCGTGGACACTGACAACGCTGTGCCAAAACTGTCATAAGCGTGTGGTTTATGTGCGTCCGCCTATCAGCAATCAATCGCTCGGTTATTTATTAATAGCTGCTAGGCCATTGCATACCAAAGTTGTCAGCGTCGTGGCGCAACACATGGCGTTGTTGTTGTTGCCGCCATTTGACACTGCAACAGGACCACACACAAACACACACACACACACATTCACACGCTGCAGTTGCATCCTTGCATTGGCCACTTGTTTAGCATTTGTCGTTGCTGTCGGCTTATTGTTTGACCTTTTGATTTTGTTTTCGTCGAGGCCCACTATTGATAGCCAATGACACCGCAAGGACCTTTTTTTTAGGGTGTCCGTGCGGCGGCCTCTTTCATGAGCAATTAGAATCAATGAGTCGAGCAGCGCAAGGACACTCGCCACGGCCCTTTTGATCTTCTGTGGGCCGCACTAAAGTCAAAATATTGTGATGCCTACTATCCTCGTGTGTGGCTGCTTAGGCCTGCCTTCATGTTTTCTTATGTCTTCTATGTCTTTTCTTTTTTTTTGTATTTGTGTGGGAAATTCTTTAGTCATCTTGAAATTTTAGAAGCTAGTTGAGAAAATCAGAATCACATTGCAAAAATAAAGCAAAGCGCTTGGCTGCTGGCATAACTATTCTAACAGCTTCCTCTCAGTTTGTCTCCCTCTCTCTCTCTCTCTCTTTCTCTTAGTAGCTGTCTCTCTGTCTTGCTCAGCAAGAAAACTTAATTGTTTTGGCCTTTTTGGTTGGCTAATTTTGCTTTGCCTCTGCGCTGGAGCATTTTCTCTTGCTTTTAGCTCTTCTGGCAGTTTCGTTATGTTTCGGGGAAAACTGGTTGCTTGCCATAATGGCAGCAAGTTATACACTCACACACACACATGCACACACACACAGAGAGAGAGAGAGAGGGATACACTAACGCGCACACACAGTGTTGCTAACTTGTTGGCCGTTTCAGTTTTTCAATTAGGCCCGCGCGCAGGTTTTAACTCGGCATTTAATTCATCTTGGCCTGGCCTGAGAAACGCTTTGGGTGTCGTATCATCAATTCGTTTAATTTGACAGGCGCAAACCTAAACATGTCAAAACAACAACAGCAACAACAACAAGCCAACAACATGCGGTTAGTCGCCGTTTGTGGACCCGACTCTCAGGCTCTGACTCCTCTGGCTGCGTCTTGGACGCTGGCTATGGTTTCGGGGCCGGTTTCGACAATGTAGCCGCTGCTTCCCATTTTTTTTCTTTTTCATTTTGTTGTTGTTATTGTCTGTCTTTCCTCTTCTTTTTTTTTTGCTGTTACCACACGCTCGCACTCGAAATGAACGAGGTACGGCTGTTTGTTGGAGACTGCAGACTGACAACTGGGAAGTTGAGGAGCTGAGCATCGGGGACTGGAAACTGCCAACTGGCAACTGGCAACTGGGTAACTGCAGCTTGGCTAATTTGACTGGGCTGCAAAATTTGCCAACGCCTGTCAGCTTAGCGGTGGTTGTAAGTTGGGAAACATGTGAAATTACGCTTGTTAGTGTCACTTCTGGCTAACCGGCCAGCCCATTGCCATTGGCATTTGACATGCAACCATGTTGCGATCAGTGTGCATATACAGACTATATGCTATGTGGATATGTGTGGACATGTGTAAGTGGACAAAACGCTTACCTGATTTGACAGAGCAGTAGATGTGCCTTCGACTGACATAAGACACCCAATCGAAGCCGGCCTCGACGGCCAGGCGTGCCAGCATGCCGTATTTGGATTGATCGCGATCTGAGGTGGCAATGGTGACTGCGCGGCCCTCATAGTGCAGCGACTCCTGGCCATGCTGATGGTCCTCGTCCCAGCTTTCGGTGACCAGCAGGCGAACGCCAGGCCATTCGTTCATCACAGAGTAGGCCAACATATTCAGTTTCTCTCTGCAGCGCTGCGGAGCAAAGGAAATTGAGAGAAAATCAATTAAAAAATTCATAATTTTGTTGGTAATAAGACGGCCCCTTTAACGGCTGCTCTAAATAAAACTCAAACAAGAAACTAAAAAACAATACGCCATATTTAACGCACACGCACAATGAGCCCAAAACCCAAAGAGAGCGCATGAGTGAGCGTGAGTGAGCGAGCGAGATAGCGAGCGCAGAGCAACTGGCGACTGGCAGAGCAACAGATGTACGTGTGTGTGTATGTGTGTGTGTGTGTATTTATATTGCGCTCGCGTTGGAGAGGCGTGGTATTTAGGCATTCATTTCATGGGCTGCCCAAAAGGGCCAGCGTTCATTTTCAGTTTTCAATTTTTCTTCGATTTTTTGTTGTTGTTGTTGGTTTTTTTTTGGTGGGAGGCCAAACGAATAACTTAGGCAACGAACTTGGTGGCTTTGGCCGCATCCTTTGAACCTGTTGAAACTCAACCTCAACAAATACATGAGTCTGACTATTTTCAGTTTTAGCTTTTGTTTGCATTTTCCTTTTCTCTGTCTCTCTTTCTCTCTCACTCTCTCTGTGTGTTTGTCTCGTTGGCAAAGGCAAAGGCAAAGGCTTAGTTTGATTATTTGCCCATGCACAGTTCAAATAGTGACCCAGAGCCTGACCCTCGTATGTATAAGTAAATATTAAAGATTAGACATTGTCTGACCTTTTCCCATTCTTTGCCTCTTTCTTTCGGTTACACTTGTCTTGTTTGCCAATGCGGTGGATACGGACGGCATATAACTATACACTATACAATATATATATATGCATATATATATATATATATATGTATAATATATTTTTGTATTTTAGTGTCGGTGCTTTTTGTGTCTTCTCTCTGTTTTTTCTGCTTTTAACGCTTGCATACAACAAAAAGAAAAAAGAAAAAAGGATTCAGCGGCAATGCAAATATTTAAATTTCATAAGACAACAACCAAATTGAGTGCCCAAAAAAAGAAAAGAAATAAATAAATAAATAAAAAACAAAATATAAGGAAAATGTTGTCATTGCTGTGCGCAATCGCCAGCCACAAAATCAATTATCAACGGGCTCGGTCTTGGCCAGGCAAACGGCCAACGGCCTGACGGGCGGACGGCCTGACAGTTAGGCAGGCAGAAGCCGCAGCACAGGATGTGTATTTGGCTCTTTGTGTGCAAACATTTGGCACGCAGTTCTAGCTGGCGTAAAATCAATTTTCAAGATCCTTTTTAACAAGCCACAACATCAGCTTGCCCCAGGCCGTATATTTTGGGACTTTGTTTTGATTTTGGGTGCGCCGCATTGTTTGCTGCCTATTGAGACTGATGTTATTGTTGCCGTTGTTGTTGTTGTTGTTCGGTTGGTTGTTGCTTGTTTGGCAATGCCAAGCAAATCGGTTTTTAATTTGTCACACCACAGTTTCTGACTGCCGGCTGGCTGTGGCGAATTGGACAGCAGGACAAACCAGAAACGCATTCCAAGAAGAGTTCAATGCTATTTGCATATAAGCATTTGTATATATGCATCTAGATATATAGCTTTGCTTTATTAAAAGGCTTAACCAGTCGAGTGCTTGACTGCGCTGCTGTTGTTGCTAATGAGCACAAAAGCGTAACGCCAAACAGCAAATAAAAGCACAGCAACAACAACAACAACAACAGCAACAGCAACAACAACTGCATAGTCTTTGTCTTAAGCATGCCAACGATGTTTACCCAACATGCTAATGCATTGAGCTCTTGTTGCTTGATTGAACCGATCCGAACCGGGCCCGATCGTTGCACAAACACGGCCCCAGTCGAGGTGGCAAGAGGAAAATGCCGACGGGTACGTTAAGTAAACATTCAAAAGTAGCATCGTCGTCGTCGTCGGCGGTGGCGGCGTCGGCGTCGTCATCGGCCCAAAAAGATGGCTAAATAATGTGTTTGTATTGTAAGTGGCATGGCTGTTAGACAACAAACTTCAGCCCAGCCTGGCAGCGCAAGTGTAAATACGCGAGTGTCAGTTGCCATGGCATGCATCTACTTGTTAGTGTGTGTGTGTGTGTGTGTGTGCACTTATGCCTTAGCCAAAAAATAAAAGGCCGAAAGAAAAGCTGCTGCATTAATTAGACATTAAACAAGGTGTGAACTTTGCCAGCTACGGCCACGCCCCGAAACTGAGCTGATTTGTTTACACTTGGCTTGCATCCGAAATACGTTTCTTAGGAGTTTTCGATTTGTGGTGCTGCGTGTGTGTGTGTGAGTGTTTTTTTTTTCTTTTTCTACTGCTTGTCAGCTTTCAACGCCGAACAGCAGGCTGGAGCAGCATCCACGGTACGTTAGGGTCCGCTGATGCGTTTTTAATTGCCGCCCGACTGCAGGTTTTATTGATTTAAATCGTCTGCCAGCTGCCAATTTGACGCGCTTAATGGCACGCATTTAGGCGGCGCGAGAAGCGCCAAGCCAAATTGCCGACAAGCATGGCTCCAGCTCCACTATTAGGCTGCTCATCATCATTAGGCCAAGTGATGTGGAGCCATGTAAATTGCAATTAAATGCAATGGCCAAACTTTGTTTGTTTTTGCAACAATGACTGCTGCCGTTGCAGTTGCAGTTGCAGTTGCAGTTGCAGTCGCAGTTGTTTCAGTCTCCGATTACAATGGCTAATGATTAGGAAACGACACAATTTAACGACATAATTCAAGAGCGCATCAAGTTACGAGCCACAGCCAAATCACAGCCACAGGCATAGCCACAGCCCCAGCGAGTAGTCACCCTCGTTTTTTTCTTTTTAAAGTTTCTTCTTTTTTTTGGGGTATGTAAGGGGATATGGCATATCCTTTCTTGATTCGTCGATTGGCATCGCTGGCATCGAGGAAGCGAAAACTTACAACTGAGGAAGCGCAGGCGAGGGCAACCCGTACAGGATATGAGCAGGGACAACGACACCCACTCGTGCAGATACATATATGTGTCAGCAGCGGCAGCAATAACCACTTGAGCGTGCGCCTTAGCCTAGCTCGTGTGGCAGCAGCAGCACTGGATGTGCCACTTAGGGGCAACTTAAGTTGCTTTTGTCAAATCAATCAGCGCCCAACACGTTGAGCTCGGCGGTGAGCATGCGTGTGGCCCACTCGAGGGCAGATTTCCTCACTTAATTGGCAAAAAGAGCGCCACAGCTTCTGATTGATTCAAGTGCCATCAATGGCTGCTTGGCTGCCTGGCTGTTTGGCTGTTGAAACGTTGTCAGGATCAATGCCATGGCCAGACGTATTGACGACGATAAAAGTGTTAGTCGCGTTAAAAGCCGTTTTTTGTTTATTTGTGTTGCAAATCTATTCACAGCTCCGCTTTTTGTATATTTCTCTTTCGGTTTTTCCATTAGAAAATTGAAATTTTTGTTTATCAGCCAGGCGGAGGCATTTGTCGCCGCCTTTGATTGTTTATGCTGTGTGCAGCGCAATTATTACAGCGCAATTTTCATTCACTCTCTCTCTCACACACACTCTTGCCATCTCGCTCAGTTTTGTTTTTTAATTAAGCGCATGACAAACTCAATCAGCATTCAAAAAGCCAAATGAAACTTGGGCTACGTCTCTTGCCTGAGTCATTTATTTATTTGATTGCTCCTCTCTCACTCTTTCTCTCTCGCTCTCTCACTCTCACACTCTCTCTTGTTTACATATACACAATCTGCTGAGAATTCTCACTAAGCCAGTTGCTCTTTGATCGCTCAAAGTGTCGCCTGTTTGTTATTGTTATTGTTTCAATATAAATTGATACTCATTAAAAATATGCAGCGACTGACCGACAGACAGACAGAGAGACAGTCGGACAGACTGCCTGACTGGCTTTTGGGCATTGGCTTATTGAATTAATGCCAGCGCTTCTGTTGCCCTGCTTGTCTGAGCTCCTTCAGGCTGCTTAAGATAGCATCTTGTCGTGGCTGAGTCGTGCGAACAAAAGTTCTATACTCTTGCCCAGGGCAATATAACTTTGTCATGTGACATGGCAGAAGTCATGAGTTAAGGCAATAAACAATAAGATAATAAGCCATAAACTAAAGATAATAATATATATATATATATATATATATAAATAGACAAAATAAATAAGAATCTATCTCGAGAGTTGGCTATACTCCATTTAACCATATCTATCTATACTATAGTGCCCCTTTGCCAATATTTAACTATATTATTATATAAAATCTCTAAGCAGGGTATTTATAATTCGCTAGAGACAAGCGCAAGCTCGTGACTTGCCTGTGGCAAACATTTCGTTTTATTTGGCAAAAGCTTATGACTTTTATTATTAATTATACTTAATTTAGTTTCACGGCAAAGGCAAAGCATCGCTAAAAGGTATTTGCGGATCTCGCAATGCATTCTCTAACAAAATAAATGATTCTATTTACACCTATCTGTCAACGTCAATTGCTACACTAAATAGTCAACTACTACTAAGTTGCCAGCTAGTCAGTTGGTCACTCAGTCAGTTAGTCAGTCAGTTAGTCGTCTGACTAGCGGAGATTTTCATTGCGCTGCCGCCTAATGCTCATAAATCTGTTGTCAAATAAATGTCCATAAAAAGGCGTCATTTTATTGTTATTAATTAAACGCTATTAATTTGCAGAAATCGTAAATGAAATCTGTGCTTCGCCCCACGTCTCGCTACCACATTAAATGCCCACACACACACACACAGACACACACACAGAAAGTCATTTGGACAGGTAAGTCACAGGCAGGCAGACTTCCCGAACCCGGCGCAACTTATATGATAAGCGCCATAATCCCTGATGTGTGATTAACTTTGATGATGAGTTATGAGCCGCACATTGGCACTGATGTGATGCCGTGTTACCGTACCCCATGCCAAACCCCAGCCGGATCCCTTAACCCTCCCTCGACTCAGAGTTGTCCTACCCCAAGACGTAGCCAGATGACTTGCAGGAATCTGGTCCGAGGAGAACCCGCAGCATGTGAAATGTGAGTCAGTCGCGTCGCCGTAATGTGATAGCCGCGACGCGACGCGATGCGATGCGATGCCAAGCGATGGGATGCTAACCCAATCCCAATCCCAATCCCAATTCGAATCGCGATCGCCTTCTACTCGTGCAGTCCATAAAACTCTTTTATGCAAATAAAGCAAAAACACGCTGCGAAGGCATTTCGGGGCAACAAATCCTTGAGGTTTGCGCTTGAGTGCGCTCGTAAAAGTATCAAATTGATTAATAATAATATAAAAGCTTGAAAAGCCAAACAAATAAACTATAAAAGCAAACTCCAAATGGCAAATGGGTATGTTTATGAGTCTGTGTGTGTGTCTGTGTGTGTGTGTCTGTGTGTGTGCGAGTGTGTGTGTGTGTGTGGGACTTTCGGCAACGATTTGTCCACTTTGCTTGACTGATGTTTGTTTGATATGTTTGATTACTTTGTTGCCACGAAATATTCCCACGAATTTATGCCAAATATTTTGCTTATCGCAGCATTTGACGTGATTTGATTTGAGCTGAACGAAAATGGGAGAAAAACCAAAAAATAAAAAAAATATTTGTTGAAAAACTAAAACTGAAACTGAAACTCTGACATCATCTAACAGCCTGCGACCCTGTCTAAATGCGTTTGTCTCTCTCTCGTCTCTGGCATAATAGGATCAATTTTTGAGTCATAATGAATGTCAGTGTTCTATTAATAATGCCTTCAGCTGTGGGTTATCTTTGATTTGATGCTTAATGCTTGATGCTTCAGGCTCTGGCTCTGGCTCTGGCTCTGGTCTGTTGCTGCTGCTGCTGCTGCCGCATGCATGTCAATAATCATATCAGATTACCATTGGCTTTGCCCCATTGTTGCTACAATTTATGAAATTTTAGAAGTTATGCTGCGGCTTTTTGACGCATTCTTTGTCTCGCAGCGACTGCTGCGGTTTCTGGCTGCCCCACAGGCGCTGCCTCGCACGGTTCAGGGCGCAACTTTGTCTAATCTGAAGGTAGGCCCCAAGCCCCAGCCTAGGCTGAAGTCTATATTCAAATGAGTTATCTGGCAAGCGGGCGCAGGTGAGTAACAACAGCAACAACAGCAACAACAATCACTGTCATAAGCTATTCCATTTTATGATGCGACAGTCTCTGTTTCTGCTGTAATTGCTGTTGCTTCTGCAGTTGCAGTTGCAGTTGCAGTTGCTGTGGTTGTTATACTCATTCACAAAGTGAAATGAGTATATTGGTTTTGTGCAATGTCCGTCACGCTGTCCGTCCGTCTGTCCGTCTGTCCGTATGAACGCAAACCATTTGCACAGTTTTGAAGCTAGAGAGTTGAAATTTGGAATATATACTCGTGTATACCCTCGAATTATAAAGTGTCAAGATTTTCCCGATACGCCCACTAGGGGCGTGGCAAATCGGAAAATGCATTTGCCCATACCTCAGAAACACTACTTCTAGAAGTGCTAGAGAGTTGCAATTTGGAATGTAGACTTGTGTTGACAACTCAAGTTGAAAAAGCTATGGCGGATATATCTACGCCCATTGGGGGCGTGGCAAATCGGGTAAAACTGTATCTTCTACAGTTTTAAAGCTAAAACGCCCAAATTTGGCACGTAGGTTACTGATACGATTCTATGAAGATCGACCAAAAATCTATATATCCACGCCTACTAGGGGCGTGGCAAATCGGATCTGACTATATAGTGATTTTTCAAATTCTGTAATATTTTGAGCACTATTGATGCTAGAGACTTGAAACTTAGTATATATACTCGGGTTGACAACCCAAGTTGGAAAAGATATGGCGGATATATCTACGCCCATAGGGGGCGTGGCAAACCGCAAAAGTTTGTAGCTCCTACAGTTTTAGAGCTAGAAGCTTCAAAATTGGATGGTAAGTTACTGGTGAGCTTCTCCATCGATGCGCCAAAAATAAATTTTACGCCCCTTATGGGGTATGCCCGGCTAAAAAATACCCTGTAATTTTCGCATTTTTTGAGTGTAAGCATCCATACACATGCGTTACCCTTCACTACTTCTAAGAACTGGCCAAAAATTATATGTCTACGCCTACTGGGGGCGTGGCAAATCGGGAAAAACTATACGTTTTTCCGATTCTCAGTGAGAAAATCAGAATTATATACAGATATTACTGCTGATCTCCTCTATTGATTTCCAAAAAATTATATATGTACAAACCAATAGTGGGCGTGGCAATGGGCGTGATCTGTGGGGGTGTGAATGAGTATCCCGCAGTCGGTAGCGCCCGACTGCAACGTTCTTACTTGTTTTTGTATCTGTTTTACTTTTAGCACTTTACGGCAATATGCAGAAATTTGTTTATGTAAACGGCTAAAACGCCCACACGATGAGCACAGAGTGAAAATACAACATTTTAGCTGCCTTTTTGGCGCTTTAATAGCCAAAACGAATTGCTTCACGCACAGCAGCAAGTCAACATTTTCAATTGCCATTGCCGATGCTCAGTTGCCAGTTGGCAGTTGCACATAAAATGCAATTTAGTTGCGCTGCTTGGCTCAGGGGCACTGTGTCACCGTGCCACCGATTGCAGCGGCTGGCAAGTGAGTGAGAGTCAATGTCACAACGGTAGCAGCAACAGGCACAACAGTTGTAAATATACTTTGTGACAATAACTGCGAGCGTTTTAATGTTCGGCATGTCCTTGGCACATTGGTCCTTGCTCTCAGGCAGCCATTGGCCTTGAAGCTTCACTGTCCTTGACATGGCAATTGCTGCTGCTGTGTGTGTGTGTGTTAACTGTTTCTCTGTTCTTGCAACACTTCAAATTGCCTTACAAATTCAAGGTCCCATTCGCAATTGCAGCAAATCGATTTCCATTGCTGCCTCGAGGCGCGTGTCAGACATGAATTGCAGTCATAACACTAAACTAAATCGCCGTCAACTGGCAACTGTTTTTCTACTGACTATTTTTTTATGCTTAAGATTGAAATGATATTTTACACCTGCCATTAATTGATAATGATTATGATCCCATACGCACAGCTAAAAATATCAAGTATTTCCCGGAATAAAGCAGTCCGTAAACAGTTAGCGCTCATATAACTCTATTCGCATATATATATGTATAATCAATTTTTAGTCTTAATTTATGGCAGTAGCTTCTGGCCGGGCCCTAACTGACTAATATTTCCGCCAAAAATAATTGCAAGTCAGCCTCTGACTTATCGATACAGGGCGTGCTAGTAGTAATCACTGAGACTTACACAATATTTATTTTTTTTTTTCACTATTTCAATTTATCAACAACATTTTGATTTCACTTATTTTGCTTGGGTTTTACCGGCTATTTGAGGTAGTCATTACTAATCTTTTTTTTTTTTATTTAATGGGGCTCACTAAAATAAATTTATATATTTTGTTAGAGTAATAAAATATTTAGTTGTTTGATTAATTTTAATATATTCTGTTTAAACTGATTTTATTTTAAAATTAAAAATTGAAAACTGAAATTGAATTTAAATATATGTGTTATAAAATTATAAAAATAAATTTGGTGTCTTATGGAAATATTATTGGATAGTTGTGACTTTTTTGAAAATTAATTTCAGCTATAAAATTTTTTTTTTGGTTTAACTGTAAGCAAATTAAATTTAATTTGAATTTAGTTGAAAAAAAATTGATTAATGAGAAATGAGAAACGTTTCGATACTAAGAGCCAATGCAAGTTTCAAAATTATTATAAAAATAATAATTAATAGTATAAATAGATTTATTCAACAATTATAAACAATTTTTTTGTATTATGTAAAACTCTTGAATATAACTTTATATTAAAATTTACTAATCTCAATTATTTTTTTTTCCATTTGTCTAACAAATATTTATTTTTATTAAACATTTTTGGCTTGCGATTAAATTGTCTATGAAATTATTTCCAGTAAAATTATGTAAATATATTATGCATAAAGCAAAATTTGAATAACATAAATACATATAGACTATACAACTGAGTCATGCCATAAATATTTTAGACATATGTAACAGATTCAACTGTGTGTCTGTGCAGCCCTGGCCAGAATACTGCCTATACTTATATATATTTATATATATATTTAGAATGAAACAACTAAGTTTTAATGAGTTTAAAACACAATTAGAAAAGTGCGCCTCTTACATGTAAAAGTTGCATTTGCTAGTTATTCAGAAGACTTAAGTCATATTATAGAGTTAATCACAATGCTAAATTGATTTTCGTGTAGCTGTTAGCAAAGTGTAGCTGCTGTCGCATTAACTTAGCACTTGTTTGGCTGTGTCACACTTTCAGATACCCGCAAGCCCCACGCCTAGTAATTGGCGCATATTTGTGTGTGTGACTGTGTGTGTGTGTGTGACTATGAGTGTGTGCTTTTTTTTTACCACTTTCGCTGCGAATCGAGATAAGATAAATTAGTTGCTGCTGCTGCTGCTGCTGCTGCTCAAACTGCTACAAGTATTGGCAATGGCTTAACACGCATTTGTGTCAAAGATATACGCCACTTTGCAAATATGTGCATACATATGTCAGCAGGTGTGTATGTGTGTGTGTGTGTGTGTGTGCTCGAACACTGCTGCACTCGGACGGGCACTGTAGCATGTATGCCTTATCAGCATTGCGATAAGCGGCAAATGCTCGCGTGCCACTGGCGCTGCTGGTAGAGGGAATCGGCGTGGGGCTGGGACAAGGGATTGGCATAAACATATTGAACATTGCTCATTTGATTCTATTTCTTGTTTATGGCAAAATCGAAAGCGTTATATAAAACTATAAGCAACACAGACGCACACACATTAGATCGAGAGGTTGTTGAACGCAACGGGGCTTAGCATTTATTTTGTGGGTATTGAAAAGTCACCTCATTTCATAATTCATTTAGTGCATGTTAAGACAAGGATTATATTTGCGGGCCTTCCTGTTTTCGCACAAATATTGCAATCGCTGATAAGCCGCATAATTAATAAACAATAATAGGCAATGCTCTTATAACGTTTCACGGCTGCTTTTATGGCACGCACTTGGCCAAAGCCTAAACTGTTGAGCACCACCAGCCATAAAGAGTTAACAATGTGTAACCACTTCACACATACACGTTATCAATGGCACACGATTTTGATAATTGTGATAGAGATAGGCCGAGTTCACACACAGCGATTAGCACGCATAAATTGGCAATTCATTTGTTTATTTATAGCCCGAATTGGATGTTGATAATTGAAGCTAGTTGAGTATGGTTACTTACCTTGGACATTACGCGATCGGCGCCGGTGCCCTCCTCATCTCTGAATAGTATATCCCTATTGTAGTTTAGTACTAGATTCTTAAATTTTGGCGAATCGCGCTGAATGACGCCCTCGAGTGGGCCGGAGGCGCCATTATGATATTCGGATAAATTTGGCACAGTTTGCTTCAACACCAACGGATAGAGATTACGCTCTCGGCGTCTACCAAGGCCCCGGCCTGGACCGCAGCTATGCGCGTGTCTAAAGTTCAGCGCCAGCAGCAATAGCAATAGCAATGCCATAAAACAGCTACCACGCGGCGTATGCGCAATGTGCCGGAGCTTTCGTGAATGTGCATCGACTGTCGTTGATTTGTTGTTGACATCAGGCGACGCCAGACCGTCCGGGTTGGACTCTGTGCTGTGGCGTTTGGCATCCAGGGACAGGCAGGTGGCACTGGCGCAGGACCAGAGCGCCGAGACTGCTTGATTATCCATACTGTGTGTACTTAAGTTAAATTTTTTTTCGATAAAAAGCGTTGTTTTAATTTTAATTTGTTTCTTTTCTTTCTTTCTTTTTTTTTTTGGTTATTTAGCACTGCACTTTAACACTGATTTACATGGAAGAGGCTGAAGCACAATCACAGTCGATCGAGCGACTGGAGCTGGCAGTCAACAGCTTATTGACTTAACGGCTTAGTTAGTTTTTCTGGATTTAGTTAAACAGTTTTTTGGTCAGCGGCAAATAAACAAATCATTTTACACCACGAATTTCACGAATTATTTGCTTGAATTTATATATATACAAATAATATATGTGTAAAAAATTTTCCAGCACAGTTTTAATTAATATTTTAATTAAACAATTTCCAATTTTCAAGTTCAACTGCGGCGCTTGTCAAATTGAGCAATGTTTCTCTCTTGCAACAACGGACAACGACAACCGCTGCGCTCGCACTGTGATTGACAAATGACATATCCGAGCGCACGAAGCTGGCGGCCGAGCGAGTACCGAGTACACCAAGTACCGAGGGTGCTTTTGCAGAACCCTAGGCGACGCAGTCGCTGTCGACGCCGCGGTCGGCGTCAACGTCGCTGGCAATACCGAAACATGCTCGAACACACACAGACACACGTATACATGTTATACGCACGCATACAGTCATGCCTGACGTTCACTCGTCGTTTCGTTGTGTGCGTGTGCCGCTCATTGGACCTGAGCCCGACCGATCATTTGGCGTTCATTTTTATGCTGGCTCGCTGTGTCGGCAGTGCGAGCGAGATAACTAGCGTATCGCATGCGCCTCTCTCACACACACACATGCACGCAGGCCTGGTCTTATGTACTTATGCTTTGGGCAACAGATGTTGGATGACGGTTCATTATAGCCATGGCTCTGACTGTCTATGTATGTGTTGCCAATTGGATGCGCCAGTGTGTGTGTGAGTGTGTGTGAATCTGTGTGTGTGTGTGTGTGTGTACTGCTGCTGCTGCAATTTCTCTTAACACTTGCACTATTGACTCGAAATCGACTCTTGCGGCTTGTTAACTGCCGCATGCCGCCTGCCGCCTGCTGCCTGCCGTTTCTCATGCCTTCTGCTTCTGTGGCCGTTTTTGCTTTGCTTTGCTTTGCTTTTTTTTGCGTATTGTTCACCTTTTGCCTTTCTTCATTTTTGGCTTCGCTTTATTGCTTGTAAATTAATAATGTTCCGGTTTTTTGTGTATTGTGCGCTTCAGTTTCGCTCGTCTTTGCCATTGCCTTCCACTGCTGCTTCTTCTTGTATACAACACTTCACACACACAAGCATATACATATGTATATGTGTATGTGTACGTACATAGTTTCATTTGCCGCTGCCGCCAACGCTGCTCACTTTGTCATTACACCATTTTGCTTCTTTTACCCTTGCCTCTGACTCAGTGGCCCCCTCTGCCCCTCTCCCTCTCCATCCGTGAGCAGGAACTTCCGTTGGCGCTGAGAAATATGTAGAATAATCTAGTTAAAGACCATTCGCATTGAGATCAGAGGCCAGTACTTAAATATGTTGTTTCATATAATTCCAATACTTTTCTACTTATTTGGCACGCAGTTAGCTCATCGCTGGGAAGAGCTAATCTTATCGTAAGTCTTAACTGTCAATATTTAATTTGTTTTTGTATATCATACGAACAGTCACATCATCGCAGCGGAACGGATGCGTTTATTGACTGCGCCATAAGGAAGTGGCTTAATTTATATTGCCTTTGCATTAGTATACAGATTAGATATATCAAATGGCCACAGGATGTGCGGCATAATGGGGCTTATCGAAATGTGGTAAATGTATATATCAAAATGTGTTTACAAATATATTTCCTGTTATTAATTTGAAAAAAAAAATCGCAAATTATTTGCTAAAGTGTTAAGTTCCGTTGACGACGCACTGATATCGCCCATAAACACAGTTATATATGTTAGATAAAAGTAATCGCACGATAACGCCACAAGCTAAACAACAATTCGCAATTTTGCAAAAGAACATAAAATTCCACTGCGCTTCAATATGTCAATAACAAATTGACGATCTGTTGATCCATGCAGATGCATGGGTTAACAATGATCACAAATATATAGTCATATATGTATATAGTTTTATAGATAAACTCGGATATATCTTTTGCTATTGTTGTCTTTGCTTTGGCTACGCTTTATGCCAGAATTTTCGCGCTCTGCTGAAGTTTCGAGTTGTTTTTGTTTCATTTTTAGCAAAGCCTCAACCATCCAACACCTTGCGCTCAACTTTGCCCTTCTGTCTGTCAACGTGTGTGTGTGTGTATGCGTGTGTGTGTGTGTGTGTTAATGTCTCACCCCCGCCTTGTCAACAATGTTGACATTGGCACTTATAAAGCGCGAACACACTTGCGCTGTTTGCCTTTCAAATTGACACTTGGTATGCGATCAGAGTGCGATTTGAACAGAGATATTGCCGATGCAGAAGTGTCCCTATATAGACTCTGGAGTTTTAAGGGCTGTAAGGGGGAGGGGGGTAATCAATTGTCTTTTGGAGTTCGTCTCGAACTTAGCATAGGTTGCACCTGCGACAGCAGTTACAATGTAACTGTTAAAAGCAGTCAAGACAGCTGCCATACTCCACCTATAGGCGTGTGTGTGTGTGTGTGTGTGTGTATGGCAAGCGCGCATAATGCAAATGCGAAGCGTAGCATAATTTCAATAAGAAGTGAAATAAAAAGAATTCAATAGTTGGCGGCAGCGCGGCAAAGATATAAGCAAAAGCAAAACGCCATCAACAAGATACACGGAACCAAATTAAAGATGAAGAAGCTGAGCCAGCGGCTACAGCAGGAGGCAGAGGCAGAGACAGAGGCAGAGGCAGAGTCAGAGTCAAAGGCGACGGAGGCGGAGGCGGAGGCGGAGGCGGAGGCGAAGGTAGCAACTGTGCCGCTCTCCAGCCCAAAGAAGCTGAGCCAGCAGCACCAGCAGCAGCCAACAGAGGCCAGTGGAGCGTTTATATACATACACACACACACACACACTCAACTACTCTCTCGCTCGCTCGCTCACTCTTGCTCTTACAGCACAAAATGTGTGTGCGTGTGTGTGTTGGTGTTGTCTATGTGCCTGCCACATAAATTTCTGGCATGTCTGTGTGCGTCGGCTCATTATGCGCGCTGGTGTGAGTGCCTCGTTGAGTCTATATATATAAATATATATATATATGTGTGTGTGTGTGTGTGTGTGTGTACTGTGGGGCGGAGCTGCTTTAGGCGCTCATTTGTGAATGAACACGCCGTGAACCAGCGTCGAGCTGAGGCCCAGACGAGGCAACGATCGCTGCGATCGCTGGATGCCAAAAACTTAATGAGCATGAATAAATGGCAGCAACGGAGTCTACTGAGACGGTGTCTGCGCCAAGTAACTGAGATGAACACCGAGATGAAACCTAAGCGCAGTTAATAATGTTGATCAGTGTGGAGATCGCGTTTTTGCCATCGTTAATACATATTTACCAAAATATGTGCGAGAGACACACAGAGACAGAGAGAGAGAGTGAGAGAGAGAGAGAGAGATAAAAAGCTAGAGATTAGTTTGTAATTAGATTTTTGGGCATAGATGTTATGTTAATATTAATGGACAGCTTTTAATGTAAGTTATAAATCGAAATTGACTTTTAATGTTGCTTTGTTGCAATGCTGTTTGGGCCAGGCCAAGACCCACACTTGGCGGCAAACATCCAAGCTGGTGCAGCCGAAGATGCTGCGTCTAAATTCCAATAGAAAACCGGAAATGCTTAGGCCATTCGTCGTCGTCGTTGTGCATTGTTGCGATTGGAAAGAGGCTGAGGCTGAGGCAGCGCCAGAGCCAGAGACAGAGCCACAGTCAGAGCAAGAGGCAAAGACGCCAGCAGCCAAGGCATGGAACGCCATTTTCTGCTGCTGCTGCTGCTGCTGCGTTAGCATCCAACGGCGTTGTCTGCTTTTAATTTCTTTTAATGGAAGTTGTTAACATGGCTGCTGGCTGCCTCTTCGCCGCTCGTCGCTCTCTGGCTCTCTGGCTCTGCGCTATATAGCTTCCCATGCCCTTAGCCATACCCATAACCGTACCCATACCACAATACCCGTACCCATTCCCACCAACGCCACGGCATTGGCATACTCACCGACCGTCCGGGCTGGCCGGAGCTATGGCTTTTGATTTGCTCTTTTTTGTTTTCGGTGTTTCGATCATAAAACTTCGATATGAAACTTGTATTTTTGATGCCCATTGAAAGTGCAGGGCAACATGATTATGAGAAAAAACTTGCCAGACTCCAGAATAGGTGCTTCGGTTCATATACTACGAATATCAGTTGAAATGTTAATTTGTTAATAAAGAGTTTTGTTCTCATTATATTTATTGATTATTGACTTTACTGTGGCAACTAGTTATTGCTGTAAATTATTATATATTATATTAATAAAAAATATATATTACAAAAGAAATTTTTTGATTTCATCAAGGTAGCTGAAAGAGGTTTTGGAAATAAAATTTTGTTTAACCTTTAAAGCTTGTTATAGAGCTTGCATAATTATTGCTTTTGTTAGTATCATTAATATTATTATTTCAAAAATTAATAATGAATGTATTTTTCTACAGCTCATATCTATAAAATCACTTGTTATTATAATACCCTGTAGCTACGACCATTTGGCTTCATTCATAAATCTGCCTGAAGTCTTAGTTCAAATCTCTTTGCAAAGCACTTGCATATAATAATAAATTAATCAGATAACTTAAAGATATATATATATATATATATATATATAGATATATAAATATTGATGAGAATTAGAAATATTGCTCTTATGAACTCAGTCAAATAATCATAAAAATTATTATAAATATGACACAAATTATAAGAATAAGTTTTCACAGTAAAGTTTTTATATTAAAAATATTTTTTAATTTTTTACAAAATTTTCTTATTAAATTATGCTTGAAATTTTTAGGTACAATTTTTTTTTTTTTCATATTGTAAATTTTGTATTCTTTTTTTTGATTTATAGGTAATTCGTTTTTGTGTTCAGTATGTTAAATAATTTCTTTTTCTTATGTTTTTCTATTTCTAAAAAGGACTTTTAATTTTAGTAGTTTATTTCTTTAATATTTCAATTTTTTAATTACTTAGTCTTTTTCAAAATTTATTTAATTAGTCTGAAATAATGTTTACGACTTATCCCCATAAAATTCTAACTTGATTTTTATAAATTAAATATATTTTAAATATAAATTCTTAAATCAATTTATTCTGATTTATTCAAACACAAAAAGAATCCTTGAAACATTTTCTATTTATCCAAATACTCAGTAAAAAGAGAGCATATCGTTTTCGTTGTGCCCGATCAAAAGTTTATGGCGCAGCGTCATATACTTTTAGATTTGCATTTTTGTCATTTGGGGTATATTAATTTTGATATGGTCTTTGGGGTGCATACGTTATTTGTTTATAACGTTTATCGCCACATAATCAACAGTTAATGGCCAGCACATATACCGGTTTGTCGTGACGTGGATATTGTGCTCATAATCGAATTTCTAATTCGTACTAAATAATATTTATAGTGTTAATGATCAATAAAGTCAATGTGGGCGCACGTGCGTTTAAGTAGCTAACTGAGAAAAACCCCAAAGATTTGATGCTGTGGCGACATGTTGGAATTGTCCACAGGTTTACCGAAGGTAACCAGAACAACAATAACAACAACCACAACAAGAACAGCATCGGCAACAATAACAAATACCGAATTCGTACCAGTTCCGAGAAGCGGCCACTCAATCATGCTGCGACTGCTGTTGTGACTGTTGCCGCTGTCTGTGATCGGCTGACTGGTGACTGGCAACTGGTAACTGGCAGCAACAGCAGCGGCAACAGCAGCGGCGTCATAGCGTGCGACAAATGCCACTAACGGTTTAAGGTCTCTAATGGATGTTGACATTTACGGCTACCAGGGAGGAGCGGACTTGTAGGCTGTTTAATTCACATAAATCTGAGTAAAATGCCATTGGGGAATTGTCTCACAGAGCTAGAAATTAGGCAAATGGCAGCGACCGCAGCTTTCCAAGGAATTTGCTACCAGTAGGTGACAACAAAGCGACCACTGTGACTGGCCCTCACTCACTGGCCCCTGGTCCAAGGAGTTGCTGCCAAGGGGCTGGCGATCGGTCGGCAGGGGCCGTGTGGGCATGTAACCGACCAAAACATAAACATTTACAACAAGGGTCGCAGACACAGTCCCAGATCTCAGGCCTTTACGCATTCTCAATGTGCTGCTGCTGCTGTGTGTGCGTGTGTGTACAAACATTTGTCAACTGCGCGCCTTTTGATCCTGGCCGGCACAAGAGAGCGAGAGAGAGAGAGCAAAGACAGACAGCGAGAGAGAGAGTCAAAGAGTCGTAAGCGGCATAGTTATCATTATGCTCAGAGCCCTATTGTGCTATCAGCTGGCAGCAATCGATGCGGTTAAACAGCAGCATCGGGCGAGTAAGAGCCATGGAGAGAGATCAACTGGAGCGCAGTGCAGACACAGCAGCACAGGCCACATGTGGCGCGTATTTGGCAAACAGTTTGCCATGACTGACCACAAAAATGCAACGACATTTGCTGTCTGCCTCGAAACGCCCACACAGCGCCACACAGAGCGCTGTGCAAAGGTAGACGCTAATCAAACATTCTCAAGTTTGTTAACAAATATTTGTTCATTTTATAGAAATATGTTTTCAATTTTACTATAGAATTTATTTTTATTTATAACTGACTATATAATTATTTTTATATTTGTGCAATTATATATGGTTCACTTCCTTTCCTACTTTATTAATACTTATTAATAATTATTGTTTAAAAATATTTTGTTGTTTCTTCAACTTTGTTAAAGCCTTTTTAACAGAAAGCATAAATAATCCAAGCGTACCAAATTAAGAAAATTTTTGGTAATTATAAAATTTTTATATTTAGCAAATGTTTGCTAATTGCGCGACTGTTCGGCTAGCAATATTTTAAATTTGAGAGCAGTCTGTAAAATTTGTGATCTATATAAATTTTTTATTTATATTTGCCTTTTTATCTATCTACAGTTCGTGTTCTCATAGAGATATAATAAATGAATTTTATAAATTTAAAATTTAGTTTTTGGTAATCAAAGTTTTGTAATGATTTTGTCTAAATTATTGTTGGTTGGAAACATCAACCGATACCTTACATAATTATTTTTTCAGTTTACACTTAAGTTTAAGTATATCTTGTAAACAATCTTAAAGAATCTACAAACACCATTTGTTTATACTAATTAATTTTTTATGTAAATTTACAAAGTTTACACTCCATTGTTAACAAATTTTTACATGATTTTGATGTGCAAGGTGCAAAAATTATTTTCGATATTTTAATATTTATTTAATATTTATAGATATACTGCAAGTCAGCAACTCACTTAGTCACTTTATTCTTTATTTGTTTACATTAACTAAAATAAACAATAATCCATTTCACAACTGGTCTTCAAATAAATAAATTAGACCTGACTCAACTAAATGTGACTTGACAGAATTTGCTCATCTCATTTAGGCTAAGTATGGGTCATATATTATTGACTATACTTTTAAGCTTTAATGTTTCCGACGAATTATAAATATACAAAATCAAATCATATTTGCTTATCAGACGTGCTAATAAGGTTTACTTTGGGAATTTTTCTATTAAAGCATTTGGTAATGCCCTGGGTTTTCGCACAGTTTTAACAACTGTGGCACGAGCGCCAAATGTTATTTCAAATAAATTTTTGGTATAACCAGAAAAGAAACTATTCAAGTTTTAATATTGTAACTACTAATAACATGTTTATTAAATGTTAATTAAAATTGGGTAAAAAGTAATATCTGAGTTTTTCCCAATACAAAATTGCAATAATATTCTTAAGTTTGAAAATATTTATATGCCTTATGCAGTGAGGACAAAAAGAAGAAGCAGGGAGGAAGCCAGTGAAGCCAAGTGGCAGCACTTACTTAAAATATTAAACAACGATGAGCCTCTGTTGCCCTTTCAAGCATCTCTCTCTCCAATTCCATATTCATCTTCAGATTCATCTACAGCTCCTCCTCTGATGCGCTCTCAAGTGGTGACGGCGACCGATGGCAAACATGCCAGTATTTAAATGTGTATCATGGCGTGCAGAGCGGCGACGGCGGCGCTGGCCGAGTGAAGCGCATGCGTTGATGGACTTGAATTATATGTGACTTAAGCTTCGCGCTGCTGCATCCAGCATCGACACTGGCATTGGCAGCGACAGCGACAGCGACAGCGGCCGCGGCATCCTCGGCAGCCAGTGCCATAAAAATTAAAAGTCATTATGGCCTGGAAAAGCATTTAAGCCGCGGTGGCATGGAGACCGTGGCACATTCCCACAGTCGCAGGCAGGTCGACGTCGATGTCGACTCGAGTGTCGCTGGGCTGTCAGAAAGTGCCATGAGACGGCAGCCACATGCGTCCACTTGGAGTGGGTTAATATTTGTTTGCATTATCATTTTGAATTGACAGCAAAGTGGCGCTTGTTGCTGTTGTTGTTGTTGTTCTTGTTGTTTTTGATGTTGCTGTTGCTTTTGTTGTTGTCGAGCCAACGGGCGGGCGGTCAGTCAGGGCTGATAGCCAGAGCTCAAGTTGTTTGTTGTCTGCGCACCGATTATGGAAAGTTGATGACCGGCAACGTAGCAACCATCATAGCTGACTCTGTTAGCCAGTCAGCTAGCCAGCTATCTAGACGTACATAACATATAGTGCGTCCCACACCCAGACAGGGGAGTTAGAAAATTGCCATTTTTCTGAAGTTTTCAATTTCGAAATGCCATTGCGCTGTCGCTTTTGTTGTTTTAGTTATGTGCCGCTCGTGGCGCGTTAGCCACAAAAACCGCAAACGGAATGCTGGCTCGATCCCGGCAACGGAGGCGGGGCAGGGCGGCCACACTTCGTTAAGTTGAAGCCAAAGCCAAAGCCAAAGCCAAAGTCAACGTCAACGTCAACGCCTGTGCCAGTTAAATAGATATTTTTTTTTTTGGGTTTGTTTCGTTCTTGTCTTTCGCTTTGATCTGCGATGCTTCTGGCAGGGCCCCGAGGCGGCTGCTGCAACGTGGAGCAAATTGAAAATTGATTTCGCCTTGCTCAGGCAGAATCCAGCACCCAGCAGGCAGCAGGCAGCGAGCAGCAGGCAATACCCAGCAGTCAGCGGGCAACAGGCGAAGGCGAAGTAAAGACAAAGTTAGCACGCCAAGTTCGTTGCCTAAGTCTTTCGTTTCGATGACTCAAAGTGCGCGCCATGAAATTCCCACATAAATTGCGCGCATTGTCAAATTAAAAATGCCTAATGAGCTGTTGCTCGCCGGCCCGCCAGCCACACAGACAGCAATGCAAAAGAGCAGAAAAATGCATTAGAAGCAGGCAAGAGCAGCCAAGAGCTCAGTTCTCGGCTTATGGTTTTTTGTTTTTGTTGTTGTTTCTTCTTACGTATCCCCATGGCCAGCACACAAGCAGCATCCCAGCCAACAGCGGCGGCAAAACGTATCGTGTTACAAATCACGGCGGGATGTGCGGGCGGGCGGGCGTTCGTGCGGTCTGTCGTCCGTCGGACGAGCGAAACTCAACAACAACAACAAAACAAGTTTCGAGTGGAAATGCGTGTAGCGTGCAGCGTGCGAAACACGGCTGAACATGAACATGGAAGCCTGATGCTGTTGCCGTAGCCAAAGCTGATGCTGATGCTCTTGTCGCAAATGTTGGGTCTAAAAATAGTTGGCGGCGAGGATTGAGGAGCGACTGCGACTGCAGCCGTTTAGCCCAACATGAAAAATGGCAACACTTTTGCGCTCATAAAAACTATTTATACGCCAGTCGAGCAGTACGCAAACGATCATGGCCCAAATGGATCAGGCAACTAATATGCCCGAATGAATGCATGGCAAGGGCAAGGCGCATGCGCATGCGCGTGAGATCTCCACGCAAGATCATCAGTCGACAGGCAGCAGGACCCAAACGACGTCCACACACAGCCAGAGACAGAGGCACAGTCCAGTTTGAGCCCGGGACCACACAAATACAGGCACGCGTTCGCTGACAGAATAAAAATTGTTGCGCTTGTGTTTAACGCGCGAACGCGGCGATATCGCAGCAACAGCAGCAGCAGCAGCAGCAGGAGCAGCAGCGGCAGTTGAAGCCTACCTTGTTTCCAAACTGGCTCCCTGGACCAACTCTCTGGCTCAGATAGATAGTGAGTGAGAAAGAGAGAGAGAGAGAGGGAGCGAGAGGGCTCAGGTTAAAGTGGCAGCCAGGCACCGTTGTCAGTTGGCAGCGAATGCGTTGGCGGGGGTAACGGTGCGGCGATGCGGGGCATTGTCGGCTTGCTTAGCTATCACTGAACGATTATCGTGCATTTTAAAATTCTTACGAGTTTCTGCCGTTGTTGTTCAGCCTTTGCCTTTTTATATTGCCCTTTTCACTTGGCCTGTGTGTATGTGTGTGGTGTTGCTGTTGTTGGGCAGATTGAAATCACGCATGGGAACCACAAGCGCCTTGGCTTTTGTCTGCTCGTCGTCGTCGTCGTTTGCTGTGTTTCAAGTCTGCAAACAGCAGACTCGCCGCTCTCTGCACAATAAAACGCGCACACACATCCTTTAAACACACTTTTATTAATCAGTATATCTATATATTTATATATATATATATATATATATATTCATTTATATGTGTATCTATGCATGTATGTTTTGTATGTTTATATATGCTTATAGTGTATTTATCAATTTGTTAATTGCATAGTATACATAAATAGTACTCATATACCAACAGAAAAGCGGAGTCTTAATTGCCTGCCTGTTGGCTTCGAACAATTTGTTATTTGTTACATATTTGCAGATAGTTAACTAAATTACTACACAATTTTTTTTGTCGATAATGGATATTGTGAATACACGTACAATTGTTTTCATATTTAATCAGTTAGTTAGTGTTATATAGTTCTCATTACACAATTGATTTGGTTTGCCTCGAAATGCAGTCGAGTCTATTGTTTGCCGTAGAAATACATTTACATATAAACATTGATTTGCTCTCTTCAACTCTCTCTCTATTTTTTGTTGATGTATATATATATATTTGTATATGTATATGTATTTAAGAATATTCTTTAGTTAATAACTCTGCTTAACTACAACATGTGCCTGAGTTGGCAACAGAAGAACGAAATTGCGATCGGAAATGGTTTTCTTTAGTGAGCTTAGATAAAGTTTTTAATCAGCCAAAAACAAAAAAAAAAATAAAAAATTATTAACGTTTACTTGAGCGATTTTTGTTAAATTTCAGTTGAAACGGAAATGCCTTTAATAATAGATAATTACTAAAAAAAAAAAAAGAAAAGATTTATGATTCGCCATGCTCTGCTTAGCCTGGACACGAACCATAACAATTGCTCTCAAATACACGTGAATGAGAAGAGTATATTGGCTTGAACTTCATATTATTCGATTGTTATCAATCATAAGTTGTGTGTGTTGTAATTTCAGTTAGTTTGTACGAGAGAGTTATGCAACTGCAACATAAATATATATTCATAGATATTCTATAAATTTCTTATATAAATTATATAGCCTATGTAAAAAGGTTTACTTCTTATGTAGAGCTGTCTAAATTGTATCAATAGTTCAGCATACTCGTATTGTGTAAAAATTGCTAGTAAATGGTTTTTTGTTGTTGTTGTTAAGAGTTTTTGTTAGTTGACACATTTGATATATAAAAAACAGAAAATCATTTGCTTGTTTCCATTTGTTGCTTTGTATTGTGGGCTGTTTTACAATTATTATATTGCTATATATTGTATATAAATATATAGTTGATTTCATTTGATCATAATATGACAGTACTTATCAGTTGCAAGGTTAACTGTTAATTCCTTATCGGTGTTCAATGTTTTCTTGGTTTGTTGTATTCAAATTCTCTCTCTTCTCTCTCTCTCTCTCTGCTCTCTGTGTTGCTCTCAATAGAGTGTAAACCTTTAGTTACAGTTCCATTTAAATAATTTGTTAAGTGTTTTAACTATGAAACAACTAGTAGCAAACATTTCATTATTAGACTAATTCTACATAATTGCATTTTAGAATCTTGACTTTTTCACTTTGTCTGTTTATTATTTGTTTTTATTTGTTTATAGAACACTAAAGCTAACTAGAAGTACATTTGATATTTTAGACATTTATTTTTGTTGTTCTTTAAGTTAAATTTCATAATTTAATCAACATATTTTTCTTTTATTTTTTTGCTTTTGTCTGCCTGGCGAACGCTCAATGTAATAGTGTGTGTGTGTGTGTGTGTTTGTTTGTGTGTTTTTATTTATTATTAGCTTTTCTTGTTTCTAAATGGAGCTGGAGCTTTATTATTTTGTTTGTTTATTTATATTGTTGTACATCAAGTTTAGTTTAGTTGGTAACAATTCATTAGCTGCTGTTGCTGGCGAGAGCTTTCATAAATGTATATTCATATATTTTTGTTCATTCATAAGTTTTTTTTTTTTTTTTGTTTGTTTTGTTTTGTTTTGTTTTTTATATATTTCTGGATCACATATTCAAGTAGTTTCAAAATCACATAAAGATCACTCTTACAGTAGCGTATACAAAATATACATACATTTCCCATACATTGCGTGTATATGTCTCAGTTAATTAGTTATTTGATTTGTATTGTTGAGTTGTCATGAAAAGGTTGAGAGGTGTGAGTTGTTAATTGCTTGTCTAGTAAGTAATACGATGTTTGTGCTTCTTGATAAGATTTGTGTTTATTGCTATAAATACGTTGTGCCCAAATATTCAGAGTTAGAGGGTATATATTTCGAAGAGGCTTCAAGTTTAAGCAATCATTCGAGTTAAGCACTCAACAGCTCCATTATAAAACCAATTTGTATTCTTGTTACAATTGTCTTTCCCGTTTTTGTTTTCATATTCGATTTGTTTTTGTTTTTTTGTATTAATAATGTTAAAGCATTTAATTGCAACACACACAATAACATGTACATTTAATTGTTGTTTAGTTAATTATTTTAATTTTTGGCTACTACATACACACAAAAGCCTTTGCGCTGCTTAGCTAGTTAGCTACAAAATATATATATGTATATATATATATATATATATATATTTCCATATGTGTACATAACTGTATTCATCTTGATTATCTTTTTAGTGTTTATATATTTATTTTTGTATTACTAATTTCAATAAATGCCTAAGTTTCTGCATGTGAAATTCATACTTAGATAGTTTTAGTTTCATGCCCTAAGTGATCAACTTGATTTCCATTAGTTTTATATACCTAATAATACGTTAGAGTTCATTTATATTAAATATATATGCTCAACTTTGTCATAAGCTACAGTACATTAACTTTTTGTATTCGCGAAAAATATGCTGAAGACGGGTTTAGATTAGATTCGGTTAACATTTATCATAGACTGAATTCGCTGTCTGGAGTTACATTTATTGTTTAATCTTTAGCATCACACACTTCATTTGTTGTAAATATTTTTGTATTTAATATTCTTGTACAGTAAATATTGGCCATCAATATACATTTTAGACTTTGACATATTGTTCATCATTAATTTGATTGTTGACCTGCTTTTCAATGGAAGCTTTTCATTAAATTTAAAAATTTAAAAAAAAATCAAATAAAAACAAAAGAAATTAAAAAAAAAATAAAAATTACCAAAAAAACGTACTTAAAGCACTAACAAAATCACATAGTAACCTAGTAGAGTATAAAAGTGAAATACACCGAATACAAATTATTTTAAAAAATTTAAATGTGTTCTTGTTAATTATTAACTAGAGATTAATAGATGCAGAAACAATTTCTATTTGTTGCTGGCTATAAATACCAGGAATAAAGGAGTTTTTCTTTTTCTTCTTCATATAAGTAAATTACTATTATTAATTGGCCTGACAAACGGTCCAAACTGATCAATGTCAAAGATAGATTTAATACTATCGTAGATGTTTCTACAATTATCATTATTTTGTGCGTCCTTGCCAAACTTGCTTTGAATTGTGTCATTCAAAGATCTTTGATGAGAGACGCTAAAATTCGAACCTTGCCTAGAGATCTCTTAATTACGACATCTTCAATTTGTTTATATTTCTTTTGAACATATCTAAAAAAAAAATTACAAATATAACTTGTTAGACAATTGGTTTATAAAAATCACTGGTGGTTCTTCATTTGTTGTTAGTTAATCATTTGTTTCCTTTAAATTAAAGCGGCGTCAAAAAATTCTTACGTCATATATTATATGAGCGTTTACATGTATATCGTATAGAAGTAAATGGTTTTAATTCATTAATTACCTAGTCAATAGTGACTGCAAGTTTAGCAAATTTCGAATACAGATATAAAAGTGGGAAACATTAATGCAATTGCTTTCCGTACACAATAAAATGTCATGGACTAAATGAAACATTGTAATATGTTTTTATACACGTTGTACATATAAACAATGCGGCTTAACAAATATAAACACAAAACTAAAAAAAGTGGCATACAAACAAACCAAATATTACAAAAAAATATTAAAAAAATAATGATTAAAGAAGTTTCCAATAGCGTTGTTAAGACGATTAGTAAACTTCAAATGCATAGCAGCTTGCTAAACGAATTACATATTTTGTGCCTAGTAATTGCTAATATCCAAGATAATTAATTTGCATATAGATAAATATAAATTATATATAAGCATAGGTGTAAGCTCTGCCTTTGCTAGTCAATCCACGTTTTGCTTACGATTAAAGTATTTTGTTTTCATCGCCCAATGTCACTACGACCAGACTTTCTACCAATTGGACATGGAAGCTATTCACTTATAGTCCTGGAACGGTTGAAACAAATTCTATGTGTGCGTTGTGATTACCGGCACCTGGCAATAGGGGCACTCGGTAACAGAGCCAGCGCATGTATTGCAAATGGACAGATGATTGCAGGGCTCCAGCGTAACGGTGCGATTGTTTTCCTCACATTTCATGCACTTCTTGGCATTCTCCAAGTATAATACTTTGTCTACCTCCTCCAAATCGGTGCGCAGTTTTGACTGAAAATGGTTCGTTGTTGTTGTTGTTGTTGTGAGAAAAGAGCCAAGTATTTGTAATTTATGCATACAATTTACCTGCAATTGCTTTAGCTTTTGTATGGATAGATCGCGCAATTCGCCAGGCAAATTGAGTTGTATCTGCACTAGATCGTGGCGATCCTTCCACTCCAGTGCATCCTGCTTGGCCTTGTCGCGATGCAGTTCGGCTATCTTAAGCTTGCACATAAGCTCCTCAAGACGTCCGGATAACTTTTGAATTTGCGCATTCTTTGTGAGTAACTCGTTGGTCATGCGACCCAAATCGGTATTATTTTGAGACTGAAGCGATTGCAAACTGAACGCATTCTTTGCCGTATTCAGTGTGTTCTCAAACAGATTGTTTCCCACCGAGCTGCTGTTGATGTCATCACGTATGGTATTCAATTCCGATATTCTAACTGATGGGCTTATAGATAAGCCATCGCCGAAGCCAGGCGATATGATGCGCGATGGAAAAAAGAGGCTATTGCTATCGTTTTGCGTGGCGGCCGAAAGCGAATTGCTCAGCTTATTGGATGCGCCATACACATTAAAAAGATTGGCATGATTTGTTGGGCTATAGGTGAGCGAACTGCTGGGAATGTTGACGGCAAAGCCACCTGAATTGAAGTCTATATTTTGCGAAAGAGTGGATAAATGAAATTAGCATGGAGCGCACTCGTTAACTTTCGACAACGACTCACCGTTAATGGAGTTACTTAGTGTTGTATTAGGAATGTTAATTGGCGCCGAGGAACGTGTTAATAAACTATTGTTAACCAGACTTGCCGATAGCGAGTTCTCGCGTGGATCGTCCAATGTACAGGCTGCTTGGAATAATTTTTAGAAAAATATGCGTTAGTCTTGTTTCAGTTAGTTTAAATGGTATTTGAATATTCCTTCTTTCTTTCTTTTTCTTTTTTTTTATGCGCTGTCAATTTGTCCACAACCATTGTTGAAAACAATGAAAAAATCAATGTAAAGTATATATTACTCACGATGGCTGTCCAGTGGTAGTGATATATTTAAGATTTTGCTGGAATTAGTTGTATTTTCCAAAGCATCTACCAACATTTTGTTGGTTGTATTATTACCATCAATATTTAATAACTACGAAATAGAGAATCAAACAAAGAGAAACGAAGAAACAAAATGAGAGCGGGACATATTTCTCAATGACTTGCGATTTGATGCTGTTAGCTGGGATTAGCTCATGATCGAGTGGGGTTAGAGTGTTAGCAAAATGCTGGACGCATACACATACACACATATATATATACAACAATATAAACATTTAGAACACACTGATTGCTGTTGCAATTTTGGTAATACGTACATTATTGCTCAGCTGGAGCAGTCCTGTTGACAGCTTGCCATTAGAGACCTCATCCTGCACTTTCAAACCGGACAAGCCATTGGAAATGAGTTCGCTCAAAGCAATTTCTTGATCACGCATCTTCTGCTCGTTGACCAGATAAGCTTGAGGTGGGGAAATATGGATACAAGCAGCAAAGCGCATTCGATTGATGCATTGATTGCATATCATTTTAAGAATTTTACACAAATGTGATCAATGTGTGAAGGTGAGTAAAAGACAAGTAAACAATTAAACAATATCAACCAAAATACGTATGTAGCATATGATCCTAATCTATCTAGACTATACTAATATACGCTAACCGCCCGCTATGGTTGTGGAAAACAGCACTTGAACTCTACAGAACGTTATCTAGATAATATTTCAGCCACTATCAATACTACTTACGTTCCACATGGGCAAAAGCACAGAAGACGCTGCGTGGACAGTAGCCAGCCTGTTGTACGTCGTTGCATTTTGTGGACTTGTAGATTTCCGGATGAAATTGCTGTTCGGTACGAGTGTGACAGTACTGGCAATTGTCGCCGGCCTCACAGTTGCCCGGCTCGCCCCACTCCTCGCCGTGCTTGACATTGGGGCATGGAGTTGATCTGCAAATACAATGTGGAATGTTAATAATATATATAAATATAGTTATCTGGCCAAACTAACCTGTATTTGTACTTTCTGGGCGAGCGACGCTTATCCTTGCTGTTGTGGTATTGTGGACAGGCATAGCCCTGGCGACATAGTCGCGGCGGACGCTTGCACGGCTCGGTTTTGTAGTTGGCAAGCACATAGTTGGTGTCTTGCCATTTCGGATCTTCGTTCATAAGATTCCGTTCCTTATCTAGCGCGTTCTGTGCATTGGTGCCGTCCAGCGTTATGTCCGAGTTTTGCAGTGTCTCCAGCTCTTTAATATCATATACCGGAGGACGTTGATCCTGCATGCCATGCGCGAAAGCGCAGTGCACACCATTTTTCACACAGTATCCACGGCTGTCTGTGTCGTGGACGCACATGCATGTCTTGTAGTAGCGTAAATGATACCGACGCTCTGTATCGCCGGCTGTCCGGTGTAGGAATGGGCATCTGGGCGAAAAGGAGGGGAGGGAGCAATGTCAAGTGACGCAGAAAAAGGACTGAATCGTATGCTAAAAATAACTACGCAACCCCAGCACCCACCTAAACACACACACACGCCCACACACACACGCACACAATCACAATTCAAGTCTGGGTCAGGATTGTTGTTGTTTGTTATTGCAGAATATGAAATTGCGTATTATTTTACTATTACTCTCTCTCTCTCTCTCTTTCTTTCTCTCTGTCTGTGTGCACAATGTTCGTTGCTCAAAGCTTTGCGGGAAAGCTCTGCCCAATAACTGTACATTTTGAAGCTGCCAGCACTGGCTGGCTGGTTTTACTACTATGACGCTGCCGCCGGGGGAAAACCAAAATAAACTGAAGGAAAAACGCGCAAAAGCAAAACGCAATAAAAACAATGACGCACACACTTGTAGCAGCTATAACTGCCGCTGCGCACTTGAGAGTGTGTGTGTGCGCGGTGCGAGAGCAGCAACCCTCAGTCCAGGCACTTGCCGATTAGAATTTCCGAGCTCGAGCAACTTTATCGCCTAAATCACTTTCACTTTTGCATTCTGTGGGCGGCCGTTAGCACTGACCTTGTGTTGGGGTGTTAGACGAAGAGCGCGAGAGACAGAGAGGGAGACATATGTACAAATAGAGGCCAATTAATTTCACTTTTAGCTAGTCGATGATACGTTTCCCCTTCATACTGCCGCGAAAAGTTTTTGTTTGTAAACACGAAGCCAAGAGATACACACACATTGCAAAGAAAATCGAGCACAAAGAGGAAATGAAAAAATACTACGTCGTTGATTGTTCGCGTTGGCGTCTTCACACTTCGCACTTTCCCACTTCACACAGCCAGACATCCACTTTGACCAGCATGAATACTCACTCATCGCCCTCAGGACAGATTCCAGTTGTCTCATCGTATTTGGTGCAATAATTATCAGCGCTGTAGTTAAATGTGCCGTCGCGTTTACGCACGGGCCGCCGACGACGCTGATTTTGAAAATGCCAATTGAAGCAAACGAAGGGGCGATGCTGGTTGCATTTGTGCTGCAGGAACGATTGGCACTGTTCCACGCGGAATTCCTTCAGGTAGCTGTGGAAGCAAAGGGTTGTGCTTAGCCAAAACTATACAAATTTCACCTTGAATTGTGTTTATTTACGTATAATGACTGGTTTTTTCTTGGTGTGAAGATAGTAATAGCTTGCTCGCATCGTTCGCCATCTTGAACTGAAGCACTAAATCAGTGAGACCGCATGCCAATAAGCGCGTAAATGCCTCTTTTAAAGAATACCCATCGCTGTTATCGATAAATAACCAACGATAACTTTGCACGTGTAGTCGAAATGTATAAGAGTTTTATTTAATTTATTTATAAGTTTGTTGGCCGGGCGGGTCCTGATTGACAATGGCTGCGGCGATACCCATAGACGAGACAAAGTTTAAAAAACACAACGACTGTCTTAGCTATCTGCAGGTAGGTGAATCTGCCGCTTGAATTACTTTATTTTTGTGTATTGACTGCGTTTTAACTTGTCCGCCACCCACCCACAGTCCCTAGGCGATGCACTGCCCAAGGAGGTGGCCGACCAGCTCGCCGCCCAAATTACAGACGAGGCCAACAAATCGGAATCGTGCAGCATTAATCAGGCTGCACTCAACGTCGCCTTTCGTGTCTATTACCACATCGTCCATAAATATGAACTCACGGATGAGCACTTTGCCAATCTGCCCGAGCGTCTCTCGCATGATCAGCCGCAGGCATTCCTCATGCTGCAGGCTGTCCTGCTGACCGACCATTGGTCACAACTGGATGCCCAGCTGATTGAGGGCAAATGCATGGACGCCGTCATTGCTGCACTGCAGCACAATAGCGGTAGCCTGGTGCACATATTGAAGGCCACCAATTTGCTGGTGAAGAAGTTTCCGAAGCTACAGCTGTTGGCGCTGCAGCTGGAGCACTTCTACCACTGCCTGCAGCGCCAAAGCCAGGTGGGCTCGCGAGAGGAAACTCTGACGCTCTTCAATCACTGCTGTAAGCAGGAGAAGCGCGCCTTTGTCTACTTCCGCCTCATCGTGGAGTTCTGGCCGTGGACGAATCGCAACAAATACTATTTGCTGAGCGGCATACTCAATTCCCATGGACTGCCACAGCTGCTGGCTGCGAGCGGGCACAGCGAGTCCGAGTTCTTTGCGGGGTTGCGCTTGAGTCTGAGCTACAAGGGTCTGCGTGCCGCCAGTCAGTATCCAGTGAAGAGTTTGAGCAGTCAGCGCTCAGCAGCTCTGCTCGATTTAGCTGTCGAGCTGCTGGTCAATGGCAACATAGCGGAGATTCAGAACTTTCACTCTCAATGGTTCCTGCGCATACAGCAACGGGATGCGCTCTTTCAGCTGCTGCAGGCAAAGCCGGAGATTGTGGAGTTTCTGGCCAGCTCGGAGGCGGCGCGCACAGCCAGCGAGCAGCAGCGTCTCATACTCATATTCAGCATGTTTGCCAAGGAGATCTATGTGACGTCCAAGCTGCATTTCTTCAAGATCAGCACAGAGTTGTTGACCAATTGCAGCGTCTTCGAAACGGAGGCGCAGTTGTTGATCTTCAAGTTTCTGGTTGAGAATCTCGCGAATTTTGCTGTGGAGGATTGCCTGGAGTTCTTTGGCAGTTTCATGAAACGCCATCGGAGCGTGGAGAGCTCCGAGTTCCGCAACACAATGCTGGGCAAGATGCCGAACATCATAAACCACACGGCCAAGCACTTTAACAAGGCCTTAAGAGCGGATGGAGGCGCTGGCAGCGATGCACTGGCCAACGATATTAAACGCTTCTTTCGCCAGCAACAGGAGCTGCTGGAGCAGGACATCCTCTGCGACGTCTATCAGCCCAAGATATTCGCACTGAAAATGCTCGAAATCTTGCACAAATCTCTGTACAGCACGCGAGTCATCAAGAATGCCAAGATGTGCAGCACTCAGCAGAACCAGCAGCTGGGCGCCTTCCTACTGGATCATGGCGTCTTTCAGCCACAGGCCGTGGCGCAGCTGCTGTTCAAGTCCCTTGATGATCCGCAAGGCTTCGATGATGCCCTAGAGCTGACGGTTTCACTGCTGCTCCGACTGGGCCACATCGACCGTGTACAGTGCCAAGAGCGTTGCCTAACGCTCTGCATTAGCTCCGACGTGGACGAGTGTTCACTTGTCGCGCTCTACGCACAGCTGGCGGTTCAGAGCGATCCTGATCCACAGCTTTCCAACAGCCTCTACGATCAATGCCTTCAGCAACTGACGAGCAAATTCGAAGCATTCCAGCGAGATCCGCTGAAGACCACAAAAGCTGATGGCGGGCATCTCTTTGGTCACATTTGTGTGCTGAATGAGCTGGTAGCTGGCAGCGTTAGCAGGGCTAACCTGGAAGCAGACGTGGCCGAGCTGTTGCCCCTGCTCGAGAGCATACTGAATATCATTCTGAAGTTTCTCAATTTGGCCAATGCTAGGCGGGTGGACGGGAGCTCGGAAGCATCAGCCGCCAGTTTCCAGGACATGGATGAGAGTTTGCAGCTGCTGGTCAGCGAGAGTGCCTACGTGGCCGACTCTTCGTTGGATGCCGAAGCCTGTCGCAAATATATGCTCATGAGCTTTTGGCTGACACTAAAGGTGGATATCTCTCCAGAATCGTTTTGTTCCTCTTAACTAATGCTATCTTCCTTCTAGGCAAGCTGTGACTTAGCCACCAGCTTGGCCTGTGCGCTGCTGCGTTCAGCTCCGGCTAGCTTGCCTGACTATGATGCACTACAGCGCTGCCTGGACATTAATGTGGCCGTGTTGACGCGCTGCCGGCACAAGGGCGCCATTGAGGCAGCTGGACTGAGCATAGGCAAGCTGACGCGCGCCATTACTAGCACTGTTGCTAGCGGGGATCAGGCATTTCAGCTGTTACACGACTGTCTGGAGCGAGAGTTGCTCTCCGAATGCCGCCAGGTGAGCACAACACGACGCGGCGCCGGTTTCTCCATTATGTTTCTGCACGTGCTCAAAAATGATGATCCGCGTCAGCGTTCACTGCTGCATCGAGCCGTGCAACGCATACTGGAGCGGCTGAATGGCAGCTCCACTAGCGAAGCATCCAGCAGCAGCAGCAGCAATCACGATCGCTGGGAGGCATTGGCGCTGCATTATCTGTGCGTGTTGGTGCGTGACACGGAACTGCGGCCGGCCATGTGCAAATACTACAATGAGATCATGCTGGTGGCCATTGGGCACATCGACAACACCGAGTGGACCATATCGAATGCTGCGCTGCAGCTGTTTGGCGCCACGCTGGGTAAGCTGGTGGGTCAGCGGCAGGCGACAGAGTTTGACACAAAGTTGGCCTGGGAGCCCAGCGAAATGAACTATGAGGAGCTGGCATGCCAGCTGCCCAAAGCCTGCGAGCACATGCTGAACTGCTGCAGTGGCGACCAGGCCACATCCTCTATTATACTATTCCTGGGCTTCTTGTCCAAGGTCGAGCATCTGTGCACCACTGGCCAGCCGCAGCAGTCGACGCAGCTGCTGCAGCGCTTCCGACGCCTCAGCTGGCGCCTGTTGCGCCACAAGTGCGAGCAGGTGCGCATACTGGCTGCCACTTGCTTTGTGCGCGCACACGAGTTCCGTCGCGATCTGCCGGCAGTGCTCTTGGCCAGTGCCAAGAAGGCATCGCAGCTGAATGACGACAACTTCTACGAGGCTCTGCTGTACACCTTGCATGCGGGCGTGCTCAAATTGCAGCATGAGGCGCGTCATGTCTGGACGGCGGAAAGGCTGCAGAACTACCAGCAGCAGCTGCTAACGGCGCTGGGCGTCGATGAGCAAGTGGCTCGCTTCAAGGCCTACACACTGAATGTGCTGCTGCAGTTGCTGACACTTCTGAATGCCACTGAGCAGATTGAGATTGTGCGTCGGCTGCTGGACGCACGCGGCAGGCACGCCCTAAGCTAAGTACATATGCAATTCGCTTATCGCTAGTTGTAGCATTTATCTAATCTTTAAGCTTAAGCCAAAAAGTCAATGTTAGCCTCTAAATATCGCTCGCTTTTACAACTAAATGACGCATTTACTAATTGAAAGCATTTACCAAAAACAGAAAAAACCGATAAAAGACATAACAGAAGGAGGTTCAACTGAAGCCTTCGCCAGTTTCCTGCTCCATGGCTTGCTGCTGTTTCTCTTGCGTCTCCTGGGCCATCTGCTGCAGCGTTCGGCTGAGAATGTTGCGCAGAATGTGCGGCTTGCAGTGCTCCTCCAGCCAGGGTATGACGCCGCTCGTTAGCTGCTTGAAGTTGTCCATCGGTATGCTCTGGAATGTCTCAAACATTTCGTCCAGTATTGCCTGAAACTGTAAAACACATGAGTCAATGCGAAGTTCTCATCGGGATTTACGAATGCGACTCTTTTGCTGACCACTTGAAATTTGGCCTCGTCTGTGAGGCGCGCCTCTTCGGGCCCCGGATTGGCCTGCTGATGTTGCAGCATGGTCTCGTAGCCGTTCTGTATGATACGCAGCGCCGTCACCTCCTTCTGCAGAGCGGCGCTCTCGTCCTCCTGCCTGATTTTCTGCTGATTCAGATAGCCAATGTACTCGATGGACTTTTGCAGTATCAGCGCTTTGCTCAGCTTGTAGCCAGACGAGTCGTTTGGCTGGCAGCGCGGCACCAGCTCCTGCAGACTGTCGTAGCCCTTCTTAATAGCATCTCGACGCTTCTGCTCCGCCTGGGTGTGAGCCGAGCGTCTGCGCTCTTTGTAGCTCAGCGACGAGTTCGAATTTGAGTTTGTGGCACCTCCAGTGTGTCGTCCATCGCCGCTGTCGTCGTCGTCATCTGTGTGGGGGGCAAGAGAGATAGAGGTCGGGCAAATGTAATAAAACGCTGAGCACTGATAATGGATACCAGAAATAACAACAGCAAAAGCAACGGAAACTCAATGCCACCATCATTATTATCAGCTGTTCGTCACGCTCGCGACGAAAACAAAACAAAACAAACAAACAATGAAGTCGCCAGCAAAAGCTATTTACCAGAATTGTGCGCTGAAGAGTTGGGTGTATGGGTGCTGCCCGCGCTGCTGCAGCGGGAATAGTGTTTGCCTCCCAGCTCTTGATCTTGCTCCATGCTGTAGGCCTCCTCTTGACTGATCAGGTTGTCGCTCATTGTCAACTGCGTCGTCCACAAAAAAACAAGAGCATTCGACTTGCTGTGTGGTTCAGCAATAAGAACTAGTTCACATTGTGGAGGACAATCGATAGACGATACTTTGGTATATATTTTTGACAAAGAAAATATACTGCAAATAAATTCATGGCATATACAGCACAATAAAAGACAAAATCTTTTACAAATTCATTACATTTTTAAAGCAGTGCAAACACTATCCTATGATTCACAATGTTCTCAGTCATAGTCAACGCTTAGCAGAATACATGGCTCATATCAGTAACCATACAATGGTATGGTTAGAGCCCATATCTAATACGCGGCTTAGGTATTGTATGCTTTGCAGCCCTGCCTTAAGTGCGCGGTTCACATTGTGAAGGACAATCGATAGACGATACTTTGGTATATATTTTTGACAACAAAAATATACTGGAAATAAATTCATTGCAAAGGAAAATTAAAGACAAAATGAAGCAAAAATTGATTAAAAATCATTTACAAATTCATTACATTTTTTAAGCAGTGTTAACATTGTCTTATGTTTCATCATGTTCACGGTCATGTTGAGCGCTTATCAGCATACATGGCCCATATCTAATACGCGGCTTAGGTATTGTTTGCTTTGCAGCCCTGCTTTAACTGCACCGGTGCGATGACTTTTGCGTTTTCGTCTTGAACTTTGCCGTCGTGTCGATTTTAGTTTTTTTTCTTGGCCCGTGCTGGCATTTACTATAAATTACTTTGTTTAATTAGTTAAAAGGGCCAGTTGCTACACATACACCTACCTAATCATGGGACTGTTGCGGGCGATACGTGTGAGAATCATGAATTTCATGATTTTCTTTCTAATTATTATTTTGCTGCCGGGTCTGCCCCCACGCACAACTTTCCCCTATAAAGATTTCAGGTAAGTTAATACATAGTTGATTTGCTTACACTCAATTGACAAATTCTCTCACAGCGTTGCCCCACCCAAAGAATTAAAGGGCGCTCTAGAGTCCAACTTTCACTTGGAGGGCGCTGAGCGTCTGCTGGAGGGCCGCATCTATGGTCCGGAGTGCCTGCTCGTGCGCAACAATGAGATCTACACTGGCCTGCACGGTGGTGAGATCATCAAGCTAACATCTAACCATGTGACGCATGTAGCCAAGTTCGGCCAGCCTTGCGGTAAGTCCTGTGATCTTGTTTTGAGGATATTCGCTAAGATATTTTACCCCATTTTAGTGGATGTCTTTGAGGAGGCCAAGTGTGGTCGCCCGCTGGGCATGGCATTCGATACACAGGGCAATAATTTGATCGTCGCCGATGCTTACTATGGACTGTGGCTAGTTGATCTAACCACGAACAAGAAGAAATTGTTGGTGTCGCCGGCTCAGGAGCTGCCTGGCAAGAGCATCAATCGTCGTGCCAAGACCTTCAATTCAGTGTCCGTTAGCAAGGAGGGTGAGATATTCTGGACCGATTCTTCTTCAGACTTTACCATTCAAGATCTAGTATTTGCTTCGTTCGCTAATCCGTCTGGACGGTGAGTTCATTTGATAATTTTAACGAGCGGCTGCCGCTCAAACCGGTTTCTGTTTGACCTAGCGGTCGCTTCACCCTGCCCTTTCTCTAACGATTTCTCTTTGTAGTCTATTCAAATACAATCGAGCGAAGAACGTGAGTGAAGTGCTGCTTGACGAGCTGTTCTTTGCTAACGGTGTCGCCTTGAGTCCAAATGAAGATTTCATTGTCGTCGCCGAGACGGGAGCTATGCGTCTGACAAAGTATCATCTGAAGGGCCCCAAGACTGGTCAGAGCGAAATCTTCGTTGAGGGTCTGCCTGGCTTGCCCGATAATTTGACACCCGACGCCGACGGCATTTGGGTGCCTATTGTGTCCAGTGCTGATAGCGAGAATCCTCCTAGTTTCTCGCTCTTCTCGCGCTTCCCCACCATACGTCTGTTCTTGGCCCGCATGTTTGCGCTCTTCGAGCTGCCCTTCCGTTACATTAACAGCGTGTACCCGAACAAGTTCTCGCAGCGTTTTGTTCACTTTGTCGGCCACGGCGAGATGGCTATGCTCTTGGCACCCAAACGTACCACTGTGGTGCGCGTGGACTGGAATGGCAATATTGTGGGCTCGCTGCATGGATTTGATAAGTCTGTTGTGGGTGTTTCCCATGTACTTGAGTTCCAGGATCATTTGTATTTGGGCTCACCCTTCAATCACTATTTGGCGCGTGTCAAGTCACCCAAGGCGGCCAAACAGCCCACAGTTAAAGTGCGCAATGTGCGCGTCGAGGGAGATCTAGAGGCATCCGTTGGAGTGCCACCAACAACTGACAAGCCCAAGACACAGGCAGCACCAAAGACTACCACTGGTACAACTACTACAACTACCACAACGCCAAAGCCCCAAACTACGACAACTAGAAAACCCACGACGACGACAACAACTACTACAACAACTGCCAAGCCAAAGACCACAACAGCCAAGCCAGCTACAACAACAACAACGCCTAAGCCGGCTACGAAAAAAGAAACGAGTTCAACAACAACACCAACACCAGCTAGCAGCACACCCAAACCAGAAGCAACAAAGCGCACAGTGCCAAAGAAGCCAGCGCCTGTTGAAGAGCAGATTCCCGTGGACACCAAGCCGCCCAAGAAGGAGAAGCTCAAGGTGATCAACAAAGAGGGCTCCCACGTGGAGCTCTAAAAGGCTGCAGAGCTCGAAATTTATTTCCCTCTCACTTTCTGGCCTCAAAACTAAAAACAAAAGTTTATTATGTCCTACGCCCAGAAACACTCAGCCCTTGGCCAGTTAATTATTTAGTTTGAAACTAGTTAGTTCAATTATAACTAGCTGCAAGCGTTAACTGAAACAAAACAAACTAACTAATGGCAGCTATTTATATGTCGCACAATCTGCATATAATTGAGTTTTTGCTATTGCCAATTTCAATTCCCAATAACGAAACATTCCCTTATTGTTTGAATCATTTGCATTCCAGTTAAATTGATTAATTTGATGACAAAACAGAAAAAAAAATAACAAAGTATGCTCACAAATATATTTATAAACAATGCTCGAAATTGTTAAGCAATGGAAAAAGACACTTAATCTAATATATATATATATATACATATATATATGTATATATATATAGATAAAATATAAAAATACTTTTTGATTTTGTACTGATATTGTCTCATTTGTGTGTATTTTTTGCACTTATAAAGTAAAATGTTTTTTAAAAACAATACGACTTAAATGTTAAATTAAATATAAATATGTTTTAAGTATAAATAATGAGAGTGTGCGAGCTGGCTGAGTGTGCTAATTGCTTAGCACGACTTGGGACGACTTGGCGGCTCCTTGGGATCCGTCCAGCTCCATTCCGTATAGTGCACACAACGTCCGAGCTCCTCAGAGTACAGCTGCGATTTGGGGCAGCGTAAGAAGCGAGCACGTGTGCCCTGCTTATCGCACATCCAGTAGGCTGTGGGATCCCAGAAGTTCCGGAACATGCGGTTCACCTCGTCCAGCCCCTGGCAGCCCGGCTCGCCGTTGTGCTCATAGTATTTGTACTTCTGTATGGGTAGGTGAGCAGTAGCCATATTTTTGTCTGAAAACGCATATGTAAAACGGAAGTGTTACAATTTTTGCACTTGTCACGCTGAATATAATATGTTAAGTATAAGCTTTAAATATTTAGATGCCTGGGCGCATTAAATTTAGATGCTCTTTGTGCTTACCTCTCTGTTGAATGGGATTCGTGTAGTCGCCCAGCTTCCGTTGGCAACAAACAGATGTTTGTTTTTTTCTTTTTGCTGATTTCTCTCCTGTCTTGCGAGACGTTTACCGTTTCACAATTATTGCGATTCTGATTTGTCATACCGAATAATTTCTCATTTAAATACTTTTTCATATGAGCGGCGAACGTCGGGCGGTGCGGTACCGGAATGTGTTAGTAATGTCTGGCTGGCAGGGGCCGAACGTCTTGCCGAAGCGTCGCGTCGCTTCGCGGCCAAACTTTTATCTATAAAGCTAACAAGAAAACAAAAACAAAACAATTCGCTCGCATTCGCTGCTCACTCACCCCCCCAACCGCCTTGATCATGAACGATCGACGGCTGGTCGAGCGGATGGATTGGTCATACGTTCGCTTCGACTGTGTCACGTGTTGCCTCCGTGTTCGGGGAATACGCCAAAGCGAGAGTGTGTAGACTGACATAATATGCGCTGAGCTTGGTGAAACTGTAATCTGCTCGAGCATACTCGACTCGGTAATACCCTGTATAAAGTTATATGTGCAAATAACCAAAGTTAAACAACTGAAATATATCTTAACTTTTTGTATACTGATGTTATATGCACTGAGTTCTTCACTCAACTCGCTGATACCCTGTAAAATTGTATTGACTTATAAGTTAAACTCATATGCAAAAAGTTAAGATCTAGAAATAGATCTTAACTTTTTGTATATTGATGCAATATACACAGACTTATTCACTCAACTCATTGATACCCTGTAAAATTGTATTATATAAGAGCATATGAGTCAAACTGATATACAAAAGCTAAGATTTTGAAATGTATTTTAATTGCGTACTTAAAAGTTGAATGCAATTTAGATATCTTATCTGCAATATGTATCCGAACAAGTTGTTTGAGTTAGCAGGTTTTGTCTGAGAGATAAACTATTAGATCTGTTTTACTACTTTTTCAGCTTAAGTCTTAAAATGGGATTTAAAGTTATGATGCAAATTATTTTTTATTGATTTATCAAATAACCAAGATTGTGTAGAGCTTATATAATATAACAAGTTTTCACTTTAACATATTTTCATAGATCATTTATATCTAGGCATATCTTTGATACTCTTCTTCATCGAGTTTTTATCGAATACAGGGTATTACCAATTTTACCGCTTGGCAACGAGCTGTGCTTCCCGACAGCGTCATCGAAACAATTTTTAGTTTTTTTTTTCCAGTGTCCAAAGGGTATTGACTGCGTGCGATTCTTGTTTTGAAATTCAGCTCAGTTTGGTTAGTATTACGTTACAAGGCAGACGCATGTCAGCCATTTGAGCTAAGTACGTCATCTTTATGAACTGTCAACAGCTTAATCTGGCAGAGATCACGCCCTAAACATATGCGTCGAGCCCCCCTTTTTTTATTTAATTCATGCCAGTAGTTTTCCCCCCGACCAGCTTTGACGCATGTCACCTTCAATTCAACAAGTGAATTATCAGTTTACGGCACGAAATTAAGTGAAATTCTCGACGGAGCGACTGAGGCGAGTCTACACGTGATCGAGAAGTGGGGGTCGCTGTGCTTAAGAATTATGTCTGCCGATTGTGTACACACACATATATGTATATAGATGCTCATTATGTAGGGGTCGTGCACGTGGGTCGCAGCTGCTTTTCTTTGCGAGCTCACGCGGCGTATGTGTAATAATTGTTGACTCTCAAAAGTTTGGCATGTAAGTTCACTGATTAGCGTATTCAGGCATAGCTAGCGCGTGCTGTTTATTGTTTACTTTCAACAATGTGTGAAATTTGATTATTAAAAAGATAAAGAAGAAGAAAAACTAAAAGAAATGTAGAAAGAAATTGAAATAAGTTCTGAATCTTGTTTACGTTTCTTACGTTTCGCTGAACTTGTTGACTTGTGTTTATGTTTTTTATTTTAAATTGATAGTTCTTGTACTGAAAATGTAATTTAAGCTGGCTAGAAACTCAGTAAACAGTATTTCAATTTCTAAGAATATCGCAACTTTTAGTAAAGTAAATAAAATGTCCATTCGTCTGTCTGTCTCTCTGTTGCTATGCTGAGCTATGCTATATATAAGTTTTCGTCATGGGCATAGATAGGTGGTACTGAACCGGAACAAACTAGTTTATCATATAGCCAAACTAGAAATATTTGTTCAAAAACTAAAAACTTTAATGAAAAATTCTTGACTGCTTGCTATTAGCCCAACAAGCCTTATGATATTAAACCTCTACTACTATATTACTATACCTAAGGCTACTAAGATACAACTCTACAAGGGCATATAGTCTTCGGTGTGTCATGATAAGTTCTTGCCTTCTGTCTAGTGTGCTGCCTTTGTTGAAACAGAATTTCAGAGTTAATATTAGTTGAGGTGCGTGACGAATGCGCCAATAATAAGTATAAATAATACTAATAAATATATATATGTGTATAAATATGTAATGAATCAGTTCAATGGAAATCGACACAAAAGCTGTCGCTCCGTCTGTAGCTGAAGCTGAAGCTGATGACGAGACTAACAATGAATTGAATCAATAATGCTTTATGGCTGCAACAAAAGCGCGACACCTGCTAAAATCCATTTGGCTGGGCGGTCGCGTGTTTTCAGGTTGAGCGTCCATACGTAGGTGTTGCCACGCGACCTGCAGAACAGATTGGGTGCAGTTAGATGGTTGAAGCTGAAGTTGGAGCAATGACCGCCGTCTCTACTCACCTGGTCTTGTACAGCGGACACTCGTAGACGCGCTGCAGCTCTTGTTTCTCCTGTACAATGGACTTGATGTAGATGACTGGCATGGCGCAGAGTAGCTCTTTGGGATGCAACGCCACAATGGAGTTTAGCTGGCAGTCCCAGCTGGCGCCGTCCAAATAGAGTTCGTGCACAAAGGCGCCTTCAATAGGTGGCAATCTGAAAGCAGCACAATGTTAGGTTAGATATCCTTCTGGTTGTGGCCTTTCGAGCTAGTTACGTGACGTCGTCCTTTTGCTTTTTGGTCACGTCGCAGCTGATCAACATGCGATCCAAGGGCAGATCGTGCTTTCTAGCGCTCTCCTGCATGATGGCCGTGAGAAAACTCTGGGGATTGAAGAGGCCACCCAGCCAGATGACGCAGGGCAACTTGAAGTCATTTAACCACCCGGCCAGCTCCTTGATGCGATGCAGCAGATCAGCAAACCAGCCCTGCAGCCCCAACATGCTGGGGTAGGCCAGCTGAGCCCAGGCCGTCGGCACGTGATCATAGAAGATGGCATAATCCAGACGTTCCATTTCCTGTGTGATGGTCAGCTCGCCTTTCAGACCCAACATCAGCTCACGCAGCGAGCGCTTAATTTCGCGAATCAGCGCATTCATGCGCTCGCATTCTTGCAGGGCGACCACTACAAAGGGTGTCTTGCGCTCCACTCGATTGAGCAGAGCCTGCAGATTGAACTCATCTTGCAGTTTGTCAAGGAAGTCGTCGATCATGATCTTGACCAGCTCTTCGCGTGGCGCACCACAGTGCGAGCTTAGCTCTGATTCGCGCGGCTGCAGCTCAAAGATGGTGCGCAGCAGTTGCTCTGAGGCGCTGGTCAGGAAGCCAATTTCAGCATTGGGATGCAGTCCATATAGCATTGGGGACTCTTCGGGCAGCATTTCAGTGATGTAGTCATGATAGCCCTCAAATTCTAGATTGGGTGGCGCCGGAAAGCCGGGACACAGCTCAAAGTCGCCATCGATGAGATCTTGCTGCAGCAACTCCTCCAAGAATGTCTGGCATAGCCGTCTGTCCCAGTCGTCGGTTATGTGACCGCCGTACATGATTTCACCAAAGAGATAGCGCAGATCCTCCCAAGGTATGCGACTGCTGCCCTCCAGGTAGTTGTGCAGCACGCTGGCTGAGATGGTCAGGTCGCCGATGTTGAAGGGATACACCTTGTTCCAGCCCTGTGGTCCGAACTTACGACGCTCGCCGGCCACCGCATGGAAGTAGCACAGGGCAAAGAGTATAGACTTGAACTCAGCCTCCTGGGTGCACGTTTCCAGCGTCTCCTGCGTGAAGTTATCCCAGGCCTTGTGCAGGTTGGCGGCCATGCCCGCTGGAGGCTCGTTCACCACCTTGAGCGAGGACTCCAAAATGCCTTGGGGTATGACGTGGTATTGCGGATCTGGAGCAGGCTCGGCGCTAATAAAGAGACGGAAATTGGAGTCGCCCTGAGACTCGGACTGCAGCACAATACGCTCGATAAGCTTCTCCAGTGTGGGCAGCCAATTCACTACCAGATGAATATTTTGGAGTATAACCCATTGTTGGCCGGATGCCAGCGCCTGCTCGATAGCTCCCTCGGCCAGCAGCTCCTGTCCCTGGCCCAATGAGATATTTACCAGAGTTCCAGCATCCGCATGGAATCCCTGTTGCTGCCCATGGCGCTCCACATCGCGTATGGGATCCACGCCCGGTGAGAGTATAAAGAAGGCAGGTGTGGCTGCGTTTAGCTCCTTGAAGATGGCCCCAAACGGCGGTGTCTGCACCTCGGCATACGCTCGTCCCATTGTCTGCTCCACAAACTGAGCCATGGCGTAGGTCATGCGATCGGGACGCAGAGCTCTTACAATGCACAGCTTCTGCAGTGGGGTGCGATGCTTCCATTCGCCCGGAAACTGTTCCCGTTCGGGCGTATCGCTGGCCACAAACTTGCGCCAACGCTTTGTGTAGTTCTCCATGTCCTTGTCGATGCCATAGAAGTGCTCCACAAGTGCCAGTGACTTAATGCCTCCCCAAGCACTGCGCCCCACAAAGTCTAAGGGCGAGAGCGTATTGGGATCGTGCGGATAGCGCAGCAGAAAGTCGGTCTCATCCTTAGCCACTTGCTCGGCGGCGATCATGATGCGCAGCGTCAGATGCGAGGTGAACGTCAGTTTGTCCGCCTCGAAGAGACCGCGCAGCGTATAGCGATACGTTTGCAATGTTATCGAGTCGACCAAGTGGAGCACGCGCTTCTCATAGCTCTTGGAGGCAGGCGCCACGGCTATGGCCTGCCGGAAGACGTTCATAAAGGATTTCAAGGAGAACTTGTATATGGGATTTATACGATTCAGATCCGTCAGCACAAAGTACAAAATGGCTGCCCTCTTGGCTGCGGCACGGTAAATGTTTCTGGTTTCATCAATTTGGAGTGTGGTAAGGTGAGCCTCTCGCACCTTGGACTCAATTTCATCTACTGTACGTTTGGTGTTTTCCAAATTGAGGACCAGAGCATGATCTTCGAGTACATTCTCGCCGGCGGAGGCCAGTCGGGCTAGCAGTTCATCTTCGAGGGCTTTCAGTGAGATTTTAAACATATTTTGCTGAATCGTCACATCGGTTTTCATTTGCTCCAGATCCGGTCGCTCAATTTTGACCACTTCCGCCAGCAGCTGCTCCTCGAGGCCGTCCGGCGTCACCGTAAAGTTAATAAGCGTCGTTTGCGCCTGCATTTCCGGCTTGTAGTGCGGATTGGCCAGCTTGGTATGCAGTATAAGGCGGAAATTCGAATTGAACTCCATTTCCCGTTCGCCAATGCGCAGATATCGACCCTTTTTGATCAGCGCGCGACTTAGCAGCGGCTCGAGTACAGTGTCCATGGACTCTTCAATTTGCTCAATCAGCACTGTGTCGCCACGTGAGATAGACTTCTCCAATGCCTCCAAAAAGCCACGCTGAGTCAGACGCAGCACCACCAGAGCGGCGCCAAAACGGCTCTTGATCCACTTGATGCCTTGACTGCAACGGAATTGTATTGAATAAGTGTTAAAAGTCTTTACTCAATAAAAACTGATAGTCTTATGACGTTTAACTCTTAACTCAAGCTGATGATACTCACAGCTGGGGATCAATCATCAGTGGCCAGCGTGTTGAGTGCTGCAGTATTGTTGCATTCTCTGTTGACATGCCATCCATGGGCAATCCCTCATTATTCCAGGTGGCAATTTGTGCATCGTCCGACAGCAGCGCCAGTGGGTCGACGCCCTGTGTGTGCGGTATCTGGGGCTACTCATCGCATACATACAAAATGCGAACAGTTAAGCAACTGAGCCTTTAAAGCTAGCAACAAGTACTCACGTCCATCTTACAGAAGCTCGGCAGCCACATCTTGTGCTGCAGCTCCTCGCGGTAGCGGCGCGTAAAGCAGCCCACGTACGACAGGAATGAGGAAATTAACAGTATATCTCCAGGTAGAGTGCCAATCTTTGCTTGTAAGCTGTTCAATAGAATGGTTAAGAATAGATAAGGGCATAAGGACATAGATATATATGGCAGGTCGAAAATGTTATACCCTGAATAAGGCAGGACTTGAAAGGACTTTGAAATCGATTATTTATATTAAATCATTTATAGTGAAAGTTCTTATAATGAAGGCTATATGATGTAGTCGACTCTATCAGTTAGAAGTTTTTGATTTGGTACAAGATATATAAACTAGATATACATTCTTTATTGAGCTACTTAGATGTTTTTTCCACTTTTCGTGACAAAATTAAAATACCCCTCGAAAAGTGTATAATAAAATAGAAAAGCATCGAAGACAGAAAACGTGAGAGCTGCCTGGCTGACCCGGTAAATGGCTTATATTAATCCATCCCTTAGCGACATTAAAGTGTGCTTCAAGTATAAATAACAAGTGCAGCAGGAAACTGAAGGCTGCTCGCCGAGCGTTGCTTGCATTTGAATAAACGGGAAATTGCAAAACTAATAATGGATGCAAAGGGGCTCTCTTGCGAGGGCAGTTCAATAAGTAAGCCCATTGATTAGCTAAGATAGTATAATATCAATAGCTCTAAAGAGCTAGAGAATTGTCTGATTTAATATAATTTTTATAAATTTACTGTAGTTTAATTGACAAAAAGAAGCCTTAAAGAACTTTTAAAAGGTTTGAGCTTACTTAACTGTAATCACTAAGTTTATTATGCAAAGTTTGTTATTAGCCCCCGTAAGCGCTTGGATGCAACTTTATCGACTTAAGAATAACAAGAGGAACGACAACAACAGCCTCGGCATTAGCAGCATCAACAGCATCAACAGCATCAACAGCATCAGCAGCATAATCTGCATGCTCTATGTTGTTGCTGTCGCCGTCTTTGTGTAGCTGTAAAAATTCGTATTAGATATTGCTGCATGCCAACGATTATTGAAATATTTAAGCTGCATCATAAATGATGGCAAGCAGGGCTTAGGGTGGCGGCAAAAGCATAGAACAACATAATTGAGATGCTCTCTGCCCTATACATAGACAGGCAAGTGTTGCACTCAGCACAAGGCGAAGGCTTTAATGCTTAAATGATTTATATTTAAGTTCCTAAGCAAATATAAATGTTGATATGTGGTCTTCTAATGGTGCTTGGTAATTGAATATCATGAAGACTGTGCAATTGCAAGACATAAATGTCTAACATGACTAACACATCCACACACTTATTACATATGATTGTGTGTGTGTGTTTGTGTATTGTTAAATTAAAATAATTGTTTTGAAAGAAATATTCTGTTCAAAATTTGATAAAATACCTGTCAAGTGGCATAAGTGCATTCTCATTCAAAACATAAAATATATTTCAAAAGAAGCTTCGCAATGCCAGCAGCAACAGCAACAACAACAAGGCCAACGGCAATACAGAGCCAAGAGCGTGTGCGTGTATGTGTGTGTGTGTGTATGCTTGCATATGTATGCACTTACAATGAAGAATATTTAATGCCATAGTCAAATAGAAATTTATATGCAAGTCATAACGGTCCACAGACACGCACACACACACACATATACACACACACACACACACAGAGGTCACAACCGCAGAACATTTTGCAGTTTTTACAGAGCTCTTCCTTCGTTGCTGTCGTTGAGCGCAAATTATATTTTCATAAATATTTGAAAGTTCTCTGAGCAGTAAGGTTTTCAGTTTTGACATTCGGGCATGGAATCCTCTGCTAGCTGCTGCTGCTGCTGCTGCTGTTTCTTTGCCAGTCTATTGTACGCACACTCATAGCTCACAACGAGCAGTCCCACACACACCCACACACACACAGCTAAACAAAATACGTACGAGCCGAGAAAACATTTTAATATTTTTCACACATATGTACAGATGCATTCATGAATGCGCCCTCTGGCGATTCAGGTGGTTGCCGTTGTCGAATTGTGCGGCCGATTGAATGCCCATGTGTGTGTGGCCTTCTCTCTCTGTGTGTGTGTGAGTGTGAAATTTTGAAGTTATTTAGATGCACAAAAAAAAAAAGGAAGAGAGAGAGAGAGTGGCAGAGTTTAGCTGCTGCCTGCTGTCTGTGGATATTCTTTTGGCTTGCTCGCACACTCAATTGAATTTCATTGCAAATATTGATCTCGTAAACTAGTCAGCGCCCGTGGGCAGCCAAAGGTGTTGAGTGCACATTTTGTGCATTTCTATTTACCTGCACTGTGAATAAGCTCATGAATGCTAAACCAAACATAAATTTTCAGAAAGAATTAATATTCATATTGCGCAGCCTTGAACAATTGTTTTTAAGTTTTCAAATAAGTTTGTAATAAATTTATTTGTTTCTTTATTCTTTACACAGCAGATGATTTCAATTGAAATTAAATCTATATTTAGCCAATTGTTCGTGTTATACTCTTGGCAAAGCAAAGAAAAGTCAATTGAGTATTTAACGTGTGTTCTTCTTCTCTGTCTTTCTGTATGTTCGTCTCTTTGTCGAAGACTAATAGCTACGTTAGCGTCAAGAGGACGTCAAGCTAAGGTCATCACATTTTGCAGTTGTATATCAAATTAATTCTTTTAAACAAAGTTTTAATAATATTTTGAGAAATTTATAAAAAAAATTATATAAATATATATATATTTTTCTACTTTTGAAGCGTGCCAACGTTCAAGTTCTTACTTATAGTAACTGTGGTGTAGATAGAGTAGTCGATATAATGCATTAACAAATTTTCCATGCATCAGCTAAATTTAAAATTCGTATTTATTAAATAAAATCTACAATTTTTATATTTTTAAAATTTTGTATAAATTTATCTGTCAGTTACACACACAATTTAAATATTGATTGGTAATTTTCAAGTTATCACCTTTGTAAATTATAAATATTGGAATTTGTTTAATTTGCTGATGCGAATTTTATGTTTGCCAGCCTTTAGCTAAATATAATTAATTTCGAAATTATATTTGTGTAATTTTTAAAGCTTTTATTCTTAATTATGTTGTGATTGAGTTCATTAAAAAATTAGATAATAAAGCTGTGAATAATAAGGTAACAAAATAAGTTCTATACGGAAAGGAACTAAAGGCAACAGGAAAAGAAATTGCTATAAAGTGGAGCAAGTCCTTAGAAGCTGTCATGTTTGCTACGCTGGCAGTAAGATTAAATTTGGGATGGCTGATTGATATATGTGTCTAAAATATGCGATGTTATCTTAGGTACTTATACGATTTCAACAAAGTTATAAAATATATAATTAGCCTTCTTTTAGTTAAAACTGTCTTTCATATAAATTTGTTGGTCATAAATATATTATTTCTTCTCTAGAGACTATCAGATTTTGCCTTTGGCAAGAATGTTTGCTGCAAAGTCAGCCAGCTATTGGTCTACTTCATGTATGCAGCGCTTTAAATGCTTTTTGGGTTATATCTCAATACCGGGGGCAAGCGTTGAAAGTGCAAAGCTCAGAAGAGTCGACGCTGATGCAGTTTATTTACTGTCGGCAGAATAAACGACGGGCAGTTCATTGGCTGCGACAGTGCGCAATTTGTTCAATTGGTAGCAGAGGGCGGCGAGTGATGCGAGTGCTGCGAGCAGGCAGTGGAGAAGGAGAAGAGAGAATGGAGAATGGAGAATGGAGTATGGCACTTGCAGTGGGCCAAATGAGCGCAAGTAAATACAATTTACGGCCTTTTGTTGCTGCGGTGGGCCGCAAGTGTGCGAAATGCTGGCACAGTTCGTTCAACTGAGCACCCGAGAGAGCGGGGGGGAGGACGTGGAACGTGGGCAATTAAAGCGATTGCGGACACACACAAAATGTAAATTAAATTTAATAATTGATGGCGCATAAACGGGAGACTGCCGCCCATAGCTTGCACTCACCTTTGCACAGACTCGCGCCAGCGGACATTCTCATTGGCCAGTCCATTGACCAGCCTATGGGCCAGATCGATGGTAAAGGACGTCTTGTCCGCCTCCCGTTGGCACTTTTGCTTTTCGGCGATAGCGTTCTCGAACTCGGCCTGAATGTCGGCAAGCTTGTCCTCCAAATTGTTAATTTTCGTTTTGAGATACTGCAGTCGTTCTCGTGCCTCGCACAGCTCCTGCTGTGCATCCTGCAGGGCTTGCTGCTTGGGCCCGACAATGAGAAAGACCTGATGATAGCGATGCAGATTGATGACCCAGGCGCATAGGCCAGCAGCTGCCACGGACTTTTGCACAACTTTGTCTGGATTGAACTCGGGATCCTAAGAAGAAAATGTTGTGTGTTATTAATCTGCTACCTCCTCACCTCCCCTGAGTATGACTAAGCAGATCGTTACACTCACCTTGAGGTATTCCTGCAGCGTTTCAATAATATTCGGATGTATATTATCCTTGTTGTAGTTGAGCAAGTCGTTGAGAAACTGATCCACACGCACCATCATCAATTTGGCTGATTTCCAGCTGCGATCGCGCGGTATCTTACCATTCGTGGCCAGGAGCACCATGACAGCAGCGCATACATTGATCACGCCCTTGGGCGGCGATCCAAATGACTTGAGTTCGGTCAGATTGTTTTTGTTTAGGGTATTGAGTGCCGCCTGGGCGGCGACTAGAGCTGGTTCGGCTTGACGCAGATCCTGTTCACAGAGTTTGGTCTTGATGGACACATCCTCCTCGATGATGCGAACACGTTTTTCCTCCTCTGATGCTATGAAGCGCTCACGCTTCACTTTTTCGCTCTCGGCGCTTACAATGACGATCAGCTTGTCGGCAGCCGCATTTTTAGCTGCCAGTTGAACTTCTTGTATGGCCAGTTGATGCTGAAAGAAAAGTTCCTTCTAACTCAAACGAAAAACTCAGAGAAACTTTAAAACTTTGCTGGGCAACGAAATTAATTAAAGCTCTGGCACGCTGGCCCAATATTGACACGGCGCAACTTTATCGCACAACTTCCGGGAGGCACTTGTTTAAGCACATGTGAACTCCTTTCTACATTTGAATATATTTTTTCTGGCCGTGCAATTGAAAACTGAAGCTGACGTCTGTTCATCAATACAATCGAATTTCATTTAACTCAATTAGTTTAAATAACATTATGGGTTCGTGTTTTGTTCGTCTGGATAAAAAGTTTTTGTTTGGCGCACAAAAGTATGCTACAAAATAAATACGATTGACGCGGCGCCAGTGCCAGCCATTGGCAGCATTGTGTATGCGCTGCGTAACCGGAAACGACTCCAGCAATGCAAAGAGCACCGTCATCGACACTTGCCGTCACACATTGGACTCCCTTCCGCCCACTACTCCAGCTAGACACCATTGCGCTCCACTTTGCCACGGGCTATGCACAGCAGATTTGCTGTAACAACAATTCAATTAAGCGCACTAATTGAATGACAGACTCGACACGACGCGACGCGACTGTTCGAATATCGCAGCGACAATGAAAAAATCTCAACTGCCGCCATGTGCACAGACGCATGTGCATGTATCTCCACATGTCCACTGCATGGACAATGCCTTCATAAAAAAAAAACTGAGCGGGTCAAACGGTTTTGTCAACCTGTTTGTTTAATTATTACTCAGAATTGCTTTTGAAAAAACTTAATTTAATAACTCAGCAATTTTGTTGAATTCATTTTTATTTATAAAAGTTTTTCGTTTAAGCCAATTTGTCTTAAATTGTGATATTTTTCGAGAAATTTCGTGTAGAAGTTCAGTTAATGGAATATATGATAAGCACAGTACCCGAACAGCAATGATTAGCAAAGCTAGTCAAAATTTATCCCAACCGAAGACTAAGCAACAAAATTATGATTTCTGTTAAAGTTAAAGTCGCCTTAAATTTGTTGTCTGTTAAATTTGTTAAACTTTTTTTTATTGTTTTATCATCATTAACGCTTACCTTTAGCGTGTCCACCTGACGCGCACATTCAGCCAGCTTGGCCATGCCGCTCTGCAGCCGGCCGATGCGCTGGGCGAACTCCCCGTTTTTGTCGACCAACAGCTTGCGGTAGAGGAAAATGTATTCGAGAAATGTTTTCGGTGTGGTGTAGTTGTAGCGTTTTTCATTCTGCAGATAAATTTTCGATATCTGATTCACGGTACCGTGTACGTAGGCCATAAAGTACCCGATGGGCGGTATGAGTTGCGGCTGTAAATGAATGGGGGTCAGTTCAGCTCTTCTGTCTATCAACCTATGGGTGGTGCGTATGTAAGCGTTGTGGTGCGAGAGTGTTGTGGCCTTTCGTTGTCATTTTGACAGTTTAAAGCTGTAAATTGTAAATGGTGCAGGACAGCCGCGTGTAATAATAAAGTCAGCGTATCGTACACACCTCCAATATGTCACAGATTTCGGTGAGAAACTTTTGGGATACCGATTCCAGGGCGCTTCTAGGCCACTCGTGAAACCAGTTAATTGCCGTGCGGCTAATTATGGCCGGAAACTTTCTGGCACGTATGCGCAGTGTTTGTCCCACTGGGGAGAAACAGAGCACGATTTTGAGCAGGCGTCGCACCTTTTCCACAAAATAACGCCAGCAATTCTCTTTGGTGTCCAATGTGCCGCTTTGCTTCACTTCATTGCGTATGCCATTGATGATTGTATCCAATTGATCATCATTAAACAGTTCGGGTATCTCGCCGGAGGCGAGCAAATCGTTGATCAGCATCAGTATTGACTCATCAGGCAGCTGAGCATCGGATATGAGAAAAACAGACGCCACATTCTTAAGTCCCACTTTCATGTACAAAGTCGCTATCTCATCCCTCATGTCGAGCAGCCCAAAGCCGCGTTTGATTTGAATCTGCGACACACTCAGCGAGGAGATGAATGCGGCCAAACGTGCCAGAGTCTGCTTGCCAGAGCCACCAACTCCAATCAGCAAAGCATTGCCACGTGGACTCTCCAAGATGCGATTAATGCTGGGCAAAAGACATGGTAAAAGAAAGAGACTTCCTGAGATATAAAAGATCTTTAACAGCACTATGAGATCTTGTTTTAAATCAATAAATCCATATTGGAACTATTATAATGTATTCTTCAGCTTACCGACATATGTGTATCATGGCATCCTCAAATAGCACCAGATTCATATAGCCCACAATATCATTATAGCTGGCCTGCGCCTCCAGCAGCAGTTGGTAGAGTGAGTCCCAGCTCTTGAGCGGCATGTATTTCTGATCGACCGATTGATCGAGCGATTGAGCAAAGTGGCTGTAAATCAATGGCTCCGAAAACACAAAGTCCTCATCGAAGTCTTCGAAATCCTTTTTGAATATATCCCGTATGGAGGACCTGAATGATTTGATATCATACTGATCGACCAGTCGATCATGGTAGACTCGAAATGCCTCATGCACATAGAGGCGCATCAGTTCAGCGGGCTTGCTGCAGACTGTGCCGCTGTAGCTGCTGGCAGCACCACCCGCCGACACCGGAGCACCCACACTATGCATCACGCCCTGATAGATGTTCGTCAGGTCGCGCAGATTGAAGATGTAGTGAAACTTAATGGCCGTGGGCAGAAAAGCATATTCGACGCGACGATGCAGCGAGATGCCCACTTGCACCAGAAGATTGCCAATTGAACGGATCTCCTTGTTGAAGCCCTGCGCTGGCTGCTCCAGGTGGTTGTTCAAGATGCTGCTATATATGTGGTGCAAGGTCTCCTCGCTGGGCTGTGCCACTGAGAATACACAAAAGTGCCGCTGCAGGCGTGGATCGATGGTGAAGGAGCCGGCAGTTGGGTTCATGCAAGCTGCGAACTGACAATGGCGTATGTCCTTCAGCTGGAGCCTCTGACGATCATACCTAAGCATGCGCCAAGCAATGGTCTCATCTGTTGCATAATGAATCATGTTTATCCAGCACTTACCACTGTCTATAGTCCATGAACTGACGCATAATTGTGTGCGGCTGCACTGTGCCATAGGCATCCACCTCGGGCATGTTCAGGTCGTTCACGAAGTAGATAAGTCGCCGCTTGGGTCCGCTCGGCGCATAGCAACGACCCGACTTCTTCTCCAATGGTCGGTCCAACATCTTCTGGAACATCTCTGATGAGGTGTAGAAGTTAAAGTGTGTCGCCTGCACTGTGGTCAGCAATGGTGTCGACGAAGACAGCTTCCGACGCACGCTGACGTTGCCAACACCAACAGAATTGCCTGCAACTGCTGGCGTCTGTTGCTGACTGTCGCTGACAGCTGTCACTGCAATTTCAAGCAGCTCCTGTGCGCTGGCATATTTGCTGAAGAGCTCACGGAAGATGGCACCCTTGCCGCAGCCAGAGCTGCCCACCAGCATGCAAGCCAGATTGCGGTCGATAAGCAGCTTGAGGAAGTAGCCCAGACGTGTGGTCTCTGCAGTTGAAATGAGCACGTTCTGTGTTTGTGTGTGTGTGTGAGTGTGAGTGTGTGTTTGTGTGTATGTGTGAGTGTGTAACCAAAAGCTTTGTTCGCATGATTAGTTCATTCCCAACTAGGTCAAGCACGCACCTGCAGCGGCTGCTCTGCATCGATTTGACACTCGAGCTGCTCCAGAGCGGCCAGCTCTGACCAGCGCTGGAACTTCAATGTTTGCACATTAAGCTGATAGTCAAATATGGTGCCCTGACTGGGTAGCTTTACATCCTTGAACTCGCCCGTCCACCACTTGTGAAACTCGCGTTGCCAGTCTACAATCGTATCCTGATGCAGAGCCGAACCGAAGCTCCAAAGGGTAACATACACAAAGATGGTTTCTAACGCCAGCTCGGTGGACTCATGCGACAGCTCACCATGGTGTAGGCTGTGTGAATTGACGCCGAGATGCTTACTGCCACCGCGTGCAGTGTCCTCCTCAACTGGGTCGCTGTCCAGCAAACACTCGAGCAGATGACACGTCATCTGTATCATTGCCATGCTCGTAATGGGCGTAATGCGTCGAAAATCGCGTTGCCTCTGCATCAGGCTAGGAAAATATTTCTCAAACAGCGTAGTAAGTATACCTCTCTCGATCATATTCACACGCGTTTCCAGCCAGGACGAGACAAAGCTGAATTTCAATACAAAAGAACATTTGAGGTGAAGGAAATGAATATTTAGGTAAAAACTTACGGGGACCAGCCCAAATCCTGTGGATTGATATACAAGATGCCTGCTCTGGAAACTGTTGCAGGTGTGGCCGCCTTGAGATGGCCCACCTCGAAGAGCAGTCGCATCTCACGTCTTAACGATATGCGCTCATTGCTGGCCAGCGTCAAGATCTTATTATCGTCCATCAGCGTGTTGAGACTTTCAATCCACATTGGATCAATGTCGCCATCGAGAACTATCCACTTGGGATTACCTGGCGGCATATTGGCCTGCTCTCGCATTATGGATGAGAAAAGGCCATCTTTCCACTCACGCGTTGTGGGATTCACAATGCCGAATAGCTCATCGTTGGACAGGGCTTTGGGATTGAGCACATGGCAAACTGGCTTCAGTTTCTGTATGCGATACGTTTCACGCAAAGTTTGCCAAATTTTTGTTTTGCCGGTGCCAGCATCGCCCACAATGAACACCGAGTGGCGAACATCCAGAAGCTCCTGCAACTGCACCACCTTCATGAGGAAGCCCTCCTCGGGCTGCAGCTTAATTTCATTAACCGCACGCCGAATGGTTTTCTCGAACTCGAACACGCGCTTGCGTGGCACATCGAGCGCGGGAAAGAGGTCGCCTATCAGGCCCATAAATATGGACACGTCCTCGGTAACTATCTTGGGTATGTTGAAATCACGCAGGGCGCGCATTAACACCTGATCCTCTGGCCGGCTGTGGTCATCGCGCTTTAATGTGCCAGCAACAACCAGCACCGATTTGATGGCACGCAGTCCCCAGTCGTAGTGATCCTGCTTGGACAGCAGCTCCTTGCACAGCGTGTACAGTGTGATAAATTTGCGTGCCAGCAGACGTGCATCCTGGAAGCCCTCGGCCATTAACATAATCTCACAAATCAAAGCAAAGTCCGGCACAATCATGGCGCATGGACGAAACAATGTTTTCAGGTTTTCCGGCAGCTCGGTGCGGCCAGCGTAGCCCGGATTCATGGTGATAAAAATGCCAACCGACGGCTCCAGCGAGATGCGCTCGCCCATAAAGATAAATTGGGTTTTATGCATCTGTAAACAGCAGCGTCGACCAGCGGTAGCATCCAGCACCCAGTAGCAACATGGATAGAGGGAACACCCATCGTCGTCCGTATCCAGGAACCAAGCGAAATGTAATCAATGTGCAGCATTGCAAAGAAGTGGAAGGTAAAATCAATTTGCGAACGCTTCACGTATCCCAGACATTGCGGTCGCACCCTTATCGCCTCCTGTATAGTCTTCACTTGAACGGCAACCACGGAGAGCACCTCCACGCAGATGCGATTGAACTCGTCAAAGCAGCCCCATGCGCCCGTCTGGGCCAGACCTTTGTAAATGTTGCCGCAAGATTTGTAGTCCATTTGCTCCGAACAGTTGAAGACATAAACCATTACGCCCAGTGCACGGCCCAGGTCTTTCGTTGTTTCCGTTTTGCCCGTGCCCGCCGGTCCAGCTGGCGCTCCTCCCATCACCAGATGCAACGACTATATATATGTGTGTGGGTGTATGTGTGTGTGTGTGTGTATGCAAATTGCAAACGGCATTTATTTTCCACTAACGAGTTGTTTAATTTAAATACTGGCCAAATTGGCATAAAATCAACACCAAATGCCAACAAATTAAAGCCGCAACTTCTCTGCACCAGCCGCATTCACTAATTGGAATTTTACTTACTTTCATTTAACATAATATACGCTTAACTATGTATGTATGTAAGTGCATTTACATATCACACAGCACAGTAGATATTTTTCTTAAATAAGCTTAAGGCGTGCTGGGATTTTATAATTGAATTCATAAATCCTTTGCTGTAGACAACAACTAAAAGATTGGCTGGAAAAAATTGATGAGAGTCTACGAAATTATATATTTGTAGAGAAACATTTGCCATTACAATATAAATTCATATAAATAGTGAAATTGTAACAAAAATAGTTTTGAAAGAGTCTTAACTAATCTTCATGTCAGAATCTTTTAATAACTATACTTGAGTTTCTGGAATGACAGTCACAAATCAAGTTTAATTGACTCTGCCTCAGTGGGATACAAATTAATTAGATTTCAAATTAGTTACTTCCAAATTTATTTTTGTATGCATCGAGCTATGAATACATTTCCTTCTTTCTTAGTGTATAAATGTAAAGCTGTTTATACAAAAGCTAATTAATTTCTGGGATTTACTAAGCAACGGCAGAGCAGAGCCAACGGCAGAGTCTGAGCAAAGACATAAGCAGAGCCACATTTGAGCCAGAATTGAACGGTAGGCAGAGCCATAGGCAGCACCTCAGAAGAGCCAGAGCAGAGCCATACCCAGAGTCATGGACAGAGCCATAGGCAAAGGTATAGGCAGAGCCTGAGTAAAGTCAGAGCAGAGCAATAGGCAAAGCTATAGACAGGGCCATAACAGAACTTAGGTTCTGCTTAGGCAGAGACAGAGAAGAGCCTGAGTTGAGTTAGAGCAGAACAATAGGCAGAGCTTATGCAGAGCCATAGGCAGAGGCTAAGCAGAGCCAGAGCAGAGCCATAGGCAAAGCCAGAGCAGAGCCATAGGCAAAGCCTGAGCAGAGCCATAGGCAGAGTTTGAGCAGAGCCATAGGCAGAGCTAGAGCAGAGCCAGAGAGCCAGAGAGCCATGGGCAGACCCTGAGTCGAGTCAGAGCAGAGCCATAGGCAGAGCCATAGGCAGAGCCATAGGCAGAGCCATAAGCAGAGCCTGAGCAGAGCCTGAGCAGAGCCTGAGCAGAGCCATAGGCAGAGACTGAGCTGAGCCATAGGCAGAGCCTGAGCAGAGCCTGAGCAGAGCCTGAGCAGAGCCATAGGCAGAGCCTAAGCAGAGCTATAGGCAGAGCCTGAGCAGAGCTATAGGCAGAGCCAGAATTGAGCCAGAATTGAGCCAGAGCAAAGCCATAGGCAGAGCCTAAGCAGAGCTATAGGCAGAGCCTGAGCAGAGCCATAGGCAGAGCCAGAATTGAGCCAGAGCAAAGCCATAGGCAGAGCCTAAGCAGAGCCTAAGCAGAGCTATAGGCAGAGCCTGAGCAGAGCCATAGGCAGAGCCAGAATTGAGCCAGAGCAAAGCCATAGGCAGAGCCTAAGCAGAGCCATAGGCAGAGCCTAAGCAGATCCAGAGCAGAGCCATAGGCAGAGCGTGATTATGTGTGTGTTGCTTGTGTATATGTATGTAAAATAAGCGCAGAATTTTTGGAATATCGCCTCTTCGTTAAAGGGATCTCCTAGTGGAGCATTTTCGACTAGAGCACTCTTGCTTGTTCATTATATATAACTTAATAATATAAACTTTTAATTAAAAGCATTTTGCTTAAAAGCTTTTAAAAATGGATTAGGTTTATATATTTATTTAATGTGCTCTATAAATTTACTGTACTGTAAATTTGATTGCTAATGTTGTTAGTATGAAAAGCATAGGTTATCTAGCATACTTAAGGTAAAAGCAGATTTAAAGTTTATTTTGTTTTTGGACTGCTACCCATTAAAAACATTTTAATCTCTCCGATTTATACTCTGAACCCATTAAAAGCGAAAATAAGGGTATATTGGTTTTGTTAAAGTGTATGTAACAGGGAGAGAGAGAGGCGTAGCAGACCCCATAGCCTATATATATTCTTGATTAGGACGACACGCTGAGTCCATTTAGCCCTGTTTGACTATCCGTCTGTCCGTATGTATAAGCGCACCGACCTCAAAATATATATATAAAAATAATTTTTATTTTTATTATATTTTGAACAGGCTCAATTTTATGGTATATCTTATTCGGTCACCCCCGACTAGGGCTCTGTAACCTACTTTATTTGACTACTGTTTAGAGCTTTAGTTAACCATATTTATGTATAACTATGCAAATAATTTCTACATTGCTTAACCGTCTTTTTAATGGAAACCCTTTTAACACATTTTGTGTATTAAATTTATTTATGAAATCAAAATTCAGTTGCTTTTAATCTGATTAGCTTTCATAGTTCTAATTGAAATGAGTTTGTATGTGTACATAATTAGTTTTAGAATTTTCAGTTTTTTATGCACATTAACATTTACCTGGAATTCTAGTGAATTTGCGTAGGCAATAACTATTTTTTTGTTTTTAAAAAGCAACACCTTTCACGAACTGTAATTAAACAAACAACTTCCGCTGGAATTTTCATAATTAATATTATATTGTACAAGGGATAAAATCTGTATATGTATGCATAATATATATGCATACATATATATTTTTGTATGTATGTGTATATGAAAATTATTTTACTTTATGCCAATATTTGTTCAATCCGTAAAAGCAAAGTTATTCTTGGAATCTTGTGAATTGCATGACTTCTCAATTACCAATAACAAAGAAGTAGAAAAGACCCTAAAAATAAATAAAGCTAAGCTCGTCTTAAATTATTCCTGGAAGCAATAAATAATTTGCAACATTGGGCAGCTCTAAGATTTTCTTTCGACAATTTCAAATGGCTAACAATTTGTAGGTCAAAAACATTGTCTAGCCTTAAATTCAAATTATATTATTTTCAATTTTGCAAATGAATGAGTCTTAAGTAGAATTCCAAAATAAAGCACTTAATTAGCGAGCAATACAAAATGTGAATCAAACTAATGAGTGGAAATGGAAAAATCTTCAATTCATTGTAGTTGTATTTCTAAAGAAAGACTAGGCTGAGACTTGACTGAGCCAACGGCATAAGATAATCCCACTTCTAGTTTAAATATGTTAAATGTTTGGCTTACGTGCATGAATCTCAAAAGCTCCAAATAAATTTAATGAAAACCAACAATTATAAGCTATTTACAGAGCTACTATTGTCTCACCTGTGTCAGCGTGATGTAGCATCGATCCGTTAGAGGTGTTATTACCAGTCTCGAGGTATTTCCCAAGTACTCATAGGCATATCGGAATTCTGCATCGCAAATATTGGCAAAGCAATCCTCGTCGGCGCCGCTGGTGCTGATTGTGGTGCAGCTCGAGCTGCCCGACTGTTCGTCATCCCAGCGATGTCGCAGTTGGCTCTGCCACTGGAAGGCCAGCGAGTTGTCTACTCTGGCGGCAATGATCTTGCCAATGACATCACGCGAGTGCACGTCAATGGTGCAGATGGTCATGATTTTCTGTCGATCGCCGGCAGAGAGTTCGCCCAACAACAAATTGATTAAGGCATTTAGCTGTGCTATCTGCCGCTTATGCAGCTCCTTCATGGCACCCTCATAGCCCTCCTCCATGCTGGCAAATGAGCGATTCACGTCCGCCGTCCAGTTAATCTGGCTGCAGCAGAGCGCCACCTGTGCTGGCCAATCGTAGAGCCAAAGCTCACGCGACTTCTCAGCAAATGCGTTTAAAGCTCGTCGGAAGAGCTCATGCAGGGTACTCCGCATCTGTTGGATGACAGCGTTCAGCCAGAGCTCAACTCGGCCGCAGCAGTCAATGTAAGCGGATTGCTCTCGCTGCTGATTGATCACAAAGGCGACATATTCGTCGTTCTCCTTGGAGTGCATGCCCACGGCATGTGTGGTATTCGTTTCGTACTGTAAGCGCAATATGGAGTCGAAGAGCTTGATGAGATGGCGATCAATGACCTGTGGATTATTACCATTGGACAGTATGTCCAATAGATCAGCGGACGATATGAAGTAAAAGCGCGGGAAGGCCAAACGCTTCGTCTCTAAATAGTCGTTTAGTGCCTTTTCGCAAACAGACAGACGCTTCTGTAGCTCCAGCAACTGTTGAAGTACATCCTCATGCCGCAGCACCACTTCCATTACAACGCGTACGCTTGTAACTCGTGCCAACAAATTGGTGAAGTCCTCATCGATGCGCTCAAAGTTGGCCGCATCCAAGGGCAGCTGGGAGCGAATGTCCGTGGACCCAATGAAAATACACTCTAGATAGATCCATTTGCGTTGCACCTCGAACCAATTGATAATGAGGTTATCAATGCCGCTGAGCACACGCTGCCAGTGGCTCAGCTTGTCCAGCAAATATTCAATATGCTTTGAAGTCGAAATATTTTGCAACTGCATTTGATTGTCATCGAGCGTTTCAATCAGCTCCTCTGAAACCTTCAGCAGTTGCACCGTTGGGCGTGTTTGATGCATTTCCAATTCGAATTCCAAGTGCGTCCATGTGGCTTTAATATCGTCCAGCACCTTGGTAACAGTCATCTCTTTGATAGCACGATCCACTGTGTTCTTAATGTCCTCCTCATGCTGTTGCAGCTGAAGGCTCAGCAGTTGCGCCAGAGTTGTTGATGTGTTGCACTTGTATGAGAGCTGTAGGGATTGCATTGACAATTATAATCTTCACATGTGCCTCTGTATGCTTGAGCTGCCGTGGGTTTAATTAGGCAGCTTGTCAATTAACATATTGACCATTGTTCGTACTCCGGTCTCGTTATTAGTTTTGAGCAAATTTGTGCCTCTGGCCACAAATATGTGTCATATTAAATTTCAAAATAATTCGAGCTGTCTATTTCGTCTAGCTGCTGCTGTTAATCATTTCTACTGCCAATAAGTCAGAGTGCTTCAGTGGACTAGTGCTCGACTAGCTTATGCCCTGAACTACTCAGGTCTCATTCGAGTTCTTATTCTAACAGCTGGATTGTAAGGAATTAGATAGAGAATATATATATGATATATCATTCGAGTTCCTATTCTAACACCTGGATTGTTTGGAGTCATATAGAGCCCAAAGTTCTATCTCTCTATTATATTTGAGCTCTTAACCTAAACACTTGGATTGCTATGAATTATATAGAGCATAAATATGATATATCATTCGAGTTCTTATTCTAACACCTGGATTGTTAGGAGTCATATAGAGCCCAAAGATCTATCTCTCTATTATGTCTGGTAGTATGCATACATACAGGAAGAATGCATATATCCAGTTTTAAGTACTTCCTACAGAGTGTCAGCTAGACGAATATAATACCCATCTTCAGAATAAAGCCATTTTCAATGGCATCAGACTGCACATAATTACATTTTCTCAACTGAACAGCTTGTGTTTCTCTCTATGCCGAATTATTAAATTAATGCACTCGGCTTGCATGTCAAGCAGCTTACTAAAGTCTTAAGGCGCTCAGGAGTCGCAACGCTAACAACGAGTGCACTGAGCTGCTCATTTGGCTCTAATGAGCGCATGTTTGCCAGGATTTGTAAGTTCAACAAGCTATGCGTGTTCAGTGAAACTATATTCCATGCAGAGAAAATATTTTGACATATTCTTAGAACTTATAGATTTTCACTTACTAATTCATCCATGTCATACAATCCATTAAGCTGTAATGAAAATCAAGTTAGTTAAATGCGAGATTAAATTTACTTTTACTACAAAAAACAGTCTAAATTATAAAATATGTATGTCTCGTTAAATTAATGTATTTTTAATGCATTTTGTTGCACCTGCTAATTATAAATTTTGCCAAAAAAAAAAAAAACAATTATTTATTGCAAAAGGGACAGAATAATAAATATGTTATCATATATTTCTATTTATTTCTAATCATTGTTTGCATTTCATTTTTGCAGTTATTTAATGTGTCGCAGCTGCTGCTAAAACAAGAAAAAAAATCGTTCATAGCTAATTAAACGTAATTTAATTGAATTAAAATATTTTTGTTTTCCACAAAAATATTCCATTTAATTATTATTTATTTAGTTCGCATAAAAAAGTGCCGCCACAACAAAAATTTATATAAATATTTTGATAACATTTTAGTGAATATAATTTTGTCCTAGAAATGTGGCATGAATGAATGGATAAGGTTTAATATCATTCAGTCACATAGAAATTGCAATAAAAATTAAAGTAAATAAATCTGTATGCATTAAAAAGAGTTGGCTTTAAATGAAATTATAAAAATATTGATTTAATAAATTTATAAAAATATATTTTTATTTTAATTTAAACAAATTAAAGTTTCACATAAAATAAACTAATTTAGTAAGTCTGTCATGAATTTTGCTAATTTATAATCACTTAGTTAGTGAAAATAGTTTAACAGTTTCTCACACAGCGATTGCAGCTACATGCAAGGGGCGACTTGCTGGATTATAGCAACTGTAATTCACACTCAAACATCTGCAGGTAATGTGATTGCCAAATACTCACACAGGAAACTATAGCAGGACACAACGCAGAAAGGTGCTTTGTGGATCAATCAGTTGGAATTGCAGTGATGATGGCGAGGGAATGGGAATGGGGGTGTGGAAAGGGGATCGGGTGCGGGTGCGGGTGCGGACGCTGCTCTTATTGACTTTAAGCATTGCTAGCTGTGATTTCTCGCTCTGCTTACCTTTGACAGCTGCATCAGCTCTAGCCAATGGCGTTCGGTAATTGCTGGATTTTGGAGCTCGGTCACTGCTCGCAGCGAGGCAACCAGTTCGCGCAAAACGCCCACAATATAAACATAGGGGGCCCAGTCTCTGATGCACTTATCAAGTGTGCGCAAATCGCGCGTGAACTTCTTGCACTCATGCTCCATGTCGTCCGTATCGATGTGCAGCCAAGGTGTTGCATGCCAGTCAACAATGCAGGATTCGATGACGCGCACAAAGTCCCACAATTGCTGCGGGCGGCACAAAATCTGTCACACACATAACAGGGGCCAAACCTGGTCGGCATTCCGCTTACCTTGACTCGTCTAAGCTCCGTCCTGCATTGCTGGAGTGTGACAGTGTCGGGCCCGGGTATATCTAGCAACTGCGCCCAGCGCGCGTACCGCCGCTGTTGGCTGCCAAAACGATGAAGGAGCACGTAAACCTGGTCGCAGGCATCGTAAATTTGTGGACAGGGCACACAAAAGAACTGGGGAAATTGGGTAGGTGTGTAAGGCAGCACTAATACTGGGCAAACCAAAACTGATGCAGAATAGGGGGCTGCGCTTACCGGCATGCGCTGGAACTGTTTGGCATAATGCTGCACGTGGCACGTATGCAGCCCAATGAGCGCCGTTACGCGCTGCTGTTGATAGTAGCGCGTGTCCTGGAGAGCCTCGTGTTTGGCCAGGGCTTGTTGCTTCAGTTGCTGCCACTGCACCGGCAGCTGTTCAATGTTGCGCACCAGCTGCGCCTCGAACTCCACATTGTAGGTCTTTAAGAGCGCAACGATGTCCTTAAGCGGCTTAAAGACATTGTCCGCATACGGCTCCCGCTGTCGTATCTCCGCCATGACAGACAGCACGCGCAGCAGCGCTTTAAAGTCCTGTCGACCGATGTGCAGCTGCAGTGTCTCGTGGCTGAGCGTAATGAAACCGTTTAGCTCCTGTTCAAACAAATTAACTTTTTGATAGCATACTTTTTGGGCCATCATTCCACTGAGCTCACCTGAAGCGTCTTCTGTACATAGCGCAGCAGCCATTGCTTGTGCAGGTGCGACCACTTGCAGGCCAGATTGAGCAGGCCATGCTTGAGCGGCCTCAGATCCAAAGCCAGCCAGCCGTTCAGACAGTGCCCACTCTCGCATTGGTCAATCGTATCGTGCAGCTCGTTGTAGCGCTCGATCTGCAGATGAGATTCAACAAAGATGCTTGGGGCGTTGACAACTTCATTTGCCTGAACTAAACCGAAATTTATTCAAGCTAATTTAGCGCATATGTGTGTGCGTGGCCAAAAGACCAATTCGTGTGCCATTTACTCGTATATTCAGACTACGTCCAGGCGTAGCGTTTATTAAGCGCACCAGCTGCGCCCGAGGCGACTCGCAATTGCCGCTCATAAATAAAATGCCGGTCAGTGATTTCAACTGCCCTTAGCTTGTTAGGGTAATATACTTCTAACGTCTACCTTATGCATGCATAGCCAATGTCTGTTGATTGTATTGGAATTAAAATTTAGATCAATGAGAGAGTCAGAGAGAGAGAGAGAGCGAGAGAAAGCTCTAATTGCATAGAATGCATTGTATATGCTAACATATATATATATAACTATGATATATGTTTTAAAATAACATTGAATTTAACTCTTTTCAACATATATGATTAGCACTATTAAATTATAATCAGCTATAAGATAACTTAGAATGCGGTATTAAAATAAAAAAATTTATTTAAATGATTTTGTTTTACACAATTAAATCTAAAATATTAATTTTAGCTATTTATTATATTAATATATTTTTAAAAAAAATTTTTTATAATTATATTCATTTAATATATGCGCAATATTATTCTGCTCCATTGAGACAACGATCTTGTTGACAAATTAAAATTAAATTGTAAAATATTTGTTAAACTTAACATAAAAAAAAAAACAAAACAAAACAAACTGAAATTATCATTTATATCACAAATCATTCATTGTTATTTATGAAAACAAAGGATAATCGAGATTCGTTCTGATAGAAAAAAGCATATATTTTGGTAAATTTCTGGCATTTTATTGTGGCACTCAATTTACAACCTCACGCTGTATATGTACATGTGCATTTCGACCATGATTTGTTGCTCTGCTCTGGCATTTTTGTTTGAGCGCGTGTGTTGTGTTGTGTTGTGTTGTGTGTTGCTACGGCGTCTTTATGTTATTTATTGCATACTTTTTGGGGCGTTTGATAATTGTTTAAAGAAAATATTACGCATACGCAAGCGATTTGCCTGCTGTAGTCACAGCAGTGAATCGTTCTGCTAGTCGGCATAAGTCACAGGCGCCATGTGGTTAAGCATTTTTGGCTCTGTCCAGATTTGGGCAAGGCCAGCAAGATGGCTCGATGGCCGATTCGGCCACACATTTGACCCTAAATGGTCAACATTTATCAAGCGTTATTGGTCTCAGGGGTTACACAACGTAAATTGTGTGGATGCCAATTGAGTGACCCGGCGAGCCACTCGGTCACTTGTGCCTCCATCTGTCTGCCAGCCCTCTAGCTGTATGGCGGCTCAACAGCTAGGCTGTCTGTGTGCGTGGGCACATCAGTGTGGCAAGCTTGGCAAGCTTGGCAAGCTGCTGCCTCGTGCTCTGGGCCCTCACATTTGGGTTGTTTTTTTTTCTTTCGTATTCTATTTTTTTTTTTTTTTGGTTGCTGCTATCTTACCTCCTTTTTGAAAGTCTCCATGATGGCATAGCCACTGCCGCTGATGTGGGTCGTCTGTTCGCGGGCCGTCTGCATGCAGGAAGCCAGTACGTCGCCGCTCTGCTGTGTCCAAAGGAACGCATAGGCGTGGAATTTGGCAGCATAATTCAACGCCGCCTGCACCGTTTGACTCAAGGCGTCGCGTATGCTGGCGCAAAGCATTTCCAAGTCATCGGCTGCAGCTGCGAATGTAGTTGGTGGCATAAGCAAATGCAAAGAATGCGACACGCCTGGCATGGCGTGTAAGGCGGCACCTTCTGCAATGCGACTGCTGGTGCATAGTAAGCTGTGCGGCGGGACTTGCTGCATGAACTCACCCGCGCTCTCAGCGTAGTTGTCGTCGTCGTCGTCGTCGTCGTCGTCGTTGTCCTCGTCGTCATCAGACAGCGAGTTGTCAGACACAATTCTTGGCATGCAGTCGCATGTCTGTTTTATATCCAGCAACAGCTGCTCGACAATTTGTTGAAAATTATTTTCCACACTTGCATCAAAGCCAGGCGAAAAACGTATTTCCGTTTCCGTCAGCTCCAATTTCACTTCGAAAAGCGGTGCATCGTTTGTTGCTGTTGTTCCGATTGCTATTGCTGTGGCTGATGTTCTTCTGCTTGTTGTTATTGTTGTTGTTGTTGGTATTATTGTCGCTGTCGCTTGTGGCGCTGTGATTTGTTGTAGCACCAACCTAGCCATGCTTGGCAAGGCCATACTTGAAGTTGGGGGCGCAGTTGAAGTTGCTTTAGCTGTACTTGTTGCTGTTGTTGTAGTTGTAGTTGCAGTCCCTGTCATTTCCTTGTGCAAATACTCTAAACTGAATTACACGGCGTATGAGTAATGCGAAAATTAAATTTAGTGCTGAGTTTGTTTTGTGCTTATTTCGATTGCGTTTGCCGAGGACGCTGTTGCCGCTGCTGCTGCCGCCGCTGAGGACTCTGCTAGCAATCACGAAGTGCCGTTAAGTGAAACATGCAATTGACGCATGAATGCGCTGCCAGCAGCAAAAATGTAGTTGCTCTTCTTCTTATTGTTGTTGTTGTTGTTGTTGTTGTTGGTGTAATCGTTGTTATATGTGTATTTGCTGCGGTCGGTGCTGGTGAAGGTGTCTGCCAGTCTTGCGGTTGGCTGTGCTCAAATGCGGGTGAGTTATAAATTCGTGTTCATTTACTTGATTAGTTTTGATGAGACATGAAAGGCGCTGGCAGCATGCCATGTATGTAATGAATATATTTGTTGCCCCGCTCGGTGGCTGGTGGTTGGCTTAAATGATTGCATGACTGGGCGTGACAATAGCTAAGTGAGCTGTTTTATTTATCACGTGGCTTTGAAAAACAGGTGCTATCTGAAAAGTCTGATGAAAGCGATAGTTATGAGTATGATGAGTATGAAATGATTATAACAAGTAAGTGATCTATTGTAAAGTCTGATGAAAATGATAGCTATGATGATGAGTATGAGATGATGATAATAAGTAAGTGATCTATTGAAAAGTCTGATGAAAATGATAGTTATGATGATGAGTATGAGATGATGATAACAAGTAAGTGATCTATTGTTAAAGGTATACAATTGTTAGAGTTTTTTTTCATGTCTGCAAAGTTTCAATGAGGAAAAGTTTAATTTAATTTAATTTATTTACGTTTTCAAGCAGAAGAAGTTTCCTTTAAAAGCCTAAACCTACTTTTTGTACTAAAATGTTTTCCCTCTTCCCTTCTATATGTATAACAACAAATTATATTAGCAACTTTTTGAATATCCATCTTAATTGAGATTTCTAAAGCAATATAATATAACTACATAACTGCATTAGCTCGAGTGGATGTTGTCGGAAATCAAGAGCAACCTTCAATTACTACCTTAATCGCATGTTTTTCTAGCAATATTTTGAGCCAGGAGTAAGAAAAAGTAAATTAACTAAAAATTTAAACAATACAAATGAAAAAATGAATGAGTATACAAAGGATACAGTGCTAAATGAAATTGTGGTACGTTGCTGGAAAATGGTTTCGCTTAAGCAACTTGCGAGCTCAAACCTGATCCTCATGGCCTCTTTTACTTCACGGCAAATCAACTCATCAACGGTGGCTAAATATTTGTTGAACTGTCGACGTTGTTCATCCGGAAATTCGTGCACAAACTGTCAACAGCAAAGTATACAATAGTAAAAATAATAATATTGTTGACACAACAAGGCGTGCTCACCTCCTGGACGCTGAGGTCCCGGGAATATAGCTGAAGCTGTTGTCTTTCGTAGTTAAACAACAAACAAAAGTTGGCAATCAGCAAGCGATTTAGCAGCATCTTCGTCTCATCGCATTGGAGCAGACGCAGACGCACTCGCTCCTGTTGATGTCGCAGATCCAGTAGATTGCGTCCATATAGACTACGCTGATGCAGTGGCTCGCAGCTCCAGCGGCGCATGCTGGCCAGTATGGCGTCCAGATTGCCATGCGACTGGTGCAGGCGTGCATGCAGATCGCGTGATTGCTCAAAGATGCTCTCGATAAGTTGTTCATCTATGAGAGCAGCTCTTGAAAGATGTTTGCAGGATTGTAATCCACTTACCATAATTGCGCCAAGTTAGTTGGGCACAGGCGGTAACGACTTGCTCATCAATGGCCGCTAGCTCAGCGGCAATTAGCTGCAGCTCAGCTGCGGCGCATTGCCCAGCACGGATGCCATTGTAAAACTCATCAATCTTGATGAGTCTTATGCGACGATGCCAGTAGGCATCGCGTTGCTCGTAAAGCGAAAGCAGCGCCTCGGGCATTGGAAATAGTTTGCTTGAAAGGCTACCAGAAGCCTGAAGCGCAAGTAAATATTTGGTTTCCTTCAGCAGCGTAAAGAGAGCCCGCGCGAAGTTCAGCTGCAGCGGCTGACCTGCTGCCAATTGAAACAGCACGTGCTCATTGAGGCCCTCAGCGATTATCTTGTCTATATCCTCTAGCCAGCCTTGCCAAATCTTCTGCTGCAGATTGCACATCTTTGTGGTGAGTATGTTGCGACGCGATACCAATGCATCCCAGCTGAACGGCAGCATTACTAGCTCCGATTTCAGCATTAGCCTGACAAAAGAAATATTTGATTAAATTATAATTAATTGAATTAAATATACAGATGATTGAGTTATTCAAATCTGAATGCAGCAAACAGTCCATAGCATGAAGTATGCATGGCCAAAGTTATGCTAGTTTGCAGAGCAAGTTTTAAAGGTAAACATTTACATATTACATATATATATATATATATATTTAGCAAATAGCTGAGCATGAGCTTAAGATAACTCTAACTCGGGCAGCGTCGACTAAAGTTATGTGCTTATTTGTTTAGAAATATCTGCTAAGTTATGGATAGCTGCAGAACACTAACTCATGTATAACATTTAACTCAGATAAATAGCTAGATTTTTATATTTGTAATTCGTACTTGTAACAAAGTTTTATGTTTAATTTGCTGTAACATTTAATCTTATACTTTGTTAATACGCAAAGAGAACTATCAGAACTTTTAATCAAGAGGATTAAAGTGCGAGCCAAACAAAGTTGCGAGCTCATTTCAAATAGGCTTAAAGTTAAGCTGGCAAAATGAAATACAAATTCTTAAATACCTTTTTTTCTTTTCAAATTCAATTTTGATATACATATAGCTATATTTACTTACAGTGTCTGGATGAGCTCAATTAAATCTTTTGCACCTAGGTCATCGCAGCGATGTAAATGCTGTTCGAGCCACATGATGGCGCCAGCTATTGGAGGAAAATTGCCAGCGACGGGAACGGCTTTGAGTCCGTGAAACTGATAGTTGAAAAGCACGTCAGATACACTCTGTTCCAGCTGCTGCAGCTCTGCATTGTAGATGTTGAGCATGTGTGGCAGCAGGTGCATCAGATCTGATTGAACGGTGCGCCGCTGCAGCAGGCAGCCAAACATCAGTGTTAGCTTGAGCAGGTGCATCCAGCTGTAGCACTGTTCGAAGGCCTGCAGCAGTACTGTGGCTAGCTTCTGTTCCAGTTGCTGCATACGTTGAAAAAATAGGCGCTGCTCGCGCTTGAAGCATTTCCATTTGTGGGCAACGGGCGCTGCAAGGTCAATATCCACATTGGTCCATTGTTCGAAGAGCAGCTTGAATTCGTTGAAGATCTGTGGGGAGTATCAATAGCGACATTTGGAAGAAGTTCATTGCTGGAAATGTACTTCTCTGATACGCTCTGTTAGCAATTTTCCGCGCAGTCCTCCAATTTCGAGCTTTTCTAGCTGCTGAAACTGCACAGCTGCCTCGAAGACATGACGCAGTTCAGATAGTTGTAATAGGAAGCCATCGAGTGTTTGGCCAAACACTTGTTCGTTAGAGAAGCGCCATAGCTGATGCTGGTCATCCGGCGGTGGGGTAGTGGGTGCTGCAGCTGCTGCTGTCGAAGAGCTTGGCAAAGCTGGCAACAGCACTTGGCTGCTGGCATAGCGCTCCTTGTACTCGAGCATGCGCTGCCTGAGCAACCATATATGGTTATGGAGTGTTGTTCAATTGATGTGTTTGGCACTTACTTGAAAAACTCTAGCACCTCGCCCGTCTTCATGATCCTTTGTAGCCCCTCATCGGCATCGCCCTGAAATAGCAGCGGAAACTCCAAGTCCTCGGCGGCGCGATGCACCAGCATATTGCAAATACAGCTGAGCAGCACGCTCATCCTTTGGGTGCTTCGATAGAATCGTGCATTGCTCCACAGCAGGTGCAGCACATGGACCAGCGGAGCAATCAGCTCCTGCGCATTACTGAACTGCACCGAGTTAAAGGCGGCGGTGTGCCGCTGAAAGGGCTGCAGCCAGAGTGAGACATCCTGAGCCTCCAGCCAGGCAGTCACCAGCTGGCGAAATGCCTTTGCGTAGGGCTCATAGTAGACAGACTCTATGCGCTCCAGAATGTGCGCCAGGGCCTTGTGCATGGGCTCGCGCAGCTGCTCGTAAATGTTTTGCAAGTTGAGCTTGCGATTGGCCCAGAAAGTAATCTCTTGAGCGGGTAGTGTGACCACAAACAAATGCTTAGTGGGTGTGGCGGAGCAACTAGCTAAGCCCATGGACTCAGAGCGTTCCATTATAATGTCATGCATCTGCGTTGTCCAATTGATAAACATCTCCTCCAATAGATTACGAAACTTAGAATCCAAGGCTGGTCTTAGATTGCTGTTGGCAGGGAATGATAATTAAAATTTTGCTCCTTTTTAAAGATTTTCAATTCCAATTCAACTTTCGCAACAATTGAACGTAAATTTTTCAATGAAATGGGTAAAAGAAAAATAATTATTGACCCAATTTTCAGGCATTTGCACTTGGCCATGCAGCGATTTGCCAGCACTCTTTCGCTTTCTCTCTCTCTCTCTCTCTCTGTCTCTCTCTCTCTCTCTCTCTTGCGCATTTTTCCCATTTCATTTAGCTGCTTCTGTTTTTGCTCTGCTGCCTAAAATATTGCATATAAAATTGACCCAAATTTATTTGATTTAATGCCTGATTTCCATGATGGGATTTTCTGCTTTTAGTCATTTTTATAGTCAATGCAAATTAAAGAAAGAGTAAAAAGTATATAATGAAACAGATTCTTAAGCATCGATTACTCCCAAGTTAATAGATATGAATTACCAAGTCAACAGTTTTAACTTCTTTCTATCAGTTAATAATTGCTTACTTTCCCTATTCCAAATCTCAAATATTTATATTCTAGTTAGAACTAAACTAAATGCTTTAATTTACTCATTAATATTTTTAGCTCAATGTTCACATTAGATTTGTAAACAGGGTATGTGCTCGTCGGATACTGTTGTTTCAACAACTCTGACTTTATTTGTGCAGCAATTTGTGTCTCAGTCAGATGGGTTGCTATTTGATGCTGATTAATTTAAATGGTTTTCCAGTTAGGAATTCTTTTCAGTATTGGCTTTGAGAGAGCTTCGGTAAATTCATTTGCAATTAGTCGTATTGGGTTTTAATTAAAGGATGCAGTAAAAGCAATCAGGACTCTGTTGCTTTGAGATGCTTAGTTGTTGGCCAAATTGAAAATTTGTTTGCAACTTGAGATATTTAACAAGTTATTGAAAATACATAATAAATTGACGCAAAATCATGTGATAAAGTTGTTTGCTCTGCCAGTTCGATTTATATGATTGCTTCCCCGCTTCACCATCCCGCCCCGTCCCGTCTCCAACAATATCAATATAAACAAGCAGTCGTAGCCAGCAGCGATGACACAGCTTCTGATGCGGGTAAAGGACGAAAAACACAGCCCTTGAGACAATGGCCATTGAGTGTGACCAAAGTTGGGCCACGGCTTCTACTTACCCCCGGTTCACGTGCGCAGACACTTTCTCGACGACTGTTGGCGCAACTAATAACGATAAAATTGTGCGATTGTTGGTTTTGCCCTTAATCTGTGGGGGATAACAATAAAGTATAAATAGCGCTTATAGACACATGAAAACTTTGCCCAATTAAGCCAAATACATTGGGACAATGGCAAGCGTTTGCCTGGTGGCGGCCCTGTGCGCCTCGCTGCACTCAATTAGATTAATATGGCTAGATAAAAGACTTGGGACCCACCTCGGTCAGCGTGTTGCGCACTTCCTTGACGCGCGCCTGCAGATCCTTGCGTACGGGTGACGGCCAAACGCTCTGGGCGCCCTCCAGCAGTGGCTGCAGCACCTCGTCGAAGAGCAGCGACATTGTCTCAATTTTGCTGTGCACCGGAAAGTCACCATAGAGCACTGAGCTCTGGAAGTTGCTAGCTGTCAGCGGAACAGCCACGTTGTGGCGTATAAAGTAGGCACATTTGCCGCGCGGCACTCCATCCAATGTGGTGAAGCTGGATGAAGCGGGCGGCAATGGCACCACCAATGCACCGGCAGCTGTTGCCGCCGCCACCACTGCTGCCGTGGCAGTGGAATCATTTGTCGCACTGGCCCGCGTGCCGGTGCTCTGCAGCGTATAGCTTAGATATAGATCGCTGATGCAGCCCCTGGGTACCAGTTCGCCGCCGGGACTGAGCGTCATGACCAGAACTCGCGTCCGTCCGTGCAGCCACTCCATGACAATGTGCTGCATTAGCAGGCAGTGCTATTTAGTGTGCAATGTGTGAAGCTAAAGACAACTCACCCGCAACTCATCGTGCAGCATCATTTTTGCCCATTTATCCGGCTTTAGACGCATTGTGGTCGTGGTGTAGGCAGCCACACGCTCCAAGCGCGCATCGCTGTAGTCGCGATGTGCGCTCGACTGGCTGCCAACAGGCGTGAGCTCCTCATCACTGCTCGCGAGAGTTGCAGCATCGGATGCACAGGCGGCCATCGAACGAATACAAAAAAGCAGTCAGTATACAAAAATGCAACCACAGAGCGAAACGAATCAATTGATGGCGCAAATCAACAGCTCGGCGCGACGATTGCCGTTGAAATGATTCTGACCCGCAGGCACTCGCATGACCTCTAATGCCTGGCCCGTTTGGTCTGCACCACTTGGTGCGGATGGGCGCTCGTGCGCACCGCATGCCGCGCCGCGTATCGATCAAACTTCAAATTCAAATTAAGAAAAATACTTTAAAGTGTGTGTTTTGTTTTAATGCGCCGCCCTGTGAGCAGCGTCAGTTTCTAATGCAATGGGCAAAGTTTAATACCAGGCCAACGGTTGGCACCGCCCCAATGCCCGTGCTTTAATTGCCCACCTGAGTTCGCGAACTAAGCGAAATGTAATTTCCGTTTTGTAGCTGGTATTTGTTCGCTATGCGGCCATAACTCAACATCAACATTAACATCAAAATCCACATCAAAATCAGCTCATCGTTGCGATTGACAAGCTGGCAGTTGGTTCGCGATGTGTCCAAGTTCCAAGTCCATAAATCTGTTCGGCTGTACGTCTATGGCAATGGCTTTATATGCAAATTATGAGCTGGCAATGAAAATTCTGCTGGCCAAGTGCTATTCGCTAAGTCATTGGGGCGTATGCGTAATATTTGATGTTTAAACTAAAATGCCACAAGAAATGTTCATGTAATGCCTCAAATGCCAGCAATGGCCATTCTATATAAAGCCAGTCATACACACACGCACACGCACACTCGCACACAGACATTTGGCACATTAAGTGCTGCATTATTGCTGTTGTCAGCAGCAAACAGTACAGCAGCAGCAACAACAACAACAACAAGGCAAGGCAATGCGATGCAAGTGCATTTAATGTTTCGCATACACAAAGTCAAATTCACGCTAGCTGATTCACACCCACTCACCGCCCTGCGCTGCTATGCCTTTTGCTGGCGCTGCTGAGCCTTCCGCTTGGCCACGCTCCAAAGCCAAGCGCACGGAATGAGTGACTGAGTGACTGACTGACATGTGTCAAGTAACAGCAGCAGCACCAGCACCAGCACCAGCACCAGCAGCAGCAGCAAGCAACATCAGCAATAACAGCAGCAGCAGCAGCAGCAGCAGCAGCAGCAGTGAGTGCTGCCAGCATGCTTAAAATGCTACGCAATTACCGCAAGTACACAAAGGAAAAAAAAAAGTTATTCTTTGCTGCTTGGTGCTCAGCTATAAGATGCCCTACAATGCATCTATGCGGTCTGTTGCTGGCAAAGCTCTTGATAGTTAAATATATAGAAACTGGCATTGAAACTAAGTTTTGAATAAGTTCAGAAGTCTTTGGAAATAGTTGGAATACTTGATGTTTGCTTTATTTTTGATTGGCAAGTTTCATTTATAACATTTGATTGAGGCAAGCGAACGTAGAAAGTGACAAGAGGTTATTTAATTACAGTTATCAATATGTTGCCTATACAAAGACTTGAAATAATCTCCGAAAGATGGATTGCTTGAGTCTTGTTCTTGTACAGCTTATTACAATATCTATAGAAAGGGTTACTTTGAGAGACATTCATATATTCATATATGCAAATCCAGTCTTAATGAGGTTGAGAAACAGTTTTCTGAAGTTGTACGTCAATAAGTTACCAAAACTCCAAGTCTTTAAATTCAAGTTAATAATAATAAGATGAATGAAATGATATTTCATTAGTTTAATAATGCTTTCTATTTGTCACTAAAACTTAATGAAAAAGCATAATTAATTCTTTAAAAGCTTATTATAATTATAATTTATAAATCAATTCTAGTTTACGTTATAAATTTAGCAAATGCTTCTTTCCAAGTCCCAGCTCAGACTTTTATATGTTTGCTTGTAGGGTATAAATAGTTTGTGTATAATGATGATGGCCCTGTTTGCTATATACACACACACACTCAAGCACACTCAAACACACTCACACACACTCCCATATATAGTTTTATATACATAACTTTGATGCTCAAACTCCACTTTTAAATATCAGCGTCACATCAAAAACAAGCGCATGGCAACCCGTTGCTTGGCTGGATGTGCTGCTTGACTGTATGGAACCCTCGGGATAAATGCATTGCCCTCATTTTTAGTGGCAGGCACAACTGTTGCGGTCTTTGCGGTACAGAAACTTACTGCTAATGAATTTGCTGACTAAATACAGACGGGCTGGGTTGGAGATAAATTAAATTTCTTTCACTTCACTGATTATGTCAATAAGAAACACAATATATATATTTCTCATTATATACATTTAAACACTTAAACAGATTATGTTACGCAAGTATGTGGGCGGCTTTTCATTCATCTGATGTCGTCATTTGTCCATCTTCGTACTTAATGTCCGAATGAGAGTGGTTCCACGTTGACTGCAAAATATGTGCATAAATAGTGCTGGAGGTCCAAGGGAGACCTAAAGAGAAAAGCTGCCCAGACAGCAAGAGGCAAGCGGGCAATAAAAGCCACAAGTCCCAAGAAAAATAAAAGCCAAATTGATTTTAAAAGCAGTTTCTTGATGGCTCAGGCTCACTTCAAATTAAGTAAATCGCAGAAAAAAACAGTGCACGTCGGCACGGAGTGCGGCCGGCGCTGAGCCATGAAAAATGAAACTGGAAAATGCTTTTACAATATTTCTTTTTGCGTAGCTGTAGCATTGGCTATATACTTTGAATACTCTGTAAATGGTATAGAGATCAAAAAAGCTAGAACAAACTTATGCATAAAACTATATATCTATCATCTACATATAATCATCTTAGTTATTTTAGAACATAATGTCAGTTTACCTATTTGGCAAATCATAAAAGTTTTTAAAGGATGTCTGAGTACTACATAATCTATATCGTTGTTACTTCAGTGTAGAGCATTATGAGGACGAGCATTGCCAACTAGATTTTTGTTTCTAGTTTCATTTTTTGATTTTATGCCAAGCCAATTCACGCCATGCCGCGAAATTCAATGCCTCAGTCGACCTCCGAGCTCCGAGCTCCTGCTCCTGTCTTAACCCCAGAATTCGTGGAAGCGCTGGCTGCCTTGCTGCTCGAGCTGCTGATGAGTTTCATTATGTGCGAACAAATCATCACATGCCAACAGCAGCGCCAGCGCCAGCGCCAGCTGAACGAAGCGATGATGCAGGACCGCGACTCTGCCAGCCAGACTGCACGGCGTCGGGCTCGTTTAAAAGCCATTTCGTGCATTTGTTAAGGATGCTCGACTTTTTCCATGAGTGTGTGTGTGTGTGTGTGTGTGTGTGTATGGTTGTTTGTGAGCAGAAATTCAACACTATTTCATTCGAACAAAAGCCATTTGGACAAGATTATGAGAGCCCTGGGAGTATCTATTCAAAGCGACCACAGTGCGTATTAGTAATGCGACAGAGCACTCAATAAGACGAAATGAAAGTTGTTCTGGCCATGTCGTCTACGAGATACGCTGCTGAAACAGCTATATAAAATTATATTTTCATTACAAAAAATGATCTTGATTTAACATTTAAAGAGTGATAACTCTTACTGTATTACTTTATTTGGCCGCCCCATATTGATGTGAGTGACATAGTTGGAGTGCTCAGCGTAAAGGGTATGTTAGGAAGACAAAGCGTGAAAAACGTCAACAAATCGATCAATGCACAGTTTTCCATTAAAACGCCTCCCAACAAAAAAGCGAAAAAAAGAAAAGCGTCGCCATTGCCAGTGTAAACAACATTGGCAACCGAACGAACCGTTCTTAGGGCTGCTGCTAACCAGCTGCTGTCGAATGTTGAAACAAAACCAGTCCGAATAGTAGTGGTGGCAGCAACAACAACAAATATCTGTCTTGGTGGTTGGTTGTGCGATGTGCTGGGTGCTGGCTGCTGTGTGCTGTGTGCAGCCTAACGACAACATTCAATAAACAATTCAGAATTGATTGACAAACGGACAGACGGCCTTGTCATTTGGATTCACTGCTGGCGATTGACCAGGAGCATACAAGGTCCTGCCTACGACAATTGTGCGGAAGGATGTTAGTTCGAGTGGATGAGGAAATTGAAAGGGAATGCTGACAACAAACTCGACAAGAATGCACCACGATCAAAAAATAAGTAACAAAAAGTAAAAAAAAAAACAACTACAAACCCAAAAAAATACTAAATGGGAAAAAAAAAGTCACACAAGCGTCTGGCAGAAGTGAAAACAACAATAGCAAATTTCTGAACGGACTTCCGGCAGTGATTAGGCAACGGCGCAGTATGAGAGCAGTGGTTACACTTTAATTTCATGCAACTATGAATAGTTATTTGCAAGCTGTGAGGATTGAACTGATAAGAGTTGTACTTTAAATACTAAAATTAGATAACTTTTACTCAGCACTAAGTCAGCAATAGTTTATACAAGTCTGTCTGTCTATAAGTTTTGAATGAGATAAGTGGTTTATGCGCATCGAGCCATGCATAGCAGCTGGGCATTGCTGATGTTGCTAACCAGACTACAAAAACCATGAGCTCAGTTCTCTGAAATCTCATATATATAGTATATATTCGATGATTCAGTCTTCAGAGTTCAGACTGAATCATCGAATATTTACTATATATTTCAGATTTCAGAGAACTAAGTTCTTGGTTTTTGTACACTGTTTGGCAACATCTCAAATATATAGTAAATATTCGATGATTCAATCTAGATTTGTTTATGGTAGATATATTGTGATCCAAGTTGCTTATAAACATTTAAGTAACATGTGTTTGCCTTACGCTTAAGTGTTTTGGCTCGTAATTTAAAATCACAGTAAGCACGAACGAAATTAATTGTTAGCTTGTTGTAGCTGCCATTCTGAGGCAACAACTAGATTTACCACCTCGATCAGTGCAGCTGAATCAGGCGAGAGAGATTGTCGGAGAGGGAGCGAGGTAACCCCTTAATTAAAACGCCTTCTCATTAATTGCGCACGTGACGTTGGCCGCTCATTAACTGGGTTCACGTTGAGCGGGGCATAGTTTGGTATTAGGCAACGGCTGGGCAAAGTTTTTGGCGGCCAATAAAAAAAAAAAAAAAGAAGTGGGTATGAGGGTCAGCGCAACATTATGTAAGGCAAATCCTTTTGGCAATTAGATACTTGCAACCAATAAGAGCAAAGTGGCACAAGCCGGGCACAAGCGTAGCCGGTCCTGGCGACACCCACAAATAGCAACGCCAGTATCGTCGTGGTCGACATCGCATTTCGTAGTGCAAATATCCCATTACTCGGATGAAACTTTTAATTAAAAAGTTGCCAATGACAAACGGAAAGGGTGCAGAGCTGGCGTCTGCGGCGAGCTGAAACTTTGGTATGCCCTGAGAAATGCTCTACTACCATATCGCAGTCTTAATATTTTGTTGGGTGGCGTGGACCGAGTTGTCTCAGTCTGGCACGCACGTAATTGAGACAAACTTTGAGACAGTAAAACACTCGTGCAATGCCTCAGGACGGCTCTGATGCTGCTGGATGCTGCCAATGAGAAAATTACGACATTTAAACCCGGAGGTTAAATGCACGTGAAATATTAAGTTTAGTTGCATGAGAGCACAGTAAATCTTCTGCTTGTGAGCCATTTGTTTGTCGTCGTCCCTTCGCCCACACCACACTCCCTACATTGCGGCAAAGTCTGCGCTGAGCGGCTAATTATGGCTTGGCAATGGCCAGATGGAGATGCCAACTAAGCCCTTGCTGCAGCAGCATTGTGGCACGCAAAGCTTCAGTTGGAGGGCAGCGTCTTGCACAACGTCTTGAGCGTGATAAATTTGCGTGGCAACAGGCATGCCTCTCTCTCTGTCTCTGTCGCTCTTGGTACACTGACCACAACATTAATCGGCCAAGGGTCAGGGATAAGAGCATTTTCGATTGTGTTTAGTAGTGTAAAATGGTTTCACGATGCTTTCAGAGCTTTAAGACAAGATCTCCTTTGGCCCAAAGTCAACCCATATAATCAATTTCGGTCATAGTCAGCTCTATTAAACATTGTTCCAGAGAAATGCAGCGATTGAAATAGCAACGACAAACGGATTTTGTGCGCCTGGGCCAATGGGCAATGGGCGTGCTGGCGGCTTATTATGCTGCCAATGGCAACGGTAAATGTTGCGATTTTGCAAAATAATCAGAAAATGCTCTCAACATTTTACGTAAAATGAAAACGTACGGAAAGTGCAGTGCACATCAGCTGCGAGCCCAACGAGTGGGCCATAACATGGCATGGCATGGCATTATGCGTAGCATGGCCGACCGGTGCTCTGTGCGTGGGCCTGGTCAAGCAGCTCAAGCGAGACGATTGAAACGTTCCGGCAGCGGAAATGCTGCGGTTGCCATGTTGCTGCTTTGTTGCGTTATCTAATTACAAAGGAATTGTGCGGCAGTGTCACACAGTTTTTGGTCTGCCACCATTGTTTGGGGTCGGTTCCACAGTATCAGCAAAAATATTATTTTGTTCACGCAATTACGTTCAGTTAGCAGAGTTTAGAGTCGTCCACTCAATACTCTAAGCTTGGGCAAGTTTTAATAGGCTTGCAATGTAAACTTTAAAATTGATTTTTAATGAGTTCTGAAACTGTTTATGATTTGAATAAATTATATAAATATATAATTTTTAATGTGGATTTTTTTTTTATAAATATTTGTAGATCTTTTTGGAATTTTGATGACAGATCGTAACTATGGAAATAGGAGACTTACGAGCTTGGTGCTACAATAAAGTCATAAGTAAACTTAACAAAGTATAGAAATGAAATTGAACTTAGTTTGTTATTTGGTTTACATAAATAAGCCAACTTGATTTGATTATAATTTAGAGCTTAAAGAAAAGTGATAAAAAATAACTACAAATATATAATTTTCATATTAAAAATATATTTAATATTTAAGTATCTGAATTATTAGCAAGTTGTTGGCAATGTTTCAATTAAATAATTTTGTAAAATACATTAAATTCATTCTCTATCAATGGCATACGCTTCTATGAAATGCAAAAGTTAGTTTTTACTGTTGCGCTATTCGCAAATTCCCATGTTCATATATATGGAAAAAAGTGTGTGTGGCCATCCGGACGTTCTATATGTAAGTGCGTTGTATATGAATGTGTTTACCTATAAGCTGGTTTCCCCAGCAAAGGGCCTGCGACCCGCAGATATTTACACATAGCCAGGCACATATGCGCTAAATACACTTGTGTCTAATAAGTTTTAACGAAATGCCCAGTGAGGCATGCCTGGAAACAGGCAACATGCACAAACACACACACACACACACACGCAGAGAGAGACACAAAATACATATGAATGACCGGTGGCTGGATAAACAAATGGAGGGTCGTCCACTAGAGGCCACAGCTGCGGATACGGCATATTTGTGGGTGTATAGCGTAAAATTGTCAAACTTACGATGGCAGCCCCGAAAGTCAGTTGGTATAGTTTGTATATAGCCTGTCCGTTTTGTCCGTTTTGTCTATCGGAGCTGGTCTCCGGTCTCCGGTCTCGATGGACGTTTGCCAGCCCCTCCTCGAATTTAAATTGACAAAATATTTGGCTGGTCGTTAGCTTCAAAATCAAAGTCACTTGTTTGGCTTTATGGGTAAAAATGCAAAATAAAAGAAAAATATTATTTAATAACCGACAAAACGGTTGCTTTGCTTTGCTTTGCCAACAACATGCTAGTTGTAGTGACTAGTAGATATCCTAAATGATGTGATGAGCTGCAACTTTGATGTTGTCGGGTATACTAATGCCTTTTCAATTTTCTTCCTTGTTTATTTTCTGACTATTTGATGCAAATATATATATCTAGATCTCATCACCTCTCAGTTATGGCTTAAAAGTCAAAGTGAAGCATCAGCTGTGTAAAGCTTGCTGGTCTGTTGAAGATGAGCAGAACAATTTGGAGTTTGTCCTAATCAAGTATATATATATACTTTATGGGACTGGCCATACCATCATGTAACATACTACTACACACAGCCTTAATACTCTCTCTCTTTACACATTTTCTATCGACTTAGAGTATACAAATATTCGCAACTGTTAAAACTCGATTGGGCCAACAAACCGTTAAGCAAATTTCCTGTTGCTATGGCAAATAAAGCCAGAGAACTGTAAAATGTACCTTGAATCAAGGTTAAATAATTTACATGTAATTTTACACAGACTCATCAGAAAATATCATTTTACAACAAAGAGTTCATCCTGCCGAAACGAGTGACTGACTTAGTTTCTATTTCAAGTAAATTTTTATGTTTAAAGAGTATATTTTCCTGCACGGTTCCATGAAAGTATTTATAATTTCTCTGCTTTAAATATGAATATTTTATTTTACTGTGATTGTTACGAGTTTCTAAACTAAATCTCCAATGAATACTAAAATGTCGTACTTTCGAAAAAAAAAAACATTAGATAATTATTGCTAAGGGAACTTTGATTGTTTTGAAGTAAGCTAGACACTTTGGAATCAGTAATGGAATGTCCATATGTCATGCACTCTTTTGGACTGATGTTGCTGTCGGACTTTAACTTGATTCAAAAGTGAACATAAATGCTAAAATGATTTAAAGTCCGTACTGCAGATTCAAGGCCAGACACAAAAGCCAATTATGTAAAATTGTGAAAGACATGTTATCCAAAGCTACGTTTATTAAATACTTTAAATTAAAACTATTTTATTAAAAATTGTTCCAGAGCCAAATTCACCAAAATATTTATGCATCGCAAATTTCTATCGGATAATTTTGATACAGCTGAAGAGTATATGTGATATGTGTCAGGCTGTTTCATAGGTTAACTCATTTTCTGCAATTATACACCGAAAGACTTGGTGTGTTTAGGCATATTGCGTTTAAGTAGGTTCCAATTGATGCTGGTGGGCGATGCAGTGCCACGCTGTTTCTTTGTTTTGTGCACCTTGCTGCCCATTTTGGAGCGCATGACGCGTAGGTTTTGATACTGGCTAGCACTGCGTACAACTTTATTAAGTTGTTTGCCCAATTTGGGTGATTTGGGCGGTTTCGACTTAAATTTACTCTTGAGAACCATTTTGCCGTGACCTGTGCGACTCTTCGTACTCGTTGAGCTCTTAGTCTTTGATTTTGTTAGTGCCTTGCCCGATTTCGATGATTTGATTGATTTCTTGGATTTTTGCGATTTGACAGCCTTCAGAGTCTTTGTAGATTTCTGTGCACTTAGATGAGCGCCGCCTTCAGAGCGAGTTGACTTCTCTTCTTTCGGCGGGGGCCTCTTCACCGTATATTTTGGCGTTGGCGGCACCTGAGTAGAAAATACGCGTGCAGCCTGCACAATCGAATCAAAGTTTCCAAAGACTTGCATTATATTCCGATTCACGTACTGTAGATACTTCAGCGACGATTGGCACAAGCTGCACTTCGGATTCTTGTCGCAGTTGTTGCGTATCAGGCTTTCCAAGTACAAAAAGTTCTTGGCCATATTTTCACAATGTGGACACTTATTCATGACAGTGCGATCGTAATTGTTTTCCTTCAAATTCGCAATGTGATCCTTAAAAGCAGGTTTATTACCTAAATTTATTTTTGAGTTCTGTGGCACTATGTATGAATTTTCGGGTTTTTTTTTACCCAAGCCGAACATTTTTCTTAGGACAGAAATTTGGTTACCCTGTAGTGGTATAAAATAAAAATGTGATTGTTACTTGATATTATCGAGCGAAGTCTTTTTCACAGCCTACCTGAGCCATTTTGATCCAACTTCTTCAATGTCAGCTGTCTTAGTGCGTGTATGTGTTTTTAAAAAATTATAAATCATCTCAAATCTTGACAAGAACTTCAGCGCCTGCCTTAATGATGTGCTTTTCAATCGGAGTTTCTATTGGAGTTTCTATAGGAGTTTCTATAGGAGTTTCTATAGGAGTTTCTTCAGCAAACTGAAATAGATTAACCTGTTTGGTGATCAGGGGAACAAATTGGTAATGTAAACATATATACTTTAATAATATTACTATTTATATCTTATGTTAATTACACATCAATATAGATGTATATATGTGAATGCCCTTCTATTATTTACAGATTTTTTTGTTGCCAAGAATTATTACTTTTTTCTAATATTATATTATTGATTGATACAAAAGCTGAGACAGCTTGTTCTCTGCATATATTCGTATTCTACTTATCTCTGTTTATTGATATTCTCTTTCTCTTTGTCTCTGTTTTTATCAATTTCCAATGCATTCATGACCGTTGCTTAGGTAATTAATTATTAAAAAGAAGATAAAGTTATACAAATTCATATACAATTAAGAATATTATTCATTTATTCAAGTAAAAGCTCTTCGAGCAGATATTTCGATTTTGTATAAAAAATATTATAAGTAATATAAAAAATTAAAAAAAAAATATGTTTTTCTTTTAGTTGTTAGTTTAGTCTCTTTATTTATTTGACATACATTTTTTTGTTAACAAGTTTCTTTGATGTAAATGTGTCTTAAAACATTCATAAAAAGGAAATGTTCTCATTTAATTTCAAAGGCAACTTGAAAAAATATATATATAGAAATAAATTTACTGTCCGTAGTCGCCCGGATTTGACTCTGGGTCTGGTTTGTTCAATTTCAATTTCGTTGGGCACAATTAGCGGTAATCAGCTTGCAGTTTCAGGGTCTGCGTTTGATGTTGTCAACATTTTCATTCAACGAATATCTGGCAGAACCATTTTGTAAATGCAAATGTAAATGTGAATGAAATTTGGGTCAGTTGGCTGCGATGCGTACGGCAATTTATTTAATTTTTTGATAAAAATCTGGCAGTTTCAGTTAGTTTTGGTGATTTTCTTTCGGCTACACATACGCTGCCCTTGAGATTGAGTTGAAATGTTGACCTTGGGCAGTAATTGCCAAAATTATGTTAATGGGAGTCGCAATTCGGCAATTAAAAGCCTTTATTAAATAGCAATCAACTTTGCTATTATGCCTTTGGCTCAATAGGTCGCTCCCAATGCAATGCCAACATGAACGTCAACGAGTCATCAGAGGCTATGATATGAATTACTTTTATTAAATGCTCAGTACAAGGTCAGCTTAACAGAGAAATTCATGAAATATCAGTGTATCTAAACATATTAAGATGTCATCTGAGTGAGGTTATCTATATTATGTTCTTAAAATTATGAAATATCTCTATAAGTTCTACATTTAAATGAGAGTTATTAACACTAAAATCTAATGCAGTTTCATTTTGGCTAAAAACCCGTGGCATTAAATAAAATGTGTTTCAGTTGAAGGAACATAAATCATAAGTTATAAATAGAAAATAATTTCAACACGCATCACAAAGTTAAAAACAATTTTTCATCATTTTCTAAACAAAAACTTTTGGCAAAAATAGAAAAAAAATTAAATGTATTCAAGTTTTAGTTGGAATGTTTAACTAGCTTGAATTTGAATTTAATGCTTTTAGCTATTTAAAATGAAATAAAATTTATAGCCAAACTTGTTTTTGATACATCGAAAGTTAGTGACAAAAAATAAAAGTATTGACATTTGTTTGTCTTCACATTTGGCTTCTTCTAACCTTGATGCTCTTGTGAGTGCTTCCCTTTTAGATCTATGTGCACAACAGCAATAAAATAAGGACTTATAGCACGCTTACAGCCATAGGCGCCACCCAACCACAATTCACACACACACACACCCACACAGTTCGATTTAAAAATATCTTAGAAAAGTCAAGGAGAAGTGCAAAGTGACAATAAACAGAGCAGTTCGCCGGATCTACACATAAAAGCATGCATCTATGGCCATAAACTTGATTGTCCATAAATGTATGGGGCGTATACGTAATGTCAGCCATTGCATTAAAGCAATGCAGTGTGCAGCTCGTCGCCTGTGTGTGTGTGTGTGTGGGTGTGTGTGGGTGTGTGAGCGTGTGTTTGTGCCAGTGTCGTAAATTGCCAGCGTAATGAATTTATTAAAAGTTCGTTTTGTTAACATGAACAACGAATCAGGCAGCGAGGCGGCCAGGCAGCCAGGCAGCTGTTGTCTTGGGCTTGTGCCTAAGGCTTGGCTAACTTGCATGTTGGCCAAGTTTATACAAATAGTCTTCAATTATTTGTGCCTAGCATGCGACAACTAAACTAAAATGTGAGTGTTAATGGATTTGTGCCAAGTTCTCGTCGTTAGCGACGACGCTCACTGATTTATTCGTGGTCAAAATGAGGGCGTCTGCCACATTGTTGCTGTTTTGGCCAATGCGTTTGACTTTGGCAAATGCCACACGTTGGCACACTTATGCCAAGCAGTTTTTTAACGACGCTTTGACCCACAAAGGTTGCCGCCCATGAGCACCCTCCTTGCCGTAACAACTTCCTGCGATGTCGACGCCAGCAGCGCCAGCAGCGCCAGCAGCGCCAACACCCAACAGCTGCACCACCCATCCATACACAACTGTAAGTGTACGGACTACCTTACTTAGTCAGATTTGCATGTTGTTGTTGTTGTTGTTATTGTCGCCGTCGCCGTTGCCGTTGCCGTCGCCGACGTCATCCCATTTCACTTCAGTGTATTTATTTTGTTTGCTCTTCGTGCCTTACGTGTTTATGGTCTGCAAACTGACGCTTGTAGACGAAAGTGAAACTTGCTTTGCCGATGGATGGCTCCCTACTTCACTTCCCTCTCTCTATCGAGTGGGCGGCACGGAGTTTAACCTGTTCGGCATTTCAATATCAACAGCCGCATGCATAATTTCTTCGGCCGAGCCTATGTAAATTTGCTCGGAAGTGTTTTGCTGTGTATGTGTGTGTGTGTGTGTGAGCTTTGTTCCAGTTTTAGACGCGCTGGCTCACTTTGGGCTCGACTGAAAGCAGGTCAACTTCATTTTTCGCGCTGACCGGGCCGACTTGTAACAGCCACACAGCTGCTACAATGGCAACATCAGCTGCCAGTTACCTGCCCCTTGATATGCGAGTGCCGCAAATACAAATTAGCACAGCAACAACAACAACAACAACAACAACGACAACAAAGCAACGAGCAACAACTCGGCCATAAGTTCTTTTGCAACGATGCCAAGCCCTTGGGCTAAGAATCTCACTCACTCACACACACACACAGACACACCTATTTGCATTGGCTTTTGACTGGTTTGGATTCGCGTTTTTTTGTTTTTTACTACCTTTGATTTTTTATTGTTATTATTTTGAAGTTGACGTCGCTGCCGGCGTCGCGTCGTAAGCGTCAGACCACTATCGCCATCGCCTTCTGTGGCATAAAGTTCAAACTGAAAATGTTTTGTGGTCAGTTTGGATTTGAAGTTGGCAGGCAACGCGACGTCGTGATGCCTCACAGAACCTGAGCGCTGTGTGTGGTTGCAGCCATACAGCCGTTGGCAAACAATTGCCAGTTCAGCTCAATTCAGTTATTGGTAATCGCTTTTGCCCAGCTGCGCTGCAGGTAACAACATTTCCAGTGGACAGGTCAACATCAGCTTCACTTAGTCATGTGTGTTTCGGCACAATTCAATTGACACGAATTCGCAGTTGCAACAACTAATTGAATTTGTGGGCCACGATTAGCACCTGCTGCGACAACAACTGTGCGAGGCTGAAGAAAAGAATTGACTGCGAGAAACTTAAGTAAGTTTAAAAATTGAAATATTTATCTTTTAAAGTAAAGTTAAGTGATGAATTGAAAAAAAAAAAAAACAGAATAGAAAAATTGATGAAGTGAGCGCAAAGCCATCAGCACGCATTCGAAATGTATTTTACATGTGAAGCATAACATAATGATAGATGGTCATAACACTGTGACCCATATATGCAAACGTTGCCATGCTAAAGGTAATAAATCATAACAGTACATTTTGCATAGTTAATTCGTTGATATATAATTGGATTGCAAGTGCTCGAATAATGTTGAAGAATTGTTAACAAAATGAAATTTAGAAAACTCTGAAAAGGCCAAATGATGAATGAGCTAAACATTAGAATAACAAACTTGATAAATGGAAATTAAGAATTGTTTGCAAGTATTTTTAATGGTTAATAAGCTTAGTTAATGTAGATAGACTAAATTAAACTAAATTTATAGGTTTAGGCTTGAGTATCAGGTAAGTTTCTTATTGTTGACTTAGTCGAAAGGCTATTGCTTTTGTAATAATAAAACTATTAACATAAGTACAAAGATTTAAAGAATGTTGAAACTCTATTAAGAGAATATATATTTGTGTGTTTAGCTATTGCTTTATTAGTATTAAAAGAATATATATCTGTGTGTTTAGCTATTGCTTTATTAGTAGCTAATATTGGTTCGTCTGTATAACGGATCCGGATGCTCTAAACTTTGAACATGTTATATATATATATATATGTTATACAAGACTCACATCATTCTGATTTGCCTGACAGACAGCGTTAAATTATAACAAGTTAAATGGCTAGAGCAGAAGGTTCCCTAAAGCTCTTATCCCTTAATGTATTTATATATCTCTCTATCAAAAAATAGCTCTCCTGTTTATTAATTAATTAAATTCGGTAAAGGTATTTTATATAAATTATGTTAAGCATTGAATTCTTCTTGCCTGCTTACCTTTAACTATAAGGCCGCATTTTGTTGAAGAAAAGTATCCTGCGAGCCAGCCTTAAACTTTTGCAGCTTGTTTCATAAAGTATGCAATACCTACATAACTGGCCAGCGGCCGAAAGACTTCGAAAAGCGCTTTACGAATTTTATGCTAATAAAATTTATTGCGCACAAAACTTTTACTTACATATACTTATCCGGCATACTTATTCAGGATGTTGCAATATTTGATTGCTCTTTTTTTCTTTGCTGTTCCGCTGTGTGTGTGTGTGTGTGTGCGAAGAGTAGTCCACAGTAAAAAGCAAACGGTAAACAATTTAATATTTTGCTCTCGCTGCTGCTGTTGCCCCAATAAGTAGGCTATAGTATTTGCAAGCACAATTTAAGGCCGCAGGCTATGTGCGCGCGCGTGTGTCTGTGTGTGTGTGTGTGCGTTTAAAGTGTCTGTATACGTGTGAACGTTAATGCAATTAAACTCGTTTGGGTAAGCGCAGATGGGCCGCATAAAATCTAAAACAATATTATTATCATGCATAAATGCAGCGCATAGGTGTTATGGTATCTATATACGCGTGTGTGTGTGTGTATGTGTGTGCGAGTGTTTGTGTGTGTTGGAGTCTAATTTTGGTATTGCTGACACTTTTACGCAATAGCTAGCCGCACGTTTTAGCTAAAAGCCTTTCAATGCTCTTAACTATTTCTGATGGCTTTACGCACTATAAACTTGATACACATTGAGTGGAAGCTTTAGCCAAGTGGTTGTGGGTGTGTGTGTGTGTGTGTGAGTGTGTGTGCGACTGTGAAATGAAAATCTCAAAATGTTTTCAGGCACCCAATTCGGTAGTGCACCTTAAAGTTAATGACACAAAGCCGTCTCCGCCCCTACAGCGATAGTCTGTGGCTGTCTTTGACGCAGCTCTTTCCAGAAATTTAATCAAATTAATATTAATCTGCAGTAGCTGCGCGCTTGGCGGTTGCCTTTGGCGACAGCGCTAATTAATTATGCAGTCAGTCAATGACAGGGGCGGCGGTAAAACTTAAGAGGGGCATAAAATGCAACAGGGGCGACAGCTGGGCTCGAATGTTCGGCTCAAATGCCGTTTAGGTCAGCTGGTTCGATTGTGCCATTAAACGGCGTCAGCAATTAAGTGAAATCAACACTTGTTATGAAATTGACTTGGGAATTGCAATCAGCACCTTATCTACATACAAATACACATATATATATGTGAGGAAAATATAATTATTTGTGTGTGTGTGTGTGTGTGTGTTCGGGGTGCTCGGGTAAAGGATAATTAATCTTTAAGCTGCGGTGCGCTGTACTCTGTGATTCTCTGCGTTGCATTTTGGCCGCTGAGCTGTTTCAATTAAGTTGAATCATCTTAATGGCTGACAGCAGCAGCGAGAAGGAGATGGCGACAGCTTATAGAGCTGTGCATGGAACGGCATCAAATTAATATTTCGGCTACAGCTGACAGAAATTGTTCAGCTAATGAGCTTTATAATAGCTGCGGCTGCCCCAATTATAGCTGAAGTTGGTTAATCAAGGTCTGATATAGATGTGCAGCTCTGGCTGTCAGATGTGCATGAAATAACAATAATAATGTGCATTCGGTTGCTGCAACTGGCATGCCACAAACGAACATGCGGCTGAGGCATCAAATTAACACAGGCCCAGAAATTGCTTTAAAATTAGCAACTAGTTGAACCATTTATGGGGCATATCAAATGATCTGATGGCTTGCAAAGGGAGGGAGAAAGGGAGAGAGTGGGAGAGACTCGGAGAGAGTCGGAGACAGACAGCTGACGGAGTTCTGTTAGCGCAACAAAGTGGAGAGGCATGCACCTGTCAGGTTGCTTTTAAGTACTCATGCCTCCTGGCGCACTGTCATCACCCTGTTTATGAGCCAACAACTGGCAAGTTGACGGGCAGGGGACATGAAGGGAATGTGGGTGGCAAACAGACAAACAAACAAACAAACGCAACACACCAAGAATTTACCTTATCCTCATACTCATGATATGCCTATGGCAGGGCTTTGGCAATGTGGCTATGGCTATGCGGGTAGCTTGTGGCCTGTAAATGGAGCAACTGCATAGCCGTGGCCACAACATGTTGCAGCCAGTAGAGCAGCACCAACAACTGCAACAAGTACGAGTGCCTACTTCAAACAACTGCCAAGCTCAGTCGCATAAATGCATAAGCCATTGCACGCATATGCGGCATAGTCCATCCACCCAATAAGGCTGGCAGGCTGGGCGGGCGGGCGAACGCATGCCACATACAACAGCCAACAGCCAACATCCAACTTCCAACATAGCGTACACATGACTCCTCAGCTTTGATGGCAGTCACTCCTCGAAAAGCCATTTTAATTAAAAGAACTGCGAGCTGCTGCACAGCTCTCTGCCACGCCCAACTAAATTTTGGCTTGGTTCTGTTTCGATTCGTGCGGCAATGCAGCTGCTGTCAAAGTTGCCCCCATGGCCCACAATGTGTGCAGTTTATTTCTGGTGCACTTAACTGACTGGACGCCTTAGCCAGGCTTAGTAGAATTGTTGCTGCTGCTGCTGCTGCTGCTGCTGTTGTTGCTCTTGACATGCCGCAGCTAGAAACTTTTCGGCATTCTGTGGGAGCAAAATGTCGGCCCAGCTAACACATCCTGACACAAGTCAAGGAATTTATGAGCTGTAACGGCTACAAATGTTCACCAGTCTGTGTGTGTGCCTGTGTGTGCGTGTGTGTGTGTGTGACTAGCTTTTGGTTTAATTGAAATTTAAACGCTTAGTTCCAGTGTCAGCTGTTAAGACTTTTTCTTTTGGCATTTTAAGCACTCTATGAACCTGACAGCTTGCGATTTTCCATTTCTTTCAAGCAATGCAAATTGCAAGTTGCGAGCACTCAGCCATACATACATACATATAGTATGTATCGTAGCCTGGCCATAGCATGGCATTACGCTTAACGAAAACCAATAAAAATCACAATGTTTAACCCAATTAAGAACTCGAACAAAGTTGGCTTCATTCTTGCCAACGTTGATGTGTGCTGTCAGGCACGCAAAGGGCCAGCAAAATGCCAAAGACCCAAAACGCACAAGTGAGTGTGAGCGAGCTGAGTGGGCTGTGGCTTAGGTGTATGTGTGTGTGTGTGTGTGTGTGACTAGCCACTAGGCTCAGTGGCTAACTCATCACCATGACAACTTGGGTGGCCAACACAATAACACGGAGCATGCACCAAACGCACACCCCCATTATACACACTCACACACATAACTGCAATGGCAGCCAGTTGTACGATAGATTCCAGCAGTGCTTGGCTAGCTCGACGCCAACGCCAACGCCAACGACAGCGCCAACGCCATGTGCAAAAATACTAAAAACATCACAGTTTCCTTAACTTTTATTTTATTAACGAATTCTGTGACAATGTGAACAAAATGCCCGTACCAAGTGCGTTGGTCAGTGGTAAAAAAAAAAATCGAGTCTGCAGTTGAGGCCAACCGACGCTGAAAGTGTGTAGAGAGTAAAAACTCAAACGAACCGCAGCAGCAGAAAAAAAAAAAATAAAAAAAAATTCTTGTATACATAAAAATACGAGAAACTCTTTTTGACGCGAAAATGTCAACAATTTGTGTCATAAATGCAGTCAAAGGTAAACAGTGGATGGGCCAGGACGACGCTGGCGCTGTAACCAAACTCTGGAATCTTTTTGGGCGCACGCAAAATACACACAGAGAGGAGCAGAGTATGCCTTTGACAGCGGCAGTTCTAGATGCATTAAATTTTCATTAGTTGCAGCATAATTAGCCTGGCGAATGCCTTGGCCAGAGTCAGAGAGTCAGAGTCAAAGTCAAAGGCTGGCCGCAAAACAGGATATCACGAGCTGTGTTGCCAATGCTGCTGGAGCGGAGACAAACGATGCAAACAAATAACAAACAAACTGGACAGACAAAACAGTTTACTTACTCGTACACCTGTGTGTATCTGTGTGTGTGTTTGTGTGTGTGTGTGTGTGTGTGTGTGTGTGTGTTTGCCACATGCCCCCTTAGGGTTTCGCACTCGTTGCAAAAGTGGCTTTTTGAGTGGTTTTTCAATGAAGTGTTAAGTGGGGAAAATGCCTGGCTGCTCAGTCGCCCTCTGCCAGTGTGTGTGTGTGTGTGTGTGCCCCAACCACTTCAGCAGCTGCCCGTGTGTGCGAGTGTGAGAGTGTATTTAGTTGTCGCTGCCTATTTGTCTCTTTCCGGCCCCTCAGCAAATAGGTCTGCGGTCTGTGCACACCTTTTGCTAGCGCCCTTGCTTAGCTCTTGGTTATTGCTGTCTGTGTGTGTGTGTGTGTGTGTTCTTCTTCTACATATTGCTGCCATTGTTTGATGGTGGTTATAAAGCTGACAGCTGTCAGTTGGCAGTAAATTTGCTAAAATGTTTATTTGCCAAGCGGATGAGTTTGCGTTTAACTGCATGCACAGTCCTCTACACACAAGCACACATGCACACACACACAGACACAGGAACATTTACACGGGCATAGACACACACTTGAATAGTTTGGTCGCTTGCCACACAATCACTGACATGTGTAGTACACACACACACACACACACATGCACACTCACATGTATAGAAAATGTGTACATTTCTACGGACAGAAAGCCAACTCCTAAGGCACAATTTAGTTTACCAACGTGGGCTACATTTAATCACTTATAAACAGTCGCAGCCGCAGTAGCAGTAACAGCAGCAGCAGCAGCAGTAGCAGCAGCAGTAGCAGCAGCAGCAGTGGCAGTAGCAACATTAATAATTATAATAAGGCCAGCATTGCGTGCATGACAAATGTTTTGGTACTTAATAATAGAATAATTATGGCCACACCATAAAACGGCTTAACGATTATGACATACATATAACAGCTTAGCAATAGAGTGAAATCCACAGACAGAGAGGAGAGAGAAAGAGAGAGAGAGAGAATGAGAGTGGAGAGAGGCACAGGTCAACATATCCAAGTTGATATAGATTTAATTTAATTTAGTAAACGCAGCGTATGCGTATTATGCATACAGCTTTTAGCTAAGTTGCATTCATGACTGAGTGAGTTGCCCCAATTAAGGCAAGAAACAAACAGTTCAGCACAATGATAAAACAGAAAGCATACAATGTCATCATTAAAGGCACAAAGTCCGACAAATTAACTCAAAGTGAAATGCATTTGGATGTTCAATGAAAAGCGCATAAGAATAGGGATAAGATATGGATCTAAACATCAGGCAAATTACTCTTTTTAAGCAATATTATCTCATTGAAAATGTAATAGGCAGAATGAAGTGCATAAAAGAGTTCACGATATCTCCTAGTCGAGCAGTCTCTAGAGCACTCTAACTTCTTTTGTATAATCTTATTAAGCTTTCAAATAATACAAATCATATAACTAAAGTCAAAGCCTAGGCGGTATAGCTAGCGCTATAGAGAAGGCTGCTTGGCTGCAATCAAATTAGTTTCTAATTATGATGACGTCAGTTCTTCTAGAAGAGAAGCTCCATAAGTTTAAGCATTGTTTGAAATTCATATGTAATTAGACAGAGATTCAGGCAAACAATTTTATATAGTATTTGACAACTCATAATTTTTGAATAAAATTATATACAAAATTGAATTCAAGTTGAATTCACCTCAAAATTCTCAGTTGCGACTATTTAATGAATTCAATAAAATCTTAATGCCAGTTAATGAGGCTTCAACTGTTTGCTGCCTGAGGCCGAGCGGCGGCCGTTTAATTTGTTTTCACTATTTGCAGAATAAAAATTGTGTGGCCTTACGAGCGAGGCGGCCTTTTTTTTTTTTTTTTGTTTTTTATTAATTTATTAAAAACGAACGCGTTCGAAGACGCCAGCGATGCGAATGATGATGCTCAGCACCTCGTAAACCTTGGCAAAATCATCATCAAGTGTCGACGCTGCTGCAGTGTTTGCTGTCATCGTTGCCTACAAATGAAATGTAAATCTTCTGCGGCCCGCACAAAAAGCGGCCGTAAAGCAACAAACGTACCAGCTGCAGCCCAGACTGACTGAGACAGTGGCAGAGGCCGTCGCAGAGGCCGTGGCAGAGGCCGTGGCAGATGGTTGAAGCAACATCGATAAAAGCCGCAGTCGCGCGATTTACGTGCTCTCAAATTTAATGCGATGCGTGGCAATCGCCATTCCATTGCCACAATGCGATGCCATCAACGCAGCTATCTGCATGCGCGCTCTCGTATTTATTTAATTCCATTTCGGTTTTCAATCAACCGATAGGTTTGCGCAGTTTTCGCCATTTATCGCTTTATAAAAGGCAAAAAGTAGCAGCTGCTGCTGCTGTCGCTATTGGGTTTGCTTCTGCTTTTGCTTTGCTTTTGCCATCATCATGATAATCATTATCATCATGAGCATTATCTGGTGCTAAGAACCTTTTTTCATGATGCTTTCCGCATTGTCATAATTTATACATGATGATTGCCAAAAATAAACAAAATTCTCGAAATTTTCTACTCTGGTTAGTCATTATTTCGAAAACTATTTGCCACGCGATTTAACAACGAATTTCACTTTGATAACAGACCAGAAGCACGCGTGCATGTGAGTGTGTGTGTGTGTGTGTGTGTGTGTGTGTGTGTGTGTTTGGCTGTGAAGACGTAAGAGGGAAATTTAAATCAAATGTAAGCGCATTGAATTTTTCATAGCACACTTTTGTGAGCTTCGGCGCTGAGTTGATCAAGGGCTGTGTCGGATTGGTTGGGAGGATGCAGGTTGGCTGCTGTCGTTGTCTATTTGACAGTTGCCAAAGCGTCGACTAATTCCCCAGTCAGCCAGCCAAGTTTCATATGTGTGTGTGTGTGCGCGCGCGCGTGTGTGTGTCTGTATGTGTGTGCTTTGATAAAAACTGAAATTAATTATTGAAAGGGCTGCTGATGTGCGCCACGTTGCGTCGCGTCCCATCGCGTCGATTCGCGCTCGTTTCACCGCATGTCGCAGGCTGTTGAAAATTTAAAAGGCGTTCGAGCGAAAGCAGTTGGCACATTAGAGTACACACCCACACACACACATACACACACACACACACACTCTCACATATATATTCACATAACGGCGACAACTTCCGTTTACGCTTGAAAGCTCAAAACGTATTTACTTTGTGTGAGCAAAACTGTCACCATTAACCGCAACCAGCAACTGTGAAGAGTGCCCGCATGTGGCAAGGACCAGCGAGCAAACAAATTAGCGTTTAATTATACATAGGCAGCAAATCCAAATAGGACAGTAAGCCGGCGAATAGAAATTATAATTACAACTGTGTGCATGCCATTACCCTTTGAATATGTGTTGAATGGTTGTAAAATGAACGTAACAAATCGCATTGGCAACTTCAAAGGAAAAAAGCGCAACAAATACAAAATAGCTGCAAGAACAGTCGGTCAACTAGCGCCGGCACAATGCAACCTCATCCGCAAGTGGCACCGGCCAAGCCGCCGCGTTTGAAGGCCAACAATGCCGAAACGCATGTAAAAAAACAACTTCAGTTTGAAAGTCCGTTGCCAGGTCGGTCACGTGCACCACCAGCCACTGATGCTGCCTCGACAATGACAATGAAGACGACGACACGAAAACAAGCGAGAAAAACAACAGTCAAGTCGCAGAGCATAAAGACGCCACCAGACAGCAGCAGCGTGCGGGATGCGATTGCGGATGCAGCAATAAGAAATCGTCTCGCCGAGGGCTGCACCACTCTAATGTATGCGTGTCTGCAGGGCGACATTGTGCAAGTGCTCGCCCAGATGCGCGCCAAGGTAGGTGCAACATCAGCTTCAGCTAACCCACAATTCTTGCAGCCAGTGCCAAAAGTTTCAGCGCTTAGCAACATGTGTAAGACTGTGTACGAGAGTAATGGACCAACTTGGCTTGCCTTGGCTTGGACCACACTCTCACGCGCCCAACAATAGCAACAAAAACATTACAAGCTCAACATAAATAAGCCAGGCATGCATGACCTTCTTCAGCATACCGACGACTTAATACTCTAACACATATTCCGACTGCGGTGAACTAACTATATGAGAAACGAGCTATGCTGATCAATTGAAAGCTCTTCTCCATCTAGTAACACACATCTTAATATAATAAGAGTATCCGCTATTAGCTTATAAAGAAGATGGACCGAAAGTTAAGGAAAATCTAACATCATGATGTTGCCGCTTGGCATTGTCTGAGGACAAAAGCCCAAATCAGGCGAAGGCGTAACAAGATTTTAATCTTTTTGTTGTCACGATGAGCTGGCGCTAAAGTTAAAGCCAGCATGGCAATACCCTTTCGCCTCGCTGGCTGAAGGTGTTTGGCAGCATGACAAGACTTTAAAATTTCCGTTGCAGCCATTTGGTCGCATTGTTCTCAGTTCAGAGCCTAATTGCTTCATAAACATTTCTACAACAAGCCGAACATAACAAAAGGCCCCCAACTCCGGCCAAGCATCAGAGCCTTGCCCAGCTCAGGCCAGCCTTACCCAGCCCAGTCCAGCCCAGCCCAGCCTCGTCCAACCCAGGGTCGAATTAAAATGCTGTAAATGGCAGGACATTTGAAATTGACAAAATAATCCCGAGGCTTAGTTATGGCTGCGCAATTTGGCAGCCGTGTTGCCTCCGCCAGAAAATGTTGAATGGTAAATGGTAAATGGTGAATGGTCGCATGGTTCGTTTGTCATGCGCCTAAATATGCCAATTTCCCCATTTAATTGAAATTTGAAAAGTTTTTTAATTGAACGCAGATAAATTTCCAAGGCTCTCTAATGACCCTCACCAACATCGTCTTTGTCCCACCATCCATCCATCGTGTCACTAGTTTTGCAATTATTATTGGGCAGCGCTTTCGCAATGCTGACAGAATGCCTTTATTTCCGGACAGCTGAAGACTATTGCTTTTGGCCTCGTAATTGATATCGACAAACCAAATTTGATGAGAATTGCTCTCCGCCTATTTCAGTTGCTTACCAAAAGAAAAAAAAAAACTGTGAAGGCAAAGTCGAGTCGAAGCCTGACGTCAGTTCACTCACTTATTTAATTGTTAAATGACGCCAAAACTTGGTATAGCGAACAACTCAACTGGTTTATTTGCCTGTGAAATATAGCAAATGCTGGCAATTATAACTTTTTTTTTGTTGTTGTTGGTCGGCCGTGACGGAGCTCGCATTTTATATGCGTCATAAACAACACAGTCCCATTTGGCCTGATTTCTAATTACAAGCAGAAAAACAATAAAATTGTTTTCAAAGTTCAATGGGGCCGAAACCAAAAATTAATAATTGGATTTGCTCTAATTTTATATTTCTTAGGTATTTACAAATTTATTCAAACTTCTCTTCTCGTCCATCATAGAATAAAGTTATTATTTTTTATTATTTATGGAATTTTGAATAAATTGTAATGGATATTTGTGTGAAGAAATGAATCAGCATCAACTGCTAAGCCTATTAAAATTGAGTTTTAATCCTTCATCAGACTAGAAAAAAAAAATTGAATTTAATTTTATTTGAAATTTATTTATTTTAAGAAGTTGAACAAACTTTGCATTATTTATTTGAGATTTGTGTCACTCGAATTATTCATTCCGATTGGATTGACAAAGCAAATTTTAAACAGATTTTTCATTAGCTGCTGCATGCTGTAATTTTAATCAATCATCAAACGAAATATATAAAAATAAGTATTAATTTGCTTCTCTGAAAATACTTTTTATAGGAATGAAACATGAAAAAAATCTACAAAAATAAGTATGGATGTAGCATTCGGGCGCTTTTGTCAGCATAATACTCGCTCGCAGTCTTAAAAAAAGTTAAATATATTTTGGTAAATCTGTGGAGGGAGTCTACAGAGCTCTAGCTTTAAAGCTTTGAAAAATACCTAATTTTTTCGATTTGTGTTCAAAATAATAGCAGCGCATATAAGCTCTGATTTTAAGATTGATAAATATATATATAAGTATATATATATAAGTATATGGTTTTTTAGTTTTCGGTAAATTAATAGACAAGCTCAGCAGTAATTTCGTCGTTAAGTTTTGAGCTTCTAACTATAAAATCTTCAAATTTTTGGTAAATACTTAAAAGTTGTCCATGGTGTTCTAACTGTAGAACCTTTGGGGCTAAGACTCCATAATTGTTAAAAATATAGTTTGAACAGTTTTCTATGCCACGCCCATACTGTATATTTTTGATCTTGAGTTGTCAAAGAGAGTATATATTCCAAATTTCTAATCTGCAGTACTTTATATATCTATAGTCTTGCGATCATACGGACACATAATCTGACATCAAGACAGTCAATGTTCAAAGCCAATATACTCTTTCACTTTGTGAACGAGTATAATTATGCAAGTTCTACTGTTATTGAACATAGTTTTTTTAATTTGTATTTATTACATTGGCATTTTAATAATAACAAATAAAAATGGAATGCTTTACATGGTTCTGATTGACTGTGCGATGCTCTAAGTCCATATAATGCATTGATATATAGCAAAATAAATTTTCAATTTCATCACTATAAAAAATGAAATAACTAAAAAAATATAATATGCTTTTGTGAAGGATTGATTATTACTCAAACTCAATTGCGTTTAAGCATATATTTAAATATATAAAAATTATTTTATTTTAAATCACATATTTTTTGTTAATTTGAAGTAAATCAACAAAATACTTTACGCATATTACAAATTTTATTAAATATCATATATTAATGTGTTTTATTTTTTTATAGCCCAGACTTAATTTACATATATATGAATGTGATTATTTTGTGTGATTGGCTTATTGCAATTATGAATACCTGACTGTTAATCTTGTGCCTGCAAGGCAAGCTCCAATTATGTTCAGAGTCGATAAGGTTGCGTAACCCATTAAAACTTTTCAGGCCTGTCGATAGACCGTTCAGGTCGTTGAGTTCTCTTCTTTTTTTTTTTCTTTGGAGGCAACTTCTTGTTCTCATTGTGCGCTGAATAATTTAAATGGTTCTTGTTTATTTTTGTCGTGCTGCGCTGCTTGTTTTTACGACTTTTGTGTGTATTTTAATTAAGATTATGTCTAATTCTTGAATTGGATGACAGTCTGTCTGCGTTGTCAGTCTTTAATTTGTCAAGTCAGTCGCCTTAGTGTCACTTGCTTTTATGCTCAAGGAGGAAAGGGTTTGATAAACTTGTGCAACAGGCAGCTGGCAATACTTGCGACTTATATGGAAATTGATTTTATATATATATAGATTACTTACACATAATAATGTGTTGTAAGCTCAGTCGCTTGAACCTTGAGAACTGCCTATCAATATTGCTGTTCAACATGGCGTATGGGTAATAAAATCTATTGTCTACTTCGAAATAAGGCTTATACTTAGCTGGAGTCTTAGAGGCCATCGTTACTGCTCTACTGTTCAGCTGTTCGAGAGCAATCCGCAACATTCATAGGCTTTGTTTACTTGTCCGCCATTGTTTTGCTTAAACTTTTCATTGATGTTGGTTTTTTCAGCATCCTTACCCTGCCACAGCTAACGGCTGTTGTCTTCGTTGTCGTTTTTATTGTGTTCCGTTGCTTTTGTTGTTGAAGTCGAAGTTGTTGCTGGATGTTGTTGGTGCTTTTACCAATTAAGTCTTAATTTCTTAGAAAATAAAACTTTTTGGCTTCGGGCATTGTTTGGCACGCCTCTGGCATTCTCTCTTACCTTCGCCCTCAACGGTTCAATTGTGCCACCTCAGCGTCCTGGTCAGGAAATTTGCTGTTCCTCTTGGAGTTGCCTTAAAGTTTAAGCCACAATTTTTGAAACTGCAACTTTTCATCTAGGTCTTGTCTATTATTGGTAGAATACAGGCTGGCAGTGCCCAAAGCAGCAGATGTCTGTGGATCGTAAGATAGCTGCAGGTGTAAATTATTTATTTTCATTTCAGATTTGCAGCGCTGGTTCCTCAACCACTGTGCTAGCTTTCACTCTCCACTCAATCCCCTTTCAGCTAACTGGCGCTCGACCGCGTTTACAAGCTCTAAGCACAACTTTTTGTTTAAAAAGTCAGCTGCAGAAGTTGATTTTCGTTCGTTGGAGAGAAACGTTGTTAAAGCAGCCAACAGTTAACTTTTGCTTGCTGCAAATAATGTTAACAGTGCTAGTCAGTATACTCCAAATACATACATACAGCTGGGGTATGCTTAGCTTTTTCGAATATTTTGTAGACACATTAAAGCCGAGAAGGGGGGGGCGTAATCGACCTGTGTGCCTTGCCAGTTGGCTTTCCTGTGGCCTCTGATGTGCCTGCTCCTGATACTTTCACTTTGATATTCATTTTTATGTAGCTGTTAGTCCTACAGCTGTAGCTGCTAATACTGTTAATACTTTAAGCATACCCCAGACGGCAGACTGGGGTGACTCGAATGGCAGACCATAACACCCTTGTCTGGCGATTACAGGGTATTCGCTATTTGCACCTGTTCAAGCTCGCAGCGCTTTGTTGTGCTGAAATCTCAGGGAGTGGGCAGCTACAGCTGCCTGCCATCCTGAGAGTTGGCGTTGAAAATTGATTTTGATTTTGTATTTGTATTTCAGCGCACTTGTTTAGTGCTTGTGCAATGTTTAATATTTGATACCTCTAGCTACAAGTGCAAATGTTGTTTAACTTTTGGAAAATATGAAATTCCGCAAATGTTCCAGTTAATTGCATATTTATGTTGGCCAAGTACATGAAAATATAATTTCTGTTTGACTTTTGTTTCTTAACACAAATGCCTAACATGTTGAAGAATCTGAAGCTGATATGCTTTAAATTTTAATTATGTTCAATTGTGTTTCAATATTTCAGCGTTCCATTAGCGTCGATTGCCTGACCTTGTGCCAGTTATCAGCCATTTGCCATTTTTTAATTACACTTCTCTTTGCCCATCTTCAGCTCGGTGGACTTTGTTTCTCTGGCATTCATTTTGTTTTTGTTGGCGCTCCATCAATGCGCAAATTATTATTAATTTGAAGGCGCTCTGTCTGCACCTAGCCTGTGTGCACCGTTCCATCTCTCTCTCACTCACTGTCTCTCTCTATCTTATTCTGTCGGCCTGTCCGGTTGTGTTGGCCTTCGCTTGGTAATTTTAATTGCAATTTTTGCTTTTCGCTATCTCTCTCTCTCTCTCTCTGTCTTTCTTTTTCTCTCTCTTTTACTCCCTCCCATTTTGGCCACTCTTTTTGGCCACGTTTGTAACATTTTGTTGAAATTTCATTAAAAACGACGTCGAAAAGTTTGCTTTCACCCAGTTTCCGTTGGCATTTTTCGAGACGAATCAGCGCTCATCTGCAACTGCAGTCGCTTTTGGCTCCCCATTTATTCATTCAATTTGATTGTGGAGCTACGTTTGTTCAATGAATCGTTCGTTTGACTTGCTAGCGACGCGCACATTCAAATTATTTTACAATATCTGTTTAGTTTTAGTCGCAGTCACTTGAATTCTTAATTAATCGTTAGCTGTTCTCTGTTCTGCTTGCCAAAGGTAATTCCAAATTCGAATGATATTGACAGGCAACGTGGCCCAAATTAGGGAAGCATCCAAATTCCCTTCTACAACTAAATGTTTTGTGTTCGACTTAATTGCAAGCTATTTGAGCATTTCTTGTAATTACCGACAGACCGCACCCAGCGAAAGGCTTGCAGGATGTGAGATGACTTCATAAGCGGCCAGCTCGCTGGGTGGTTGCTTTAATTGAAAATAGATTAGGCGGCTTGCGTCTGTTGTTGGCATTTTCATTTGGCCAGCTGGCCAAACAAATTCACCTCAATTCAAAATTTATAGCCACGTTTTGACAGTTTTGCATGTCGGACTGTAATTAATTACCTCTACTTTATGGAGGCTCACAAATGTCGAAATAAAAGTCAGCGCCAATGAGTTTAATGAATGGTGCTGAGAGTCTGATTGTGTGGGCAAGTGTGACGTTTTGAGTCATCATCTAGCCAAAAAAAAAAAAAAGAAAAAAAGAACTCACAGCCAAACTAAAGTTGGCCAAAATGAACGTCGACTAATTGTGCAAAAAACGCCACAAACTTTGCCCCAAAGCCAAATTTTATACGTTTGCGATGAGCATATGCGGTGGCCTATGCGGATGTTGGCTCGACTGGCCAATTAATTAGAAACTACTAGCAGAAGCAGCTGACCAGATCATGATGGGCAGCAGTAACCAAAGGATAACTGTCGCAATGACTGGCAAACTTTGAAATGGCAAATTAATTACTGAAATCGTAGAAATTTGTCTTGCTTGGGTCGGCGGTCAGCTGCCCCCTGCCTCCTGCCTCCTGCTCCCTGCCCCCTGTTCTCGATCCGATTTTGTTGTCACTGTTGTTTGGCTTTGGAAATGACTTCCGAAGCGGTCGCCCAATTGCCAACTGCCAGTTGCCAAGTTGCAGCCGAAGTTAAAGTTGTTGTTATTGTGGAAACTATTGCAACTGAAGCCGGACTGGATGCAACTCTCTCTCTCTCTATCTCTATCTCTCTCTCTCTCTCTCCTCTGTCTGTCTGTCTGGCAGAAGTAGGATATCCGCATATGAATTTGCCTCCTGCACCGCTTTTGATCAAGGATATGCTCGGCAGGCTAATCACATGTAAGCGAACTGAAACTTTTCCCACAGTCCAACAATATTTGCTCAAAGTGCATAATGACATGAAAAGTTGACATAAATGAGCAGTGCTTGTTACTAATTTTAATGCGCTTGGCACACAGCTTGCCGGCCGGACCATAGTTAGGGCCAACTGGTCCACGTTCGCCGCTCCGTTTGCCGTCCAGAAAGTTTGTGTTGCGGAAATTACTTCGGAAGCTGGAGCGACTAGGACAGGGGATGCATCATTTTTAATTGAGCTCAGCTAGTGCAAAGTTTGTAAAATATTTTGTAAACTTAATTTGATTTAGAGAAAACTTGAGCCATGACTTACAACTTGGCCAATGAATTATGCAGACAACAGTTCGCATGCTAAATCCGAATCGGCTACAGCCAGCTACGTCAGCTGCGGCCATCCTAAAGTATTCATAAGACTTGTTTCATGCTCTCTGACTACATAGGTTATAACAAAAAGGGGGTTACAACTTGCTTTAGCACACGCATATTAGATTTTCTTCAGCTTGAGTTTCTTTCACGTTCTGACTTCCGCTCACATTCAGCATCAACTTGGCTTACATAATAAATATTCATTAGGAAATAAGTGAATGAAGATTATTATTATTATAAATTTACATGCTTATTGTTATTTATATAAATATTCCAAGGTGTTTGATTTATTTATTAAATAAAGAAAATTAATGTCAAATCACATAATAATACACTTGAGTCTCCTCCATAAGGTGTCTTAAGTGAATGAATGAATTTTAACATTCCAATCAGTCTACATTTTCAGTCAAACAAAGGATTTGTGACTTTATGCTTGAAGAAAAGCCAAGATAGATTACACTTGATTGGTAATTTAAAAGCAATTAAAGCATCGAAGTCAACAAAAGTGCGCTGCTCATATTAGGTAAACAGTTTAACCACCTGGAGATTGAACGAAGGCGGCCGGCGGGCGGCGGGCGGCGGTCGGCGGTCGAGAAAGTTTGTAGATCAAAATGAAAGTTTGCCGTTCTTGTTAATCCGTTGCATGGCATTAAAACTATGCAAAAGTTGAACTACAGTGAACGACGCTACACACAGTGCGGCATAATAATAATAATCCGTGCGGCAAGCGTTAAGTCGGGGTCTCGGAGATGCTGCCAGCAAAGTAGCTGTAAATAATTGCCAAAACTACTTAAGAATGCTGTGCAGCGAATCGTTTCCCGCTGCCTGCTGTCGCGCTGTCATGGGGCTTATAGCGGTCGGTTGGGGGAAATGGCTCTAAGACAGCCACAACAAAGGCAGCTATTCAAGCAACGTTAACTGCAATGCATGCAAGCCATTGTTGTTGCAGCTACCAATGTGGCACTAATTAGAAGTATAAAAGGTGCTACAACAACAGTTTAAGAGCTGTCTCTACCAACAACACCCACACACAGCTCCGGCCCTTTCGCCTCCGCAATCTCTGCTATTGTCTGCTAAGCATGTAAATTATAGTTACTGCTGCTGTTGGCCAAAGTCTGGCTGCTTGAGACGAGTCCACGCCCACATGGCTTCAGCGTTGCTTAGCATCAAGACAGCAAAAGGACACGTGTGTGTGTGTGTGTGTGTCTGTGTGTGTGTGTGTACTTAGTTTCAGTTGTAGCTACCTGCGCATTTTGTTGCTTGCATTAATTAAAACTCAGCCCGTAAGTAGCTGGTTGGGTGGCTGGCTGAATAGTTAGCTGGTTGGCTGGCTGGTCCTGGCCAGAACTGCCTGTATGTGATTAACATATGAATTACGCATTGTGCGCATAAATTTGCCATTGAGTGAACCCCGCTGTGGCTGCTGCTGGTCACTTGACATCTTAAGCAGGCCACACGGCCCAAAATGGCGACCTTAAGGCGCTTGCAAAGTGCTTCCGGCATGTCTACGTCTGCGGCTTTGACTGTGGCTGTGGCTGTGGTTCGGATTTGTTTTGGTTTGTTTTCGCATTTCCTACAGGAAAATACGATGTGCTCTTCCTGAGCTGAACTCAGCTGAACTGAACTGAACTGTACTGAACTGTACTGAACTGAACTGGCCGGCAACGTTAGTGAGTCTCTGGCCCTGTCCTGGCCTTTTAATGTCCCATTCTGTTGTCGCGTCACACATAATTATGGCGGATGTGCTGCCCAACGAAGCGTTAAGTCGAATTCTCGGTTCATGTTCACTTGGATACAGGCTCATAGTACTACTGCCTAGGTGGAGGCGCCCGCATGCCATTTGTGCCCATTCGTGGCATTCAGACCATGTATGGTATTTTATTTTTTATGCATTATCATGTCACTGTGCGCCCCTGTGCGCCCCTGGTCGTGGTATTGGCTTTACTGCTGCGGCTGCTGTGTCTTCTTTCATTATTATTTATGCTTTATTTATATGTATGTCTATGTGTACGCACTTCCTGCGTGTAAACAATAAAATGTATGGGTACACCATGTCGTATGCGTATGCGTATGCGTCACAGCCAAATATAAATTCAAAGGCCTACGCCTCCGGTGGCCCGTTTGCTGCTCCTTCTGGACACTCCTTTCCATTGTTATGCTAATGGATTACGATATATGAATAATAAGAGTTGCCCGGCTTTAAGCCAGCCCCGGCTCAACGGAACTGCCAACGCTTGGAGCTAGGCGCATGCCAAAAATTTCCACAATTTACAATGAAAAGTTTTCAGAATCATTTGCCGATCTTGGATTTGAAAATAAAGCGTTACAAATTATGCGAATTTTGATGGCTGCCTTTGTCCACCTGTTCCTTTGTTACCTCTGATTCAATCATAATTTGAGATGAGCTTTTTTTATTGCCCGAGTTCCGAGTTATCTTAAAGTTAGGTTGACCTCTTTCTCTATTCTCTTTTATATAATTGAGTTTCAAGTATTTAAAAATCGTAGTATTTGCAGCATACTCATTCATTGCCAACTCATAATTGGTATCAAATAAAGTTGGTAAACAACAAATATATTACGACAAAATTCCTAGACTTATTTTTTCTATTATTGCTGCTTTTGTGGCTTTTCCTTTTATGCGGCCAGAACGTGTTTTATTTGTTTTTAAAACTATTAAAATAGCATAAACAACAACAAGGCTGGACTGACCGAGCTCTTCTATGAATGGCCAACTGGCAATGTCGAAGTTTTATCTTAGCCTCGTACAGTGGGGCAAACTGGGTGGCGGGTGAGACCAGATGCTGCTTCTGCTTCTGCTTCTGATTCTGCTGTTGCTGTTGCTGTTGCTATTGGAGCGCATTGTTGTTGGACGTATTTGATTATCGCATTTCATTTTGTGTTGGGCAGACGTTGAAAGTTAAATGCAAATTCGCTTGACACCAACGGCAGCAGTTGTGGTGCTGGTGGTGGGTTTGGGGCAGTGGCAGCGCCAACAATCACACCAACCATCATCGTAATAATAACAAAGGCAAAACAGCAAAACGAGAACTTTATTTGATGCTGCGCTAAGCCAAGCCTGCTAGCTCCCCTACCCCATCTGTACGACCCAGCTGTGACCCTTGGCTGCGTCTTTGTACCGCATCGCATCGCATCGCATCGCTCGCTCGTTGTCAAAGTTTTTAGGTATCATTTCAGTTTATTTGAATTATTCATAATCCGGATGGCAGAGGAGGTTCGCTATAAGAAACATTGAAGGAGAGCCCGATATGGGCAAAGTACACAGTAAAAGGGACACCCAGATAACGGAAGTAGCATCAAATAAACCTCATTGTAAATACTTTTTGTGCCAATTGCAATGTAAATTTACGATTTCCATTTGAAAAAAAACAGCAAAAACAAAAACAAAAGAACCAACAACATCGTCAAAACAATTTTGATTCAATCAACAAAAATATTATCGAACAGCAAAAACCACAGCGTAGACCAGACTGCAAGCCCACGCTGGGCTGAGATATTATATTTCTGTTGTTTTTTTTTTGTTGCTGGTCTTAGCCATCTGTACGCACTTCCAAAGAAGACTTAACATAATTTGTCCCTCAATATTTAACGCATTAAAGAAAGCATTTTGGTTTCATAGAAACATATGTGAGCTTAAATAAATTTATTGAAGTCAATAATTTGTGGCAGCAAATCGTTTAGGCTTGGGGCACTGACTAGCTCATACACATTTATAAATAATCATTTTATCAATTTATAGCAAAATGAAGCATGGAAAAACTCGTTTGTAAAGTGAAAAATTATTGTTATCAAGTTTTCAAGGTTAATATAGCTACGGCAATCGCATTGTGGCTAATCGTGAAACAAATCCTTATTTGCTTATTCTACTTAGTTACAGCTAGAATTCTGCTTAATGCTTTTCTACAGATTCTACGGGAGCTTGGAGTTGGAGTCTATTGAGGGCTTAGAAATTAGAAAAAAACTATGTTGTCTGCATATTTAATGCCTCGAGTAGTACACCTATAAAAGGTATGATCTTCTCATTTAAACGTTGTAAGTCGGTCGACTTTAGGCCGTATCTCGAATATTAGGATGCAGGCGTACAACAATATATGGTAATTATATCTAACCTCATTGGAAGTAAAGAAAATTAGTTTTAAGCCTGAATTTATAGGATCAATATACTGGTACAGTTACAGGAACTAATATAATGACTACAGAAGCCACTGCACCAAAACAAAATCATTAAATAATTCTATATTTATTATTACTATTAAAGACTTTAAAAACTATTATAGATTTTAGCCGTATAGCCAGTTATGTAAAGCTATTTATCTATTAATTTTAGATTTATTTTGTTTTCCGACAAGGCTTAAACATCATTAAAATATTTGTCAAAATCTCACACAAAGCAGATGAAAAGCTTTTTGACATTATTCAATATTTTTAAGCCAATTTGTTTCAATACCCAAACTAAATCATGTCAGATAATGATTATCTAGCACAGTTTCCCACGCCGAAATCAATTGAGCCGGCAATCTAAAACCAATATCGTAATGCTATAGTTAAATTCATAACATCCACGTGACTTCTGGCTCCTTGTGCTGTTGTCTTTGCCTGCCATTGGAAACACGCAAGTTTCAAATGGCTTTACTTTGCTTGCTCTTGTTTTGGGTTTTCTTTTCGCTCAAGTTCTTATCTTTTAGGTTTTTTCGGCTGCTATCGAACTATTCTATAGTTGACTCAGTTAAATATGCAATAAATTGAACTAAAACGACGCGTCGTTGGCATTTGCTGCCCAAAATGTCGACGAAGGATTCTCTGTCCCGCCGTCAGTCACGCGATGTCTTGCGCCTGATAAAAATAGCGAGCGGGACGTGCCTAAAATGTTATTGCAGAAATTGAATGTTGGTTAGAAAAGCAACACATTCAATCATTCTGTCTGACTGCCAAGATAAACACAAGCCAAATCGAGCATTGTAAGTCCAAAGTTTTTGACTATGGAGAAATTAGCGCAAACTATTGCCTTAACACAGAAAGAAGTTTTTGAAGCAATACGAATATTTGCTATACTCTATTCAATATTATTCAAATTAGCATTTTATACCATTTGATATTGTCTTTAAAAATTTATACTATAATTATTTGTTATACAGGAATTGTAATAATAATTAGACTAAGTTTCTTCTAAATAATAATAATAATAATGATAAGTATTTGCTGATGATTGTAAGTATGTTTTATCATTTGTTAGTTAGAAGAAGTCCCACTATTAATATAGCAATAAGTAAAGAAATGAAGTTCTTAAATAATTTACATATAAATATAAATATATATATGTATAAATAAAAAATATATTAATGAAACAAGTTTTCTTTATAAAAAAATGTAATGAAACTCATTCAAATTATATAATATATCAAACTTAATACAATTGCTTACTTATATGACATAGAGAGTGTAGAGATTGCGCTTATGTTTGCCTACTCTATGTGGGCTCACGTGTAAATTGGCGCTGAACCGATGATTTAGCAATATTTTCACTTGAGGAGTTTTGGGTTTGCGTGTGGCTGCCTTAACTGCTGCTGCTGCTGCTGCTGCTGCCGTTAAAGTTGCCGTCGTCGCAATGCGAACTTTGAGTCGGTGGCGAGTAAAGTTTTCGCACAGCTCTCGAAGGCGGCGACAGTATTTTTTGTGCACTTGACATGTTTTGACACGCGGAAAAGGCAAGGCGCGCTGCTTGGAAGGACTCGTTAAAATGTTCGCCAGTCCATTGGAGTTCGATGTCGTGCTGCGCGCCAAAATGGCCAATGTGAATTTGGTAATTGCACTTGGCGGCACTCAGGGGTCATCGAATTACACCTCGTTGCGATTGCAGGTGGCGTGGTATTGTGGGCGTCACTTGCAATCCACCACGTTGCCCGGCGCAACCGTGGCGGCACTTGCACTTTCCACACGACGCCAGAGCTGCAGAACTGCAGAGCGGGTTTTTTTTCTTTGTTTGTTATTGTTGCCGTTGGTTGTGGCCATTGTTGCTTTAGTTACTAACAAGCAGCGACCGCATACGGGTCGCAAATGAAAAAGTAATTTTTAATTATTGATAGCGTCCCACAATTTGCACGTGATTAACGCGAAAATATGTTCAATTATCAATTGTAAATTCGTGTGCATCAGCTTGGCGATTCATTGCAAAATAAAATATTTAATTACACTCGGCCAACGACAACAATAAGGGCAAAAACAACAGAAGCTCCGCTTACATCCACAGCGTTGGCACATTTAAATAAATATTAACATTAATAAATTACAAAAAAAAATAAAAATAACAAGTAAGAACGTTGCAGTCGGGCGCTACCGACTGCGGGATACTCATTCACACCCCCACAGATCACACCCATTGCCACGCCCACAATTGGTTTGTACATATATAATTTTTTGGAAATCAATAGAGGAGATCAGCAGTAATATCTGTATATAATTCTGATTTTCTCACTGAGAATCGGAAAAACGTATAGTTTTTCCCGATTTGCCACGCCCCCAGTAGGCGTAGACATATAATTTTTGGCCAGTTCTTAGAAGTAGTGAAGGGTAACGTAAGTGTGAAATTTGGATGCTTACACTCAAAAAATGCGAAAATTACAGGGTATTTTTTAGCCGGGCATACCCCATAAGGGGCGTAAAATTTATTTTTAGCGCATCGATAGAGGAGCTCACCAGTAACTTACCATCCAATTTTGAAGCTTCTAGCTCTAAAACTGTAGGAGCTACAAACTTTTGCGGTTTGCCACGCCCCCTATGGGCGTAGATATATCCGCCATATTTTTTCCAACTTGGGTTGTCAACCCGAGTATATATACCAAGTTTCAAGTGTCTAGCATCAATAGTGCTCAAAATATTACAGAATTTGAAAAATCACTATATAGTCAGATCCGATTTGCCACGCCCCTAGTAGGCGTGAATATATAGATTTTTGGTCGATCTTCATAGGATCGTATCAGTAACCTACGTGCCAAATTTGGGCGTTTTAGCTTTAAAACTGTAGAAGATACAGTTTTACCCGATTTGCCACGCCCCCAATGGGCGTAGATATATCCGCCATAGCTTTTTGATCTTGGGTTGTCAACACGAGTATATATTCCAAATTGCAACTCTCTAGCACTTCTAGAAGTAGTGTTTCTGAGGTATGGGCAAATGCATTTTCCGATTTGCCACGCCCCTAGTGGGCGTATCGGGAAAATCTTGACACTTTATAATTCGAGGGTATACACGAGTATATATTCCAAATTTCAACTCTCTAGCTTCAAAACTGTGCAAATGGTTTGCGTTCATACGGACAGACGGACAGACGGACAGACGGACGGACAGCGTGACGGACATTGCACAAAACCAATATACTCATTTCACTTTGTGAATGAGTATAAAAACGAATTAAAGGCAAAAGCAAGCAAAACATTTGAATGCAATTATAGTTTTGAGCTCGTGTTTCGACTCTCAACTGGTCGCAGCCAGCATAATACCCTTAACCAAATGACCAAATACATAGAAAGGGCATATACGATTTGTGAATGAAAAAGAAAGAAAATAATAATGTAAGCAGAAAACAAGGACAATCAAAGCTAGCAGCTTGGAGCTACAGACATTTGATATATATCGCATGCTAACCGATGAATAGGCTTAAGCTATAAGAACATAAGGTATTCATGAGTTTGTTCTACATATTTAGCTATATAGTCTGTCGCGATTGCTAAATTTATTGCACAGTTGTATACGGCGAGAGATACTCTGCCAGTGGCAAAAATTTGTGCAGCGTGCAAATGACATTTTAATTAGTTTATTAATCGCTTTGCAGTAGCAATTGCAATGGATGCTGCAAATGCAGCGCGTGCGCTGGGGCGTTGCTTTAAGCCATAATTAAATATTTTTACTTTTTTATTTTTTTGTGAGTCTCCTTTGAGTGTAGCGATAAATAATTTAAAAATTGAATCGCAAATGAATGAATGAATGAATGGATGAATGAATTATGCATTCATAACACAAGTGAACACAAGTAAATAACTGGAATGCTTGCTTTCCTTGCAGCCCCAACTGCTGCGGCAACGTGACCGTAGCAACCGCAACGCGCTGCATTATTGTGCCGCGCAGGATCTGGAGCAGACGCGCGACCTCGTGGCGGCCGCAAGCATTGCGATTGCAGCTCCAGAGCTGCTGGAGTCGGCCGATGAGGATGGCTTCACGCCGCTTCACTTGGCTGTTATTCAGGGCAACTTGGCGATGGTCAATTTGCTGCTAGCGAACAAAGCCGATGTGAACGCGGTGGACAATGAAGGCCACTCTGTGGTGCACTGGGCAACGGGTAAGATTCCAGCCCAACGCAACTATTTGCTCTCCGCCATATACTAGTATAACAAACTGACTTTGCTTTTACAGTGTGTGGCGAAATTGAGGCACTGCGGGCAGTTCTGGCAGCAGGAGCCAGCGTGGCCAAGCCCGATGTTAATGGCGGCACACCCCTGCACTATGCAGCCCAAATGTGCGGCGCCAGCTACGACAACAAGCTGCAGTCCAATTCCAGCAAGCTGGCCCTTGAGATTCTTGGCATACTCCTGGCCCATCCACAGGCCAGCGTCGATGTTCAGGACAAGGACGGGCGGCAGCCGATACTATGGGCCGCCTCGGCGGGCTCGGCCAAGGCAGTCATAGCTCTGGTTAAGGCAGGCGCACGCGTGGAGAGTGCCGATAAGTGGGTTCAGTTCCTGAATACTAAAATGCTTTGACCTGTTGTTGAGGGCAACTCACGCTATTTGTTTTGCTTGCAGGGATGGACTGACCGCACTGCACTGTGCCGGCTCGCGCGGCCATACCGAGTGCATCGACACGCTAATCAGCCTGTGCGGTGCGCCCACAGATCTCATAGACTCCAACGGCTGCACGGCGTTGCATTATGCTGTGACGCTGGGCCATGCGGATGCCACGGCACGGCTGCTGGACCTGGAAGCAGATCCCAATCGCCAAGATCGCAAGGGACGCACGCCAGCCCATTGCGGCTGCTCCAAAGGCCAGTTCGAAACGCTGAAGCTGCTGAAGGAACGTGGCGCCAATCTTTGGCTGCGCAATGCCAAAGGCGATTTGCCACTGCACGAGGCAGCTGCCTCTGGACGTCGCGAGCTGCTCGAGTGGCTGTTGTCCCAGCGACCCAAGCAGGTGAATACCACCAGCAACGACGGGCGCAGTTTGCTGCACACAGCAGCTGCCAACGACTATACGGACATGTGCAAGCTGCTGCTGGACTATGGAGGCGATGTGAATGCGCTCTATCGCAATTCTCGGGGCATTGTGCTGACTCCGCTGGACTGTGCGCTGCAGCGGGGCCATCGGTCCACGGCCAAGTTTCTGCAATCGCACGGCGGTCAGCCGTCCAACAAGCTGAGGCTGGCTGCCCGACGTGGCAATCCCTTTCATGATGGCAATGCTGCGGACCTTGTGCGACCTCTGAAGTATATGGAAAAGGAGGAGCTGCACGATTTGCGTAGCTCCAAAAAGTATGTGGTCTATCTGAAGCGGACTGATTCCGATGGCGGTGCTGCCAGTGCCGGTGGTGGAGTGGAGCAGGAAGAGGAAGACGATGATTGCAGTTGCACGGAGCAGTCATACCGCAAAGAGCAGCGTCTGGAGCACATCTGCCGACGCCATAAGCGCCGCCAGCTGCGAAGACGCACCAACAGCTGTGGCGAGAGCCAGCATGAGAAATGCAGCGACATCTGCCGATCCAAGAGCAACATTGAGATACGGCTTCGCAAGTCAAGGGAGCGCTATGCCAGCACCAGTGACGGCGACAACGACGAGGATGACGAGGACTCCTGTGAGAATTGCTGCTATCACAAGCGTCAAAAGCAGCGTGTGGTGCAACGCAAACGTTCAACACCTTCGCACAGGTCCAAGGAGCTGCCTGGCAGCGACGATGGCGGCAGCGGAACGCCAAAGAAGATTGAGCATAAAGTGGCCATCTCACAGGAGCAGGCGGACAGCGCAAGTCAACCACCATCTGAGTCCGCAGATAAGAATCAGATGCAGCCAGCCACACCAACGGCAACCAAGGAGGGCACCTTCATCAAATCACCTCCACAAAGCGCCAAAAGCGAGAAAGCAGCCGTTATTGAGCCGGACAGCTTGAAGGTAGTAGAGAGTCATGCCATGGAGCTGACGGATGAGGAGCCAGAAGCCGTCAAGTCTGTGACAACCCAAGTGGATGTGCACTACGATGCAGAGTTGCAAGTGTCCAAGTCGCTTGATGAGGTCCCAGCAGAGCTAGCGACTGCTGCTGTAAATGGGGGAGACGTTAAGAAAGAATTGAGCGAGGAGGATACCAAACTGGTGTCCACTGAGGTTGAGCAGATGATCAAAATAGCTGCCACGGCATTGAGCAGCGAGTCAAAGAGCTCCACTGAAGACGCTTCAGTGAAGGATAAATTAGAAACTGAAGAGACTATTGGGCCAATGAATGATAGGCCTACGGAGAAGAAGAGTTCTCTTGGCGACTTAGAGAAAACAGAAACAGTTCCTTTGAAGCCTTCCGAAACACCCACTGCCAGCACCACAGTGCCTTCAGCTGCTGCTGAGCCGGTTGCTAAGCCACCGGCAGCCGAGCAGCCACAGTCAGATACGGTCGAGCCGCCCTCAAGCACCGCAGCAGAGGCTGGTAAAAAATTGGAGCAGACAGTGGCAGTGCCGAAAAGTGAGGCAAAGGCCTTACCACCCTCCACGCCTACCAAACCACAAGCTGAGCCCGAAAATACCCAGCCCAAGCCACAAGTAACGCAACCTCCACGTCCGCAATCCCAGCAGCAACAACAACAACAACAGCAACACGACGAACAGCAACCACAACGGGAACAGGAGTCTAGACGCTCCTTTACGCTGCTTCCCTCCGATTCGGCTGATGATGAACCTGCGGGAGCTGTCGCACCTGCCTCCGATGAGCCCGCACGCAAGTCTAGTTTTCAAGTGCTTAAGAGCGATGAATCTGCAGGCGACTTGGAGGAGTCACCACGTCCACATGATGTCAACTTTAGCGGCAGCAATCAAGTCTTTCAGGTGGTGCACGACGGCACTGCCAGCTCCAAGCTGCCCAGTGCATCTGAACTGGACAAGGCCGATTATGAGTACGAGGAGTTCGATGATGGCGCAGATGACGATGATGCAGATGCTATTGATCCGGAGCACGACAGTGCTCTGCGCAGGTTCTTGAGCAGTGGTCGGCATGGCGTTGGCGGCGAGATGGGCGTCACCAGTGATGCCACAGCAGCCGCTGAAGTCTATGATGGGCTGGCAAACGGCCGCAAACGTAGGCTGAAAAAACGCGTGCGCAGCGGTGCCAAGACGCGCAGCAACTGGAAGCATTCGCAGGAGTCGCGGGAAAGTAATGTTGCGCTGGCTACTGCCAGCAAGGATCAGGACTCTGGCTTTGAGCCCAGTCCGCGTGCGGAGCGCACAAAGATACCAACGCCACGCACAGCGCACACGGCCATGCCGCGGCGTCCCATCTATGCCACCCTAGACGGACGCTCCTGCAGCAGTCGCCTGGAGAATCGCAAGCCCGGAGACAAGGGCGCCTGTGATATGGGCGCCGTAACACGCTCCATTCAGCGGAACATCCGCAGGTGAGTTGTCGGTGCTGGATTCGAGTAACTGATTCGTCACAATTTAAATGGCCAGTGGCCAAGATTCATTCACTTAAATTAATCACCAGGCAGTTGATGTCGGGCGCCGGAGGGCTGCCTTTTTGGCCGTAGATTTATTTACTTGATGCCTGATTTTAATCAACTTGAATGTCCCGCTGCTGAGACTGGCGGAGCATGCAGGCTCTCAGGCTCTGGCTCTCTGGCTCGCGGATTCGCATTATATCACGCACGCGCCCCTGGGCGGCCGCAGCCGCCGTCCATTTAATGTAATCAAAGTGGCGGGCGCTTCAGTCAACGTTCCAGACTCAGTCGGGACGGGGCGCCTTAAAGTTAATTTAGTTGGGCACTTAATAGCCTTGGAAACATTTCTCATTTTTTAACGTGGCCGAACAGCCGCCGCCATTGTTGTCCAGGCCAACAAATAAATTGCCCAGCTTCCGGTTGCCATAAAAAGCGCGCTTTAAAGTTATCATAATGCGGTTAAAGGCAATAAACGCGGTATTAATGTCCATTCTCAATGTACACGGGTATTAACAATGACCCTATGACCACAATAGATTAAACAGTAATTGTAACAAGTGCTGCTCATTATCACGCCATCCTGCATGTGTATGTGTAGCTCTATATATCTGTGTGATGTGCATATCAAACAAAAAAATGGAATTTATTGTGGAGCAGAGCAATTGGCTCTTATTGTTTGACACGTGTTTTTCATGTACTTTATAATTAAATCTATTTTGTCTGATTACATTGCTCGATCACATTATCAATTAAATTATCGATAATTGCAAATGATATTAATACTTGGGATTTTGGACCACAACTGAAGTTGATGGGCAGGCAAGACCTATATTCTATAAAATCAATACAATCCCTTTCACTTTATTAGAAAAAACTTTTTGGATATATTCACTTGGCTTTTGAATGCTTTAGGCGAGCTGTAACATAATATTTGTAGAGGTCAGCTTTGTAGTCTTTAAATGATAACATTAAGTGATGTGCGGATTAGCAAATCTAAACATAAAGTTTCATTGAAAGTTGTACATGAACATGGAACTTGGATAAGTTTGGCCATAGTTGATTCAGTCAGTATAAATAATATATTTATTTTGTTATCTTATCTTATTTACTTCGATCAAAGTTCAATTGTATTTGTAAAAAGTATAATATTTACTTTTTCTCACATGTTTGTCTTGGTAGAGTATTAAATAGTTGGTAAGCTTAGTCAAGGCTAACTTGTTTGTTTCTGTTGATTTATTTTAATTTATACGAACGGCTGGAAATCTCGGTTGCCCCAGGCTCTTGTCATTAGCTGAAATGCTCATTTCCGGCAAAGAGTTGCGCATTTTAATTAGGTGGCAACGCTAACAACCACCCACTGACCCACCGACCCAACGCCCACCGCTGAGCCATAGGAGGACAACGCCCACCTGCGGCGAACGCTTTGTTTTGTTTTTGCAAAAATATTAAAATACAACTGGGCCTGCTGCAGTCGGTTAGCGCTGGCAAAGAAGACGCCTTCATTTACAAGACGCTAATGCTAATTGTAAGTGGAATTAACGCAGATTAGCGGGCGAATTTTTAAAGGCGCCAACAGGCAGAGCACACAGCAAGGCGTTCGGCATTTGTCTCAACGGCTGTTGTTGGCGACCTTGTTCTGGAAATCCTAATAGCGAAAGGATTAAAATGTCGATGCGTACTTGGCTACATGTAATTAACTTGAAACCTGTGGCTTTCCCACGACATTATTTCGTTTCAGCTTAGGCAATTATATATATTTTGTTTTTCTCTCATACAAAGAGGGCCAAAAGTCAATTGTAACTGTAATTGTGATTTCGGTATTTGGTATTTGCATAGGCCGCACGAACAACAGAATTGAGAAACTTAATTAAATTGAAGTAATCACTCTCTTATTAATTTCCATAAGCTGCTGCTGTTGCCGTTGCCTTTGCCTATGAATAAATTTCCTTTTCAAGCCAAGCACTCGGCACAAGTGTAAAAGAAAACGCATTTCATAAATATATAATATTTTCCACTTGACTTATGAAAATATTTACGCGGCTCGCTTGTACGGTTTGCATAAGCCGAACTGAAAGTAACTTTTCCGTTTGCATATGGAGAGGGCAGGCCAATGCAAATATTACGCGGCACGCGGTATACGCAATGTTCGCCAAGTCAAACAAGAGTCGTCTTGCTTACCACGAATAACGAAATTTTTAACAAGTCGGCGGCAGGCAGTGTGAGTCAATTAATTCTTGTAAAATACATAAAAAATCCAACGAAATCCACTTGGGGAGCACCAGCACTGGCTGGGCGAATCACACACAAAAATATACAGAAAAAACAAATCCAAAGCACCCGGTAGAATACTCTTGGCTAGCTGCAGGTTTTGGCTCGGACTGGCGGACAGTTTTGCTAGGAGCGATGCTAACGCCATGAAAAGTATGTAAATAGAGAATTTTATTTATGTCAGTCGCGTGTTTGTTGTTATTTTTGCTTTTGAGCTTTTTATTTTTTTTATTTTTATTTTCTGTTACTTTTTTGTGTACTGTGAACTTTATTTTTGTGTTTTTCGTTTCGTTTTGGCTCCGAAGAGATTAAAATTTTATCTGACGCATAAATTAAACAAATAACTTGCCAGCAGTGCGTACATATATCGGTGTATCTGTGTGCGACTATGTGTGTGTGTGTGTGTGTGTGTGTGTGTGTGCTCAGCCTGTGTGCGTGTCCCAACAGCACAGGTGAGATTTGGGATTTATAATGTGCGCTCACGTAATTGACATTGTTAAATATTTGGATTACGTTTTGCCAACACTTGGTCGAACTTTCACTTTTACTTCTTTTTTTTTGTATATATATTTTTTACAAATATTTTATATATATATATATTTTTGCATGAGCATGAGCTTTGCGTATGATACGTTAGAGTTTAGTAAAATAAATTATTGATTATTGCAGAAAGCATAAAAATAGTTTTCATTATCTATTTATCTATGCTATAATATAAAGAATATATATATATATTATATAATAATAACATGTATATATATATAGTCTCAAGATTAGCTTTAATACCCCGAAGTAAATTCATTTAAAATTTATTAATCCTTAGGCCATTTTCAATTAGTAACAAGACCAAAGAGTTTCAATTTCCGAGCATCGACTTCGCCACATTTTGAGGCAGTGTAGGGCATCTCTCTCTCTCTCTCTCTCTTTTAAAGTTGCTCCTCCCTGGGGATGTGCGTAGCTCTGCTGGCAGCGCACTTCAAACTTTTGAGCACAAGCCTAAAAAACTTAGGCTCCAATGAAAAATGAGGCGAGAAACTTTGCCGTTTTGCCTTTTTCAAAAACCAAATCCGCAGACGAAAGAGCTTTCGCAGAGCTCTGTGCCGCTTATTTGGGCAGTTGCCCCATAGACTCGGGGCATGAATGGATTTTCACCAATTTAGTGGCAAAAAGTCTGTTTCCTTTGGTCAAATACACTATGCGTCAAGCTGCGCATATGTCAGCTCACAAATGGCAAGTGAAGACTTGCACTTCTGTTTGCTTTTGTTTTGTTGCCATTTTTTTCTTCGTTTCTGCATGCCAAATTGCCGGTGGGTACAAATTTGTTGTTGTTGTTGTTTCGGTTGCTAGTGCAGTTCGTGGAGCGCTTAATTTCTTTGGATTTCGTTGTCACTGCCGTTGTCAACAGTCGGCAGCATCCCATGCTGCGCTCTCTCTCTCTCTCCCTCTCTCTCTCTCTCTCTCTGTGTGTGCTCGCGCGCCAGGTCCCCGTGGGCCGTGCTTTCACTCCATCCACTTTGGTGGCAGCGCGCACTTTTTGCTTGTCACATTTGTGTCACAAACAGGATGCCGCTGGCGGTGGGTTGGCAGAATAAAATAGGGGCGGAGGGGGCGGTGTAGGCGTGACAGTGAGTCGGTCACTGAAAAATGTAGCACACAAAAGCAAAGCGCACAAGAAAATGCAATGAAAGTTGTGCTAAGCGAACGTAAAACGGAAACGGAAATCAGCAGCAGCAGCAGCAGCAGCAGCGGCAACAGCAACACTGAAACCAAAAAAAACTACAAAAATATGCCAAGGACAGCAAAGTGAAAACTAAAAAAAAAGGCGGCTAGCGTAGGACCAAGGCAAAAGTGTGAGGTGCAAATAGTTTAGCAAAGGAAACTCGAGCAAGGAATCGAGGCACAGCTGAGTGAAGCCAGAGCGAGGCGTAAAATTGAAAAGCGCTGCGGCAAACAAGCAGCATTGACGCTCCACTTGCAGACGCAGATGAAGATGGCAGCAGCCGCTAAATGAATGCCAGTAGAATGACCAAGTAGCTGTGGCTTTTCCTCAGCCTGTTGTGGCTGGGTTAGACGCTGACTGCGCACCGATTTCATCATTGCCGCTCGTAGCGGCTTTTCATGCTACTTGAAGGGGCAATTTGTTACGCAGTTTTTGCTTGGCAATGACCACTTTGGGCTGGAGCGTACCTGCCGGCTGGTCGGGTAAATAGCTCAATCGTTTGGGCTGAGGATTTGCAACCTGATTTTTTGTTGCAGCGACGAAATTGTTTCGCATAATTTTGTAGTGCAGCCAAGTGGCGAGCAGTGTCAAGCGGCAACTGCATAAATTGCCAGCCAATTCGCGCCGGCCCTGACAGCCCAGCAGCCCAGCAGCCCGCCCGTGCGACTCAATGCATAAACAAGCTTAGTGCGCTGCTCAACGTTGCGCTGTGCTGAGTGCTCTCGACAAATTTGCTCAGTTTTTGGGCAAATGCATTTGCCGGGGTCGCCACCAAAAGCCTCAACGCCGCGGCGGTTGATTTGCAAAGTTTCAAGTGCCACCACAGGCGGAGGGTTAGAAGACCTTTAAGCATAGCCAGGCAGCCTGCCAACATGGCCAACGTTGCTTCATTATTCGAAAATTTGCTTAGTTTTAATAAAATTTGTCAATAATTTTTTATGCCACGGCTTCTGCTGGCTTTAATTTGGACTCGCTTCGCTCCGTTTTATGTGCTCTGTCGCTCAATTATTAATAGAATTTTTTTTTCCAGCTTACGCACTTTAGTATTTCTGAAATTTTAATAACACGATGCCTTTTATTGCGTTCGCGGATTGTGCGCATTGTGCCAGCGCCGTCCTGCTGGGGGGGGGGTTCGGGTTTGGGTGCTCTTTTTGGGCCCGGAGCTATGTCAGGCGCAGGCAAAGGCACAGCAGGCGCGGCCTTTGTTTGGCTGGCGAAATATCAAAATGACAATTTACGTACATTTGCAAACATTTATTTTATGCGCTACGCGCGCTGACAAAGTCTGTGATGTCTGTGAGGATCGGATGGGTAGCGGGACGCAGGCGGATGGAATAAGGACAATGCTGCGCCTTTCTGAGTCTAGTTGCCATAGCGCCTTATGCACATCCATTTTTCAATGCTTTTGTACTTGTATTTGCAGATACTACATGGAGCGCAAGATCTTCCAGCATCTGCTGGAGCTCAAGTCACTGCAAATACGTTCCAACAAGCTCAACGAGGCGGTGTTGGTGAAGCGTGCCGTTGACGACTATCACAAGTCGTGCGTGCTGCTGGGCGGCGAAACTGGGACAAGGCTCAGGCGTTACAATTTCAGTGAATATACGTTCAAGAACTTTGAGTTATTTCTCTATGAGACGCTGAAGGGACTGCAAAAGCCGGGCACCAACAACTTCCAGAACATCAATGAGGTTTACGAGGAGGTAAGTGGCTCAGCATATATGTATTTGTACACTCGAACTCAAACGATTCGTTCACTTGCAGGCGGAGCGTCGTCTGAGCCCCGACTACAATGCCTACGAAAAGGCGCTGCACTGCACCACCAAGACGCATCGCTGCCTGCATGCGGCCCACGCCTACACGGGCATACCCTGCGCCGCCTACAGTAAGTCAATGTTGAGGGCCTTAGTCCCAAAGCATTTCTTAAAAAGCGTGAAAAATTACACCAGCCAAGCAGCCAAAGAGACAGTCTGACAGTCGGACAGTCAGCCGGCCTTCCGGTCAGTTGAATCACTTGGCCACGAGCTGTTACAGTTTTGCCGCTTTGCTGCTGAGTGGGTCAAGCGGATGGCAACACTCAAATGCCAACCTAAGGACGGACTCCGCCCCGCTCGTGGGCGTCAAATGCGCCAGGCTATAAAATAAATCCTAATTACGAGCAGTTTATTCATTTGGCCGAGCAGCCAAGCGCCAAGCGCCAAGCGAATTAAAAAACCTTCACTTTGCTTTGCCCCTTTTTGCCGTCCACGTTCCGCCTTTTCAACTTTTTTTTGTAATAACTTCTATGCGACGGGCCAAAGGATGCGTCCGGCTTATGCCAAATTAAAAACGCATTCATTTCGCAGCTGCCTCGAGTACTCTGTACGCTGTTTATGTGTATACACTTATTTTGACGCCCTGTAAGCGCCTGAGACCCAGTCAACACCAATCCCGTCTAATCCGCACAAATGGGATTTGAGCGACGGCGGAAGCGAGTGAAACGAGTTTATGGAACATCTTCATGGCAATTGGCATTGCAGCATTCCAGCAGTTGAAATGTTTGCGCGTTTGGCTTCATTTTCTTATTACGCTTTTTCCATAGAATGCAATTTTGCAGAGTGTCCCTGCAGCAGAGTGTCCTGTCACCTGACACATATATCCCCCAGGCGTCAAGCTGCAAAGGCCAAAATGGAATGCAGCCAGCTGCCCAGTTGATGCTGGCAGCTGCAATTCATTTCGAGTGCGCTCATAAAAATGGCATCCACTTAATTAGGCTGATCGCAGCAGATCATTAATCTAAAGCTTCACTCAACTAACGCACTCTCCTCTCTCTCTCTCTCTCTCTGTCTCTCTCTCACTGTCTCTTTCTCTTCCCTTTTTGCGTTATCTGGCAGTTCCAATGATGAATCACCACACGATGCCCAAGTTTGGCTTTGGACAGTACAAAAAGGCCGGCAGCGTAAGCAGTTTTTATTTGCCAAAAATTCTGACCAGTGGCCGCGCCTCGAGCGGTCGAGTTGCTGGCATGGATGTTGGCGTCGGCGTCGATGTTGGCTTTGGCGGCAGCGGCAAATGCAGCCACAAAGTTGCTCTGGAGCTGTCACACGGAAAGAGCAAACAACTAATTTCACTGCCAGCGAATAAGTTGGACAGCAATAAACGCTACTATGTGACGTTCACAGTTAAGGATTCTCCCGGGCAGTTTGCTACTAGCGAGGCGCATAAACCGAACCACCACAACCAACAACAACAACAACAACAACAACAGCAATCAGGCTGCGCTGCCAGTGACCCGAATGCCATGTAGCATGCGGCGTATACGTAATGTGACATAGCCTCAGCCGCGGGCGTTGGCATCTGTGGTCTGACGCTATATGCGACCCATACGCAGTGTGAGCCCCGTTGCTATAGCATCAAGCAACACGCATCAAACATCAGAATCAGAATCAGCATCAGCAACAGCAACAGCAATAGCAACAGCATCAGCATCAGCGACGCTGCGCCAAATGCATTAAAACAATGCGACATTTCAGCTGCTCGCTTTTTTTTTTTATTTGTTTTTTTTTTATACTCTATTTTTTTGCTTTTTGTTTTTTGTTTTTTTCTGTGAGACCGCCCGTTGTCCAACTGTTTTTTTGTATGTTAGCTTTTTGTTTGTGTCTTTTGTGGCTGTTGTTGCTTTTGGTTTTGTTTGTGTCCTGCGCTCGCTTCCTGAGTTGTTTTTGCTGCTTTGCTGCACTTTAAGATGGCCAACTGCTGATAATGGATGATGGCGCTGCGCTGCGCGCTGTGCGCTATGCGCTATGCGCTCTGCTGCGACTGTCAGTTGACGTTGTCACGCCAGCAGCGTCCGCGGCAACAGCAGCTTGAATTACTTATACAGTCAACCCCCCCACACGCGCCCCCCCTTTTCACTGCCAACGGCCCTCCTGTTTTTCAGTTCTACTCTGTTTTGTTTGCTCTACGGCTGTTGTTGCGCTTTTATTTCAGTTTTTCATTATCATCGTTTTTTTTTGGTTTTTGTATTTTGCCATCGCCGTTGCCGTTGCTATTGCTGTGTATGCTGCTAATGCCACAGATAAGCGTTGTTATTAACGCTCGGCTTACCAGCACGACGCAGCAGCGGCAGCAGCGGCAGCAGCAGCAGCGAACATGAGGAGTCGACACACAGCCCTGGCTCGCCTCGCTTCAGTTCGTCTGCTAGCTCGTTGCTCCTCTTGTTGCTTAAAAGCAACAGCAGCAATGAATGAATAAATGTAAAATATGTACCGTGCATTTCTTTGGCATTTCAACATTTTTTACTTTATTTCGAATTTTATTTACTTGTCCGCTAGCGCGTCCCATTCAAGCTGTTTGCTTTTGCATACACTTTCTATACTCTAACCTTTGGCGAAACTAGAGTAGAGCTTATTGCATAGTTAAGGACAGAGTTGAAAGCTTCAGTAGATTAAGATATAGATAAGATCAGCACTTCAAATGACTACACAAAGCATCGCTCTATTAACATCGCAAAATACAGACATCAGCTTCATGCAGTTGGTGCAGGTATTTGCACGTCGTTCACTTGACTCCTGAACATTTGCTGCGTCTGCATCCACTTTGCATTGGGTGCATTGTAAATGGATAATAATTGCATTCAGCATAAAAAGTTCAGATTTGCAAATTGTGTTAGGCAACAAACAGTCAACCAAAAAGGAAAGAAAAATAAAGAAATTCGCTTGACAAAAAAATACATAAATAATATATATATATACAGATATATATATACATATATATCTACATCTACATAATAAAAAGCTGATGCAAAATAAAGCAGCGACCTTGGCGTTTTAAAGAGTTTACATTTAGATTTAAGGCAGCTGTTGCAAATAAAAGTTGAAAATGTTTAAATTGAAGCATGTTTTGATTGCACACAGAGACACACCCACAATAACGGCTCACACGTGCACACACACACACACACACATACAACACAACACAATAAGCGACCGCCAAAACAATTTTGCCTGTCATGTCCTTGGCATAGATTTGCGGCGCAACTCGTCGCTTGAGCTGATTGCTTCCTTAGCAAGCACCTGGCAGAACATGACAGCCCCGCTTCATTCACTGACTGACTGGCAGCCCATCAGAAAACTGAAAACAAAAAAAAAAAAAAAAAGAGAAAGAGAGAAGACTTTTACAGGATGTTTGGCATATCTGCAGGCGCTGCAAGCCTCGACAGCGTTTGTGGCCCGACAAATTTAAGCTGCGACCAGCTCTTGGTGCTTACCTGGCAATACACTCGCAGACCCGGACAAGAGCAGCCCCATTGATGTGGTGCTGATTGGAATTGTGATTGTTATGGCTGGCATGTGTGTGGAGCGCCATGTGGTGTGAGTAGACATTGAAGTCGGTTACAACTCTTTTAAACGCTTTGTCAACACGAGAACTCAATTATTGCAGCTCTGCAATGGATATAGCATGTTGGACCAGTCCCCAGTCGAAGATGTTCGCCAGACTAAGTGAATTCAAAGCCGGCAGTTATGGTTGGGCTGCTGCTAGCCACCATTTAGTCGTAACATTAATATTTCAGCAGTTATGTTTTGGCTAAGCAGGCCTTTGTGTATGCTAAATGCTTAAAGATCAGGCCAGCTAACCGTCGTCTAATTCGTCCATCAGCTTTACGTCTAAGCGCCGCCTGTCACCGAGGGACATGCCAGCGACTGGTCAGCGAATTTCCCACAAAAACCTACTTCAGTTCGCGTCTGCAATGGCGACATTTCGATTTACGCACTTACGCGAAAATCCCTGGATTTATCTGGCATTAGTTTTTGCTCCCTTTCTCTCTCTCTCTCCATCTCTCTCTCTCTCCCTATCTCTCTCTCTCGTTCTATCCTAACAACTAATTCGTGCATCTGCATTCAGAATGCTGTTTGCAAAATTTGGACTGTAACGAATAAACCAACCGCAGAAAAATTAAATGAGAGAATCTAGACCAGAAAATTTTGTCTATTATTATTTATTCATAATTCAAATGAAAGCTTGAATGACAACTCGTTGTGCCATTAATTACGCGATTTGGTTTATTTGAATATCATATTTATAGTATTTCGCTTTATTATTTTAAATCTAGTTCAACCAAATTTTATTTAAAGATAATAAAAAACAAAATGTAATGAGCATAAGCGATTGCTTATTATTTTCGATAATCCCAATAATGCTTTGATAATCAAAATTTGCTTTTATATATATACTTATATATATATATATATATATATATATATATATATATATATATATATATATATATATTTATATATATATATATATACTGTCATTTTAAAGGTAGGAGATAGAAAGAGAAGAAAAAACCTATCCATAGAGAATAGTTACTTTCTTGCTAATGTTTTTATACCTTGAACCCATTGAAAATGGGAAATCAGGGTAAGAAAATCAGGGTGTGAAAATGTATGTAACAGGCAGAAGGAGACATGGCAGACCCCATAAAGTATATATATTCTTGATCAGCTCGATGAGCTGAGTTGAAATAGCCCTGTCCGTCTGTCCAACCGTCCGTATGATCGTAAGCCACAAAAGCTAGAGCTCTGAAATTTTCAGTGTATACTCGTGTATATCCTACGCAGTACGAGTTTTATATTTTTATATTCAAAATAAGCATATAATGTTGGGAAGATTGGCTTTTCGCAGAGTTCTGGGTATCTCGTAGTCGAGCAGTCTCGACTAGAGCACTCTTGTTTAATTTTGCTGTAAAATTTATTGAAAATGTATTTCTCGCTTCAATAGTGTCATAAATTATAGTTCAACCTACACTTGGTCGGACACATTGTGAACAAACAGTCAAAATGTGCTCCCACCATAACATAAGGTGAAAGAAGAATCCGTCACTGAAGACATCCGTCACGTAAAATATTGATATTAATATTGAAATAATGCCTCAACTCGATACAAGTCTGGTTTTACATCTTATAATCCATTACTCAAGTACAAGTCGCTATATAGCGATCTCAGTTTTGCTTTTTAAATACTTCATAGTTTTTAATAAATGTATTTTGTATATTTAACTGATTTCCCATTTATTTTCACGAGTTCAATTGAGCCATTTACAACAACAATTACAAAAGTAAGTTGTTGAATGGAATTGTCTTTGGGTTGAATAGTCGCTGTTGTTAATTATTCAAGTTTGTGTGCGTGTTCTTTTATTAGATATTTATCAATCAATGTATTGCTCTCTATGTGTTGCACTTCTTCAGTTAATCGCAACAGAAAAGGATTAGGTATTTAGTTCGCCAGACTATAATTTACAATAGCTAAACGGCCTATCTTATTTAAACACACAATGAGCTGGATACCTGGCAGCTCCTAAACAATGCCCAAGTTGATGGAATATTGTGGCCTAAACCTAATCTTAAATTAACAGCGCAGTCAATTATAGTAGTTGCTGTATTGTTATTGTTATTTGAAGTAAATTATATCCATATATCTTATCAATTAGTGAAGCAATGCGCCTCCAAAGATAAAATGAAGCGCACGGATTCACAATGCATTGTTTAAGTCATTGTTTACTGTCCAGCTTTAGCCCACTGCAAAGCTGCCTAAACACATTAGAAACATATATTAATTCAGTTAGATATTCCAATAACTTTATGGCTCTTTAAGTGTAAGCTTTAGAGAAGAAACAGATTTGGTATTAAGTTTTCCACATTTTTAAACAGAAAGAGCATAATGCCTCTATTATGATACACAATGGTAGATTGCGGGGTCTACCACGCCTCCTTCCGCCTGTTGAATACCATTTAACAGAGCCTTTATACCCTGATTCATTTATGTCAAATCTATATAAAACAAAAATACTAATAGAATTTATATAGTCAAAGATGTAGGTATTCCAGATATGCGATGTCATAACGAATCAAGCCTCAAGCTTCCATGGTAAGGATGATCAAAAATTTATATATTCATTTCATCTTTTTCAATCATTTTAAGTTCGATTCATAAAGTTATTTAGCTGCAGCAAAGCTACCTTGATATTTCATATGTATTTTCTATGCATTTTCTACTTAAGAGATCGAAAAAAAATGAATAAATTTAAGAAAAAATTGTTTTAAGTAAATATTTTGTCAAGTGCTGAACTCGTTATGTTCTTTAGGTTCTCATTATTGTTATCTATTTTTATCTTACTATCATTTCTAGCTATAAGCTACCATATTTTATTATATTTGCCAAATAGTTTGCTTCATCCAATAACCATTCTAGATTGCTACTTAATTGCAGCTCAAGTATTTATATTAATGCTTTTGCGTAACCTATTGAACTGGCCCCGAGTGAAAAAGTTGAGTCTGAAAGGAAAATATGCAATGCAATTTAGCAAACTGGTATTAAATTGTATGAACTGCTGTTGGAAAGTTTGCAAAGAGAGTTGTTGGCTTCAAATTTCATTGACTCCTTCGGTGGGAATGTGCTGCCAAGTGTTTTAATCTCAAGTGCTAGCCAAGTTGCAAGCCAAGTTGCAAGCCAGTCAAGTGAAGCTGCTGGCTGGCCAACTTGCCGTGTAAATTAATGAAGGCCGACTAAGCTGACCGCCGCCTCTCTGTTGTTTCGATTACTTGCCGCGAGCTGGCTGCGGAGGTGAGGGATTGATGCACTTGGGACTAAAGTTAATGGGAGCAAGTGCTAAAGTTTGTCCAAGTCCAGTGGCATGGCTGTTTGAAAGGATTTTGGAGTATTAATATCACTTAGCCAGCTGGCTGCTTGGCTGCGTTGGCCTGAAAGTGGTTAATTGTAATTGATTTGAATGAAAGATTTGCAATCTTCGGTTCGTTTTTAATTCAGTTTATTAAGTATTCATTTATTTTATTAACACACTCAGTAGTTTCGGCTTAATTGTAAAATATATTTACCATTTACCATTTACCATTTAATTTAAATTTATATTTTCTGTAAAACTAACCTCATCTTAAAAATAATCAGTTTAGTTTTGCAATATCTTCAGAGAAAGACAGAGAGAGTTTAGGGTTAGGGTAGGTGAGTGGACTACAGGAGATAAGGACATGCCGTACATTCGACTTGCCACGCCCAGACTCCTACTGCCGCCTCACCTTACTTTTGATCTATGTGGTATAATTTTAATTAATTTTATTACGCAGTGTATATTTTGCTAGGCTGCCATTTTGTTTTGCATATTTGATATTCACATTCACATTCAAATTCACATCTAAATACATATGTTTGTCTGTTCACATGAATTCGGCTGTATTTAAGTTTTATGTATTTTTAGTCGATTACTTTAGTTATTTATAACATTTACGTACAATGAATTAATTTGTAGTATTGTAGTTGTTGCTATTTATCTGCCAACTGTAGTTGTTGCTGCATTTCGTATTTTCTCGTATTGTTGTTGTTGTTGTGTGAGTTAAATTTGTGGCAGCGCTGGCTTGTAAGTCTGTAATTTATTTAACATTTATTCATTATGCACTCGAAGTTTTCGCTCACTTTATTTTCTGCCTGCCTTTGTTATGGTAATAGAATATTCATGAATGTATAAATATATATATACATATTATATATATATATATATATATATATCCATATAGTTAACAGCAGCAGCCGCTGTATGTGAAAAGCTCGTTCCCACTATGCAATAATTCCAGCCAGGAAACAAGTTCCTATTGGCAACGCCAAAGAGATCTAGACTTGACGCTTCGGGCTGCTGGCTATACGACTGACATTTAATGTTTAACGATTTTGATATTGATTTTGTTGCTATAAATTCTTGATCTGGCTGTCGAATTACGAGTACATAACATTCATAAGTGGCTAATAAATTCAAATTGTTTGCAAATGTGAGCAAGTTTGGGCTATTTGAAATGCCGCAAGTCTCGAGATCGGCTACTTGATGAATATTATCTTATAAACATTTCATAAATTGCTCGCACTGGCGAACCATTTAACCTTAGCATACGTTGAGTACTTAGCTAAATGCTTACATAATTTTGATGAGATTTGATTTAGCTTTTGGCTCTCGTCTGCTTCTCGTTCTCGTTCACGGCTTTTGACTTTTCGCTTTGCTCTTTGAGTTTAATTACAATTTGAATACTTGAAATACACTCACATACACAATTGGCCCAAGCGACTAAGCCTGGCCTTATAACTAGTTTAATAACTGAATTATTTATTATAATTACATTAAGTATTTAACATTTAAATGCGGTTTGATTCATGACTCTCCCTTATCTATGTACATTTGATGGCGCATGCTGCAATCGCTTTGGGCTTACTCTGTATGCTAATTGTTATCTGTGTATAATAATGTATGTGTGTGTGAGTGTGTGTGTGTGTGTGAGTATATGTGGGTGTGTGTTAGAGTATATAATAATATTTACAATATTTATGTTTTGATTTCAGTTACAAGATTGCAGTGTATTTATAGAGTGGCTCAAAAACCGTTTTGGTTTATTTTTTTGGTTTTTGATTTTTCATTTGCATTTCCTCCGACACTTATACAAAGGGGCTTAACCCACGTATATGATAGACACACACACACACACACAATATATATGCATGTGTGTGCTTTTACCTTTGACATTAATATATTTAAATTTAGGCTAAAAATTTACAGCTATGTAAAATAAGATGGCCATCAATAATATTTTGCCTATTGTACGTGGCGACGTCTCAAGTCGCCGAGTTCGTATTTCTTTGCATAGTGCATCATGAGACGGACTGGGCGAATGGGGTTATGGGCGTGGCTATGTATGTTGTGCGGTAGATATTATTACATTTTACAATTACTTCAGCGTTGGATCCAGAGTCGTAAATTCCAATTCGCCGCGCGGCAATATCAGATCTGGGTCTGCAATATACACTTTGGTTGGTTGGCATAAAACAAAATCAACAACAATGGCAAGAGAGAGTGTGAGATGTGTGTGTGTGAGAGTGTGTGTGTGTGTGTATGTGTGTGTGATAAAATTATGAGCGAATAATGCGCAAGTGTGAGTGAGAGTGAGAGTGAGAGAGAGAGTGAAATGGTTGCGAGTGGGAAGAAAAACAAAAGTACAATTTGTGTTTACCGATTAGTTTGGCTTGTTTCATTGTTTCTAGTATTATTATTATTATTATTATTATTATTATTATTATTGTTTGGTTTTATTTTCTGCTTTGCTGAAATTTACAGCACTTGCAAAATGACATCATATAACAGTTGCAAATTGTTTTGGCAGCAAATGAAAAAAATATATAAAAGAAAAAAAAGATATCATAACTATTAGCAAATATCAAAAGCGTGACCAACTGTGCGTCGATAAGAGCAACAACCAAGCAAAAAAGCAAAACAAAAACAATAACATCACTAACAACAACAACGACAAAAACAAGAACAACAACAACACCAACATCAGCAGCAGCAGCATATAAATATTAATATTCCCCCCAAAACACCGGCGACGAGACCAGCTTGCTCGTAAATATAAAATAATTCAACAATTTCTTAATTTTTATCGCACATTTATGTCCGATTTCATTTTATTGTGCTGCCCGCCCGCACACACATTAAGTTAGTTTGAGCTTGGGTCAAGTGAAACTGAAGCGCCATCTAGCGTTGGTTGTTGGCAACGTTGTTTACGATTTTGCAGTTTGTTATTTGAGGTTCGCACTGTCACAGCGCCCTGTGTTATATTTTATTATTATCGCCTTTTATGTCACATTTGTGCGGCGTCTTTGAGTCATAAAGACGTACAAACTAAAGCAGCCTTCAAATGGCGTCACACTTTGTATATATATGTATGTGTGTGACAGTATCTGTGTGTGTGCGTGTGCGTGTGTGTGGCCTTTCACGTTTACTTTCACGCCATGCCTGGCAGCATTAAAAATGTCAAAAGTTGCAAAAATGTTGCCAGCTCTGGGACTCAAAGGCAAATAGGGCAAGCGGAGCGGAAGTGCGGCGACAAATGAATGAGCGTTGACATTGAAGTGGCACAGAGTAACCCTGCCCGGCTGCGCCAGTGTGCGTGTGTCAGCATAGGCCGCATCAACAATGTTGCCAAAGCAAATTGTGTGGCAGTTCGTGTGGCTGGTCCATAGACATCAAAGTTGATGCCCAAACGCCCAAGGCATCTAAAGCAGCCATCGTTTTTTTACAGCTTGCTTTAAGGCGTCTTTAAGCGAGCAACGCCGCAACAAATGATGACTCTTTAGTCGTCTTGAGCACGCATCTATTTCACTGGCTGCCACTGTGGGCTCAGTCTCAACATTGTCTAATTAGACGAGTGCCAGTGAAGTGTACAAGAACTCAAAAACAAGCCAACACACACACACTCACACTCTCTTTCCTGCTCTCTCTTTCTTTGTGTGTGGGCGGCAGCTGGCGCAGAAAGCAAAGGCTCAAGGACAGCTACACAAATGTTACCCAGTTGGCGAAGCGCCTTCTGACAAATAAAACAAACGTCCACACAGCGACAGAAGCTACAACGACAACAACAACAACAAGCGCAAGACAAAATGTTGCAGCATGAAATGAAACAAATGTGCACAAAAAAGCATACGCAAAAACAAACACTTAAATATATGTATACACACACACACACACACACACTGGCACAACAGTGTATGTCAGCTGAAAAAGTCAAACGTATTTGCCTGCTCTCGAGCTTTGCTGAATATGAAGAAAACACGCGCTTAACTCAACCCAAGCAGCCCCCGCAGCAGCCGGCCCACCTCTCATTCAATTTGCGACCTGAGCGCCACCTAGCGGGACCGTATGCAATTAAAAATGTTGGCTAATGACAACAGCAGCAGCAGTCGGTGAACGCTGACAGCCATGGGGGCTACACACACACACACACATAAACACATACATACACACATATGAGTAGCTAACTTTCTTCACTTGAATTAGTGCGCTCTAAGTGCTATCTTTGAGTCTGAGTCTAAGTTATGCACTATGTGCCATCAGAGTACATTAGTGCATGGAAGAAGTTCAGCAGGCGATAATACTCTTTAAGTAAGGGCCGAACGGAGTCTCAGCATGGAGAAATACGAAGAATGCGAAGAGAATATGATGTGTAAACAGATCAAGTTCTCATAGGTAGATCGATGTTTGTTTTCGTATCTCTCATATCATCTTTGTCCTCTCAACTCTGTTACTCTACAAAAAATTTAGTCAATCTAAAGCCATTGAAAGTGGAATTAAAAATGCTGCGACTTCCTAATTGCTTCAGACGCTGTATCATTTCATTTAGCCTTAGGGTATTTTCATCAAGACGAACTTTAAACAGTTTCAGCATATTTTGCACAGCCTTTGCACTCTTCAGTCTGACTTTGGCACTTGTTAGTGTCTTGTAAGCAAGAAAAAGTCAACTTGTTTTATGTCTGCATAAGAGGGCCACGTTGGAGGGGCTTTGCAAATACGCTTGCAGCAGCAGCATACGCTTGACAGTCAAATGTAAGAGCCAACGTGGCATGTCGCAGCTGGCAGCCTGGGGCGCCTATAAATTAAAAGCTGTCAGCCATGCGGAGCATCAAAATTTATATATATATATATAAAAAAAAAATGAACATTATAAAGAGAAAGCGGAAAAAGCAGCAAATTAAATCGTTGACAAAATCAAATGTAGCTAATTTGTGACAAGGCAGGAGGACAACGCCAAAGGGCGGCTGGATATTAAATTAAAAATAATATCACGTATACGTCACATCTGCCCATTAAATAATATTTGCATTTGCCATGTTGACATACTGGCATGTTGTGTGCGTGTGTCTGTGTGTGCGTGTGTCTGTGTGTGCGTGTGTATGTGAGCGCGTGCATGTGCGCGTATTTGTGCCTTTTAATTTAGTGCTTTTGCAATATATAATTGAAATTTATGCAATTCAAAGTAAAAACAAAGTATACAAGAGCTCGCAAAATAAACAGAGCGAGCAACATATTCTGCAAATTTGTTTGCTGCACTCTCTCCGAGCGTGCAAAATACGAGCACTAGATACGAACAAGTATTTGCATATAACTTTGCAAGTTGCTTGTGTGCTTGTGCTCAGTGCAACATGTCCAAAGGGCTTTGTCGACGCACACAGTTGCAGACACAAATACCAATACACTGGCTACATAGCGACCTCAGTCGATAAAGCCAGGCACAGTGGAAGCGCACACTAAAAAATGAAAAATTAACAGCAACAAAAAAAAAAAACTGGAATTTCACATTCCAATTGAAGAAGATTTTGTATTTTGTTAACTAAAACATAGAACAATGTATATCAGACAGAGCTTAAAGTTTCAGCTGTCTCTTGTATCAAGTATTGCAGCTAGTTGAAGTTCTTGAATATTTTTTTTTATGCTAATTTTTTTTTAAATATTTGCAATTTTGGTTTCTACACTTTGAATATGTATTAATATGATGTACATTTCAGCCCTTAGCAACGCTTAAGAGAGAGCAATGGTAAGCATTTCAATATACGACTATAAGTCTGAACAACGCTTCAAGTGCTGGCGCAACTTTGTCCTTTGTCCTGTTTGGAGCAGAGCTAAAGGCTCCAACAGTAGCTTAGCAGCCAGTGCTGCAGTCGACTGCTGCATTTGTCCTTTTTAAATACAATATTTAACATGTGAATACGCTATTGTCCTGTCACTTGTTGTGTTGTTGCCTTTATTCCTGTTGTTGTCATTTGCATTGGCTCTTGACCAACTATATGACTTGATATGAAAAATTCTACAAAACCCATTCAAAGGGAACTCTTCAATACGTTTATGTTAAATTTCGTTCTTTCCATTGCCTATGTTGGAATATCTATGTAATTGTTTGAAAAATGCTTATTACAGCCTTTGATTGCTGTAGAACATGGCCATCAGAGTAAAAGACTAAAAGAGTTTTAATTTTCGAGTTTATTGCTCCAGCGTGCACAGGTACGTAGTGATGCTGTCGCAATTGCTGCAACAATTACGGTTCCTCTTTGCCAACAGAAATACCATCAACAATTGCCAAAATACCCTCAATTAAAAGAAATTTGTGGCTTTGTAGTGCAATTTACACAATAAAGAGAAAATGCCAAAGACAAAAACATCAGCAAAAGACACAGACAAATCGAAAGCTTTAAACCACAAAAACTGCAATACGACTTTAAAATACTCTGAGTGCTGAGTGCAAAAGAAAATTAGAATTTTAAGCAATTATATTCCAAAGAGTCTTAAGATTAAGATTGAATAACATCGTCTTGCAATATTTGTTAACTTGGCTATGAATGGTAATCGTGATACATCAGTCACCCTTACTCGATTTTTAATAGGGTATGAAGTGTTGAGTTATATGCGGAGATGTGACTTAAATTGTGAAATCAAGCAGTTTTTGTGCTTTAATTTGAATTTTGATATTCAGAAGTATAGTTGAGAAGTCTTTTGCTTTACTTAAAACTTGATGAGTCGTCGTGTGCAGGTGCAAGGTGTAGGACTGCATGAGTAAGACCAGCAATGCCAGAGCTATGGCCAAAACTCAATCTGTTGCTCCTGTTGAAGTTTTGAAGTATGTGTGTTGTAGTAATTGTTTTTGTTTTTGTTTCTATGCTATGGTTCTTGCTTTTCAGGTTTCTGCACAGATTTTGTTGTATAAAATTCAGTTTGCATACATTCAGGCGGCCAGGCGGCTGCATCGCCAGCCGTTGCACAGAGCTTTGCGGCAGCCGGGTGGCGCATGGCCACGACCACGTCCGACATTGTGGCAGAGTGAAGTGGGGCAACTGCTCGGTGGTAGCGGCTAGTCGGCTGGCTGGCAGTAACAAGCAAAGGTAGCAGCACGTCGCCTAGGATGGGTTAGCGGTAACAGTGTTTGAATGCATCGTTAGTGGTGACACAGATAGTGGTAGGGTGGGGTGGGGTGAGGTGGGTGGTTGGTATTATTACAGTAGTAAAAGGTTGGTGAAAATTGCAATTTTACGAAAGAATCTCTGTGCACTACATTGCTTTAAGTATTATTCAAGGTATTTAAGCCCTCAAGTCTAAAACTCAACTATGTTATTTGGTGATGAGTGAAAAACGACCAACAGGACAGGTACATAGAGAGAGAGAGAGAGAGAGAGAGAGAGCGAGCAAAAGGGGCTACAGCTAGAAGAGTGAGAGTTAGTTTGAATGCGCTTCTTTACAGAAGGGAAAAACTGAAGAGAGCTATTTCTAAAATACAGTCGGGGGGCCCTGTACCAGCTACAATGTAAGTACATACTGGGTGGGAGCGTGTTGAAAGTATGTTGTGTTTATGCTGCAGGTGCTCTCTATATATACAATGTTGAACATGTTAAATGATTGAATTGAAGTGAAAGCATTAAATGGTTTCGATGTGCACTAATTAGAAAATAGCAAGTCATAAGCTACTTAGCAAATGAAACAAAAAACACACACACCAATTAGATTTGTTTTCAATTTCAAATACAAATATATTTATTATAAAGGTAATTTATTGGTTCAGTTTGGTTCAAAGCCAATAGCATTAAATAATATCATTGAAGTATGTAGAGAGTGGTGATGAGGTGAGTGTATGAGTATATCTGTCTGTGTATGTGTATGAATGCAATATGGAAATGGAATAAGTGCGCAATGTTAACCACAAATAGTACACACAAACGCTTTTAGCCCATTTCAGTCAATTTACAACAAATTAAATCTAAACTCACATGCACTTGAAGCTATGAAAACGCATTTTGGAAAATATTGGAAAATAAAATTGAATCAAATAGATAGATTAATCAATAGACTGAACTTCCAGTCGCAACGGCATTTTATTAATTTGATTTCTCCTGCGTTATCTGGCTCATACGAGTTACTCATTATAATTATACTATATTAATGTGTATTTGCACAGGCGATGCGAGTGCATGAATATCTAATAAAGGATATTTACAGTATTCAGAATTCGAAACAGTTTAATTCAATTGCAGCAACCAATCAATTAAGGCTATAAATAAAACTAATTATAAAGTGCGATATCAAACAGAAATCAAGAGGTAAAGAGCAAACCAAGTGGATGCAAAATAGAGCTAATTACGATATACATAAATTATAGTAAATTATTATAGAAGGAGTCGGATACATGACTAGATTACTGCTACAGCTACTGGCTACAGTTTGTTGAGTATAGATTTTGGAATAGTACCGTTTAGACTGGGTTGCGCGTACTGAATGAAGCTCTCGGAGATGTAATGATGTGGTCCGCCGACGCCCACAATGCCGCCGCCGACAACGCTGCCGCCACCGGTGGCGCCCATGGCTCCAGTACCATGGCATAGGTGAGATGTCGCAGGTGTGATGCGGGCACGTATCTCTGCAGCCCGACCTCCGCCCTCCTCCAGCTCGTTCAGTTCGTCCTCCTCAATATACATGGAGGGTACATCGTTGCGCGCCGGCCTGTGGGAAATAAAACAAAAAGCGAAACAAGTCGCACAAATCTATTAATACATTTTTTAGAAACACTTTTGCCCAAAGAGCTGTGCCCGACAGCAACTTTCAAATAGCTCCCAGGACGCTGTCCACTTGTTTTTTGTGCACTGCGACAAGTTTGTTTGAAACTGAAGCAGCTCAACCTAAACGACAGCTCAACAAAAACAGCAACAACAACAACAGTCGACCGGGAGCCAGGTCACCTGGGATCAACGGCTGCCATTTTTCCAGCCGTATCATATTTTAACATTACACGTGGCGTATACGCACTATCCCAACGGCTGACTACACCTGCAAAATGCAGGACAAAATTTCAATCTGCTTTTCCCTAGATCTGCCGTAATTCATTTTGGACTACGGCGCATGTGCTAATTAAATCCGATGTGCGCTTATCAGTTAAAACTGGACGCACACACCATCAAGCTGCAGATATGTGACTGTGTGTGTGTGTGTGTGTGTGTATAAATATTTGCACTATGACTTGACACAAAAGGCAAATCGCTAAAATTTATGCCGTGGCGCACATGAAAACTGAGGGAAGTGAATGGAGCGGGGTTTAATTTACCTGGCAACCATTGAAATTGCAAATCATTTGATCTGCTGTGTGCAGAGTTCGTTTTGATATAAGAGACAGGTGTATATATATTATTGCGACTCGCCATTTCAATATGTAGAGGCAGCATTTAATGACCCGCATGTCGTTTGCTTTGATGTCGCAATATGGGGGGGACACAGTAGAGCAGCAGCACAATCAAATTTTTGAAAGTTTGTACTTTTGCGCATCGTAATTAATATTCTAGCTCTCTCGCCTTTGCTTTGATTCTGTTGTTCGAGTGGCGTTCGTAAGCCATTCGAACTTGCGGCTGGCTGGTGGACAGATAATCAGGCGTCTGATACGATTAAGTGACAGTACAAATATGGCAGGATGGCTAATAGATGGACGCGGGCAAAAGGTTTCCATGGATAACTAAATGGCTGCCGGGTTAAGCATAGCACTCTCACTCCCCCACACACACACACACATACAGTTTGCCTGCCATTGAGAGTTTGTCTTTCATTAGCACCGGCACAGGCACTGGCACAGGCACAGGCACTGGCAGATACTTCAACCTCAGCTGACAGTTGACAGAGTCCGATAGCTATGAACGGGTGGGGCCGACAGAGAGAGAAAAAGAGAGATGGAGATAGAGCGACAGGCAGGCAGGCAGGCAGCCACACAGCTAGGCAGGTTAAGCAGCTGCTTAATTATCTACTCCTTGCCGGGCGACCCTTTCAAAGTTAACGCTGATTTCTTATCTTAAATGAAACTTAGTTGACGGTGCGACGGTGTTGGACTGGCGGCTTCCCTTTCCGGTGCACACAGGCACACATAGGCACACACAAGCACAGACAGCCACAGCCACAGTGCGAGGGCTTGTGTCGTTCATTTCGATTCTTTTCTCTTGGCCTTTTGTGGTACGTAGTCAGGTGCAGGTTTAATTAATTTAATTACAGTCTAAGCATAATTTAGTGGGCAGCTGCGTGCTCTTTGTTTAGCCCGGCCCAACGAATGGCTTCGGGTCTATTGCTGCGGGCTAATCGATTCAGCCATTGCCGCGCGAAATGTTTAATGAGCCTGATGGAAGCTTCTGCCAATTGTGCCCATGGCCATTGACTTGAACGGACTTTAAAGACCTGAACTTGTGGCAGGTGTGCAATTCAGTATATGCACTCGTTCCATGCAATCGACGTGATTCTTAATTATATGTAATCAAAAAGGGGTCAGAGAAATATGTTACAATTATTTATGTTGCTTATACTTTCTTTCCCACATCTACTTTCTACTGCAACCCACGTGCGCCACATAAATAATGCTGTAATTATTTCTGCACACACAGCCGCAATAGCAGAGCAAACAATTTCATTATTAGTTTTTATATGCGCTCGGCTCAAAACATGCAGATTGTGAAAACTCGACTAAGAGATATCCTTTTGATATCATTTTGAATATATTAATCAACAAAGTTGGACTATTCTCGAGTTACATTCAAACTGCAATCAAACTGCAATAAGTGAAACTATTCTATGCACTCTTTCGTTTAGACATTCCCCATTTTGTTCACCCCTTTACAGGGTATTCATGGCACACTTACCGCATGCTCTTGCGCACCTCCTGTGGCTCAGGTGGTCGCGGCCGATGTCGACATACAACCACAATACCGGCCACGATAATTGACGTCACAATGACGGCGCCTATCGCCACGACTGTGGCAAGTATAAGCAGCGTCGACTCCTTCTCTGGTCCGCTGCCGATGCTGGCGCCGGCGCCGACGCCGCTAGCACCGCCGCTGCTGCCGCTGCCGCCCACATGATGCGTGGTTTCCGCGGGCGTCGGATCCTCCGAGAGTATAGATTCATCTGTAAGTGAGATAAAACACAACATAAAGTGGACGCAGGTTAGACATCAAATAGTTTGTTGCCACAGACAGACTAAAGTAAAGCAAAGCAAAGTAGCCGGGGCTGGGCGAACAATGATTTGTTATTTGCTCGAAATTAGTATGATGTTGTGGCAGCAGCCCTTGGCGCAGCCTCCTCTATTTCCCATTTTCATCTTCTTCTCCTATTTTTCTTTTGCGTTTCATTGCTATTTATTTGTTTGTTTTGTTTTTATTTTGGAATCGAGTCTGTGTGTGCGCTCACGTTTTGCCTTTTGCTGAACTGATTGCTTTAACTGTTTTGCTCTTGTATATTTGTTTTTGGGGATGTTTCTGTTTTCTTTGCATTAAGTCGTTCCGCTTTCGCATTCGCTTTCGTTTTCGCATTCGTTCGCGTTGCCATACCAAATTGTGTTGAAAATTGAAATTAGCCCAATTGGCCAGAGCCCGTGCGAGGGTTGGCTACGAGTAGCTGCTACTCGATAGAGCTTTAATTGCTCACCGCTGCCAAGGGCAACAAAATCAAGACGCTGATTGCTCTAGATTGCAAAAGCTTCGCCAATTATTAGCAACATGCGAGGGGCATTGTTTATATTTATTAGATTTTTAGCTGGCAATAGATAGAGAGAGAGAGAGAGAGAGAGAGCGGAAATTGCAGGAGCAAACTCTTTGTAAGATGATCCCCAGGCAAGATTTATGCGATTCATTCGTCTTGTCTCACCCAACCGCCTGCCTGTTCACCAGCTCACCTGCCCAGATGCCCACCAGCTGCGGCACGAATCCGCTTCTTCACTTCTAGCCGCTATGCAACATTTCCGCTCCATTTGCGGGCTTCGAATTGAAACACTGCCAAGTGGTTGGTCTGGTGGCTCTGGTCTGGTCTGCCTTTTGAAGCGAGCATTTAGGTGGAAATTGCCTACACCTGCGGCTCAATTTAATTTTGGTTGTTGTGTGTTGTGTGGCTGCCATTGATGCTGTTGGCCTTTGCCAACGATTTTCTTAGCAATATTCTTGGCTGTTTTTAAGCTTTTTTTATACTCAGTAGTTATACAAAATGTTGGCAAAGGTCGCTTGATTATAGACTCTTCTTCTTGAGTCTTTCGTAAATGACCTAAAGTATTGCATATTAGGCAAAGTTTTGATTTAGGAACATTTTATTGATTCATTAATTCATTTTACTAACAATAAAAAAAACATATTCTAAACCTTACTACCCCCTTAAAGGGTATCTTCTGCGTTGGCACTTCCTCATTTGTTCTCTTCAACCAGTTGCTTAGGTCTGCTTTCATCTGGCTCCAGGCTAAAAGATTTGTTTTTCTCATGGCAGATTTACCAATTTATTTGCTGCTCAGCCTTCTCACATTCAGGGCTTTCATTAAATAAAAAAAACACGAATATTTTAGCCTCATGTGTTTTTCATTTAGGCATAAACTGATTTAAATCAGCAGCAAAAATCAGCGTCAAGCGTCGACGGCTTTGCCGTTATTCACACGTGAATATTGTGACTCCAGGGCGGCGCTGTCTGGGCCTATTTATTGGCAAGTTACACACACACACACATATATATATGTGCGGAAGTACAATTTCCAGGCATTGTGTAAATAATAGAAACTGCGTAGGCAGACCCTGGCTGGCACTGTTAAAATTTCGCATAAATTACTGCTATCAAGCTTTCAGGGGATCTGTTTTGCAGGCGCAGCCCCGTTGTAATCACATTTATTGTTTTGCTCGACGCCAGAGACGCCACTGAGAGTCGCCTTTCCCGCCAGGGCTGATGTAAGGAAACTGACCTGGCGGCTGCTTGGTTCGGGCTGGCAGGCAACGAACATTTAATCGAACATTTGCGTATGAAGCACAATTAGTCGCATTAAATCGGTCAATATTATATGTGATTTATGGCCAGCTCGAACTGAGCACCGTTAAGGCAAATGGAAATGGCCAAAAACAAAAAAAGAAAAAGAAGAAAAAAGTGTGGCACTGCAAATGAAATGAAAATGAAAATGAAAATGGTAATGGAAATGCAGATAAAAATAAAAATCAGCATGAAAATAATGACAACGTTGTACTCGTTGCTGCCTACGCACCGATATGCGTGCATGTACGGCTGGCAATGGATGAGTGCGAATGTGAACGTGAATGTGAATGTGAATGCGTATGCGAGGCGAACAATAAAAGCAAAGTGTCTACGGCTTCCCGTTAAGCAAAACGAAAATTGAAGCAATTTCGCTTCGCCTTCGAGCGAGAGCTCGATGGTATGAAATAAAGAAGGGCACTGCCAATGACATACACATACACATACACATGTGACCACACATAGAGGCGCACACAGTTGTCGTTATGTCGTTAAGAATGGGAAAAATTAAGAGGCTGTAGCGGCACGCCCCTGCGTATACGTAATATGCGTGCCTCGCTCGGCGCATTGATGGAAAATGCTGAAATGCTTTACGCATCGCTGCATAACTCAGTCAGTGGATTAGAAAAGGGCGTCTTCAACAGCAAGCCTACAAGCCAGCCAGCCAGCCAACCAGCCAGCCAGTCAGCCAGGACATAAGGTCCTTTTTGTTTTTTGTTTCTGCTTGTGCTTTTGGTTGTGTCTGAGCACAGTTTTCGCGGCGCCTGATTGAAGATGATTTTGTTGAACTTGCGTTGATTGAAAATGCACTGAAGCGTTGAATTAGACAGCCACGTCGATTGCTGGCAGATATCAACTACAAACTACCAGCATGGCACACAGAACACACAGCCCAACTCGACAAACTTTTTTGCTATTGCCAAAAAGTGACCCTCAACTGGCAAAGGCAAACGCAAAGGCAAACGCTGCCTGGCAATTGGCAAATATTTTGGCACACTTTATGTGGGGCCTTTGTCTTGTGATTCGTGTACTCAGCAGGCCGCATACTTTGGCTACTTGGTTACTCACCATATGGTCCCAGTTGTGCAGCGACTCGTACGCGCTCAATCACTACCGGCGGCTCGCTGCGTCCTTTTGCGTTAACGGCGTAAACTAAAAATTGATATTCACGTCCCGGCTCTAAATTATTCAAACGAAATTGTGGACTGTTTTCCTGCATGCGGAAGATGGGTGCAGATGTAGCCTGAAAAAAAAGTGAACGAAAAGTGAGCAAAACAAAACACAGTAAAAATTAAATCAAAATATAAATATATATATAAACATATATAAATATATTGATATGTTTGTGTTAGATAGACATATGTCGCATTACAATATGCTGGCCATATGCCGGCGCTACAAAGTATGCTATGTTTATTTGATGCCAAGTTTTGGGGCCCAAACTTTGAGCTGGCACACACACATACACACTTACACACTTACACACACACACACAGCAAATAAATAATTATTCATGCCTAAAAATGTGTTCAGATTGCGAGGCATGTATGGGGGTAGCATGCCACATTGTTCTGACCAGAGCGCTGTCTGAAATTTTAAACTGAATATCCGTTTGCCGTAATGGGACACAATCGAGTGAGCTTCGTTGGTTACGCACAAATTCCCACTCAAGTAAGCGTAAGTAATTTATGTTGTCCTTGCGGCGCTTATGCATACCCACCGACCCACCGAACCACCGACCCACCGACCCACCGCCCATCACTGAGTATCCGAGCTGCTGCTTCGGCCCCAACGACGCCTGCTGTATGCCGTTTTTATCTAGCGTGAAACTTTTAAGCTGCAAACGTCCAACGTTGGTCAGAGTCCATGTCCTGCTCATCATGCTCTCCGCCTCGCTCTGCAGAGGCTCCACGACCTGTCGTTGCTTTGCGCTTGGCTACTTTGCTAATAAACTCACCCGCCCAGCCCTTCATCAACAAAGCAAGTCAGCTTGCTACGATTACTTGTACTGGCCTTCCTACCTTCCTCCCTACCCGACTCTCAACTGTCCCTCTCGAGGGCCGCTCCAGCTAACTTAAGTTGCTGAAAGCAACCAAACGAAATGAAATGAAATTTTCATATGATATTCTCTTTTACGAGTGACAGAGATAATTTAATAACTCAGCATGTGTTTGCCGCATTGGCTTATGGATGACGTCGTCCGTCGTCCTCCGTCCTCCGTCCTACGTCCATCATCCTTCGTCCTCACAGTTGGTTAAACTGCTCGCCTCGGATGGCAACCTATAGCATTAATTATGTTGTCCTTTTTACGCTTGAGCCAAGTGGCTTAACCCGTACGCCAGGCGGCTCCGCCTCGACTCAAAATCATATTCATTAATAATTCAAGCAGAAAAGTCAGAAAGGACGAGCACACTAATTGACCATATGGATTTCGAGCGAATCAACTTGCCTGTGCACTCGCTAGCCCATCCATGACTTAATGTTAATTCAATCAGTCCACACATGCCAGCCTCTCTGGACATCGAGTGCACGTGTTACAAATTTTGTTTGAACTCAATTGCGGACTCACCTGATCGTTGAGCGTGGATAACTCATTGTCGACCTGACCATTCGTCTCGACGAACTGGCCCTTTCCCGTCGCCGACTCGCTGGCATATAGCAAATCGCCACCCACCACCTCCAGCATGAAGTACTGCGAGAGTCCGCCATCGCTGCCGGCCACACACACCACCTCGAGGACGGTATCGTTGCGCAGTTCGCAAGCCTTCGGCGCCTCTGGTGCATCTGCGGAGAAAAGAGGGAAAGAGGTAAGTTGAAAGGTGAAGACAGACGTTGCTCATAATGGACTCAATTGTAGAACAGTTTGCAGTTGGCATTGGCAACCAATTTGCATTTCGAATTTCGCTTCTTTGCGCAAATAAAGGCGTGATAAGGAGACGCCCACAGTTTGCATTAATAACGTCCAAATTTCGGTCATAGACCTGATAATGATACGAGCTGTGTGGGTGGAAATTGAGGTAGGCCACGCGCTCTGATGATTATTTGCCATGAGTTTCGGCCAAACCGCTGCCTGGCTACCTGGCTGCCAGGCTGCCTGAAATGCAACGCACACACATGCACACCTGGTAACCAATTATGTAAGTAGATCCTTAGATGTGCATAATAGATACACTCACACTCATACACACACACGGACAGTCTGTGTCCGACAGCGACACCAACTGTAACACCAATACAAACACCGACGGCGTCTTGTTTAAATTGCACACAATGTCGGCATCTTTGGACAGTCAGGCAGGTGGCATGAGACGGGTAGCCGCTTTACGGGGATAGAGATGATAACAATTTCCTTTACTTACTTGCTGGGAGAATGTGAACTAGACACGGCGCCGTCTGTCTGCCAACCGCATTGCTGGCCCAGCAAGCAAGTGTTATTAACTCGGAGTCGGTTTGCGGCAGATACGTCACAGTGCTGGTCAGTCCGTTCGATTGTATCCTGGAGTTCAGCACCTGAAAGCACAAGAGTAACAGCAGAGCATGGATTACAACTCGTACTGCAAACGTAAGCAAAATCATTGAAGCCTGGCAACAGCCTCGACCAGCAGTCGAGCAGTCGAGCAGTCGAGCTGGCATAAATATTTCAAGGCAAATAGGTTTTTATTGCAATGCAGTTGGATAAGTCGCATCGAGCCAAGTTGATTTTAGTGCGGTCCAGACGGGACTAGAGTTGTGGCTCTACACACTGGATTTTCGTGCAGATTTTCAAATAACTTTTGAGCTAAATGAATTACTTTATTTATTGTGCACATCTGTCGCCCAATGCTTTGTAGACTCGCATATGCATGTCTTCTGCTCAATTTCTCGCAAACTCACTTCCCCTGGCCTTTCTCCCCTCTCTCTCTCTCTCTCTCTTTCACTCTTGCTGGCAGCTTTGCAGTTTAAGCACCAAAGCTCGTAGCGGGCTCCCATTCTCAGCAATCGCACTGCACAATTTATACATTTTGATTAAATTTTAATTCAGTCACGTACAAAGTTGCTCAGTCTGGTTCCCATTTGGATTTTCTTCGTCAGGGTCTCTTCTTTGTTCTGTGGGAGTTTTCAGCCAGCTACCGAGTATTTAACACAAGTTTTGCTAATTGCTGCCCACCTTCGGGCTGCAAGTTCTCCAGCTTTCCAGCTGGCGAATCAATAGTTTTTAGCTAAGCTCGGCACAAACTGTGCAACCACGTATGCGAACGTAATCACAGCTCCCAGTTCCATGTCAGGAATATGAAGAAGAATTTGGCATGCAATTGGGGAGTTAGCCTAATAACACTTACCGGCGACACGTTGCGCGTATTGTTGTAGGTCCAACTGAATCTGACCGACTCTGGCGGATCGGCGTCCACTTCGCATTTCACCTGAAGCGAATGCATGTTAATGGCTCCAATGGAAGTCTGCTCTGTGCCCGGCTTACAGCGCGGCGAGACTGCAAAGGAAATGAAATAAAAATCATTATATCAAGCCATGTCACAAAAAAGGTCGCTAAGCCGCAAAACATTTCTTTTTTAACGTGCTGCTTAGTTCTCGAATATGAGATGAGAGCAGCCGAGAAAGTAAACAGTCTGTTCCCCACCGGAGTTTAGCCATCCGGACACGAAAGTACACAAAAATGAAAATAAAAATTTACAAAAAAAGCAGCAGGGGAGAGTAAATCCAAGAGGAAGTCGTGCCAGCTACATAGCCTTGAGCATAGTAATTAACATGTTTCCGTTTCATGAACGTGGGTACTCTTCTTCTTGTTGTTGTTGTCCTGTTTATGCTTAAAAGCGGGTAAATCTCAGTGTGTGTGTGTGTGTGGAAGCGTAGCAGGTATTGAAGAAGATGTTGCCGAGTTTACTTTCACTTGACTGTAAAATGAGAGCAGATATACGGAAGTAGCGCTCAAGCCCGCAGGCCAACTCCGTCTGCCACACATATGTACTCTATACAAACATACATTACTACTACTACATACATGCATGCACGAAGACGCATCTGTGCACTATTCACATGTAGCATACGTGTGTGTGCGTGCGCTGAAAGCCGTCTTTGTATGTAAGTCACGGCAAGGCTGATAAGTATTTGAGGCTTTATTACTTGCTGCTGTTATCACAAGTCGCCTGTATTTCAGCGCAATATGCTTAAAACGACTTCTTCTTTTTCTTCTGCGTGTGCGTGTGTGTGTGCGTGTGTGTGTGTGTACGCAAGTACTTGTTGCTAATGTGTGTGAGTTGAGCTAAACTTCAACTTTCATAATTCCAAATAAAAACTACTTTAACTGTCGTATAGCTTGAAGAGCGTATTTCCGACTTTCGAGCACTGAAAAATGAGTCAGTTTCCTTTGTAGATTTCCGTCAAATAAGAGGATTGTGTCTGCGTCTTTCTCTCTCTCTCTGTGTGTGTGTGTGTGTGTGTGTGCGTGCAAAGAAGATTTATATGGTGTATACATGTTCAACGTTGTCGTCGTCACATGCGTTTAATAACAACAGAAATCAAATAAAGAGAGAGAGAGAGAGAGTCTCTATGTGGTAACTAGAGGACTTAGTCCTGTCGAAGATTTTAAATTCAGTTAAGTTAGAGAAAGTTTTACTGAGTTATTGCCATGTCAACTATATAAATGTTGTTAATCTTTTTTCAAAACAAAGGAGTTCGCTCTTTATGATAAATTCTCAATCTCTTAACACGCCTGCGAGCTGTAAATTGTGAAAGGTGCGCCAAATGAATTCAATTTACGATGGATGACAGCTCGTGCTGGCTCCATTTTGGGCAACACTTCAAAATTTTTTGGGATACAAGAAGGTCCACATTGATCAACTGATTTATATAGTTCAATCGTTTTTATATGCAGTGCACATTAATCTTGTGATAAAAAATTGCAGGCGGTGGCAGCGGCAGCGGCAGCATCAGCGGCAGCGGCAAATCCCCAAAGGCAGTGCGTGAGGTTTATGAAAAAAGTTGGCAGAGCCGTTGCGAGAGTTAAATTTATAGCCGAAACTTTTGTGTGTAAATCAATGGCGGTTATTTAGCCCGCTGGCAGCAACAGTTTCACAATTGTAAACAAGTACGCACGTATAGCCTGCCACAGAAGGGCAATGTATTATTTCTAAGCAATTTCCTCATCCGCTGCGCAAGTTGCCAACTTACATATTTTTGTTTTGTTTTTGCTTTTGTTGCTATGGCCACGAGCTGCAGCTACAGCTGCAGCAAGTTGATTTTATTTTGCGACTTCCGTTTCCGTTCGCCATGTTATTTCATCATATTGTTGGCAGTGTCATGGCTGCCTGCCTCTACCTCTGCCTCTGCCTCTGCCTCTGCCTTTACCATATATAGTTTACTTATTTTTCTATCGAGCCTGCCCGCAGCAAAGCTGCTTACTTACACTGCACTTTGAGGGTGAGGCTGGAGCTGCGCGTCTCTCCTTCCGTATTAGTTGCTCCGCAGGCATAAGCGCCAGCGCTCTCTCGCTCCAGGTGTGTCAGGTGCATGATTTCCGTGCTCTCGCCAGACATACGCATGCCCTGCAAAATACATAATAGAGATTAGGAATAAAGTGTTGTCAAAGCACTGATTGCAGTTTATGCGACGATACAATAAAAGGTCGTATTGCACACACAATAATGCGATTTCCTCAGGAGTTGAGATGCGCCTTAACATGCCATTTCTTAAGGAGGTACACAAAGAAGCAACGCTTTGTGATTGCACACAATTGGATGCAGCGCAAACTTGGCTAAGATCACAGTGCACTGCAACCTAAGGACATAATATGCTTTGATAACCTGGTCTAGCCAAACGTTGTCGTTCAGTTGCTAATCTTCCGAGCAATAGCATATTGAAGTGAATACATAAATCACAGCTAATGGAAATGCAATTGAATTCAGAAAAGACCACAGACACCATAATGGCAGCCAAATTCGATTTGATGTCATTAACGAATTCTGCGCATGTCGCGGCCTAAGCGACCACAAAGTGCTCTCAATAATATTTCGGTTTCAATTGGAAATCGAATTAAATGCTATTCAAGCATCTCTATTGGCATTATTGAATGCGTTGAAATGTATTATATTGTGACAATCGATTTAAACGCGCAATTAACGTTGCTCCAATGAGGAGCCAATGCCACCACCAATACAATTTACATTTTGTAATCATTTTCCCATTACTTTTGCTGGCATTGAAATGCATAGAGTTAATTTTGTGCTGCTGTGAAAATATGAAAAAATTAACACTTCAATTATAAATCCAATTGCATTTCAATAAATATTAACGTATAAATATTCTGTAAATATGAGTTGGAAAGTAACTCAGATAGTATAATGGGTATAGGCATTCCCTATTTGATATGCTGATATTTATACATAATCTATATTTGTGGTTCATTTAGAATATTTCAATATAAAATAATATATATATAGAATTATTTCTATCTATTGCTAAACGAAGCAAGTGGTATCTCTCAATTGAAACCATTAAATGATCCCTTTATTGCAAATTTCATTTTAATACATATGCTAATTTGTAAAATGTATTGAAAGCAATGCAAAGGTAATGCCTCTGATGAATAATGCTAATTTGAAATGCATTTTGCAATGCATTTTTAATGCGCTTAACTTTCAATGCAACAGGCACTTGTCACCGCTCAACTCAAATAAGAAAATTATACATATATATATATTTTTTTTTTGTTTCTGGTTGACGAAGTCTTAAAGCTGACCTGGCTTTAAGGCTTTGGGTTAGCTAGACGGCCAAAAAAAGAAAGAAGTAAACTGCTGATAAAGTAAATCTAGAGCGGACTGTGGACTGAGGACTGACAGGCGAAGAAGTGACAAAGTTTGCTTACTTTTTGCTGCTACTTCGAACTTTTTCTCTGTTCACATTGGGCGCATCGTTTTTCATAATTTTTGTCGATTTTTGCTTTTTGTTTACAAATGGCAACGGGAAAAGGCAAGCCGAAGGCGAAGGACGAAAGACAAAATGCCTTAAATATTAAAAAGTTTCTTTTTTTCCCACAATGGTCTCGGGCATAATTTGTTAAACGCCAAGTCGAAACACTCACTCGGCAGAGACGAAGAAAATATTGTATAATAATGTGAGTGAAAAAGAAAACATAATTTAATGCTATTGTGTGTGTGTGTGTGTGTGTGTGTGTGTGTGTGTGTGGGCCATGAAAAATGATGATGTGCCATGTGAACAAAACTGTCAAAGGTTGTCAAAACCTTGCCCATTTAGTAATAACAACAACACAATACAGAATGGCCGAACAATACCGGTCAAGCTTTGTGGCTTTTATGGTTATATATATAAATATATAGTATATGAATGGAAGCTGAGCTGATCTCGAGGATGGGGAAGTTGGTGTAGCCAATCTTGGGCTTATTTGTCGCATGATTAATGCTTAAATAACTTTCAATACAAGCCAACTTCAATCAAAATCTATCATTAGTAATTATTTCTGCTCGGCTCGGCTCGGCTTGGCTCACACACACACTTGAGCAAAATGTACCAGAGCAACGCACAGCTTTAAGGCTGGGCGCCACTGATGTTGGCCACTTGGTAACCGAATAGGCCACATATTTGGCGCCTGGCATCTTGGCGAATGGGAGTTGCCCGCAGCTTTCGAAATTTTTGGCTGCTGGAAACAGTTTCGGTAAATTAAATTAAACCGCAAAGTGTCTGCTCAAGTTGCCGCAGGAATTTCGACAGCCTGAAAGTAGCAAGTAGAAAAGGGAGCCAGAGTCTAGTAGAGCAGCAATTGATAATAAAAATTGCTAACGTGTTTGCTGCCTGATAGGCGTCAGTGGTGGTCCCGCCTCGGTCAGGCGTAGTTTCATTGTGAGGGGAGAGCGAAATTGGGAGTTAAAGGAATTGATGAAAATCTGTGGCGTACTTACGTTCTTGAACCAGGAGTAGCTGGTGACAGGTGGCCTAGCATCCGCACGACATTTGAATGTAACATTTTGGCCCTCGGCCCGTGTTACCATACGGCTGGGATCCTCGTTGGCCAAGTGCACCGAGACGGTAGGCGGATCTGCACGGGGAAACAAAGGAAAAGCAGGGAGATAAGTAAGTGCGGGCGTCAAATCCAATGAGCGCTGCAAATGACCGGATAAAAGTCCAAATAATAAACGCAAATGGCTCATAAGGTGAGCCACCCGACCGGGCGCGTAACCAGCATTGCGTAATGTAGTTATCCCAAGCTGACGCGGCTGATACTTGGTTGCTGCTCCTGGTCAGCTGTTGTCCACGCATCGAGTACGGTACGGCCTATGGGCAGGCCAAACTCTTCAGTCCATTGTGGTACATGGCCGCCTGGCCATAAGCCAAATGGGACTATTAGTTACGGTTGTAAAAATCTAATACGCGACCGAGACTGGCGCCAGGGCGAGTGCCGAGTCCGTTCGCCATCTTGCGCTGTAGGTGGACAAAACTATGGCCTCCGAACGCAAGACGGCAGAAATTGCGGACATTTATGGTGAATTATTAAAAATGCGGCACAAAATTAAATCGAAATGAAGTCTGATGTCACTCTGCGAGGTTGTCGAGGCCGCATTGAGTGCAGGTAATTTAATTTGCTTTTGTTGCTGCTTTTGCTGTTGCTGTTGCTTGTGCTCTGGCAGGAGTAATCTAAAACGGAAGCCGGAAGCGGATGTTGCAAATATTATGATGGCTAGGCGAAAAATGAGCACCGGAAAAATAACAGTGAAAATTTAATCAAGGCAAGTCGAAGGCAGTGTAAAGGCCAAAAGCAACAACGCCAATGGCAACGGCAACCTTGATGCTGATGATGATGATGATGACGATGATGATGATGATGTGGAATAATGACGTTGGTGTTGCCGTTGACTGCATCTCATAAGCAGCTTAACGTGCAGCAGGCACAACAGGTGAATGCTGCCAGCCTTGGGTTCACTTCGCAAAGGAGATGGAGTTACAAGAATTGCATGTAAAGGCGCCTACAGAGTTGCAAGCTCCGGTGCCCAAATCAAATTACGTTGCTCTAGCCCTAATACGCTTCTAATTGGACTTGCCGCGACGGAAAGTGCTTTAAGCTAGACACACACACACTGAGAAGGACTCGTGAAAAGGATAGCTATAAGTCTCTAATACCGAAGGATGCTAGACGTGCGTGCCTAGTTCGATTTCATGAATGTTGCTGAGTTCGGAGTTCATTCGAAGAGGTCAATGGAGACTGAGTGAAATATGTTACACTGTATCTTTATCCGTATGAATCCATATGTGCCTCTCTACTCTCTACTTACATGCCACCCGTATAATGCGCTTGTCCTCGATGGCGCCGCCGGAGAACCATGGATTCGTTGCACGGCATGTCAGCTCAGCATTGTCGTTCTCCGATGTTACCTTTAGTGTTAGTATGCTGGTCGTTATGTTGTCATCCTGCGAAATAGTTAAACGAATATTGCTTAGATTTTTGGCATTTTATTTGTTCAGTTTGCAAGGCAGCCAAAATTTGTCTGTCCAAGCTAAGTATCCCAGCACGAGGCTCGAGTTGCATTTGGGAAATAATGAGACGCATTTTTAGTTGCTCGTGCCGGCGAGCCAGCCTGCGAGCGGCATATTGGGTTACGTCAAATGCAAAGCAAGATGATGGTAAGCCATCAACATCACCCAAACCACCCAATAGACCCTCACACACAGGGACACATATTGTGCTCTGTTATCGAACGAATTGGTTATGCACGAGTTGTGTAATGTCAGACGACGTTTGGCTTTCGACTAGCCTCAACCCGCTCACGTTTTCAGGCATTTGTCTCTGCACCAGCCACAGGCTCCAGCTGTGGCTCCTGTCCCTATCCATTAACATGGGCATAATTAGAAAGCGAAAAAGGCAATGGCAACGCCAAAGGCAAAGGCAACAAAAGAAGAGAACATACATTAACGAAGAGTAAATACTCTTGTAGGAATATCATTTCACATGCACAATGATAGAATTATCACTATATCTTTTGTTGAGAAATCACATAAAGTGAACTTAGACTTTGCCAAGAGTCAAGAGACTGAGAAATGATATAGATTTTCCTTGGCTTATGCTGACCGTTACACACAACGTGCCGATAACTCTAATACCTTGTGGCAGAGTATGGATAACTAATGGCTGTCGAAAGCCGAGCTGTCTTTGCACAGTGCGGTCGCATGTCTTACAAACTGCTGCTGCACAGTCCGGGTGAGTGCCACAGGCAAATGAAGCTGTGTTGCATGTGAACTGGTGCTGATAAATTTAAGCAGGATGCACAAAAATTGCGATGGGCCCTTAACAAATGGTCCGGGCCCATCTACATAAATTCAAATAAAAATTCGCACATTAGTCTGGCCAACGTCCGTCGTTCGCCTTGTCGAGTGCAAATTTGTATAGCTCGCTTGAAAGTTTTTGGCAGTGCACTTAATCAAAGAACTACTGCAGAGCGTGCCGAGCGGGGCAAGGCAAATAGCCAGCCAGGCGGACGGGCGGGCCACTTGAAGTCAACTTGTCTGCAGCTTCTGGCTCTGCGGCTGCAGAGCTGCAAAACTTTGCCCGGCTCACGTCGCCTTTTAGGGTCACCCAGTGGTCGGCATGGCCATAGTCGTCGTAGTCGTAGTAGTAGTTGCACTTCAGAGGTTATTAAGCGCCGCACAGTTGCTCAAAGTTGGGCGGGTGTGGGAGCTGGTGTGGGTGTGGGTGTGGGTGTGGGTGTGCGTGTGTTACTGTTACTATCAAATGTCAAACGTGGAGAGCAAAAAGAAACTTACGCTGCCTCTGGGAGTTTGTTTTTGTTTTATTTCACTGAACAAATTCGGAGCCAGCACTTACCTCTTTGTCATTGTGCAGAGTGACCTCAGCGTTGCGTATGGGCTCACCATCGAGCAGCCAGGCAATCTTGGCCGCCGGATAGGAGCCCCACGACTCACAGCGTATGGCAATGGGATGACCCGCTGTGAGCAGGTCATTGGGCGTTATGATTTTCACTCGAATCGGTTTCACTGTGAATAAATTTATAAGTGAGGCGATTGCTCTCAGCACAAAGAACTTCAACTTACAGTGCACCTGGACGGTGACGTCTTTGGTGACAGGCTGCAGCAGGCGCGTGCCTTGAGCACGACACTCAATGCGCGCTCCATAATAGTCCCGCGTTGTGGTGCCAATCAGCAGCTGGTTGACCATAACTGTGGCACCCTCCTCAACGGACGTGTGGCTGGTGCCGATCAGCTCGTTGCCATCGCGCCACCAGGTGACCTTCGGTGGCGGTCGCCCTGCAGAGAAGCAATGACACATTATGAGTTCCGGCTCTCAATTTGGTGCTGTGCCAGTCAGTGTCAGCTATTGCCATATGGCATATGCGGACTGCTCCTGCGGTAGACCAGCCGCTGTGCGGCATACACTTGAAAGGACTGTGTCTGTGTGGCAGACACACAACTGAACTGCCTGGACAGATGAGCGTGCAACCGCAGTCTGACACGCTGTGCATGGCTGGGTCCAGAAAGCTTTTTGTACTTTATGTAATGCAATTTTATTTTACTAATTTAATCAATGCAAAAGTCTTAGATTTAATCAAGGTAATTCTTTTCTTTAAACTCGCAATGAAATTGATATTTAATAGTGTTTAAAAAATATAAACAATAAGTTGTAAACCTACCGCCTCTCACTTGACAGCAGAGGAATAGCTCGTAGCCTTCACGAAATGGCCCAGCCAATTGAGAGATTTCTTTGCCTTGTGCATCAAAGATGCGCGGCTCCTCAGGCGGCACTGCAGGAGTGACAAAGAAATAAAGAGAGAGAGAGAGAGAGAGAGAGAGAGTGAGTAAAAAAGTTCATCTCCAACTCGCTGCAGATCGACTTACCAACAAGCGTCAGGTTGTGCCTAAAGTTCCGAGTGGGAGAATTGAAGAAGTCGATGCGGCAACGATAGACGCCGCCATCCTCGGGCTTAACTTGCTTAATCTGCAGGCGCGAATCCTTTGGATTATCACCAATGCTGAAGAACAGACGCTGACCCAGATCGCTAGCTATGGCCGCATGTGGCGCCAGTTTTACGTTGCCGCCACGCGAGTCCAGACTGCAAAGCGAATGGTTAAGTGTGAATTTAGTGTGTGGGCGTGGCTGGCAGCATAGCGCTTATTATACATCATAAATAAACATATGCAAGCATCTCTTGGCCATTCGTTTGTTCTGTTGTTGGCGCCCAGGTTGTCCTACTGCTACCATAATTTACGGCCATAAAAAATGACGCTCAATTTGCACGAGTGTGTGTGTGTGGGTGTGTGTGTTCGTTACTGTTGCTTTGCTGCTGCGTGCCACGTTGCGACTTTGGCAGCTTTGGCAGCTTTGCGCAAATTGCAGCAATTTGTTGCTGTTTTAGCAAATTACTCTGTTTATTTCATGTACAACACTCGGCACTCTTACAGCTGGCACAGCCAGAGCCACAGCTCAGTTGCTTCAGTTGTTTATGATTATCGACTGATGGTGGCCAGTTGTACACCTCTATATGCCTGATAGTTGCCGCTGGGGCACGCGAGCCTCGCGCCATCCACCGGCACTTGAAATGCGCGAGCCACATTGAAAATTTATCAACTGAAATTTATAAAAGCTGGCAGCGGAAAGGCGACTTGACGGCTGAGAGGCGGGGGAGTGTCTGATGCGTATGTGCGTGAAAATTTGCTACACTTTAGCGATGGCAACTGTAATCGGATGTGCTTTACATTTATTATAACAAAGTGGATTATGACGGCGTGGACGGGCGCATCCTTGTCACACTCACACACACACACACACACACACACACACACACAGGCACACATGCGAATACACAAAACATTTCTTCCGGGATCCTGCGCCAAAATACCGTCACACAAAAAAAAAAACATCGTAGCCGGAACTCAGGCAAAACGCACAGAAAAAAGGACTGAATGGAAGCACAAAAATGAAAAAAAAAAAACAAAAAAGATGTGAAAAATGCGCCAAGTGTGATGGCAGCAAAGGATGTTGACGATTACTTCACGTTTTTGATGGATGGCTGTCGCCTGCAGGATGTGTTCCTGTGGACGTGTGTCTACATGCGCGTGTGTGTAGATCTGTGTGCCGCTGTGTGTGCAGCACTTGGGCAACGTTTCCGCTTGTCGGCAACGTCTGTTCGCTGCTGGCTCAAGCAGCTCTATTTTCATTTTTTTTTCTCTTTTTCCACTAAATAGTTTGACCAGGCTCTGAAATTGATTTGCCATGTTCTGGCATTTGCTGCAGCACTCACCTGTATAGCGGTATGCCAGTGGTGTCCTTGAACCAAAGCAGCAACTTCACCGAGTCTTGCGGCGTGGGAGGCGTCAAGTCGCAAGGCAGCTCCACGGTCTTGCCGGCAGCGGCCCAAACGAGACGTGCTGGTACTGCAATGGGAAAAGAGAAAAGTTGAGTTTTTTCGTTTTTTCGTTTTTTTTTATTTGTTAGCAAAGCATTTAAAGTGAGCCCAGGAGGAGGGGGAGAGGGCAGCAGCCAATTGAAGTTGTCAGGTAGGAAGTTGGCGCTGGCGTTGGCGTTGATAAAAATATATTTATTTCTTATTTGCACATCCTGCATGATTCGCTTGATTGTTTGTTATTTTAACACAATGTTTCCGCTTTAGTTTGGCGTGGAGCGCGAAACGAGATACTCAAAGCCAGAGCGCGGCGCGTTGTGGGAGTTCAGGCAATGGGTTACGCCTAGCTGCTCGTACGCCCATGCCCGCGCCCACGCCCCTGTTTTGCCCATTGTCTGCTCGACGCTTCCGTTTGCCGGCTGTCGACAGCAGCGCTGTCCTTGTTGCTGTTTGTTCAAGTTTGCTTTTTTCTCTTCAAAAAAAAAAAAACACCCAAAACAATAAATAAAATAAAACAAATAAAAGAATAAAAAAATAATATGAAAAGAGAAAATATTTCTCTTTCATGCTACGCTGCTTCACCTCGAATTTCGGGCTCGCGTTTCGTGTTATTTCAATCGACGGAGCAACGAGCACATTTTCCACATTGTTTTCTCTAGCATGGCTTCTGTATTTCATAAATATTGCGCTCGATGTGAGCCACACAAACTTAAGGTCTTGATCAACAGACTTCAATTAAAGCCACATTCGACAATTTTTCACGAATTATTAAGGCAAAAAAAAAAAAATCCCAAACTCCCAGTTGAGCTGCTCCAAGTTGAGTGGATGCCACAGCAACAGCTAACAGCAGTGGCAACAAAAGTGCGAACAATTTTTAAAGCACTTTTTTGCAATGTTTTTTTTTATTTTTGCCTGTTGTCCTGGCACTTTGATGTTCAAATGTTTTTTGCTAACTTTTTGGCGAAAGTGAAGTGCAAATTTAATCGTAGCTCCCAAGCCAACAATTCCCCGCACACCTGGCAAACTAAAGGGGATTAGCAAAGCACATGCCGCAGCTATATGCATAAATTTATGCAGTCTTGTAGAGCGAACGTATTAGGAAATTATTGAAATAAGTCCCGCATGTGGACCGCCCGCTTCGCCTGGCCAGCGAGCAACCGCAGCTCTGCAAGACCACAAGCCATTTGTTATATTGCGTTGCATACTTTCCGGCGCACATTCGCTGACAGCTTGAGCAAAATGGCAAACATGGCGGCAGCACAGCTTCCGCTGCGGCATCGGCAATTTGTCAACGCTTTGGCTTGCGGTAAGCTGGGCAAATGTGCGCTGCCAAGCAAAAGGCAACACCTAGTCGTAAATCTATATAAATGGCTTGGGCCAGCCAAAGCCCGAGCAACTGAAGCAGCTGGAGCAGCTGAAGGGGCAGCAGTAGTTAGTTTATATTTGCTTAGCCGTTGCGGTTTTGCCTGTTGCAACATCTAATTAGATGCAACTGTCATAGCTTTGAAGTTACCCAGCGGCAGCAGCAACAACTTTATGCTGCCCGGGCGCCCTTTAGCTGCCCTCCCCCCAGAAAATCTATTTTTGAATACCCAATGGCATGTGCCCAGTTGCTGGCGGCAATCGTCTGCCCGTTTTTAATGATTTATGCATTCATTCAATTCTTTTATTGGCAGCCCAGGGGACGACGACTTTGATGTCTGTGCCGTATCCCAAAACGAAAAAAAAAAAAAAACAAGAAATAGTTTCTACCAGTTGGCCGCTCTCTTGAGTCTTGAGCTCTACCTGCGCCCCCAACATCAATGGCAGTTCCCATCGCTCCCATCGCTCCCATCTGCCCTCTCCCAGCACTCACTGCTGTTTGATGTTCTGTTTTGACACATAGCATTATTTGCGGCTATTTTCGGCCTCATGTAAATTACTTAGCACGTACGAACCGAACCGAACCGAACCGAACCGATCAGAGCTCGCTGGTGTGGGTGAGCATATTCCCAATAGAAATTTTTACGGCTTGTCAAAGTTATTTGGGCGGCTCATCATTTAAGCATCGGCGCATTTGACAGGCTCTCAACATGGATCAATTAATATCCATCGAATGTGTTGAGTGTGTTTTCTAATACTAATTAAGGCAATATTACAGGAAATTGTTAATGAAGTCGAGAGATTACTTCCGAAACAAAGGAAAAATTATGGGCAAAGCTATAAATAAATTACGGAAAAATTTCATGGATAATGAATGATTATAAATAAGCATATTGTTGATTTTATTTTTGTTCTATAAATAGCAGAGATATATTAAGTAGATAAATCAAAAATAGCTAGAAAAATTAATTTTTAGATGTTTGAGCTGAATTACGTTAACAATTGATATTTGTTAAGTAAACTTTGATATCTTTATGCAAGTATTTTGATATACAATTAACATTTAAATGAATTTGTTTAATTTTAATTAATTAGTTGAATAAATGAATTAACTGGCAGCTGAGATATCTATATTTTGTATCTAGTTTTTATCAATTTGTTTAAAGTTTTTTTGCTTTCAAGCAAAGAAATTACTTTAACTATTCAGAGTAGAAACCATAAATCATAAATCAAAAATCATAAAAAATCATCCAAATTTTTGAATTATTTGCAAAAAAAAACTTTTTAATATCCATATGGTTCACATGTCTTGCAATTATTAATCATATCGGATCAATAAAGTTTCTTTATGCAGTTTTTTCTAGTCTATCGTAGTAATCTAAGCCAAAACCTACGACATATTTCAGCAATTGTTCACAGCGAGTTCTTAAAGTTCGAAATTCAACATGCTTTGAATGTAGATATTTCGCATACGCAGCGTGCGACTTTGCATGCATTAAACAAGAGTCGTAAAAGGGCGTAGCAAACATTGTGTGCAACATTCGCCTAGCCCTCAATCTTCTTCAACCGACCGCCCGCTCAACCCTCGTGCTGGCAGGCACCACGTTGCGGCAAAAGACATTACATAAATTATGCAGACAACAGACACGACCACAGAGCAGCGTTTTCTGGCAGCTTCGAATGGCTTAAAATCATAATATTTGCTTTAAAAAAACAACAACAAAAAAAGAGAACGAAACAGCAATTGTTATTTCAACTGAAGAGCACAAGCTATTTTAATTAATTGAAAATATATATTTTGTTGTAGAAGAGTTTAATGAACTCTTGATGAAATGCGAAAGGAAAATAAGAATTGACAATAATAGAAAATCAGCAAACGTGTCGCTAAACAAACTCGCAATAACAACAGCGTGCTAAATGTAGCACGCAATGTAAACAACAATAAAAGAAACAACAACAATAGCAACAACAACAACATCTGATTCAAATATATGCCAAACAACAAAAACTTGGCAGCCTTTCAATAGCGGCAAATATCTGTGCCTTGTTTTAGTTTTTCAATTTGATCAAATTGTTTTATTGCTCAGCGCCCAGCACAGCACAGCACACACATCACAGCTTTCAATTGATTTGGGTTTGTTTTTATTTTTATATCAAAGTTTATCCTGGTGGGCGGCAGGGTCAATGTGGGTTGCGTGGTTGAAACTAACGCCCCACATTGGCTGCGCTGTGGTTTTTGTTTGTTGCGGTTGCGGTTTTGTCATTTACGAATATCTGCTTGTTGCATATTAAAGACTACCTGTTATATAGCCGGAAAAATAATACACTTATATAATATGATTCTATTAGCTTGCCATTTCGCTCTAACAAAAGACATTCCATACCAAAAAAAATATTTTAAGGCAGCGAAATTGATGATGGAAATGTCATGAATTCCTTTTATAATGAATTTGTTTTATAATATTTGAAAGTCATTTGATATCGGGGAAGTTATTTAGCTATATCTCTCGTTAAATAGACATTTATCAAGCGTAACTATTTTGACGTGAAGTTGCTAAGACTCTTTGTGTGAAGCTTAATCTGATAACACGTTGTGGGGTTGAGATTACGCTAGGGGCTGTATTTACTAGTTTTGTGGCTTTTGGTGTATTTGAAGTTTGATTGAAACATTTGCCAAGCATATAAAAGTCAATTACAGCCATAAAAGAAAGTTAATTAAATAATATTAGCCGAACTTATACTTTCCTTGGGGTTGTCTAACGGCAACGGCAACGGCACAAGCGTTGCGCTCTGTGTATGTTAGATATTTGAGTGTACTGCTAATGAAAAGTTTATTTAGAGCTCTGGCAACTTTGAACTAAATTAGAGGCAATTGCCAAGATAAATATTTGAGTTTCACTATTCACAGCTGCCTCGTCTGGCATATGCTGTTAGCGTTTGCCGCAGATGCTGATGTCTGCTACAGCTGCTGCTGCTGCTGCTGCTGTTGCCTTTTTAAATATTTTATTCAGCTGCCTTTGTCCTGTTACACTTTTTTCTTGCCACGTTGCGCCACATTGGGGAAAATTGTTTACATTTAAATTGTACATTATGGCAAACACACACACACACACACACACCCATACACACACGCACACATATGGCTCGGTAAGGCCGCAAAATGTTGCAAGTTGAGAGCGAAAGTGGTTGCCATTGCCACGACAAGTAAATGTACAAGCACCAGCATCCATGCCATGCCATGCCATGCCATGACAAGCCAAGCCAAGCCACGCCCCTTGCCCCGCCCAACTCGAGTGTAGTCCAAGTCGTCACTGACCCTAATGTACTTTCTCACACTTCTCGCATGCATTACGGACTACCGAACAGGGCAGCCTTGTGTGTAGCAAACTTTTAAAGTGCTTACTCACACACACACACACACACAAACACACACACACACACACATACACAGTGCCTGCTAATATGCATGTATATGAGTATTTACTTATAATTAGAAATGCCTGCATGTTTTTTCATCCCGACTGCGGTGTTTATGTAGGTTTGTGTGCATTTCCGTTTGCCATCATGTTATGTAGCAAACAAAGCTAACAACTTTTAACGGACAAGTCGAAAACATATAACTTTTTTCTCTATACCCGGAGCCTGGCTCGCTGCTCGATGCCTATTTTGACCAAAGCTGGGAAATGTTGTTTGCCAGCTTGTTTGCATATATATGCAAATATATTTAGTTCTGAGAATCATTTCGCTCGCAGTCGAGCTGTGGGGCAGGGACCAAAATATGAAAGCATTTTGGCCAAATTGCTGTGTCAAAAATATGTATTAGCAAAAAGTTGGCGCCAGTCACAGTTCTGTGAAACGCGCGCGCGCCTCGCTCAGCCAAGCAACAAATGTCCACGGCAAGTCAATTAGGCAACAAATATAATGTATACAGAAGTATGCGAGTGTTTTGGCAAGCTGTTTATGACCCAGTGCCGCCTGCCTGGTGAGATGAACGAAAGATGCTTTAAAGATTTCTCTTTTAATAAATCTTGCAAGTTGTTGCCACTGAGTTGAGTTTGTTTTTTATTATTTGTTGCTGCTGTTGCTTTTGCTGTTGCTGCTGCTGCTGGGGTCAGTCGCTGTCAGTGAAAGTTTTCAAATTAAATTCAGCGACGCCATTTTCAATTAGAAAACTTCTTTGCACAAAGTCATTCGCAGGAGCCTGGCCGACAAATTCAATGGTAGCCGCAGGAGCTGATACCAGAGCAAGAGCAGAGAGAGAGAGCGTGTAGGAGTAGGAGTAGTAGCTGGCATTTGTCTTCTCGGCTCTAGTGAGTGCCTCATCATCGACCATTCCAACTTTTTATCAGTTTGTGCGCTTCCCCTAGGCGGGACTCGTGTGCGCCTTTGTGCCTTCAATTAAAATGCGTTCGCTGTCATTTTGGACGCCGTATTGCACTCGCTACGTGATTTAATAATAAAATACGAGAAAATATTCCAGTCAGCGCTTTGTTGTCCTTCTTGTTGACGCCATTGTTGGTCGGCCATTACGTGTCTCCTTTAGTTTCCTTTCGTTTTTTCTCATTTTTTCTTTTTTTTTTTTTATCATCATCTTTTTTTTCTTGTCCATCCAGCTGGCAACTGTGCAACTGTTGCTTGAGCTGCTTGTGTAGACGAGTCCTTGTATATGGCGACCTGAGAGCCTTTCAGTAGCGCGCATTCAATATTAAATTTTCTATTAAAGAAAGTGCTGATGGGGCAACGAGCCACTTGATGCTCTTAGGCAGCTGCGATAAATAAGCAGATTACGCATACGCCCCGCGCCCGTTAATTATGGGCAAAGCTTACAGTGAGTTGGCGCTATTATTAATGTAGTCTTTTAGCCTTGGCTGCATTTTTAATTTATTGTGAAATGCATACTTAAATATTTATAATATTTCAATTGCAAATTATTGAAAACCACTTGGTGAGCATAAACATTTTAAATGACCGCAATTACTGTGCACAAGCAAATGATGAAATTTTATTCCATGTTAATTGTAGCACTTTCGGGAATTCAGAGAGAGCAATATGACCTAGCGGTTGCTCTAATAGCGCGTAAATTACTTGATTTAAATTGTATAAACACACACACACACACACACATGACTCTACTGCAAGAAGCGGAGGCGGAGGCGGAGACGGAGGCGGAAGCGGTGGCGGTGGTTGGGGCATGGTATTTATGTTGTTTGTGGCATGCACCACGCTCATGGCAATGCGCAAATAAGTAGAAAGTAACTCAGCAGCGTGCACATGTGGTCATGATTTATGAAAAACTATGCGATTTTAATTTTGACCAAATGCAAATATATAAAAACTTAAGTCCTGCCATTTACAGCGAAATGAAAATACTCTTTTGCACAGGGATAAAGTCTTTTCAGCTTTGGCTGTGTTTGCACTTAACTAAATATCATATTTGACAAATAAATACTTAAAGTTGAAAGCTTGAAATTTCAAATTGAGATTTAAGCAAAAGTCTAGTACAAGAACTTGATATGCTTGACTAGCTGATAAGCTCAATTTATGTAAATTTACATAAATGGCATAAAACAAATTAAAGTTACGAGAAAAGGCATTAAAATAGAATTTTCTGTATCTGTGCGCTGGGCAATCGGACTAACAAGCAAAAGGTGAACTATTTTTGTTTGCATATGGGAAAAGCTCATGAAAAGTAAATAAATTATAATGAAAATACAAAAAACTTTAATTGAAAGTTAGAAAATATAATCAAATATGTAATACTTAAATATTATATATATAAATTATATTTATATTTTAGATAACATACATTTCTGTATAAAAATTTAAGTCATCAATTAGAATTATGTGTAGCTCAAAGTAACTATATAAGGTCCTATATTCAAAACTATAAAATTTAATTTTACAAATATAACAAACAATAGTTGTGATGTTTAAAGGAAAGAATACAAGTATGTAAAATACAGATCTTGAATTTTTCCTATATTTCCATCAATTCTATATGTAAAACGAAAGCTTAAGTTCTATAAAGCACAGAAAGTATATAAAATTGATATACTTTGTGATATAGATAAACAATTATAAATTATAGCTTTATACAGTATAGATATACAGAAGTTTATGCCATGAACATATGTATAAGTTCATCCTGTAGTAAAGAACTACATCCATAACACCACCAATTCTGATGCCCACCAAATGTGGTTACTAGCCAAGTTAATTTTTTCCCCTGTTTGCCTACTAGCGTACTCTGCTCTGGATCCCAGCCAAAACGTAATAACATTTCCAACTTGACCTATTACATTTTTAAAATAAACTTTTCAAATTGAGAAAAATTTAATTCAAAAATATAAAAAATTAAGCTCTTTTGACAAGCTTCAAATAAGCGGCCTCCAAAACTATTTTCATATTAAACTAAAATTATTTCACAAATATCATACATAAACCAAGACCAAACAAACGAGTTCCAATTGTAGCTGAGTTATTGGACAGAATAAAAGTAACGTTTAGGAATTTTAGTCAAACATTTGTCAAACTCAACAGAAAAGTAAGACGAATCTGATGCTCTGCAAAATAGTATGAAAATAAACCGCAATGAAAATAATGCATAGCAAATATCGAGGTGCAGAGAGAGAGAGATGAAGAGAGAGAGACAGAGAGCGAGATAGAAGGAGGGTGAGCTGGTGAGGGGGTGTGAAGGCAAGTGCAACTGGAAAATAGTGAAAATGAGCAAATAAATTAAAAAGGCAGCCAGCAAGGACAGCAAGGGCAGCAAGGGCAGCAGCGGCAACGGCATTTAAAAGTAAAATATGGCAACGGCATGCAGCAAAACATTTTTGCAAACGTAGCAGGCAACCACAGCAGCAGCAGCAACAACAACAACAACAACAACAACAATAGAAACAGCAGCGACAGCTACTGCAACATGCAACACATGCTGTGCAACATGGGCCAGGCTGTGTAGTTGCTGCGACAATTTTGGATGCCAAGCGGCAGGCGGTTGGGCAGAGCAGCTCTTTGTACAGGACTCGTTGCTGTGTTGCAGGCTGTGCCTGAAACTAGGACAACGCTCGGGCTCCGGCCGCTTGGCATCATTGTGTTTGGCTGCTGTGAGACCGGTCGAGACATTGCGCATTATTTACACGCGTGTTTATTATTTTCAATTAAACTGGTCACTGCGCACTTATCATAGATAAACATGACCGCTTGACAGCGACTCTGCCGCTCGTGACTCATGTCCCTGGCAGCAAGAGCAGCATCAGCTAGAACATCTGCAGCAGCAGCAGCACAAGTAACTCACAGATACGAACTACAAATAGTTTAAACTGACGCCCGCCTAACACTAAGGGGCATTTATTTATAGTTCATCTTCAAGTTGTTGTCGTTAAATTGCGTAAAAATCATTTTTGAATTTGTGCCAGTTTTTTCGTTTTAGAAACAGAAACACGCAGCTCTGCCCTGCAGCATCAATAGATAGCAAAGACATATAACATATATATATATATATAGTATATATACAGCAGAATATATATATATGTGTATATATATACATCTCTCGTGCTGCTGCTGCTATTGATTAGAAAATATTCCCGTGAGTCAAACGAGCTTAAAATATATTTATGTATTTTTAATTCAATTTTATTCAGAATCATATTGGTTTTTCTTTCCATTGATGCTGTGATTTATAGTTTATTATTAGAGTAGACTCTATTGGGCTATAGTTACAGACTATCAACTAAACTATTTACACCCACTGAAAATTGGAATTCAGCGTAAATTGCTTTTGCTAATAGGCAGCAAGAGGCGTGGCCAACTAACTAAAGTAAATATATATATATTTCATTAGTCTGCAGCTGCGATCGAGTTGATTTAGCTATAATCGTCTCTCTGTGTATATATAAACTTCTCGATTTCGGAATCTATAAGAGCTTGACAATTGTAGATCTGTCATAGATGCTATTATATCGCACACAGTTCAAGTTTGCAGTCAAGTGAGTCAATAAGTTTTTGTTACGATATAAATGACTAGAAATTACTATGAAACTTTAGTTATTTAAAGAAAACTTATTCGTGTAAAGAGCTTGAGTCCCCAAGCTCATAACTCATAGAGTAGTGAGTTTCGAGTGCCATTCGTTATGGAACCGGGATATGGTTCTTCCTCCATTACTTGAAAATACATTTTTATATGCGACCTCCAAAGAGCACTCTTTACAATAAGCTACTATCCAAACACTTCCATTATATACTTTTTATTTGATTAGGTAAAAAGAAACAGGTTTTCTAAGTAGATTCAGAGATTTTTTGCATGGGCGAAAACTTATAATTTTTTTAAAGTCAATATTGAGAGAAGATTTTAACAGACAAAACAGTCTGAAAACAACAAATGAGCCTAAACTTCACTTACATTTTTCATCTGTTTTAGTATTTTCACATAAAATTCCTACATTTGTTTACTCTTATTGACTGAATTCTCAAATTTTTTAACTTTTCATATATGCATAATAAAAGACTTAATTTGCCTTGTTGACCAAGATGAGTCAGTAAATGATAAATTGAAAATGCGAAATTCTTTAAGCGCACAGCGCAAATGAAAAGAAATTAAAGTTGATGCGGTGTCAGCTGCTGGAGCAGACACTTGGACTGTTACCGGTACGAAAATCAATTTAATTGCAGGCGACAATTAAATTTACGCCGAATTAACAGCGACACTTCACTTTTTCCGCCAGTTGGAACTCAGGATATATACAGTGCGTGGCTGCGCTCGTCGACTGCCAGGCTCTGAGGCCAGACAAACGTCGCGCTGATTTCTTGTCAAACAATTTTTTAATCAGCGTCGCTTCAGTAGCGCTGTCCTCAGCCATTGCCACGCCTCTCCAGTTTCAGCTCGACAGGGCTACAGCTCTCTCCTGCTCTACAGCTCTGCTGCTCTCCTGCTCTGCTGCTCTGCAGCTTGTGATATTTAATTTCATTTGGCTGTTGGCGCCGCATCAGCGCATGCCGTCCATGTTTGGCGCTGTCCGAGCTCAGGCCGCATTGCTCGAATGCCAGCTGGAATGGTGTCTGCTAGTAATTGCCTGCACATTCTGAGCCCGTTTTATTTTGACACTGGCATTTCAGCGGAGGAGAACTGGAGCGGAATGGGTAAGCAGCTGACTCAGTCATGGGCGGGGAGGTGGGAGGGGGTAGCGCCAGCTGCTTAATTTGACAAATTCGCATGACGATGAGTGCGGCTAATTAGGCGCCTTGGCATTGTCTTTTGTCTTTTTTTGGACATTTCCAAGAATTTCGAGCTGTTACTCTTTATGGGGCCGACAAACGCATATGCATAACGATAACAATAACAATGAAACAAGCCAGAGGCAAGACAAGAGAAGTGCCGCCAGCAAAGTTTGTTTGCGTTGCGTAAACAAATAATTAAAATAATGTGACGAGGCCAAGCAGCAGCAGCAGCAGTTTCTGTTGCAGTTGCACTTGCAGTTGCAGCTGTGCGTTGCAGCTGCGTTTGCCATCAAGCATATCGAGACAGAAAATAACTTTAAACGATGGGAACTTGAAAGTTGGCCCATTTTAGTGCCCATCATTATTATTGGCTTGCAATGTGTTGTACAGATGCTCTGGCTGAAGCTTTTAATTGTTTCTTTCTTTGTTTTTTTGTTATTTTTGTTTATCAATATATGCGTCAGCTGTCGCCAACCCCCAGTCCAAACAGACGCCAACCCCTCGGCCTGACCCTAAATGCTAACTAGAAGCCAGCAGCAAATATTTTCTTTTCTTTTTTTTTTCGCTGCTAATTGATTTATTTACTGTGTGTGTGTGGCAGGGGGAGGGGAGGGTAATAGGCAGGGAGTGTGCTTTTTCAAAAAAAAGTAATTTAATGCTAATTTGCCTGTTAATCGAGCTGCTCGCTTACCCTTAATGTTAGCTGTGTGTGTGTGTGAGCACAAATGAAGTGTGAAGTGTTGGCAGCCTTGTTGCTGCTGCTGTTGTTGTTGTTGTTGTTGTTATTATGCATTGATTGCTAATGAGCATGAACATTTAGATGATTTAATGCGTTGCTCTCTGCCCATATTTAACGTCAGGACAGCATTTGTGAAAGCAAAGTAATCAATAGTTGAAGCACATAAAGATCTCTCTCTCTCTCTCTCTCTCTCTTGCTCTTTCCATCTGTTTCAGCTGCCAATAAACCAAATCTGAAGTAAGCTCAAGTGGCGAAAAAGGGCGGTAAAGAAGTCCATTGACAATATATCAAGTATACGCTTGTTTATGGCCACGCCTAGATGTGAAATCCCAGCCAGACGGCGCCTTGGTATCAGCTGCCCAGCTGTTACAACATTGGACCAGCCTGCCATAACTCAAAGGCGGCTCATTCAATTTGCCTGCAGGGCGCTCGACACACCTCAGCGACTGCCCTTTCACAGCACCCTTGCCTTGCCAAACTATATGCTCTCTCTCTCTGCTTTTTGGCCATTTTGTAGCTATTTTATTTTATATTTATTTGGAGCTTCTTTTGCCATTTACAGTGTGACATTTCAACGGTGGCGCACTAGCAGTGCTGCTGCTTCCATGTCTGGAGCGACAAAATTCGCTTTTACGAGTTTATTTATATGGAAAATATGTAAATTTACGACGCAGCAGCACCAACAACAACAGCAACAACAACAGCAACAACGGCAACAAACAACATCAGCAAATAGAGTTTGGAGTACGTACATATTTTATGCAGAGCAGTGCATACTTTAGGGCGTGTGTGTTTAGATTTACAAGTGTGATTCGGCAATCGTAGCCGAGTTTAGTTTATGTTGCCGCTGAAAATGACTATGGCTCGGCAGGGCCAACGATTTATACGCTGGCCGAGAGCCGAGAGCCGAGCGAACATTGCGTTTTGACGCAAACTGAAATGGAATGAAATGAAATGAAATAAGCATGTCTGCGCTCAGCAATAATTTAAATAATTTTTTAATTAAATCCACAGCTGACAAACTATTCCAATTTATGGGCCGCTGACTATCAAATAAATAAATCAAAGCTGCAACCGAAGCGCAGCTTCAAACGCAGCTCTGGCCTCTGCCTCCCTAATTTATTTACTCGGACTGTTGCCATTTATGGCATTTGGAATGCTGCCGCTGCTAGTCCACTGCATTTTCAATTTGCGACAATTTATGGCAACATATTATGCAAATCCAGTGCCTAATCACCCCAGTTCAGAGTATGTAAAACGACAAAAACAAAAAAAAAATTATTTTTAAAAAAATGGCTGCCTTCTAAATTAAAATTTAATAAATATGCAAATTACGCAAATTACTGTTCGCCTGCATGCGATGGTCATTTCCGTTTTTGCCGGCCACGCCCACCTCGGGGCAAATTTCAATTAACGCTTAGACAATGTTCGAGTCGGCGGGTCACACAAAGACGTGGGCAGAGGGCAGAGGGCAGAGGGTAGAGGACAGAGGACAGACGGTAGCTACCGGAAAATATTGCAAAACAAATGAAAATCAAACAAATGTTCGGGCAGGGGAACTTCGGCTGGTGGCAGTAAAATATGCACAAACGAGTTGATTACGTGTCCCAAATAGATTTCATGGAATTTTGTTGCGAATTAGCAGTGAACAAAAAAAATGAGAAACAAAAGCCAAAGCCAAAGGGGCAAATCCCGTTCGCTTGGCATGTTCAAGTGATAAATTCAATTTTCCACTTGAACGCCAAAAACCGCTCCACGCCCACCCATTACCCCCTGCCCCAGTGCTCACACTTACCAGCCGGCAATGTGTGACTAATGGCGCTTGCTTGTTGGCGGCATTGGCGGCGGCAATCAAACAGAAATCATAAAGGCGTGTTGCCCAAGCATAAACGTAAACAGGCGGCTTGGATCGCCGCCTCGAACAATGGGTCGCCAAACCTCGCCTGTCCATCTCAAAGCGCATGCCAGGCGGCGATAAAAATTACAAAGCTCATACCAACTCAACGCCAATTACAACAACAACAACAACAAAGGCCCTCGAATGGGTGCACAGAAGCGTGGCTACTGCTGCTGCCGCTGCTGCTGCTGCATTGCTGAAGGATATATCGTTGGGCGTGTCCAGCGACCGTTGACGGAATGTGAATCACAACTTGAGCTGAGCTATATACACAGATATATACACATGGCAGTCTGTGCAAGATACGTCGGTCACATCTGTGCGCCTCAGCACACATACATGAGCTTATTATACCCCGTAAAAAGCTGAACGACTTTACAGGCTATAGTTGACTGAAGAGGAAAGAATATTTTGAAAATAAATTTTTTTGGGCCTAATATAAAAGATAAATAAAGAAATTTAAAGAGCTGATATTTCAATCTCTCCTTTTTAATAAGTCAATCATAAATAATAATCAATAATAATTTTTAAAAATTTAAAAAATTGAGTATAATTGTTGGATTTGAAAAGAAATAACATAGTATATTTATATCTAGTACTAAACAATATATTTCATAAATTTAAAAAATTTAAAAATATGTAAATAAGTAAAATTCATAAAATATAATAAAAAATAAATAAAATAGCATATTTCTAATATAAAATATGCTATTTTATTTATTTTTTATTATATTTTATGAATTTTACTTATTTTAATAAATTTAATAAAATAAATAAAATTTAACAAAATATATACATATATTAAGAGTATTTTACTTCTTTAAGTAATTTTTGTCCTATCAAAAAGTTTTTAATATTTGATCAACATTGGTGCCGTACTTAAGCCTCGCTGAGTCATGAGTCAAGAGTTAATTCGAAAACAATTCTCTGTTATTTAATCGATTGTAAAAAAAAACACATTTAAATATATTTCGCAGTGTTAATAAGTAAGCTCATTTGAGCAATCCAGATCAATCGAATGGGCGCAAGTTAAATATTTTACTTGGACTTACGCTTATGGGGCTTATTTTTAATCACTCAATAAGTTCAGTCCATTTATACAGTACAGTCGGGTCATTAAAAGGTTTTAAATGTTGAAAGTGCTTAAACGTAAAAATTCAATAAATATTTATATGAAAATATATTATGAAAACTCAGCTTAAGCATAGTACTTGGTCATCTGCTTCTGTGCTCAAGCCAAAGTATATATAATATATAAGGACTCTCTTGTGTTTCAAAGAACATCTTTAAAAACATTTCTAGAGGATAACAAGAAAATAATCGAAATAAAGTTTAAGCAACAAATGTCTTTCTTTGCCACGACAGCTTTCAACTCAAGTTTTCTGACTCAAATAAATAATAATTTCAATATCTGACAGTAAAAACTTTACTTCCAACTTTATGTTTTCACATCTGTCAAATACACAGTCCAAGTCCATAGTGATTGCAACTAGTGATAGCATACGAAATGTTTGCGTGCTTTTAGATAAAACTCTAATACCCTGTAAATAGCTATAATTACAGGCTAAGTAGTTGTTGGGACTTTCGGCCACAACTCTGCTGCCTGCTGAGTGATTTGGTCTGATTCAGACCTTTGACCAGTCGCTTTTAATGCGATTTTGGCATGTGCAGACAGACGAAAAGTGGCCAAATAAAAATGGTCATAAAATTGAATTTTTTATGAGTGCCTTATGCCCGAAAGGGTTAATTTCGAAAAATAACCCCCGTGAAGCGAAGCGAAGCGTTAAGCGGAAAAGGCAAAGGCCAAACGCTGTTGACAACAACAAACGATGTTCTTCATTGGATATACTATGTACATATATATACATATATATATATATACATGTATACAGGCAGAAGTGAAGTATGGGTTCGTCTCTCCATTTGTTGATTCACACCTTTTGGCATTGGGGTTTCATGCTGAATGTTAAGCAACAGAGCTGTGAGAGGAGGGCTGGTTGGTTGGAGCGGGCCGTAGGGCTGAGCGTTTGAACGTTGATTAACGGAAGCATTACTCACAGAGAGGGGCTCAATCAAGTGCAAAATGCAAATGTTTCGAGCAGCTAAAAATATCAACACAAAAGGGAAATTGTAGACCATAAAACCGGGCAACAGTAAGTGGCTGTAGCGGTGTCTCACCCGCTCAGCACCCGACGAACCAACCACCCACCCAACGTGCCAGCTGCTGATGCGCCTTGGCTTTGCTGTTGCATTTATTGCGCTTGTTAAGGCCAACAGCAGCAGCGGCACAGCGGGCGTGGGGCTGTGGTGAGGGGCACCGAAGCAAGTTAAAAAGTCATAAAATGATATTTATTTCATTTCGCTGCCGCGTAATGCGCACTAACTGGGTGGTGGTCTGCCTTGCGGGTGGCACAAGCAGCCACTAAGGCTAAGGCAAGGCAAAGCAGCCGCTGAAGCCATCTACAGCAGAAGGAGCTAAAGATGTGCTATAGATTTGGCTTTTATGTGAAATTTATATTTCAGTAACCAAGCCAGAGAGAGAGAGAGAGAGAGAAAGAGAGAGAGTAGCAGCAGTCGGCGAAATAACAAAGAGTGGATCTACTAGCGTCGTGGGGGCGTGGTCGGACAGTCGAGCACATTTTCGCACAACTATTTGCCGCTCGCTTTATAGAGTTGAATCTCTTTGACTTCTGCCCAGGAGGGGTTGCTGCAAACGCTGTGGAAATGGCAATGGAAATGCTCTACTTCAGCCTTGTGGCTTTTTAATGTTTTCTTGTTAAAGTTTATTGAAAAACTTTGGACAGTCACGTTTGAGTAGTCAGCGGGTGCCCTAACTTATAACTGCGCACAGATATGTATGTATATATATATATATATCGTATCTGATGCCTGTCCAGAAATGAAACAGCTGCATGAATGCACGCCCCAACGCCCATGAAAGTGGAGCAAAGCGATTTTTCCCGTTTCGTTAAGCGAAAGGAAAAAAGAGAATGAAAAAGAAAAACTGACAAATAAAACATTTTCTGTTGTATTCTCTCTGTGAAAGATGGACGTTGACTGGCCAGAGGGCGAGCGAGAGCGTGCCCATGTTTGCTCATAATTGAAATTTCGCGCTAAACAGGAAGTAGCAGCATTTGTTCTGCATTCCTAGACACTTGTTGTGCCTGGAAGGTTCACTTGGCAGGGCCAACGAGCGGTTGTTCAAGCCAATGCTGTTCATAAATGGAGGAGTGCTACTGAATTTATGGGGGGGGGCAAATGCATTGGGCCAAATGGAGAGCACATGTTGCAAAACAAAATAATAGAGCTGGGTTGCTTTTATTTCGCTTGAAATAACTGCGCCTGAGTGAGCACAATTATGAAGAAATGAATTAAATTCGCAATGTGAGAAAAATACTTTAAATGGAGAATCTATGCATTCATAAAAGCTGCTTTGCTCGGCTTGCTCGGGAGACAGCTGATGCTGGGACTTAGCGCATTATTTATGTACCATGTGATGATACCTTAACTTTTGTCAATTCCCTGATTTGAGTGTAATATATATTCTATCCATATTTGCGCTGCTCCAACACACTTTGTGCTCTATTCACAACATTTTCTTTAGCTATTCAAGTCCATTTATTTTTCTCGTTTACTGCCTGCGACTGCGGCTGCCAGTGTCGTCTGTCAAGATGCATCGCCAGTTGTTCCCACTTTGTATTGGTGGCCCTGATCTGGAGATCTTCGCCTGCAGTGGCACCATCCTTGCACGTACTTCAGTGTGACATGTGCTTCCTCTGTTGTATTTTTGTAGTACGGCTCACAGCAACTCTCCACAATATTTTCCCTGTTATTTTCCACATGTGAAATTGAACTTTGCATCTTGGCGCAACGTGCCAGCTCTTTCCTGCGCTGCTCGTCCCCTCTCCCTCCTTCCACAACCAATGTTGCACTTGACTTGTGGCGCCCCCACCCTCGAACGTATTGCACCCTTCGTCCATTTACTATGCTTGTGACGTTGTTTTGACACTGCGAACGCGCGCGCGTGTTTATAAATAAATATTCAGTATATATAAACACACACACACATACATATTTATATATATATATTTATATGTGCACATTGTATATGGAAATATGTTTGAGAAATATTTCCACGCTTTTGCCTGCTTCTTCTGTTCGCTGTTGGCTGACAGCGCACATGTGTCGCGTTCGCGTTTGCCTGGCTGATGGTTAAGCAGAACACAGAACACAGAACGCAGAACGGGTGGGGCGCGGCACCCCTGCTTGGTTTTTCCCTTTGAAGTTCATAAAAATTAACAAAAAATCAATTTAGAGCACAAATGACGAGCTGATGAGGACGCACAACGAGCGTTCGAGAGGGTATGAAATGTTTACATTGCAATCGAACTGTGAGCCGTCTGTGATCTGAGCTGCCACGCCCACTGGCACTGGGGTTGCTGTTGTTGGTTTGCGCGTGTTGATTGCCCATCAAAACAAAGCTTGGCGAAGCTTTAGAGGAGCGCAGCTTGACATTTGCCTAGAGCAATCGAGTGCACATAAATCGAATGCTAATGCCAAGAACTTCAATTTGATATATATACATAGACGACTATGCATGTGTGTGTGTGTGCGTGTGTGCAACAAAAAGACTTGTGAACATAAAAATAGTGACGATTATGATGAAAATATTCATGCGACAAACGGAAGCCGTAGCCAAGTGCCATGGCAATGTCCCAGGAGCCATATAGTCGCAGCGTGTTGCCCCTTCCACTTAAAACAAATGTGTGCGTGTGTGTGTGTGTGTGTGTTTGTGTGATTTGCAACAGTGTGAGTTGTTTATGTGGCAACGTTAGGCAGCACATTCGAGTTCCATTTAGAGCGTCGTCAGTGCCAAATGCGGCACTATCGAGTGGGGCGCGCTCTTGAGAGTCTCAAAAGTCAAAAGATGGAAATTGCCCAAGAAACGGTCGGCATTTTAAGCTCTCGAGTGCTTGCCTGCTAATAAGCTAAGAGGAGCCACCAAGAGCCACCAACAGCCACCAACAGCAGCGCACATAATTAAATTTAATGCCCAATGCGCAGGGCAAACAGTCAGTTGGGGGCGTAGCTGGGGGCATGGCAATGTCTATATAGAAAGCATCGAAATTCAATTTACTACAAAATCCCGCGCATTGGCATGGCCAATGCCAAACGAAATAGAAAATGCCAGAAAATGTGTCTCGTTTTAGCCCAAATCCTGTCATAAATTGCTGCCCTGCCCAGCCCAGCCCAGCGTACGGCAACAAAAGACAGACGCCCAGACGGCACCCGAAAAGAAAATATGCTGATGTCGATGTCGAAATATGATTTGTTTTTTTTTTTTTTGTTTTTTCGAGTGGCTGGCATCCTAACACACAAAAAAAAATGGGCAGACGAAGTAGTCCGGGAAATGAGATATGACCGATGTTGCTGCTGCTCCTGCGGCTACAACTGCTGCTGCTGCTGCTGCTGCTTATGCTTCAAGGTTAGAGCTGTTCTTCAATAATCTAAGCGTAAATTACAACAACCAGTTGATGGCATCGTAAAAAGCACTAGGCACCAACTTGTAACAACACTTACACACACACACACACATACACATACAAATATTCACACAGATACTCAGCCACATGCTCGAGCTCGCAAATTATAAAGTTGTTTGGCCAAAACTGCTGGCTGGCAAGTTTTCGTTCAAGTTTTCCCTTTTTTTTTTTTTTTATATATTTTATTTGGATAAAAGAAGCTGCAGCACGTTTTATGTAACGCACATTGATAAGCATTTTGGCATTTGTCGGTGAATGATTTGCAAGTTTGCACAAACTGCTTGCACAAGGCACCATTTTGTGCAAACGTGTGCGAATCTATCTATCGGCATCAAGATGTGCTGCTGCCCTTTTGGCACAGTTTCCAACACGGACTTAAGTGTGTCGGAACGGAAGGAGACAGTCAGACCAGGCAGACCAGGACCAGGCAAGGCCGTCTTCAAAATGTTTCGTCTGCTGGCCAGAGACATGAACTCGCTGCAGGCACAGCTTTGCATAGCTCAAACTAAAATTCAAAAACTTTTCTCCTTTGGCAGTTGGCAAGCGAGTAAATATGATTGCTATAGAAACCGATCTAACTCAATAACTAGATGAACTCTTTGATTCTGTTTTGATTTATTTGCGGCCTTTGAGCGAAATCATAGATTTTTCTAAATTCGTGGAAGCGCATGTGGAATGAGACCTTGCATTTAATAATAATAATAATGTTTTCTTTGAATTGATATTCTGGGTCTTTTACTGAGTCTTTTGAAAGTGAGTATAACTGTAATGCAGTAAGGATTAGAGTCTTAATTATGTATTGAGCAGTATTTAGTTGAATTTGTGGAGCAGCGGTCTCTTACTCACTCATTTTTTCTCTTTCTCTTTCTCTCTCTTTTCATTCATTCTCTCTCTCTTTCTCTCCATCTTTTCTTTCTCTCTCTCTCTATCTAAGCTTTCTTTCTCTTTTCCTCAGACACACACACTCCCTTACACATTTATAAACTTTCTTCTGATTCCTCGTTAGCAAATTTAATCATATTTATTTCTACAGCAGCAACGACCTCTTCAGTCTAGCCAATTCCTTATATGCATATTCATGGATAGATAGTATTGAAGCCGAGACTTAATTACCTTCTATCAATTAGACTAACAATAATGCCATGAATCTGTGCTTATGGAGTAAGCTCATTCGTTCGACTTTTAGACCCTATAGTAGAATATAGCTAGAGTTTGTCATAAATCCTTATGTTCCCTAGCAGGGTCTTAAACCCATTTCCACATATTATACCTCCGATTAAAGCACGCTAAACAAGTATATTTCATATGTTTACTGTATATATGGACTCTTTAATATATATTATTTTCGGAATTTTGCAAATGTAAATAGATATTTAAGTACGTGGTCATATATAAAGGTATATAAAGGTATAAAGGTACCAAGCTGCAGGGTATCTGCTAGGCAAGCACAATGAAATTGACAAATATGTTTGCTAAATGTGAAACGTGTACTTACTGTTCTTTTGAAAATCCTGTGATTCCTCTTCCGCTTGAATCGCCTCCGGCTGCTGTAGCAACAGCAAAAACATCATCGAAACGACAATTGAAACCATTTTCCCAGCGAACAGCACCGTTCGCGTTCGTGATTTTCGATGTGTGTTGTGCTCGTGTTGTTGTTGTAGTTGTTGTTGTTGTGGTTGTTTTTGCCAATTGGCCAATGTGGCTAGTCTTGAAGTTGTGAGTCGCATTTTTTTGTTTGCTGTTGCAGCTGCAGTTGCAGTTGCAGTTGCTGTTGCTGTTGTCATGTCGCTTGCTGGTATTAAAAATTGTATTGTAGTCATTGCTTTGTGCCCGCACGAAAAAACCTTTCGTCATTTATGGAGCAGAGTTCAATTTTGGCAAAGGGTCAAAGCATCGAAACCAAAAACGAATATACCAACAGATATGGCAATACATGTGGTTGCCGGGACGTTAATAGACAAGCGCCTGGTTCTGTGTGTGTGAATGTGTGGGTGTGGATGTGGGTGTGGGTGTGGGTGTATGCGTGAGCGCGTTTTGTTTGAGCTGTTGTTGGCTATTTCCGTTTCCGTTGGCGTTTCCGCTTTTGACTTTAATGAAGCGACAACGCGCCTTTAGTTCGTTTTCGTCTTCAAGTTGGCCCATAAAAAGCACATTTCAACTGGCATTTATATGTGACTCAGCCGCTGCTTGTTTGCTATGCTGCTTTCAAATCGAAAGCAAGTCCTGCTGCCACGGGAATCTTAATGTCCTTTTACATGTTTATTTGCACTTTTATTGCCTTTTTGGCCTGGCGGATTTGAGACGTCCCTTAGCCGACGACAACTGCAAATAGAAAAGCGAAAAAGAAGAAACAAAACATGAAACATGAAACATGAGCTCTAGAATAGCTTTTAGGGTTCTGCTTTTCAACATAACAAAAGCAGGACATCAACTCTGAATCTGGTTGGTTTTTCATACGCTTCTAATGTAGGATAGTACAATGCTATAGAGTTTACATAGCAGACCTATATATACATATATATATATATATATGTACTACTCGCCAGTTTGCATCAACTCAAGCGTATATATTATTCGGCCAGGCCGAAGCTAACTGGCCGTACTCTCGATTATTGTTGTTTGCTGCTTTCGGCAAATATGAAGAGTGCTAATAAAATGTTTTTACTGACTTGCGCCGCACACAGGCACACACATCAAGCAAATTGAACTCATAAACTTGGCCGGCAAACCAAACGGGGTAAGCGGCTGATTTTACTGACATAGAAACTGTTCTCGATGCTCGCCAGCAAATTGCCTGTTTTTATGTGGCAAACGCATCGATGAAGTGTGATTAATGGCACATTTCAATGTGAGTCTTGTAATTAAGGCGCGGCGCTAGACGATTTATTGGTGTTGATGCCACAGCTGTGTCAGCATAGCCCAGCCACGAATATACCTTGACTCTGGCCCTGGCCTCACGCTCACGAGCTGCAGCCAAATGTTGCCCTTTAATTGCGTGCTTAGCACGAGCGTCGCTCATTAAGCAACGCATCAAAATTGATAAAACCAACCCCCAGCCGGGCACAGAGCCCTCCCGACCCCTCGAACGCTGTCAGCGATGCGTTGCAGCCACGGCTTGTTTACCCGGGTGCACACTGTGGCTGCATTAATTGGGTGAGGATGGTCACGACAAAAGTGGCGACAGGCACGAGAATAACTCTGATGCTGCTGCTGCTGCTGCTGCTGCTGCTGCTGCTGCTGTTGCTGCTGCTGCTGTTGCTGCTGTTGCGGCTCACCTTAGTCCAGGCCAGCGTAATTATGCAACATTTTGGTTGTGCGCGTGCCAGACATGGTGACTAGCTGCCTTTTTCAGCTATGTTATTGAATGAAAGTCACACACACACACACACACACACACACACACTGATATGGACATAAATAAAAGAAGAAAAGTTCATAAATTTGTATGAACTTTGGAGAAGTGGGTCCTTTGATTAGAATGATAACCGAACTCAATGTTTGGCCCGGGACTGGCGCTGCCGTTTGCATTTGCATTTAATTGCATATTTGCCTATACGAGCACTAAAACTTGTTACCTTTTCAATTCTTGTTACCTGTAAATAAACGAACCAGCCTAGTCGACAGCTCGGGCCAAAACTTTGCTCATTAGTAAATTTTATGGCGCGAGCATATGGTGCACTCGTGGAAAACATAGCTAACATACAACATGAGTAGTTTTCTGTTCTTGGCTCTTGGCTCTTGGCAGTTAGTTAGAATATTTAATTACTGATTAATTAACTTGGCAGCATTAGCTCCATTCATTGGGCATTGCCATTGCCCTTGCCCTGGACGAGTCAAGCAAATTGAACTGGCGAGGATTTGCTAATTAAAAAAGTTTCCCAGCACATGAAAAGCGCAACGACAACAAGGTGTTTGCCTGTCGTCTCTTCTTGATCTACTTGGCCGTTTGCTGCACAACTTTTGACATTTATTGACAGCAGTGTACACATGCGTTAACGGTCCAGTATAGTCCTTTTTCGCTTGAACTAGAGACTATGGGTTTTTATAAATAGCTTGGCAAAAGTTTGGACTATATACTGTTCGCCTCCGAAGGCGACTAGAGCTTTGGCCTCTCTTATCTATTTATGTATTTTATCTGGAACCTGAGACCCTTAGGCAATTACACACTTGCTTGTTTTGCGTCTATTGATTGGCTTTCTGCACAGGTGTCCGACTCATGGCCCGCCTACGGCTGTCGGTTGTCTGAAACATGACCGCGCCTTGTGCTTTCAGACCTGAGCCTTGTCAAATTACCGCAGCTACTCCATCATATTTAATTCAAGACCTGGCAGGTGCAGCCACCCAGCCAGCCACCCACGCACATCAGACTTTCTATGTGCATGTGGAGCTGGCTGTGTTTTGCTGCTGACATGAAGGAGCGTAAATTTATGAGCGAATGCTCAACTTTGCCATAAATGTTCATCATAATGTGACACAATTTCCTCAAGATTTAACGCCGCATCAACCCAGGCGTCGAGCCATCGAATGAGCTTAAGGAATTGGAATGCGAATGGGCATGGGTAGGAGGCATGGTTAGGGGGCATGGGTAGGGGGGGCATGGGTAGGAGTATGCGAATGTCATGGCCATTGTGGCATACCCCTTGTGCAATTCTCATGCCTCATAAAGTCGCAAGGCGCATAACTCGTTTTACTTTTGCTTCCGCACAGCGGCTGATGGCAGCTGACATAAATTTTAAAATGAAATAAAAATAATAATATTATAAGAAATATACATTTTAGCTGAAGTCGAGGCGTTGACATACGCGCACTTCTGCACATATAGATATATCTTATGTGGATAGACATAGCATTGGTTCTTATCAACCAGAGAGTGGGCGTGGCAGATGGCACTGAGTCCTGACGGGCAATCACAGTTCGTGCGATGACTGTGCCCTAAGATGCTGTCAGGAGGCGACAACAACAGCAGAGATTGCAATTGCTCTATGTGTGGGTGTGTGTGTTGGTGTGTGTATGTGTGTGTTGGTGTGTGTGTGTGTGTTGATATGTAATAACATAAGCGTGCGTCTGACAAGCATAAGCACCGCTGCTGTCACTGTCACAGCAGCAGCACCAGCAGCAGCAGCAGCAGCAGCATCAGTGCCTGCCAGCAATGCGTGTTATTACACCGCGCGGCATACTTTTAGCGCCACTCAAAGCACATTTCACTTTCATTGTGCGTGTGTGTATGTGTGTAAATAAAAGTTGAATTATGACAAAAGGCATGCATCAGGCAGCAGCAGCAGCAGCAACAACAACAACAACAATAATAAGAACTATGGCCTGATAATGCGCACTTCACTGACTTGGCTCGACTTCAAGCGTGTGTTTACGTTTAACATGTCGTATGCGCAATTTGTGAAATATGCGAGCGCCTTCCCAGCCAACATGAGCAATAACTTGCTCCAGCACGAGTGTGTGTGTGTGTGTGCGTGCGTGTGTAGTGTGTGAGTAAGCAATTAGTTGCCTTTTCAGCTGAAATAAAAGCAATTCGGATGAGAGTTCTCTGTGTAGGTCGGGCGGAGGCGGAGACAGACGCGGAGGCGGAGACGGAGGCAGCGTTAAACAAACAGCAGCTCATTAATATCCTTTATGCGTTTATTACAGCACCCGGCAGCATCTTATGAAAAAGATTAATAAATGCGCAACGGCAAACATAACAAAATAACAAAATGAACAACAGGAAAGGAAGAAAAAACAACACTAATTAGTTGAACAATGGCTAAAACCTAACGCATGGCCGTTCAAATCAATCAGACAATGTTATATTATTAATAGCCAGAAAACGTTCGACAAAATCATTTATTAACGCCCCTTAATGGCCATAATTCGCGAGTATCCAATAAGCTTACGGCGATTACGTTTGCCCAATAATATCATATATTTTAGGTGGATTTTTGCATAAATTTGGTCAGCTGACATTTTGGCCTGAATTATTTTGGCTGCTTTTCAGCTTAAATAAATAAATACGTTTTTTTTTAGCATTTTATTTGTAATTTGTTTTTATGTCACTTTGGCCTATTTCCCTTTTTTTCGCATTCAAAACGTAAATTCGTTTTATTAAGCCGAACTCATTCATTTGCGCTTTTTACCCTTTGGCTGCATAATGGCTACAAATCGGGCAAAGCAAACCTGTGCAAAATGCTTTAAAAAGTTGAGCGTGGATATCTGGTTGCACCAAGAGCAGATTTACATGCATTTCACATTGGCCATAACAGCATTTAGTTTCGTTATTCATATAAAGAGCTGGTGCAATGTGAAAAAAATATAATATGATTTAAATCCTTTTAAGGGATTCTAGTTTAAGTGATAATTAAATTTTGATAAAAGTTAAAGTCCAGCATTGATAGTTTTGACCAAGCGGGAGGTAATGCTATTACCGAAAAGTCTATTTCCACAGCTGTTAGAAACTATTGATGATATTCAAATTTTGATACAAGATTTGCCTTTTATCTGTTACTGAACTACATAGCTAAACATTCTAAAACAACTATTTGGCTATGCAGTCAGCTCATAACTAGCGTCCTTCATGAACTGACTCTGCTCAATGATTTACTCTGGGCGCTTTTACGCTTGCAAGCTAAGAACTTTGAAGGAGCTGGTGACAGCTAAATTTGGAGTAGCTTTTGCCGAAACAGCACCAAAATTTGAAGTTACTTAAGCCAGCAAAGCCGAGGCAGACATTTGTATGAGTTGATATTTCCTACATAATGTCCTTGCTGAGCCATTAAAATAAAGTCAGAAATAATTTTACATTTTAAATTATTGTTTTTCATTCCAATTTTGTTTTCCTACTGCTATTATTTGATGATTAAAGAATTAAGTTAATTTGTAGTGACTTTTCTGTGCTTAGTCTTGGTCTTAGTCTGTTTCTTAGTCAGTTTCTTAGTCTGTTTCTTAGTCTATTCCTTAGTCTACTTCTTAGTATGTTTATTAGTCTGTTTCTTAGTCTATTCCTTAGTCTACTTCTTATTCTGTTTCTTAGTCTATTCCTTAGTCTACTTCTTAGTCTGTTTCTTAGTCTGTTTTAATAGACTTAAGTCTTGGCAAATACTAAAAATTTAAATTTAAGATACCGAATGCAGACTAAATACTATAAAAATACTAAGACTAAACTCTAACAATTTGAAACTAAATCAAGTTTTAGTTTCCATATAATAAAAGCAATATCTTAACGCCTTAATTATAGTTGCCAAACTTTGTTAGCCAATTCTTAAATTTAATTTGTCCTTGACTTTGTGACTAACTAAAGTTTGTGGCTCGGGTCACAGTGCATCTTTAAGTTTGACTTTTATAGTAAAATGCCAAATACAAACACTCTTTGGCTTTGGGACAGGCGCCCGTAAGGGGCAATTGCCAAAAGCTGCGGCCTCTGCTGTCAGTCACAGACCACCCCGAATTCACTGTAACATGGAAGAGCATCCGCACACACACACACACACACTCCACGCAGCCAGCGTGTTGCTCTGACAGCTTCATATAAATAAAGCGGGCGTACAGACACAGTGAGATATACATATGTATGTAGATAAAGCTGCTATTGGTGCTCCTGGTTGCTGTGTATCCTGGTGATGCGGTTGCCCAAAATCTACCTTAAATTTGACAACATGCGGCAGTCGGCCAGGTGGCGCAGCTGTCTCTGATATTCAGCCAGACGGCCCAGTCCTCACACCGACAACCCTGCGGGTGTCAATCAGAGCGCTGTCAAATTATGTATTTAAAGAGCCCGCTGGCTTAAAGTTTTCACAGCGGCTTTGTTGAACTTTTGTTTAATATTAATGAGGCGGCATTTGTCAGCGATGAAATTTTTGCAATTTAAATTAACATCAGCTGCAATTAAATTAAATGTTTTTAATTTACCAAAATATTTGCACGTGGCATGCACGACCCGAGCCCAAGTATTCCCCCCCTCCTCCCCGTCCCTTTAGCGATCAGCCCCTAGCCAAGCCCCAAATTTGAATTTAGATTGGAAGTTAGTTTGGCAACGGGCACCCCACGGGGCATACCCTTTGAGCGGCGTCTAATCCTTCAATTAATATTCTTCGGCGCCCCACAACAGCAACAACAATTGACCAAATGTGACCCGAAACCCGTCTTCAGCATTTGCCAACCCTTTTCGTGGCTGGAATTTTTGTGTGTTTTCGCTCGCAATTATTTAACGCTTGCCGCCATTTTTTATAAATTTCTTACTAAACTCGTAATTTATCTTTAAAATTGAGCGATGTTCGCCGTTCACATCGTGTTGCTCACATCGCTAAATGTTTGCCTTAAGTTTCTGCCTGTCACCTGCTTAGCTCGCCACACTGCAACCTCATCCAATGTAAACAAAGGTTAAAGCAAAGCCAAGAGTGCCACCTGCTCGGTGCGGTGGGCGTATCATCAGAACACATGACCCAGTCAAAGCAGCTGTCCCAGCCCACTCTCTGTCTCAGAGTGTGGTATGTGGTCGTTGTGTTTGGTGTCAGTTGCTGACTGACTCTGTTTGTATTTCATTATTTATTCTCTTATCAAGACGTCTCCAGCTAAAAGCCCAACACAACAAATAATTAATTATGCGCTCCCCCCACCCTTATCGAGGACACACTGCTAGTTGCACACACGGCGTATGAGCATTTCTTTTTTTTTTTTTTTGCAGACAACAACATAAACTCCAACTAAGCCACTTTTGACAGCTGGGAATTCACTCACTCCCGCCACCTGGCGCTCGGCCAGCAGCAGAAAATTCATGCATCTTGTTTTCATATTAATTAGCAAAGTAGACAAAGCGCCAAGCGTTAAAGAATCAAATTAAATGTAAGTAGACGAATCCGCGGGTCAAAGACTGAAGCCCTTCAAGGCAACCGCGACCGACTCTAGGGTGCATAGGGAGCTAATTGGCAGCAGCTGCTAGTGTAGGGAGTGGAGTGGGGTGTGCGATAAAAGAAGAAAAACAAAATAACAATTCAATAAATATTCATAAATATATAAAATGACAGAAATGCATTTGTGTTTTCCATTTTCCATTTTCCCATTTCACAATTTCGCATTTCGCTTTTCGCATTTGGCCATGCGAGTCGAAACTGAAAGTTGATTTTTAATTAGCTGAGCTAAAAATAAATTGCACAAACGTGTCTGGCATTTGGTAGGAGCTGTGCAGCGCCGCGCTCCGCAGATTCTTGACATATTGCCAACAGCTGCAAATGCTAGGGAGCAGCCGAAGTGGGAGTGAGAGTAGCAATGGAGCGATGGCTGAGGCGTTACCACGCGTCATTTAGTGGAAATGCATTTGGGGCGCTTTCAAGCGCCTGCCAGCCTGCCTGCTTGACCCAGGTCAAACAGCTGGGCGGCTAGCGGAATTTGAATTTATTCAATTCATACGAGTGGGTTAGCGGCATTCGCGCTTAGTTATCGTTATCGGCCACTTAGGCGACTCTGCCAGCCAAAAAAGTAAACAATTTAATGTATAAAGTTTTTGGTCGCAGCGCAAAACAAGCCACGGCTGGCTGCCTGGCTGCCAAACTGCCACACCCACAAAAACACACACACACACACACACAGAGCATCCGAACCCTATGGGGCTGAATAACAAGCCAAAGTTTTTTGGGCAATCATTAAAATTCATTTCCTATCGACAGTCAGCAAAGACACATACACACACACACATGCATACGCTTGTTATAGATGACGCAATTTAGTTTGAATATCTATGGCAGCAGCCACAATCTATATACATATATATATATATATCTCCATTGATATGTATATGTGGCAAAAGCTACCCATTTTGATGTTTTCGTTGCTTTTGCTCTGTGTGTGTGTGTTTTCACAAGTGCCTCGCAGCGATTTGAATGCGGCAATTCCTTTTGAATTGATCCCAAAAGTGACCTTTGATTTTCGATACGATTCCAGTCATTTTCACATGGCCAGGGCCAAAAGTCTCCAGTGACTTTTACTAGCAACACACACTCACACACACACACTCACACACATATATATAGATGTGAACAGCTTCCATAGGAACAAGAGCCATTTTGTTTGTATAGTTTAAGTGCCCGCATTAGTGGCGCATATAAATTTTGTCGCTCGGCAACAACAACAAAGGCAAGAGTAATATCAGCGAACAGCGACAACGACAAAAGCGATGAAACGAAGCGAAAATCAAACTAAAACTTCGCCACATGAAAATCATAATTCAAACGTTGAAATCAGCACACAGATTGCCCCTGTCCCCATATATGTATGAGTGTATGCATATTTAAGCGTGTGTGTGTGTGTGTGTGTGTGTGTGTGTGTTTGTGCCTTTGATTGTTTAGTGCTTGGTGTGTGTTTGAATACACAATGGAAACTATTGAAAATACGTAAAGCCTCTTTGGTTGCCTGCCTAGCGGCGTGTCCTTGTGCTGCTTCTGTGATTTCTGTATGCCTGCTCAGGTCCCGCCCCGTCCCGCCCCATTTACCCCCTTAACTGTGCTGTGCGAGTCGGGCTGCGCGCGTGTACGTTTTGTTTTATTGCCAGGCTGACTCGTTGGCAGGATTTGCTTTTTGCAAACACTTTCCCCGGTAGCACTGGGCTCTGTTTGGAGTTTGGCTGTAGAGGGGCATCGCTTGCTTTGCAGCCCATTGTGTGGGGATAATCGAAGCCATAAATAACAGGCGCGAACGAGTTTTTTTTCTTTTTTTTTTTTTGTTTGGTTGGCTAACAGCAGTAACAACAGCCATGACAAAAGCAGCAACAACATCAATAAGCCCACGATAACAAAAGTGCCAAAAGTGACAAACACCGGGCAACTGTCAAGCTGTCCACGCTTGCCGCCGCTGCAGCCCCTGCTGCTGCCCCTTGGTGGGCAACTCGTTAGCAAATCCAATTTGTGCGTGTATGTCAACAGTTTCGATGCAGCAGCAGCAGCAGCAGTAATGGTAAATGCTGCAGTAGCTGATGTAACTGCTGCCCCAAAAATGTTGCGCACCCGCAAAAACAAAAACCAAAAAAAAAAAAAAAAATTTACAAATCGCACGCGACAAAAATCGCGTGCGTCACTGGGTGACACACTTTCCCAATCAGTTGGGTGCTGTTGTTGTGGTCTTTTTTTTTTTTTAGTTTTTTTCTTATAAATCAATTAAAAATTTACATTTCATTCACACAATAAATAATTTGCATAATAGCCACAAACCGCACACAGGCACACGCACCCCAAACAAACAGCCAAACGTCCAAGCTAAGAGCCCGAACGGGCTGTTCCGACTGGGCTATATACTGTTTTCAAGCTCTTTTCTTACATTTGTCTATATATATCAAGAATTTAGCTGTTATCAGTTGGAATTGTTAAGATCTACAAAAGTGATTCGAGCTATAATAGGGGCATTCCTGAGTGTTAATAATACTATATTTAAAGCCGACTGAATTTACATTCAAATCCACATATACTCTTTATCCCCTTGCAACTCTAGCGTATAAATTATTTATATGATATATATAAACAAAAAATTATAACTGTAGTAAGCAACAATTTTCAATTAATTAAAGCGCCAGCTTAAAACAATTTGTTATTATTGCAGGAACAAAAAAAAAAAGAAATATTTTCCATACTTTTTGCCACATTACAAATGTTTGGCTTTAAATGTTTACAGCTCTGGCTTTAAAGAGAGATCCATGAAACGCGCCTCTGATTTAATTCACTCAATTTGTAGCACAAAAAAAAAAGCAATTCGAATATTTTAAAACTGGCTTCCTGTGAAATGTTAATCCCAGCGGAAAAAGTCAACAAAATGTTGAGAATTTTTTTTATAGTGAGCATAAATTATTTTTTTTTTTATTTTTTAATTTTTTAGTTAATTAATATTTAAATTTAATTATAACAATTTTTAAAGTCTTTTTTTTTTTAATAGAATTTTAATAATAATTTATTTATTATTTCGGTGAGTTATCAAATGCCTTTTATTTATGTTTGTGGACTGATAATTTTAATAAATGAAGCATTAAATATTTTTGTTGAAATTTATTTTCATTTTTCAATAGCAGCTTTATTATTTTAGTCTATCTGCTCTCTCTCTCTCTCTCTCTCTCTATTGGTATTTAAATTGAAAATATTTAAAAAATGTGTTCAACATAAAAGTTATTTGACTTTTCAATTATATTTTTAAAAAGTGAACAAAGAAAATTATAAAAAAATGTTAAAAGTTCTTTAGCGCCCACATTTAACTTAACAAGCCAATTCAATACTTAAAATAAGTTTTCTTGTTTTCAAATCACATGATTTTGCTTTTAGATAAATTTTTGCTGTCTTACAGATACAAAGGATATTATAGATACTTGTATACACGCTTGCCACAAGAGCAAGAAGCATAGCGAGTTAATTTTAGACCTGGGGCAAGAAGAACATTTTCAGAGTAGCGTCTAAGAGCACGAGTTACATCTGTCTGGAAGCAACTTATGAAAAGCCGTTTGAATAATATAAAGAGCAGATGTTGATTGTAGGCAACTTTAAGATAAATAACTAAAGTAAGAGAAGAAAAGTTTGGAGAAATGCAATAAAATAATATTGAAATAAAACAAAATTAGCCAACTACTATTGCCAGAGCAACGGCATTAAAAGACATTCAAATATATTTATCTATGCGCAAATTGAGTTCAAATGCAAATGCTAATGGAAACACACAAACACAAACAAAAGTATCTGTAAGCACAATCACATTTGTGTAAACAATTTATTCAGCATTTATTTGAATCTCAAGATATTTAACAGCCAAGACAGAAGCAGATATTTGCGTGTTTTGGTTTCACTACCAGATTTGCGTAGAGCATATTTCGAATTGAATGAGCCATTTAATAAATAAAATAGATTTCTGGTGTCTGAATTCATTCATGTTGGTCAAAGGAACATCTCTCTTTATTCGATTGTTTTTACAACAGTTGCGGTTGCCCATGCCACAGGCAAGCCAGCTGCCCGAATTGACAGTGAGTTATGGCAGTATCTGGTCAGCATCAGCCTGAGAGAGCCTTAACAACAACATAAGCACATGGTTATAGAGCAGAATATGCATATAGCTCATAAGACAGCCTGCCGCTAGGCTGCTGCTGACATTTCCCGAAAGAAAAATAGACAAAATGATTTATGAATCGTTGACTACCTACGCGCTTTGCTTTTTATAAATGTCTAACATAAAATCATAAAAAATGAATGAGTGTGAGAGTGAGTGGGAGAGTGAGAGAGTCCTTAGACCCGCCGAGCAAATTTAATTGTCGCCTGTCTTCAGTGCAGTAGGTAAATGTTAATAAATGTCAAAATTCTGTCCACTCAACTGACACATTGAGCAACGAGCTCGCGTTAGGCATTGTGAAATTGTGAAATTGTGATTGTCGTGCCATAATTTCACATAATTTATGAGTTTTCAATTTATCATTTTTGCTGCTTGCCTGCTGCAGATTGCCTAAAGCTGCAGCCACGATTTGTAATGCGGCCCCAAATGTCAAATGTTTCATTGAGAGATGGAGAGAGAGTGCGAGAGTGGGGGCGTGTTGCACATGAGGCACACATGTTGAGCTGAGCTGTGTGGGAAGCTGTTGCGTCTTGTGGCCTAAGCTCTACTTAGTACCGGCAAATAACTCGCAAGCCTCCATAAAATATTGCCACTTGTCATCGATGAAGAAAGGGGCAGCCACTTTCCCATCATTTCGTTCTCATGTTCTGCTTGTCATTAAAGTCGTAAGCAATGTCATGTTGCTGTCAATTTTTTCCCCAAAAAAAAAGACCCGTGGAATTTGCGTTATGTCTGTGACAACTGTCAACTGTCTTGAGTGCGCGTTTAGTGCTCAGAGCTTGGAGCTCGGAGCTTATCGGGCCGTAAAGCCCACAGCTCAGTCACCTACTTGTGCTCGAGCAGTGCGAAACACTTGTGCGGCTGCACCTAATTAGAGCCAGCCCCTTAAGTTACTTGGCTGACAAATTCAGAGTCGCAATTCCATTTGGCTATGTCAACGTAAATTTACATTTTTAGGGCGCATTAAAAAAGGGCTCACGGACCATGGAATGTGGCCGTTCAGCTCGGCGTTCGTTTGCATAACATGGAATATGAAGCGAGCGCAAAGTGTCTAAAGATAAGAGAAGTTACGTAAGACTCGCCGCAAGGATTAAACGTTCCTAACAGGATTAACAAACTATGAGGTAGTATATTAGAGCAGCAGCTAAAGCCAAGGAAACTCACAGGATGTCAACTGTTCAGGCTTGTTCGAAGCAAAGTGCTTAACCCCTAAAATTTTGCTAAGAAATGAAACACTTCGTGGATTTTTGCTTAGTTGTTGTAGTGATTGCAATGCCAAAACTTTTGCGGAGTTAAACTAATTTCATAATTATGTTTATATTCTGAATCAGTCTATAAACTATATAAGTTAATGATGCGTATCAATAGCTGAGTCGATTTAGTTCTATCACTGTGTAGGTCTGTCTATCTGTCTGAGTGAATCACTCGAAACACCTTCTATAGCACGCTCAAATGAAGTTTGTTTTCAAGTCATCGATCATAGAGCTGAAAGTGATTAACCTCAGCTTGTTTAAGGATACCTCGGAAGCTTCAAAATGCCGTGCATAGGTTAGCCTAATACATGCTTATGTAATGTCTTGTATTCTTTGCTGATTAACTGCAATGAACACAAAACAAAACAAGCTTAATATTCAAATATCTCCCAGTAGAGCTCAATTAGCTTATTCTGTTTGATGGCAAATAATGATGAATAAAAGAAATGTGTTTGACTTATAGGGAATTGCAAATTCATATAATGCAAACATGGAATTTGCATGAATTAATTCATGTTTAACAAGTAAAATTCAAAGTTTATAAAAACTCTTAATAACAGCCGATGGCAAGGCCTTTGTACACTGCAAATCTACTCATGTGAGTATGTATATGCATATATATAAGTATGTGTGTGTGCGTGTGTGTGTGTGTGTGTGCGTGTGTTATGCTTTTATTCAAAAGACTTGTAACTTTGTTAAAAGAGTTTCGACATTTGTGCACATTCGTAACAGGCGCATTCGAAATTGGCAACGGCAGTTAAAAACATTAGCATACTTTTGAGCGCCCGCAAAGTTTGTTGCTGAAGCAAATTAACCTTGAAGCAGCAGCAGACGATAGACTCAGAGACTGAGAGAGAGAGAGAGGGAGGGCGTGTGTGTGACAGCGACAGCGATAAAGAGATGTAGATTATTATGCAAATCTGTATCTATGGCTTAAACAATGGCAGCCTTGAAAGGCTCTTTCAAATGCCTGCGGGCCATGATGTTGCCTACTGCGAGCTTTACGGGCTGTTACAAAATTTATTAATTTTTAAGGCAACGCGTGACGTCAGCTGATAAGGAATATGCTCAACAAAATCAATAAGCCGCCGTGGCTGCTGCTGCCGCTGCTGCTGCCTCTGCTGCTGTGGCGAGTATTTTGCATGATTAATGAAACCACGTAATTGATTACACGGCCACGCCCCAAGTTCGAAGCTCGTCCCATTCCTATAAGCATAAATTGCGTAGCTTCGTGCAATGCTTTGCAACCTCAAAGACTGCGACAAAATAGCTGATTGATGCGTCTCTGACTCGCACAATGACTCTATAAAGAGTCACACACACACACACAGGGACTTGGAGATAATCGTTGACGCACATGCGTGTGACACACACACACACACACACACACACATGCAAAGAAAAGACCTGTGCAATGCGTTGATGCTGCCTGTCATTGGCTTGAGCTTGGCGCTGTCATCGACGTTGGGCAAAATGACATTGCAGCAGCAAACTGCAAGCAGCAAGCGACAAACAGCAGGCAGAGGCATGCGGTTGTAGCAGGTTTCAGTTTCTGGATCTGGCTCTGGCTCTGACTCTGGCTCTGAGTCTGGCCTGGCTCTGGCTCTGGCTGAGGCTTTGGTTATTTATGCTTATTTTCTATGCACACACGTACCGACTCATCAGCTATAAAAGCAAATGCCAGAACAAGACAGGCAAAGGCACTACAGACTACAGACAAGAGTCGATGCGGATCAGAGGTAGCCTGAAAGTGGGTGTGGGTGTTGCTGTGGCTGTGGCTGTGGGTGGCTCTATCTATGCTTTGTTGTAGCTGCTCATGCAGGCGCACAATCATCAATCAAAATCAAAAGCCAAAGCCAAAGCACTTCTGACATTAATTTATTCAAAAGGGATACAAGCAGTTTGCAAGACAGCAGGGAAGTGCCGTACACACACACACACACACACACACACATTTGTGTGTATCTGTGTATGTGTGTTTGGCATCTGTGTAGCTCTTCAATTATAAGCACACACACATACACACACATAAGCGAATAGTTATTCAATTTGAAAACAGCAACACGCAAAATTCGCACGAAAATTTCAATAAATATTCGTTGGCATCGCGCAGAGTTTTTAATTAATATTTATAAACGATAACTGAGTGAGAACACGCTTTGCATAAATCAAAAGCATTTGAATAATAGATACGAATTATGCATTTAATTAAGATTTGCCACAGCTCTCGACGCAAAAACAAACAATTTTCCAGTCGTTTTTTTGTTGTTTTCATCTCTCATCGATAGCGGCGCATTGTTTTCTACGCCATGGCTGAAATTTTGATTTCTTTCGCTTGCAACACTTCGGAGGGAAGCAAAATAGAAAAAATAACAGATAAAAAAGGAGAGAGCAATACCCAAACGGCAGACGAATTCAATCTAAATGCAAATGTTCGCCTTGTGCTTTTTGTTCACGACAACTACAAACACACACACACACACATAGAGGGAAAGCTGTGCTAGTAGCTCTCCAGCTGCCCCTGCTGCTCCTACCTTTCATGACTTGGCAGCAAAAGAGACAAGCAGCAACTGCAGGTGAAATCGCAACACAGAAAGTCAATTAGGCGACCGCCGCTAATCAAAGTCGCTTGCAGATTTCGTGACCGGCAATGCGATAGCTAAATGAAAAGGCAAAGGCAAAAGGCGCACAAGGCTCCAAGGGATGTGTGTGCTCATTAATGGCCAATGGCTGCTTGGCCATGTTAATACATGCTATGCAATTCAATTCAATGGCTTATATGCTTCGCTTGTTCTTCTATGGCTTTAAAGACACATAAAATTTTACAAGCGCCGTTCGATATGTTCGACTTGTATGCAGCAAACACTCAATACAAAGCTCATATGTGAGCGTCTGTGTCTGTGTGTGTGTGTGTGTGTGTGTGTGTTTACGCTCAAGTATGCTTAACAAAGGGATCAGCTCGTTTATTCATGCTTGGTTCATTTACTCCCCGACATGGACGCTGTGCAAATTGATAAATTATCGTCGAGCAGACGCCCACCGCTGTGCGCTCACTTTGGACCATAAATTGCATGCAATTAGCCAGGCGAAAACAATTAGCCCCATGCGATAATCATATTTTTTATTGCAATAATTGAGTTACAAGTCGCTTAGCAGACGCTCAGCCAAACGATAAGCATTTATAAGCTCAACATGCTCAACATCCAGGTCAATGTGTTTTAATTGAGATGCTGCAATAATTTTCCAGCTAAATCGTCTTAAAATCGCAGCACGAGCTCGTAATTTGTTACTATTTTTATATTTATATATCTGCTTCTTTTTCGTCTACTGTTGAAGGAGACTCAAGTATATGCAAATTCCGTATATCAGAGAGACACTTTGATGGCATTAGAATTACAAATATCATTTGCCAGCATATCTGCCTAGCAATGGCAATGGCAATGCCAATGGTAACCGCATCGACAACAACAACAACCTACAAACCGCAGACCCAACAGAATTACGAAAGCCTCCCTCTCTCTCTAAGCGAGCTCGCGTAGTAATAGATGCAAAATAAATATGTAAAATCGTTCGACTGGCGCGGCAGAAATACATAAATCAGATGAGAAAAGTTAAAATTAAATGCAAACATTGGCAAGAGACGGCGACGAAATTGAACTTTAAGCTGAACGAGGAATGTGGCACGTGGAACGTGGAGCGTGGAGCAGGGCATGGATTGGGGGAGTACTGCCTCAAGGTATCCAGCAAGACAGCAACTAGGCGCCGTCAGACGCCAGCTGCCTTTGGCTGCTCCTCATTAAAGCAAGCATCGAAACGAAACGTCGATAATTTGCAACAATTTGCATGCTACGTGAGAATGTTGCCGTCGCTGCTGCTGCCGCAGCCAACGCAATGCAATGCAACGTGGCAACAGTGACAGCTGCACTTGGCAAACACTTGGCCAACATTTTGGCATTGAGTCGGGCGGGGGTACGTGTGCCAGGCCCAGGCCCAGGCCCAGCTTTTAATTGGAAGTTGAAGGCAAACACGCCGCCATTCCGTAAATTACGTTAATTGGCTAAAGTGCACAGATTTTCATTTTCATTTGCATTTGCGTTCATTGGACAAATGCATTTATTGCTGGCATTCATTGCTGGCGCACGTGACCCTTAACCGATTACCAAATTATACTACACCTTTTGCGTAATAGCAACGAGCTGTATTAGACATACTATAACTGACGAAATATGGTATAAACTACCTTAGAGATGAACCATATTGCAATATATATGCTGATCTCTCAGAGCGGTTTATGCGACATACTGATCAGAAGACAGCAAGATAACTTGAAAGGAACTACTAAGCTCTCTCTCCCTCAATTCTGTGGGTGCTGTTGAGCTTCACAATCGAAAAGTTTAGTAAATAGTATATCCAAATATTTTCATACCAATAACATAGTATATATCATTTATGAATTACTCAATAACTAAACTATTAAATTGAATATTTTATTCTAGACTCAAGAGAAACTTATTCAAAGAATTGAAGGAGAATGTTCAGCTCGTTATATATAAGCTAGATTGAAAGCTGGGTTAAGAGGCTTGTAAGTAAGCTCAACCTATCTCAACTCTATCTCAGTGAAAGATTTGTAAGAAATTTTAAAAAGTTTGTCTGTACATCTATACATATATATCGGCGAACGGGCTTATAGAGATTATTTAAGGTTTTTGGAAGACAGTATGACTTGGCCTGAGTGCAGCGAGTCTCTGCACTGCAAGCTCAGACTTAGACTCAGACTGCTTATTTGCCACGTCAGCTGAGCATATTCTCATCTGTCAAAAACCTATATTAGTGTTCACTAATAACCAACTCAAACAAATTATACAACAATCCTTCTAACACTGTTATAACTATCGATAAGAAACTCTATACCAATACTTATCATATCACCAATATATATATTAATATTAAAATATTATAAATATGTATATATAAATAAACATTTTCATCGTTGGTTACTTAAACCTATTGCCCTGTTTAATAATTATTCACAAATATACTTAAGGCAGTGGGAAAATGGAAAATAAAAACTGTGCTGAAAGAGAAATGCCTGAATGCAACTGCATCTGTGAAATGCTATAGAAAAATTCGATGGAAAACAACATCTTTTCTATTTGACTTCTGACATTCTCCGCACTCCCTTTTTGTTTTTTTCTTCTGAAATTTAATTCAGATTAAAGCTATGCTTCAAATACCTGATACACAACAGATTTTCTTATAGTTTTCAATTAATTGCACGTGCAAATCAAATAAAATATATCAGCCAAAAGATAAAAATTCTTGTGGCCATTGCCGAACATTATTGCTGTCATTTAAATGAAATTTCACATTTTGTTTGCATATTTGTTGTATTTTTTATATGACAATAACTTTATTTACCTGCGCTACGCTCTGCCCCTGCCCCTTCCCCTTTTCTCTATATATATATATATATATATATATATTTATTTAGTGGAGCATTTATTGGAGCTTAGCTTTAAAATTTATTATGCATAAAATGACAACAGAAATTCTAATAAAATGTATATTGAAAGTTTTATTGTTTAGTTGGACGAACACACACAAACACAAGCCAACTGACTTTCACACACACACACACACACACACACACATACATATATACAATTGTATACATACATTATTTGCATTTTCATATAGTCAACATTTTATGTCTGTTGTTGTTGTTGTTGTTGTTGTTGCTGCTTGAAGCAATTTCTAAAAAATTCAATTTTTCTATGCATCGAACAAAATTTTGAATTTTTTTGTTGTTTCGTTTAGTTTAGTTTTCTCTGTCTGCGGCAGGCTCCCAACCATATATAAGCAAAATAACTGTTTTTATATACATTTGTGTGTGTGCGTGGCTTTTGTTCATATTTTTGGCGGAATGCGTGTGTGTGTGTGTGGGTGTGTGTGTTATTTTTCTATTCGTTTTAATAGACTACACTGCGGACTCGACTGGCTATAGGACTTAGGGCTGGCGTCGGTGCTGGCGTCGGTGCTGGCTTTGGCAAATATCCTGCGGCACTAGCATTCACATTCATATGAGTTTATCACATGGTGAGGGTACACTGGATTTAGTGATTTGCTCGTTTGTATGTATAAGTGCGGCATATGTGTGTGCTTACAGCTGCTATATATGTGTGTGTGTGTGTGTGTGTCTTTCTGTGTGTGTCTGCAGGAAAATTACATATACAAATGGTGATTTCACTTTTTCTTTGCCTTGCAGGCGTGGCATAAGACGTCGAGAGGCGCTTAGCTGAACTTAGCCAAAGACTTTGGCTTTAGCCTCGGTTCGCCGACTACCAGCTGCTGGCTTGTGGCTGCTGGCTGGTGGCAGTCGGATTGCGGCTGCTCTGAGACGTTTGTATGCCAGGTAACCAAAAGTGGTCTTAAGGCAATTGCCTGGGCACTAAATCTCTGAGCTCCTCTGGCTTCTGGCTGCACCATGTCAGCATTGCTTTATCTTTAGCACACGTAAAAAAAAAGAAGAAGTAAATAGAGGCGAAATGAAATACTCTCACTATTAAGACTGCCAAGACAAAGAAAGATTATGAAGCAACTATTTGACTTTAGTTTTGGTTTATGAATTTCTTCAAGTTTTGTTTCATTCAGTTTTTGATTCGATTAAGTTAAATAAAGATATGTTGTGCATAGATTATATATCTATGTATACCTAATGAAGTCTATCTTAGATATCTATATCAAAATGTGTAACTTTCTTATATGCAATGCTTGCGCTTAAAGTCATTATATCTGGAGAGTTAAGTTTTTTTAAAGAATTTTAATGAAAATTCGAAAATATCAGTTCGAATTGGGTTAGTTAAAAACACAGTTTTGTAACCTTACGGCAAAACTAATAACCATTCCTAACCCTAAGCACATTGAAAATGCAAATTCAATACGATAATATGAATTCGTCTTTTAAGCATTGTTTGAATACTGTTAAAGTTGGGGAATATAATGAATACAGAGATTTTGTATATTTCGGATTTTGGATACCTTCCCCACTTTCCACAAATTATCAAGAAAAAGTACTTCAAATACTAGGCACTGATCTGGAGGCCATCATTAAGCCATTAACATTCGACGCATTTAGAACAAAAGTTTTTCAACTATCAAGTTCCCATGGTAAACCCCATAGGCACGGCTCAAGCTGTAGGCAGAGAGTGTGTGCATGTGTTCTATGTATGTATGTATGTTCTATGTATGTATGCATACATACATAGAAGAAGCGTAGAACGATTGTACTATAAGCTGTTCTCAGAGTTCTGGGTATCTCTGAGTCGGGCAGTCCCGACTAAAGCACTCTTACTCTTGTCTAATGTAAGTTTTTATATATGCCAGGTTCAGATATCCAATAAAATGTTCAGAGATCTGTTTTAGTATAGTACTTATAGTATAATTCGATTAGAATTCCAATTGACTTTAAACTATAAAAATATTGTATTAAATCTTTAACAAACAAGCAACCTATATAAATTCTAAATACTTTTGTGAGCAATTTATCAAATGAAAACACTTTGCGTAACTGTATTTAAGCCATTTATTTTACAATGAAAGAAAAGCAAATTCATTCAGATAATTTACACACCATTGGCCATTCCAGTTTTGCATTAAAACTAAATTCTCTAAAGCTCAAATAAAATGAAAACAATTACATTAAGTTGAGTCTTAGTTTAGTTCTTAAGGATTTTGCTCTATAAGTTTGATAAGTGAATCTGAAGCAATATGAAAATAAAATAATATTTTTATTTTTCTTTTTCAAATTTCAGAAACTGTTTTAATGCTTTCAACAGGTTTCTTTCCAAAATGTGAGTCATGCTAATATATATTTATATTAAAAATCTCAGTTATTATATTTAGTTTAAGTAAAAATTGGCTTAATACAGTTAGCTAACTTTGGTATGATATATATCTTGATCAAACTAAAATTTTGTATTAAGAAGTAAAAGAGTTTTTTGATGTATTAAAATGCATTAGCAATCGAGCTCTATATAAAGATCTGGCTATATAATATAGAAACCCAATTTGTTATAATAAAGACTTAAAGATCTTCAATTGTTATTCTAGAACATTATATATTATTATACTATAATATTAAGTTCTAACACCTAAGTCTCTCAACCACTGCTAGGCATATTAGAAACCTTAATCTTCGTTTTCATTTAAGTTAAGTTTTCAACTCAGTTTTGTTATCTAACTAAAGGGCGAGTTCATAGTAAAGCGTTAAGTTATCTATAAAAAATTATTATTTATATAAACTCGAAAGCAAATTTATAAATAGAGCAATAAAATTATTGCAAATATAATTTATTCTTCTTAAAAAAATGATTTAAGTGCTACTGAGTTATAATAAATTTTCCTCTTCCTTTCAGCTTTTATATCAAAGTAAGACTGAAAGACTAAAATAACTAAAATATTTATAGCAGTATCTATATATATATATATAGATATATGTATATATGCATGTATGTCTGTATATAGGGTTAGTTGTTTATCTACCTTTGGCAAACTTACAAAATTATTGCTGTTCCTTAAAGCAAACGCCCCGAACATAAACTTGAACTTAATTCGCAAGTTTTAGCATAGAACTTTACGAAAATCCAGAAGAAAAAGTTTCGTCTTGGCTCTGCTCTGACTTCGGCTGCTTTTTGGTTGGCTAATCCCAGGGGCGGCGAGGCAAAGCGTTTTGCACTTTTACTTTTTATCCAACACACAAAGAGAGAAAGTCATAAAAAAAAAGAAGAAGAAAATCCAAGAATTTGACGAATTTGTTTTTGTTTTCGTTTGTTTTGTGTAGCTCGAGTTATTTTTGTTCTAATGCCAAAAAGATTTGCAGCTGCAGTTTGTAGCTTGCACTCTGCACTCGTATCTCTCACTCTCTCTCTCTCTCTCTCTTTCACTCTTGTTGCTCACTTATGCCAGACGTTGACAATTGTGATAAATTATGACAGCACGCGAGCGTTGCGGGTGTGTATGAATGCCAGCGATGCTTGGACTTGGGTTCACTCTGTCCACACAGACACAGACTCACACACACACGTATGTATGTGAGTTTCATTAATTTGCTTTACTTTTGTTCTCAGGTTTTTGCCTGGCAGCCAATTAATTGGCATGGGCGTTGAGGCGTGGCACTTGCCCAGCTAACTAATGACCGCGAAAGTGAATGTCGATTTCTATTGCTCAATCTAAGGATCTAAGGATCTGCACGCATCACTGACCGTTCCCGTTGGCTGTCAGTTGTTTGCTTAAGACGATTGTATTTGCGATTTCCTTTCATGTGTTGAATTTTTCACTTTTTATTATTTTTGTTTTTGTTTTGTTTTGCTATTCACTTTTATTTCGTACACTTATACACACGCACACACATACGCACGCACGCACAAAGCTCTTGCGAGATGAAAATCTTTCTTTTATGCTCGTCTTGTTGTTGTTGTTGTTGTTGTTAGCAGCAACAATTCTCGTAATCCGCTTTTGGCCTAAATTTCAATTCTTATTTGATTTTTTTTTTGCACTGCTCTTGTTGTTGTTGTTGTTGTTGTTGTGTGTGTTGCTCTTTGAGCAATTTTTTAAGTCTCCTTTTTTTTTTTTTTTTGCTGTTGGTTTTCCTTTTGCGTGTTTATTTTAACGCGAAATTACGACAAATGCTGGCTGCTGTCCCTAGACCGAATTGCTTCGACCGCTGCCCGTAGAACGCCGACTATTCGCACGCACTTAGAACCGGCTTGGGTTGGGGGTGGCGATTGTTAGGGTAGGCACACACACACCACACACACACGCACACACACACCTGACTACGCTCGCTGCGCAGCATCCGCGACAATGACAATAATTTGTAGAAGTGGCTTAAGCGCTATTAATTTTTTTTGTTTTTGCCTCTTTTTTTTGTAGCCCTTTGCCTAATTAGTGCATAAATTGTGAGCACTTGGGGCTTATTTAAGTTAAGTTTGAATTTTGTTTATGTTTTATATATATTTTTAAATTTATTGTTGTTGGCTATACACCCAAATAATGTCTAATTTGATATACTTTCGAACGATAAAGCACATTCAAGTTTTGTTTATCAAACGCGTCTGCGAAACCGACAGAAAACAATCCGCGCGCGTGTGCGAACGACTGTGAATACCACAAGCGAATGAGAGACTGAAGCGTCGCTGTCGACAGGCGCTGCCAACCAGATCGAACTTTCTGTTCGATGCAAATGTTCGATGCCGAACCAGGCCAAGTTGCAAGGCAAGCCGACATCGTTAATTTGAAATTTTTAAATTTGAATGAAAGAAACAGAAAATAAAACAAACAAGTTAATGATAATATCTAGCAATTATATACAATAGAATGTATATATGAAACAAGAGTCGAACATATATCTTAGATCGAAATTCATAGAGATGAATACAATTAACTGTATTTAAATCTTACTCAGCTCTCAGCATTTGTTGCTTAGCAAACTTCTTTCATATGCCAACAATACTATATCAATTGAATGCTATTTTTGTGACATTATTATATTTGATACATTTTATACATTAACCATTAACCCAAAGGAACCAACCAATATTAATGGACGAATGCTTAGCCCCAAATAGGATTAGTGCCATAGTAAATAATCGGCTGCTGTGTGTGAGAAATGTTTGGTCCATTAAATTATGTTAAGTGTTTGTTTGCGTCTGTTAAACGCATCGAGCACAAATGTTGCATGTGCAACATGTGACCATGTTCGATGTGAGATTTCACGAACGCGAAGCGAGTGTTCGGCATTTCATTTGCTCGGTCGGTCAAACCCCCCACCCACACGACGACAACTTTCAGCGCGCAATGATGCTCTCTTTTATCTCGCGTACTCGTGTGCGCTGCATGCTCGGCTCTTGTGTGTGGAGCAACATGTTGCTGCAACATGCCGACATGGACTTGACCTTTGGCAACAGCCTTTTTACTGTTGTTTTATGCAACCAATTAATAGACAACTCGAGCACACAGGCTAGAGCGAGCGTACGTGTGTGTGTGCTCGTGTGTGTGTGTGTGATTTATTGCAAGCAGTCATAAATCTGCGCACAGCATAAACAAAAACATGCATAATTTCCATAAATCTTTTATGGCGTCGTGTTAAAAGTTTTGGCCAGGCCAATTATGCGCCCAAAACTAGGCACTAATTTGACAGCAAGTGGCCAGCACGGCCCCACTTCTGCGGGTCACTCAACCCAAGTCCTTGTTGCTAGCTAGCTGCTCCTGGCAAAAGCCATAAGTAAACACAAATTGAGTTATCTGCTGGTCAACAGCATTAATGAAGCGCACACACACAGCCAACGTCAATAATTCGCCTCTGTGTGTGTGTGTGTGTGTGTGTGTGTGGCCAGCAAGGACGATTATGACCCTGCTGTGTCAACCCCAAATGGCAATGACCTCTTGTTAACTAATTCATTTCAATTTCGAGAAATACGTCAAAGTCTTCACTCAGTTAATTAACTTCGAGCCCCATGACAATTGCATTGGCCAACAGGTTGACAACAATGCGGTCAATAACATTGATTCCAAGAAAAGCGAATGATTTCCAACAAACTCTTAGAGTATCTCTTACAAATTGTTAAGGTAGGTCAGGCATTAGGTCATAAATAATAAGATTTCTGATAGAGAACTTAATAGCATCGAAGCAGACATAACAGATATGTTGCTAGTTTAAATTGTCTAAGAAGAGTTAGGTTTAGTTTGGCAGAGATGTCACACTCAAGAGATGCTCAAATCTATGAATTGTCAACTCAAGCTACAAATAATATTCTAATAGAAATTTCATTTATAGTAATTTTCAAATCAATTGTCATTAGCCTTATCAACACATTGCAAAACTAAGTTAGTTTTGTGAGAGGCATGTCAAGTAAGTGCAACTCGAGTCTTTGTCTTTATTTTGGCCTGCCATAAACTTCAACTGGCTGTCAACTTTGACAGCTACACCACAGAGTGACATCAAGTGTCAGAAGTCTTAATTTTTGCGGTCTCAATAGGCAAAAAGGCAACATGTGGCTAGACACATGACGCTTTCGTTAGGTGTTGCTGCTGAAAATGTTGCCAAGCGTGCCTAGCAACATATATGTTTGTAAATGACTTTGGCAACATGCACGTAGCTCCTCGCTTAAAGTAATTCAATTTCATTTGCCCAACACTACAAATGGCTAAGAAGTGAGTAAACTGTTGCCGGCTGCTGCTCACCTACCGCTTTACCTGCACATTTGGGCCAATCGAATCAGTGATGGCTAGAATAATTGATGTTTGACAAATTGTTGCCCACAAATTGTGGGCGTGGCAGTTGCTTATGTATATTTTTGCTACTCGAAAGAGTTTTCTTATTTCATTTTAATTGCTTTGCAGGCGCGCAAGTCAAGACAGCAACACAAATACGAAGCACGAACACACGCACAGGCACACACAGAGACACACAGACACACAGACACGCAGACAACTCATTTGCATTGCGCTGTGCGGGCTGCGGTTGTGATTGTATGTGTGTGTGTGTGTGTTTGTGTATGTGTGTGCGTAAGAGTCTCTGTCTCTGTGTGCTCATTAAAAAAACGAAGCAGCTACGCAGAAAAGCGACATTTGCATAAATTGTAAGTGCGTGTGTGTGAGTGTGTGTGTGTGTGTGTGAGTGTGAGTGTGTGTGCCTAAAAGCATGCAAAACGTGCCACTGACACACAAATGTCAGCAGCAGCAGCAGCAGCAGCCAACAGTCAACAGTCGGCAGCAGAACAAAGCAAAGTCGAAAACTTGCAAAATTTTAATGCATCACAAGATTTCAACAACTTCCTTTTGGCCCAGCTTGATGCTTCGATGCCTGTCAACCAGCCATGCCCACACCCAAGCCCACGCCCAGTGGAGCTCATTAAAAGCCCTTGCCTTGTGCCTTGTGCAAGGGCTGCGCCGTGATTCTCATGTACCTAGTTTTGATGGCTGTCGTTAAATGATCGTTTCCTCTTTTTACGCACTGAAGGCAACTCAACTCAGCTCAAATGTGATTGACAGCTGGACACTGTGCCACGACTCGGCTGGCAGTGAACTCTGGAACTGGCGCCAATTTATGAGGGTGTCATTTACAGTTTTTGGCTCGCAATTAAAAGGCAAGCCAGAGAGAAAGTAATATCTACCTCTAGGGTCGAGATGAAAGTGAAACTTTGTGTGTGTATGTGGCGAAGCAACGCGCATTTGTAATGGATTAACACATCTACCAGTCCCTGGCCGAGGGATGACAACCCCCATGGGCAGAGCGCTCTGTTTGTGACTCGCTTGTCATATAAATCAAACATAATCAACGCCAACTTTCAATAGATGCTCGTTCGACTCTTGAGGTCGGGGCGTATAAATCTAAATTACGAACATACTTAACGGCGAGTCTAGTCTCTTGCTCTCTGACCGCAGGGGAATTCGATAGCGGCGAGCGAGCGAGCGGGCGGGCTGCTGACTGCTGACTGCCGACTGCTGACTGCAGGCGGCTTTAAGATTACAATCTCTCCATTTTTTTTCTCAGGCTGCTCGTTTGTTGCCCTCTTGTTTGACTCCCAGCATCACTCACTCTCTATCGCTCGTTAAATGCTGTCTAATGAGCCGCGGCAGAGTTGACACCTAACCAAAAGCTGTCAGACAAGGGAGGCCGCCCCTCGTTGATTTAATTGCAAGTTATTGATGAGCCGGAAATCGGCTTAAGTTTTAAATGCTCACACAATTGTATAGACGGCAGCCTTGTCTGTTGGCGACGCGGCACACGCTGTGCACCAAATGAATGGATCGCCTGAAAAGTCATTGACAAGGCACCAAACAAAGGTTAAATGTGAAAATATTATATGAGCACGACTTGCAAATATCCTAAAGACAGAGAGAAGATAACTTGAAGACTCCAGTATCACTTCAACCTCTCAGGAGATAAGACGTGCTGCATCAAAACCCCGCTACGCAAACGCATTAGCAAAAACTTATCAGCAAACGCGCGACAAACGAATATCAAACCGAAAAGGAAAAAATCAAAACAAAAAAACCAAAAACAAACACACGCTACAACAGTTACACCGGGCTTAGCCCAACAACAACAACCATGCACGAACCGCCGGACATAAGCAAATATAAAAACACACATCTAAGCGAACCCAAATACGTTGTCTTAAAACGAAACGATAATGAATCATTTGAAAAAGTGTCACCGTTCGTAATAAAAAAAACCATAGACTATGCCTGCGGAGGAGAAGTAGAAACATGCAAAAAAACAAGAGACGGCTCCCTACTTATTAAAACCAAAAACAATTTGCAAGCTACAAAACTACTCAGACTTACCAAAATGACAAACATCGACATTACGGCAACAGAACACAAAACACTAAATTTTTCCAAAGGTGTAATATACTGCAATGATCTACGGAACATAAGTGAAAACGTAATACAAGAAGAACTAAAAACACAAAAAGTAACCGAAGTTCGCAAAATTTTAAAAAGACAACCAAACAACACAAACCAAGAAGACAACATACTCGTAGAAACCGGACTCATCACGATCACTTTCGCAACACATAAACTGCCTGAGACAATTAAAATTGGATACGAATCGGTCCGCGTGCGACCCTACATCCCCCTCCCACTGCGATGCAAAAACTGTCTCCGCTTCGGACATCCTACAACCACCTGCAAAAGCGCTGAAACATGCAAAAACTGCTCAGAAAAAAAACACACTACTGAAGGAGAACTATGCAATAATACGCAAAGTTGCCTAAATTGTAAGAACAACGCAGAAGTCGACCCTAAACACAGCCCACTGGACCGCAGATGCCCAACATTCATAAAACAACAAGAACTGGTAGCAATCAAAACTACAGAGAAAGTTGACCACAAGACAGCTTTATCAATTTACTACACTCGTCACAACCAGCAACTTAACAACACCTACGCATCAACATTAACCAAATCTGCAACAAATCAAGACGCTCACTCATCTACACCAAAAACAAGTTCAACTACAACAACATCGACCCCGACCTATAACACAAAATCATCATCTGCGCAGCAAACGAACACCTCATCTCTACCCACAGCTTACCACGACCTACTATTAGACCACCGAAGGACCTCAGCCCATAGCACAAGCACATCGCACCAACACCGCAAAGAAGACATGGAAATGGACGTAGACTACCTCGCTAACTTAAAAAATTTAGCAAGCGAAAAAACTAACGACCTAAAATTAAGAATATTTCCTAAAGAAAAAAACAACACCCTTTCAACAAATCTCAAACCCACAAAACCCAACCTACCAAATGCAAAAACTTCAAAAAAAGCAAAACATAAAGACAACAACGACAGCGACAGTATTTAACATCCAAAATAACAATAGCCCCACACGCTGTAATTATCACAAAATAGACTCACAATACCCTCACATTTCTCTCCTTAAATATAAATAAAACCAAATGACCATTAAGATCATTCAATGGAACATAAACGGTTACACAAATAATTACAGCGAACTACAAATATTAATTAAAAAACACATGCCCCTTATTTTATCTCTACAAGAAACACATATAATACACACCAACTGCATACCTATACCAACCAACTACACCTTAATAACAAAAAACAGTTCACCTTCCCATGGGGGTGTAGCTCTCCTGATACACAATTCCCTACAAACTCGAGAAATTACTTTGAACAGTGACTTCGACGCACTATGCGCAGAATTCACGTCAAATCTCAAATTCAGACTAATTTCAGCCTACATTGCACCAAACAAGGGATTTTCTATGAACAACCTCCAAAATGTTCTAGAGACCTCAAACATACCCGTGTTAGTCACTGGCGACTTTAACGGTTGGCATAAAAACTGGGGCTCAAACACCAATAATCGTAGAGGAAAAATACTTGAAAAATTCATAACCCAATCAAATTATATCCTACTAAATGACGGTTCACCAACACACCTTAGCACCCACAATACACTAACAAACATCGACATAACCTTTTGCAGCCCAATTTTACAACTCGATAGCACATGGCACACAGAAAGTGATCTCTTTGGTAGCGACCACTTCCCTATCGTAATTAACCTATTCAACTCCAATCCAACAATAACACAACACATGTCCTCCAAACCCATGTTTATCACTGACAAAGCCAATTGGGAAGGATTTTCTAAACTTACAGAAAAATACTCATCACAACTAAAAATAAGCTCAAACATAAACAAAGAAACAGCCACAATACAACAAATAATTATATCTAGCGCACATAAAACAATCCCTCAGACACACCCTATGACCAAACCACACAATGTACCTTGGTGGAACAATAATCTACAAAAACTTAGAGACGAAAAAGTTAAGAAATGGCACACGCTAAAAAGAAACATCTGTACCCAGAACATCATACAATATAAACGAGCAAATGCCAAATTTAGAAGAGCCCTAAAAGAAGAAAAAAAACATAGTATCCAAAAATTCACAACACAAATAGCACCCGACACACCTCCAAAAACAATTTGGAGTAACATCAGACGCTTCTGCGGCCTAAATCCCCAAAAACACATCCATTGCATCCTAAACCCAGTTACAAATCAAAATACCACCAACAAAGCAGAAATAGCAGAACTCTTCTGCAAAAACTTCTCAGACACATCATCTGACCACAATTTCTCCACGACCTTTATAAACACAAAACAAGCATCACTGAACAACCTACTCAACCACACGTACGTCCCCAGAAAGAGAGCTACAGAAATAGAAAAAGAAATAACACTAGTCGAATTTACGACAGCTCTAAACACATTAAAAGGAAATACACCCGGACTAGACAGAGTAAACTACGCCATGATTAAAAATTTGGACAGGAAAACAAAATATCGAATAATTAACCTCCAAAACTCTATATTAAACAATTACATCCCCCAAGTTTACAAGAATAGTATAATAATCCCAATCTCAAAACCCAACACAGACAAAACCGCACTAAACTCCTACCGACCAATATCACTGAACTCGTGTCTATCTAAAGTCCTAGACAAAATAATAGCAAAGCGACTGTGGTGGTTTGTCTCTAACGACAAACTAATCCATAACAGTCAAACAGGTTTCAAGAAGGGGAAATCTGCTATAGACTGTCTACTGTTGATAGACCATCTACTAGCAAGATCCATCTCAAGAAGAAACCATACGTCTATAATATCCCTAGACTTCTCAAAAGCTTTTGACAGAATCGGACTACACTCAATACTTGACCAACTCACGGAATGGAAAACGGGACCTAAAATTTTAAACTACATAAAAAACTTCATGACGAACAGAAAAATTACAGTACGAATAAACACCAACCTCTCCCCCTTCCACCCCATCCACAACGGCATCCCCCAGGGCTCGCCACTCTCAGTGATCCTATTTGTAATAGCGTACAACAAACTTGCTGAAAAGCTCACCCTACACCCAAATATCAGCCTAAGCGCCTACGCAGACGACTTTAACATAATACTTAAACTAAAAAATAGGAAAAACATTAATATAAACATAAACCCAATCCTCCGAACCATACTTAACTGGGCCGAATATTCAGGCGCCAAGCTATCCACCACCAAATGCAAGCACATGCACGTCTGCAGAAAGCACAACTGTAAATGCACATTATCAACAGGAAGCATACAAATCCAGAATGTCGCATCACTAAAAATACTTGGACTTCACTTTAACAACAAACACAGATGGAATAAACACACGGAACAACTCACGCACGCCCTGCATCAAGCAATAAATATAATAAAATGTCTCGCAAGTCCAAAATTCAATTGTAACACAACCACACTTATAGACGTCACTAAAGCAATAGTCAACTCCAAGGCAGACTACGGCCTTCCCATCTATGGACACTGCCCAAAAACAACCTTGCGACCTATAAAATCTAAAATTAACACAGGCCTCAGAATCGCTCTCGGGGCATTCAAAACCACACCCTCCCAAAACATTCTATACGAAGCAAGAGTCCCCTCATTAGAAGACAGACGCGAACTACTAACAGCCACCCTTGTAAAAACCCTGATCACAGCAAAAAATTCCCCACTACACAAAATACTAAAAACATACCGACCTCCTAGACGGCCACAATACAATTCAACAATAGACCTAATAATAAAATATAGCAGAAACCACAACCTACCCTTTCAGCCCACAAAACTACTTACTCTGACTACTACTCCGTGGAATGTAAGCCAAATAATCACAGACACGACACTAAGAAACTTTAATAAAAAAAACACATGCCCACAAACGTACAGAGGCGAATTCATCCAAATTAACGCCACAGACAAGCTTAAATACACATACATCTATACAGACGGATCCCAAAACAACAGTACCACCACCTTTGCCATTACAAATGAAACCGATACCATCAAAACATATATCCTTCCCCACTACTCCTCCGTATTTTCCGCAGAACTCATTGCAATAGTTGAAGCACTAGAAACCCTAAAAAATAAAAAAGGTAAATTCTGCATATGCACCGACTCACTCTCTGCAATAGACGCAATTAATAACACAAACAACAATGAACATTACCCCTCATACGCTCGCAATATTATGCAGAAAACCTTCCCCAAATTCAAACTACTCTGGGTGCCCGGGCATGTAGGAATAGCAGGGAACGAGCTAGCAGACACCTCTGCTAAAAACGCAGCGAAACAGCCTCTTATAACAAAGGAAAATCTTAACATACAAGACATACAATCATACCTAAAAAACATACACCTCACAAAACTACAATCCAACATAACCGAAACATCAACCTGGTATCAATCAAACAACCCACATAAACTTAACAACTACCAAATTTTTAAAAGAAATTCACTATCCCTCTCGAGAAGAGATCAAATAATAATAACTAGACTTAGACTCGGACACTCCAAAATAACCCACATACACTACATCGATAAATCTCCCGGTATATGCCCCTTTTGCAACGACACCATATCAATCCAACACATCCTCACCAACTGCAATACCCTAAAACTTCAAAGACAAGCAATATTTAAAAACACCAACCCTCTCCAATGCTTAGCACACCCCACATCCTCAAACATATCAAACATTCTAAAATACCTAAAAACAACAAATCTATATCACTACATCTAAGAATACAAACTAACTTAAATCATGAAAACCACTTCCATCACCCCATGTACATAATGTAAATAAGTAAATACAACACACAGTACTATTAAGAAAACTTATACATAAGCACATACAACTTTAGAGCTGAAGGCCTCCGCTGCCATAGCCACGTATTAAGCTAGCCTATAATTTCATTATTAATAAGTTAGCTCTTAAATAAATAATAAAATAACTTGAAGACTCTCAGTTCAGGTGAATTGCCAGCTTAAATACTTTTAAAGTCAATGAAGTCCGAGCTAAATGGAAATTTCAATATATATTTAGTGTCAGCTTGAATGTGTATTCCTATACACACACACACACATGTAGACTTGCTTCAATTATCTTTTCTGTTTTTTGTTGTTTCTCATCTGCTTTTGCCTGTCAACGACACACTTTAATATACCCTTTGTAATCGAATGCATGGCCCCAGGTTGTGGAGTAAAAGAATAAGTCTCCTGTTCACAGGACGTGGTGCGTGGTGCGTGGTGCGTGGTGCGTGTGGGCGTCAACAACAAAGCACCACTGTTGGTATACGCCTCCAGATTTGCTTCTCTGGCAAAAGTGGGCGTTGGGTAGACACTATCTCATTTACGGTCACGTTGGCGTGTCAAGAGCGCTTCAGCAGCAGAACACTACGACAACACAAATAAACAACGGCCAGAGTAGCATTAGCGCACAATAAAGTAAATTCTTATTGGCAAAGAAGTGAGAGAGCGGTAAGAGAGGGGAAAACAAAGTAAACGATACAAAAAACATATTTCAAAAATTTATATATATTTATACATGTTGAATATATATATATTGAATTGGCTAAGCAGAAATCTCAGGCATTAGTGTGCAAATCTGTGAAGCAAAGCTGGAAAATTCAAGAGGATTCCATGCAAATTTCTTGAGGCACGTCAATAGTATGAAATATTAAAATTTATAATGGCAAAAATATTTTTCAAATAGTATATAGGCGTGGCAGATTCGATATGGATATGGATTTCAATATAAATTGTTCTAGATCAGATAAAAAATATGACCAGTTTCCATTTTGATTAGAGAAATTGTTTAGCCGCGCTCTATAACGAGTTCTCGGTGTGTCTGCTGTCTCTCACCACTTCGTGTCCCTTTTCTCTAAATTGCTCGCAACTTCTATTTCACGACCCTGTTCGAATAGCCTATATGCCATCTCACTCTCACTCAACAACACACGGGACCACGTTCAGCAGCAGCTATATTTGTCTCACTCTCGTGCCAACTTGGGCATAGTAAGAAACGTGCTTCCAACTTATTCAATGCTTCCAATACTACTCTGTACAAGGTCTCGCCTTATACCTACACTACAGTAACAATAGGATACTCTGCTGTTAGCTGTTAATTCACAACGTCGATGACTGCTGAGCTTTATCTTATCCACAGCCTAAGAGTTAGGATCACAATGATAGCTGATCTTCTCTACCAATACCAAGACCCATCTGGCAATAGCTTACTTTTTTTTCTAGTTAATACTGTAATACTATACTAATACTAAACTAATACTATACTAATACTTTACTAATACTATACTAATACTATACTAATACTATACTAATACTATACGAATACTATACTAATACTATACTAATACTATACTAATACTATACTAATACTATACTAATACTATACTAATACTATACTAATACTATACTAATACTATACTAATACTATACTAGTACTATACTAATACTATACTAATACTATACTAATACTATACTAATACTATACTAGTACTATACTAATACTATACTAATACTATACTAATACTATACTAATACTATACTAATACTATACTAATACTATACTAATACTATACTAATACTATACTAATACTATACTAATACTATACTAATACTATACTAATACTATACTAATACTATACTAATACTATACTAGTACTATACTAATACTATACTAATACTATACTAGTACTATACTAATACTATACTAATACTATACTAATACTATACTAATACTATACTAATACTATACTAATACTATACTAATACTATTCTAATACTATACTAATACTATACTAATACTATACTAATACTATACTAATACTATACTAATACTATACTAATACTATACTAATACTATATACTATACTAATACTATACTAATACTATTCTAATACTATACTAATACTATACTAATACTATACTAATACTATATACTATACTAATACTATACTAATACTATTCTAATACTATACTAATACTATACTAATACTATACTAATACTATACTAATACTATACTAATACTATACTAATACTATACTAATACTATTCTAATACTATACTAATACTATACTAATACTATACTAATACTATACTAATACTATACTAATACTATACTAATACTATACTAATACTATACTAATACTATACTAATACTATACTAATACTATACTAATACTATACTAATACTAAACTAATACTATACCAATACTATACCAATACTATACTAATACTATACTAATACTAATACTAATACTATACTAATACTATACTAATACTTTACTAATACTATACTAATACTATACTAATACTATACTAATACTATATACTATACTAATACTATACTAATACTATTCTAATACTATACTAATACTATACTAATACTATACTAATACTATATACTATACTAATACTATACTAATACTATTCTAATACTATACTAATACTATACTAATACTATACTAATACTATACTAATACTATTCTAATACTATACTAATACTATACTAATACTATACTAATACTATACTAATACTATACTAATATATAATACTAAAGTAAATAACTGCTATAATATTTTTTCTTATTTCTTTCATCTAAATCTAGACGTAATCCATATTGATCATATAATTTGTTATTATACCATCTCTTACTCCTCAGAATGATATTCATATATATCCACAGTCTTATCAAGTGATTTGCATATATACTTGCCAGAAAGGGTATCCAAACAGTTGGTCATGTCTGCCTTCACCTCACCTCATATTGACGTTCTAATTTGCAATGGGCTCATAATTATCCCACACGCCCATGGCAGGCCAACTGCCTGGCACAGACATTTCACATTTTGAGTGTCGTTGGCTGGTTTTTTTTTTTTTTGCTGTTTGCAGCAGCAGCGCCTGTGCCTCAATGTTAGTGATTGGCTCGTCCTTGACACGGCCATTCAAATGCCCATTGTCAGTTGGCACTTGTGAAGGATGTTGCTGATATTGCGGCTGATTCTGTGTCTGCCACCAATTGCGTCTGAGTGCCTACCTGGGTGCTTGTGTTACCTGGCTGCCGACTGGTTAACTGTCGCCTGCTGAGCTCTACTGCTGACAGATTCACACTTTTCAATGCCAATAAAAAATAAACAAAAACTAGAGCCAATAATATCGATCAAGTGTAAGGAGGAGCCTTGAAAAAATACTGCAATTAGCTGCCTAATGCAGGTCTAAGCAGCTCGTCCGCTGACCCAGCACTCACTGTCCGTGTGTACGAAAGGTGTCTCGTGCCCATCCCTAGTGGTCGATGTACAGTGACCATTAGTGCCGCTCAGCAGCTGTCTGTCTGACTTTTGAACTGACTTCACTCCCCTCTCGAGCCTGTAGTGTGGCCCGTGTTCGTGTTCGTGCTGGTGTCCTGCGCCAGCCTTGTGCCTTTATCAAACAAACAACAATGCCGCCGTCGCTGCGGCTCCTCTGGCTCTGCGGTCTCGCCAGTTGCCACACATTTCCAAGTGTTTATTTCAGTCCACTTCAGGACTCTACACGCCACAATGTGAGGTGTAAAGTTTGTTTATGGTCAAGTGGCCTGTGTGTGTGTGTGTGTTTTTTTTTATATACATAATATGTATGTGTGTTTGTACGTGTATGTATGTATTTTTGCTACCTATAAAAAAGAAGGCGCCTGGACAGTCCACTCTGTTGACACGACACTAATGACCACTCGGATCTTATCTGGACATGTGAATGGCGCTGAAGTCGCTTGTCGCTGTCGCTGTTGTTGTTGCTGTTGTTGTTGTTGGCGTTTTCATTGCTGCCACAATCGTTGCCACTTGCTGCCTCACAGCCTGCCCGCTCTCAAATTATTGCACACATTTAGTTTTGCATGCGCTTTTTCCACACATTTCCAGCTATTCGCACTTGCCGTCCATCCGTTTCTCTCTGAGCAAAAAGTAAACCAACTTATGCGAAACATATTTATACATGCATTTCATTGTTGCCCTCCGCTCATAAGCCATACAAAGAACTCGACTGAAATACAATATTATCCCTAGCAAACAGAAGTGTGAAATACACTTAACACTTGGGCCGAGCTAGAAAACTGAAATGAAATTTAATATTTTCGAAACTGTTTTTACATACAAAAATGTGTTAGTTTTTCGAAAATAAGCAAGGATAACTTCCATAAAATATAAATATAAATAATATAATATAATAATATATAAAGGAATTTAATTAAATTAATTCATATAATATAATATAATATATAAAATAAATAATATAATTAAATTAATTCATATAATATAATATAATATAATATATATAAAATAAATAATATAATTAAATTAATTTACTTTTTAAATTGTAAAATAACATTAAATAAATTTTAATTATTAATTATTATTAATTAATTAAAATTATTAAATGAAATTGAATATTAAATTTACTACACAAAAAAAAAAAATATTAAATTGATTTTTAAATTTTCTTCTTATATATATTTAATGAAATTCCATAAATATTCAGTTAAATTTTTAAATTAATTTTAATACACGAAACTATAAAAATATTTGCTCTGACCATATGCAAAGCTTTTTAAATAATGTAAACATTTTCTGTTGATTCGCTTTATTCATTAATAAAGTAAGAATTCAATGCAGGTAATCAAACTTTTGAAAATGTGTTAATAATATATTTAATACTATTTCAGCCATTTAAATATTTAATTTTTGATTTTTAGCAGAAATTGCTTTAATATCCTTAAAATATTTTATAACATTTTTGTTTGCATCTAGGGGGATTAAAAGTATGTGAAGAGAATATATATAGAAGAGTTCCAAAAAGCAATATATTGCTTTCTCACAAGATAAAAGCAAATTTTGATAAGCTTAAATCAATGTGCCTAACGAAATGCTTTGTTTATAAAGGGCATAATAAATGCAAATAAGTTTATAGCAGGCGTGTGGCTCTCTCTCTCTCTCTTTCTCCCCCTCTCTCTCTCTCTCTCTGTGTGTGCAACAATATTGGGCTGCTTGCAACTTTATAGCCATTGCAAGGATGAAATGAAATGTCTGTGGCTGCTTCTCGATGCTGTCCCTGTCCCTATGCGTTGGCTGCTTTTAGCCTGGCTCAGAACAAAAGAACAGAAACAACTAGCATGATGTACCAACAAAACATGGCACGCACTTTATTATGGCGAAATGCTTGAAAATTTCAAGCCAGAGCTGTTAATTCGTGTACACTTCACACCACACACACACACACACTCACGCACGTGCTGCTGCTGCAGGTGTCGAAGTAGCTTTAGGTGTTGCATTGAGTGTTTCTGTCACTGTCTATTTCACTCTATCAACTATGTATGAACGACTGAAGCTACGCACAACTTCCGCGCCGCGAGCAATTGAGGACGCTAAAAAAAAACTGCCAAAAAAAATCAAGTGAAAACTTCCGACTGTACAATACTCTATTAGCTGTTGAATAGAGCTGAAAAGAAACGAGGATATGAAACGAAGTTTTTTATATTTTCTATATATATTTTAATATATTTCCTTTTATACATGTAGCAAAATGTTTATTACTTTAAAATTTGAAGATTCCTTTAATATAGTCAAACTTCTCTTTGAAGATATGATAAATATATATATATAAATATCTTTGATATATGCAATGAATCACAAGATATAATACAAATATATGAAACCTTATATACTCGTTAAGGTAGAGAACAGAGCATATAAAGGCGATTGCCTAGCCAGGTATTTCGATTGCTAGCATTTTTTCGTATCTACCTTTCTGGCATGTGTGTCTCTCTCTCTCTCTGAGTGTATGGGAGCAAGAGAGAGAGAGACAGAGAGAGCTGGAGAGAGAGAAGGAAACAATGCTGAGTGTGTGTGCTTGGGTACCGATGTGTGCGTTTCGCAATCTTCAATAAAACTGTTTGTGCGTTCTTTTTTGGTTTTTATTTTATTTTTGTTTTTTTTGGCTGCGCTTTTCATTTGTTTAAAACGCAAACTATTGTGCCGGGTGGGTAGAGAGAGTGGGTGGGTGGCTCAGTGGGCGAGTGGGCGAGTGGGCGAGTGTGCGAATATTGGCTCAACCTTTTCCATTCAGGGGGCTATTCCGCAGTTCGGCACAACTTTGTTGCTCTTTTTAACGCGATTGCCATTGCGCATTGTATTTGTTGGCATTTTTTATGCCTTAACTGAATGTGGGCGCTGTATTGGGATAGGTCATGGGACTGTGTGTGTGTGTGTGTGTGTGTGTGTGGGGTGGAAGGGGGAGAGGGGACACATTGGAAGGTGGGGAACTGTTCACTCAACTTCAATTGCAAAATGCGCGGCTCTGTTGCGGGCTTTCATGGCGGCCACTTTATTTTCATAGCCGCCTTTTTCACAGCCGCATAAAATGCAACAACAGCAAATTGGAATGTGTAACCGCAACTCGTAGTTAATTTTATTTATTCAGCAGTTCGTTGGTATTTTCATTCTTTCATTTGAATTTGTTTTTTTTTTACGTTTTTTTTTTTCTAATTGCTGCTTTAAAGCATAAACTGCCGCCCCTGGGCTGGACTGGGCCTGGCATTGTCAATATGATTTAGGCGCTGGGACAATAACATAAATTAGGCAAATGCTGCAGATAAATTAGCAAAGCCCAAAACAATTTTACGGCGGCTGCCGCTGCTGTCACAAAATGCAACGGGCCCCGAAGGCAGGACACAGAGCGCAGTACGCAGTACGCAGGACGTTCGAAGGACATGGTCCTTTTCAAATAACTCATAAATGCAGCAAGGCTAGCTAGCGGCAGCCCAGGGGAGGCAGCAGTCAGCAGCTGGCCAACGGTCCGACATCTGGTGCTGCGTGTATTTACGCCATAAAATTGAATGGAATACAAATGGATTGAGCGAGTCGAGCTGAGCCACAGTACTCCCAACCCCAATTTGGATCGATGCTCAATGCTTAATATTAATTGCCTTTTTTTGTCCGTTCTGGCTGGTGATAATGCACTGTTTGTCCATGGATCTTAAGGACATTTGTTCAAATCATGCTGCTTATTGTAGTACCTAATAGCAGGCAAATCAATTACATAATGCCAAATCATGAATCGACACAAAGCTGGGCAAAACAGTAGCAGCATCGCCACGAACTGAAGCTGAGGAGTGGCATGCAGCAGGCAAGGGAAATCGAAACAGGTGTGCGCCAGCTGAGCGAGGGAGAGCCGGAGTGAGCGGGGCTTCCTTTTTGGAAGCATTTGACCATATCGCTACATTCGGCTTGGCTCAGCGTTATTTAAAAACATTTCCATTGCAACGGCAGCGTGGAAAGCTTCCGTGCGCGGCTGCTCCGGTCGCTTCAGTGCCGGAAATGCAAACGTGGCCAGGCAGTGGGGCGAGCGCAAAGAAAATTTATTGACAGACATTGCCCCTTTAAAGACTCGCAGTGTACATTGTTATCACACCACACACACACACACACACACACGCACGCACAGCTGACGCATATTTACGCACACACAAAAAAAAAAAAAAAAAAAAAAAACAAATTTCGGTGCGAAGCATCTGAAGAATTTGTAATTAAAACATTCTCATATTCATTTCGGACCTGCGCTTTGCTCTTTGTGCGGCATAATGTTGTGGGCGGTGTGGGGGGCGGTTCATGAGCTGATTTCTTCCTCTTCTTCGACTTGTCTGTACGACAAAGCAATCAATTTAAACGGATTGGCATTGGCATTGACAGGGTAGAAAGAAATCTTAGGGCACTTCAAGTACGAAAGCCTCTCAACACCTGTTGGCCAAAGGAGAAACTTCAATTGGAATTAACTCGCAAAGCCCGAAGCTTCAAATTCATTCTTAATTCAGTTTCTCTTTACTCTGACTATCTCTCTTCCCTCTCTCTCTCTCTCTCTCTCTCTCTGTTGCTCGCTGGGCATCCTCTGGCGAGCGCTTTTCCAATTTTTAATCGATTTGTGCACAAATAAAAGAAAAAGCGACAAAATTTTGGCGTCCGTGTGGACAGCTGGTTGTCCCATTGCGGCCAGTTGCACAGCTGCGACGTTTTATGCCCGAATTACGCTCGATTTATGTTTATCTTCAAATTTACGAACCAGTTCAAAGCGTCGCCATCCCTCCCCTCCTTGCAATTCCGCCCACTGCACCCTAACTGACATCGCGTTATCGAATTAAATCTGTGTAATGCTTAAAAGTGGGTATTCAGGTAAACTGATTTGACTCCAGCTGCCATCGGGCTCTTAGCTGTAATAAATTATTAGCCAATTCCTAGCAGAAACTATTATACTTTTGTTATTAATATTTGGGAAAACTATTGAGAGAATTCTTTAGTTTAAAATATTATTAAAATGGAATATTTATACAAATATTATACTTTTGTTATTAATATTTGGGAAAACTATTGAAAGAATACTTTAGAATAAAATATTATTAAAATAAAATATTTATACAAATATTATACTTTTGTTATTAATATTTGGGAAAAATATTGAAAGAATTCTTTAGCTTAAAATATTATTAAAATATAATATTAATATACATATATTAATTATATAATTAAGACAACTTTATGTCTTGAATGTGCTTTGAAATTTATTTCTTATTTTTAATTAAATATTAGAAAATGCCTGAGAGTTAACAAATATATTGTTTGTTCTATGATTTGCGCTTCAAAAAGTTTTTGTCTGCTATTTGACAACATTTTTTTAAACAATTTTTGTTGATTTCTATTATGAATTATTTTATTTATTTTATTTTATTATTCTATTTAGTATTCTATTATGATTTATTCATTTAATTTTATTTATTATAAATATTTTTACATTTTATATATTTTATTGAAAGACATATGTTTAGTTTTAGTCTTTGCTGCATTAACCCACTAAGCAACTAGTTTATTTTATGGAAATTTATGAAGAGTGTCACCTATATATACCTATAACTCATCTATACATATACCTATAACTCATCTATATGGCTGATATAATTAAAGAAGCTATATATTGGCAAACTTTTTAATTGGATTTTCTATAATTTCACAGCACACTTCTAATGAAATTCCAGGGTATTTGCATGGATTATCATAGTGAAGCAATAATGACACTTTTTTTAAAAATCCTGCTAGCCTTTGAATGCCGGCATTGATTTGGTTTTGGCTTCGTTCTGCTTCAAAGTGGTTTGGTTTGGTTTATTTGGATTTGGTTTGGTTCGACCAATTGTTGGTTCTCTGTTGGTTGCGTTTTTCTCCTTTTTTTTTATTGCAATCGCTTCGTTCGCTCGTTCGTTCGTTTATTCCGCCAGAGCAAAGTCCACTTTATAGTAAAACGCAACGCGACAACCCAGCAGAGCTGCCACAATATTCTGAAACTTTACACTTTTCCCTTCCAGCAGTGTTTAAACAATTTTTGCATTCTTTTTTTATTATTTAGCATTTCATGGATTTATCAACAGATTTTGTTTGTGTCAAGCGTAGAGCATTTTATTTACAAAATAATTGTTACAGTTGCAGCAGCTGCTAATTGCAGATTTGTATTCTGCTCTGGCAAGCTGAAACTGGGCTGGTTTGATTCCAAGTTCTTAATTGGTTTCCAGTGAAGCCCGCATTTGCTTCTTTTTTTTTTAAGTAACTTTTAATGAATTTATAAGTTAACTGTAGACGTTTAGTTTGAATCACTCACTCAATCCATCTTAATCACATTAAACTTATTGCAAAATTTATACAACATTTTACAAACAATAAGAAGTTACTTCTACAAAATAGTTTTGTTAAAAAGTTAATTTGTAATTATGAGAGTAAGTAAATATAATAAATAAATCAATCAATCTGCTCAAGAAGTTTAAGTCCTCTGTATTATCACCTTTCTGCATTAAATGCTAAAAAAAACTTTTTGAAAGTAATTTATATCAAATAGTGTGACTAAATGGGAGCAAGAGCTAATAAAATTGCATTCAACTAAAAACAAGATTATTTAAGTTATTTAAGACAATAATTCTTGTTTTATCTTGAGCCTACAGCCCGCCTTAGGCAGTGACTTAGTTCCTTATATGCTCAATGTCGAACTGGAGCTCTTGCCAAGTATGGGAGTAAACTTATCCGGAGAGAATAATCACCCAAGTGATGAACTTGCGCTAATCAGAAGATGCTTGAGAAGCCAAATCTCTCCATGTAATGTTGTATATAAACAACTTTTAATAATTCCACAAACAGTTAAATGGCAAATTATATTGAATATTTCAACTAAAAGCTGTTTTCGATAAGCTTCAACATCTGCTAAAACATAGTTGACGGCAATAGTATCAGTATTCATTGATCAATCTATCATATGAGTTAAGCCAACATCTGTGCAAGAACTATTAATTAAATTAAAATAAACAGAGTTAAATGTGCTTCATTACACAAAACATACAAAAGAAGTAGAAGCACAGCTGTGTATGAGTCTCTGCAACTGCTTATGTTCATAAAAGTAAGTTAAGCATTCCAGCTCAGCCGTTGCATTAGAAATTACATAAAAATGCATAAAAGGTGTGGAAAGAGGTCTAGACTGACAATCTCTCTCTCTCTCTCTCTCTCTGTTAACTGTATTTAATGAAATGCATGCTAGTTAGCTGCAATATAAGCCAGCGCTTCCTCCATCTCTCGACAATTTGAATGCGCTGCACTCACGCACGCAGCAGTCTGTTCCGTCCCGTATTATAATAATGTTAGTTTTGATGAGATATTTATGGTTGTCTAACATGATAGCCAGCCATTCGGGCTTATATAAATTTGTATTTGAAAAGTTGTTGACCAGCCGCACTGGGCCCATGCGGGTCCCATTCGCATAATTAAGCTGTAAAAGTAATTGACGCTTAAGTGGGCAACTTTTGAGCATAATTTACAGTCACCCGCTCCAGAGCTCCAGTATCAAGTGGACACACAGCGACTCACATTTGCCACATCATTTTTGCCAATCATTACAATAAAATCAAATGTCAGAGCGCCAAACCAAACACTAGCCGAAGCAAGTTTCTGGCAAAAAGAAAATAAAAAAGCTCATATTATATGGAAAAATTTGGAATGCATTTTATGGACTTTTTACGACTTGAAACTTATGTGGCGGGCGCGACAAGGGCGAAAAATTCGAGTCTAATAAAAAGCCACCCAGAATAGATGTAGCCAATGAAGAGCATAACAAACGACGTAGAAATATGTATATGTGTATCTACGAGTTTGCTTCACTTGCCGATTTTATGAGCTTGACAAAGAGCCGGACAAAAGGTTCGCCGATTGGGGCTAGGGGTGAGGTAGGGATGGAGGGTGCTGCTGCTGGTGCTGCTGCTGGTGCTGCTGCTGGTGCTACCTTGTTATTGTTGTATCGTCCCAGTTGTTTGAGTTTTGCCAAAACTAATAAAATTAAATTGAATTGCTTAAAAATTGCCAAAAATGAAGCAAAGTGTCAAAGGGGGCCAATGGGCCAATGAGCCAACGGCGCCACAGCACCCAAATGGTTATGAGTCCGACTCTCTGTGTGAGTGAGGCTCTGACCCGATGCCAGGCCAAGGTGGAGCCCAAGTGGCCTCTTTTTTTAGACGCCCATCCCCCCCCGTCGCTGGCAACGTGCGCGCATTAAGGCATTTTGACTGGAATTGAATATTGAGTCCGGGGGTCTTACAGCAAAGTAAGAGGAAAATCCCAAAAATTCATTGAAAAGCCGAAATGTCTAATACACTCAACGAATTTCGCATTCACAATATATATTTATATTTAAATGACTGAAGTGAAAACTCTTAGAGATAATATGAATTGTCAAAGATAGGACTAAGTATACTATGAATATAAATAGATATAATATTTTATATATAAATATATATATCAAAAAATTTGTTTCTTCCTGTGCTGCATAATTCAGTGTAGTTGAAACTGATATATATTGAAAGTGTTTGGGTCCGCTGCTGTCTGACTCGATTGGGCTGAGCTCGGTGCCGACAAATTGAATTGCGCTGATTGCCGGGGAGGCAGTTGGGACGCGATGGCGGGTCCTTACTCCAGCCGCAATTTTAATGCAATTAAGTGCAAATCAAAGTCGGCGTTGGAGTTGACGTCGGCGCTGATATAGTATATATATATATATATATATATATATACATATATATTCTTAATATCATCACCGTTGCTGGCATCGTGATGGCAAACACATCAGCGGGACCATAACGAATTTACAGCCAAATCCAATCAACTGCATGAAAACGATATGATCAAAACAGTTTACGGCACACACGCGGCGGCGTATGATAGATATACGGGCGAGTGCAGCATTCAAGTGCAATATGACTGACATTCGACGATATGGGAAATGCACTTTGTGAAAGTTGTCAAATGCAAATGTAAAATTTCCATAATTAGTTGGCGGCCTGGTGTCATATTTTATGTATTCCACTCATATGGCAGGCAATTTACAATTTCACCACAGCCCCATACAATTTTAATTCAGTTAGTGACAAAAATGAGTATAAAAAAAAAAGTGGATGGGAAAAAATGTATTCAATAAAATGTTGAAAAATACTAAAACTTGCGTTAATCCTTACGAAAAAATAAATATTAATTTATATCCTCTTTTTGTGTATGTTTCATATATGCGAAAAGTTCAATCAATCAGCATGTCAGTGCGTGGGCGTGGGCGTGGCTGGTGCGCAATCAAGCGCCTGATTCATTTATTATTTTGTCAGCTGTGAAATATTATGAAATTCTCTAAATCAAATAGCCGCAGATCACAGCAACTCAGCGAAATTCAACTCTTTAAATTTTCAACTATGTAAACTTAAAGTCTCTCAATGAGCATGGCATGGCATGGCATGGCATGGCATGGCTTGGTATGGCATACTTGGTGCAAATTAGCATAGCCTAATTGAACACAAATGGCATCCTATTTCCAGTCAGCCCAGTGGCACGCCTTTGCCACCAGCCATGAAACTGAAACCCATTCGACTCGAATCGACTTGACAGGACGCGGTGCGACGCGACTGTCGCAGTTTCTCTCCCTCACTCTCCCTCTCTCTGTCTCGTTCTCTGTGTAAAGGATACGGCGTCCGTTTGCAATTTATGGTGCCACAGACGACCCGCAACAGAGAGGAGAGAGGCAGGAGTAGGCGAGGGTGGCGAGGGTGGCCATTGGCGAAGGCTATTGCTGACTTTTGAGTAATCAAATCGAAACCGAATCGTTCACCAAACTCAAATGACTCTCTTTGGTGCGCTTATTATGATATATGGTCAATGGGCACTGAGCACTACTCAGCTCAGCTCAGCTCAACTCAGCTCTGTGAAGGGATTGGATAGTGAAGTAGTCTGCGGTCGTCTGGGAGTATGAAATTGCCATGCGGTTCATATATGTGTATAGATATGCTGTATGTCAGGCAACTCTTTGCGTTGATGGCCCTTTTCGATGGTTCAGAAAATATGGAAATGATTTGACAGTAATTAAGATGTGACTCAAATCGCAGTTCGAATTTCGATTAGACATTCGCAACTCAAAAGCGTATATCAAGCCTATGTACACACACACACACACACACACACACACACTCACACACGCACCCGCATGCATATCACTCAACGTTTGACAGCTTGCCCTGCAGCCTTTAAACTTACATTTCTTCTTTTTTTTTAGAGATGTATGAAAAAATTGTGAGAGTAAAGAAAGTACCACAACTCAGAGCTCAGTTTCTTTTTTCGCACATTGCAAAAATTTTTGATTGCAAATTTGTGTTTCTTTTGCTGCGCAGGTGTAATTCTTTTGCAATTCACCTTGTGCTTCACACACACACACACACACACATACAGAGAGAAGATACCCAGCCCGTGCCTGCCAGCACGCATTACCATTGATTAACACACACTCGTCCAATCTTGGGGCTGACGCACGCAAACTTTTTGCACAGATTGAAATACAAAGTTTTTGCCAAGCTGCCGACTCGTCTCTCATTGTTTCCACTTATTTGGTCTTGCATTTCGACCCCTCCCCAGCCATGATATACACACATACATTTATATATTTCATTCGTTTCTTCTTTCGCACTGAAAGCCTTACATGAAAAATAGATTTGCTCGTAGATGGCTGAAACTTGCGCTCAAAGCAGCTCAAATGATATATTTTCATAAATCAGCCATAAATATTGAGCGTGTCATTGCCAGTTGCATAAGCCATTTTACAGGCTTGGCTCAAACGAAGAGAGAGAGAGAGTACTCTGTTTCTCATGCAATACAAACTTAATATACTGGCAGACAAAGTTTAGTTCAAGCATGAATACCTCAAACTGTCGATAAGTGATCTGATAGTAAAAGCACTCAGCACAAATCCAGGAAAATAAAAGAAATAAATTCGAGTGTTAATAGAACCGAGCGGGTATTGATAGAGCTAAACAGAAAGTCTTGCTCAGTTTGTGTATTCATAAGATTTTAATTGGGTATGCAGTGTGTGAGAGTCTGCTCACTTTGTGTATTCATAAGGTCTTAGTTGGGTGTATGCTAGATTTTTGAAAATCTATATAACAGGCAGTAGGAGTCTTGACAGACCTCTTAACTTGTACATATACTTGATGAACCGATTCAATTTGGCCATATTCCGTCTAAATGCCATTCAGCCTGTCTGTGTGTATGAATGAAACAATCAATAGAGCTTTCAAACTCTAGAACAAGATAATATAAGACTTGTCCTGTTTCTTTGGAATTTCTCAACATTTTTTTAAAGCAGACTTAACAAATTTTCCTTATAGTAATACAGTATCATATTTTAGATACTCGCTTAGAATTATATTTAAAAATTCTGTTCATTAAAACATTTTCAAATTAAGTTCTTCATATCGGAAGTACTTATGACAGCTTTACCATACATAAATAAAAGCTATAATGAGACTAAAGACTAGTTATTAAGTTATCAAATTCACTGTTGAACAAGTGAAACTAGAGATGTGGAGATTATGAATTCCTTTGCTTTCAATAAAGTTTCCTCTTAGAGATAATATAAAAATGACTTTATCATTTATGCTTCCATTTCCAATACAACAAATTCCACACAGATAGTGAAAAAATATATATTTTGCTTTAAGTTAAACTTCACAAGCCAATTTAGTTCGCTGCTAGTTCAGGCCAGCAGCGTTTGCCTTTTACTTTATTTGTGTTTGCTCAACTTTTAGCGGAGCTGCGTTTGACAAACGCGCTGGGTGCAAGAGGGCTAAGCGAGGTGAATCTAGGGGCGGCTACAAGTGAGCTGTTGGCTAATTAAAGCCAAATGTGGGCCAACAGAGCGGCCTTTGCGCAGTCGTCTAAAGTTGTTTTGTTTTGTTTTGTTCAGTTCCGATTTGGTTTTTATATTCGCTTCTTTTTTTTTTATTTTTTTTTTAATATTATTTTCTGCTGCAGTTTCCAGTCAGAGGCTCAACTTTTGAGCTCAACTCCATGGAGTAACATTTTTAATGGACCAAGCATTTTAATTACTTTGCTAGCGCAGTGTGTGTCAGTGAGTGAATGAGTGAGTGTATCAGTGTGTGTGCCAGTGTGTGTGTGTGTGTGTATGTAAAGTAGTGAGTGTGTGTATGCTTAAGCTAGTGGAACATAATTACTCGTCTCTAGTGCAACTCCCGGAAGTCAGCGCCAGCCGCAGCATCACCGGAAAGTATGCTGCAGCGGGTGAGAAACTTGCCATAAAATTATTATATGGCAAGCAGAACATATCAGGCCATATATTTGTTAAATGCACACACACAAACACACAGAGAGAGAGAGAGAGAGAGTGAGTGAGCACATATACACATACAGCAATGCAAAAGAGTGAGTGAGCTGGTGGAAAATCAACTCGCAGCATTTAAGTTTATTTTTGTTGAGTTTGTTTGGATTTTGTTGCTAATTAATTGCAGCTCGAATTACGTGAATACCCCGTAGAATTAAATTATATGAAATAAATATTTAGTAGTCAAGCGACAGTTAAGTAAATAAATAGGAGATATATATATAAATTTATATATTTATTCAAATATGTATATTCAAAATTATGATATGTAAATTAGTAAAATAGCTTTATATACTTGAGAACATTAATTAATAAAAACTTAAATATTTGGTAAGAGACTCTGAAGTTTGTCATAGCCGCTGATATTTATTATAGTTATACAGTTATAGGAATAAGTGAAAATGTTTGTTTTGTTAAGTTTAAAAAATTGTAAAAGTGGAACAAGTTAGCTAGGAGGAAAAAAAGAATTATAAAAAAAGAGAAATATGTTTTCTGATAGCTGAAGACTAAATACGCTAAATATATATATAACCCATAAAATTATAATTTACTTAAATACAATTTTGACACTTGCTGAAATTGAATGAATTGTAGATTTTGTACTGTGGACTCTTCATTTGGACTCTCCATTGGTGTATCATTAGACCCCCTAATAGACCTTTTTGGCAACCATTAAACGTTACACTGACAAAACTATCATATTTAGTGGAAGAAGAGTTGCGAGGCGTAAGCCACTGCGCTGAGCGTTTATCTCAAAGGAATTGGATATATGTTTGTCAATACACGTTCACGTGTGTGCAATAGAGTGTGAGTCAAATATTAATATCACTTTCAGCTGGTGCACACCTGTGATGGTGTGTGGCGGAGCCGAAGCTTGTACTGCTCATAAAATATTTGTCAGCGAATAGGGCCATATTTGGCATAAGTTAGCAGTTAAAGGCCGCGCCCCACGATACAGTCAAAGAGCGCGGAGGGCAATTAAAGTCAAACTGTGTACACAAGAAGTCAGCAGTTGTTGCCTGCCGGTCATAATGATTCATGGAATCCATTTGCGGCTAAGCAAACATATAGAGCTACAGACACACAAGCGAGGCGACACACAGGCCGACAGACAGACGAACAAAATTCGGTTGCCCTGCGGCAGGTTGTGCTATTGCCATTTTATTTGCACAAACCGCTTTGACGCTTTTCATTTTGAAAAATTAAAGCGCAGCGATTTGTTGGCTGTGCGAGTGTGTGCGTGTGTGTGTGAGAGTAGGTGGATTAGCGGGCGTGTGTGCTTAGTGATTTTTGGGTTGAGCAGAGCCTAAAAGTAGGCAGCATGTTTTACACATGCACTTCACGAACTCACACTGAGTCGTCGTTGGATCACGTGCAAGCAGCTGACTTGTTGGCCGTATGTCCATCGGCACTCATAAAAGTCTAACTATTTTTCAATTTCAAATTTCTGTGCCACAGCTACAAATCTTCTTCACAGCACTGCCAGGCCCTGTGCATTGTCGGCCTTGCCACTGAGTGACCCTCTGCCCATAAATATGCTGCGTGCCAGGACAACAGTAACGCATACTCTGAGACTTCGGCCAGCACTCCGGGCAACCCGTCTTATAGCATATCAAATTGAGCTCAGCTCCGGCAAAAAAAAAAAAAAAAAAAAATATTTAGAAGCTACCAAACGTTTTGTGGCATATTGTAGGCAGGCGAATGCTGTGCAGCAACAACATCAACCATTACAACACAAAACGCAAATAACAAGAGCCCAAGCACAATTGTGTTTGAATCGTCGACAGTTGCATATGCTGCATTCTTATAATTGTATCTATACTGAGTTTAAATTATGCCAGGTTCTACTAAATCAGTTTTTGATCAAGGCAATTGACTTCTTCAATCGATTCCTAAAGCCAACAAATCACAATTGAGTTGAATAAATCATATCCTACACGAGACTCTACAGTTTTCATTATGAACTTATTACAGAAATAAGGCAAACATTGTCATTGATATAAAAATATATGATATATGAATAGTTACATACATGTCTCTATATAACATACTAGTTCTCAAACATAGTCTAGGCTTTGACAATATATTCCATAACCTAGGTATCCCTGCATATCCAAAGTATGCTATGTATTTCATCATTTCAGTGAGGGTATTTACATAGTGCATAACACACATTGCATCAGCCATATGACCCCAAAGCCAAATCCACAGCATCATGCACTTTATGTCTGCACCCATCTGGCACTTCTTTTGGCCCCAAAAAGTTTTTGTGTTTGACGCAAAAATATTCATTGCTCGCAACCCACAATGAACGGGTGGCAGTCAAAGCCAAAGCCAAAGCCAACAACTATTGGCCATTTACTGGTCACACTACATTCACACATTGACACACACACATATACAGTCGAAGCTCTCTGGTTGCTTATTTTCAAAATTTTACTCACGTTCCCAAGTCAACTCTGCTGGCTCTATACTACAGGAGCCAATGCTTTAGTCTGAACGAAAGTAAATACGCTCTTTGTTCAGCAGGTGGTTAACAGCTTTTGGACCATGTCTGCATACGTTTCAATTGTTCCTGTTGCAGTGCGAGCTCACCATCTGACTAAATCCCACAGCAAATAAGCAGCTTTGAAAAAATAAAAAATAAAAACAAATCAAAGAAGAGTTCCCCGTAATGGTCGGCTTATAGATGCCGTATATATACAGCTCTAAGTGGCTGTGACATATTTTTCATATTTTATGTTATGTTTATGTTCATTATAAAGAAATACATGATTTCCGAACATTTTTTCTAAAATTCTGATATTTAAGCTTTTCAGTAATCTTTCTTGGAATATTTATTGAAAAGAAAGTTTTTACTCAGTGGAGTCTGAACAGAAACAAGTATCTATAGCTTATATCGACTTATTTATCAACTCTCTTGCCTCTCACTCACTTATACACTCTGCGCATATATTTTTATTTATTTTTTTGGGAACAGAGTATACCTGAAATTAAATATCGCATAAAAAACACAGCGCAAATTGGGTATACAATGTCAGCGATGCAGCTTTAAGCCTGCTGTCATTTAAGTGAACCCAGACAGACAGGTCAGCTGACTGCCAGACACAGTCACAGGTTGGTCTCCACTTTGCAAGCTTTCTGTTCAATCCCAGCCTAGCTGGTAGGGAGTGCATAAATATTTACAGGCTTTTTGTTAAATGAATCATGGCGGAGCTAAATTTCTGCTGTTGCACTAGGAGAAATTACGAATTGAAATCGTTGCCTTAACAAATATTTAATATAACAATAAAAGCTGTTTAAATTATTAAGTCAAAAAGATGAAAATAATATTTCTTGTCTAGCTTCTGCATACAGCTCAAGCTAAAGCAATTTCTATGATCGATGAATCGTCAAATTATTAAGTCAAAATAATTAAATACAATATTACCTATCTACCTACGGCATAAAGGTTAAGGTTATGAAATTTCTATTCACAAGAAAATCATGAACTAAAATTGAATCTTCATTATGTTAAGTTGATGTAAAATGGCCTTAGATAGCCACATAAGCTTATAGCAAAAGCAAAATTAATTAATATTGATTGAATAAAGCAATTAATTAAAATTATATTATATTAATCCTACTACTTTGAGTAGGTAGTTGGAGCTTCACAATAGTGATTTGCTTTTATGTTATAGTTGATATTAATTTCATTTCGTAGGTTAATAAGCCAAACTGAAATCTTAGTTTTGTTGTGTGTATTCTAGCTAGAATATTTTGATTATAAGCTGTTTAATTATATTAAATATATGCAACTTAATTACAAACACTTTTCGAATAAAATTTTCAAGTTTTCCGTTTGTTTTTGTTTCATTAAATCTGCAATCGAATTTTGCATTCAAGCTGCGTAGGGCAATCGAATATTTGTTCAGTGTGATTGCCACCAAAGTAACACCTGCCAACGTTCGCAGCACTTTTGTGTGGAGGCAGCATGTGAAAATGCAATTAAGCTGTAAATATGGGCTTATATATATATATATATATATATATATATATATGGCACTCAGAGAATTTGGTAGGATAACTGAAAATGGCAAAAAGAATAAAACATTCGTTGATGTGCATGCGTTAACAATTTGGAATATCATAATCGACGCACAGGCAAACAAGCTGCAAGTCACAAGACAGAAGAGGATGGAAAAGAAACCTGTGAAGTGGAGCTAAGTTGAAATACGAACTAGATAAGTGAGTTTGTGATTGTTGCTAACTTTTTGTAGAGTGCTAATTGCTATAATTATAATTAAGAGATTTAGTTACTAACTATGAGGCAAGCTTTCTTATTGCATTTTCATCATTTATGACCAGAGTAGCTTAAGCTGAAGACTACTTTTGATGGAAATTTGAAAGAAACTTCTCAAGTTTAAATATTTATTAAATTACACTAGCGCATTAGTGTCTATCAAATCACATCGTTATCTTTAGCCTTAGCTAAATACTTGTAATACTAATATTATTGAAACATAATGCCACTGCTTTGCTCTGATAGATGTCAATATCAAGTAAATATACTGCTTATCATTGGCAATGACATGCCTTCTTTGGCCAGCCATTCACATCACTCGCTGTCAACATTTTGTTGTTCGACTGCGCCTGCTGATGCTCCTCCTGCTGCTCCTGTTCCTGCTCCTGCTACTGCTGCGGCTGTTTTAGCCTTTAGTTGAAGTGACACGTTGCTGCAAAGCAGCCATCAACTTGAGCTGATGCCTCATAAATGAATCTTGGCGGCAGGATGACACGGCTGGAGAACTCTCAGAGTCTGCCATGGGCCCGGGCCATGGCTGACTTGGCAACTGTAAACGAGTCATAAATACGAGTACATGCCACAGTATTTATATCTTTGTGTGTTCGTGCTACAATTCATAAAATATTAAATACTCCTTGTACTTGAAAAGGGCAACAGCAGGGAGAGGCTGAAGCAATGTTCAAATCAAATGATAGCAAATAATGTGATTATTGCTCAGCCGTCGTTCTCGTGCTCGTTGTCGTTGTCGTTGTCGTTGTCATCTCTGAGCTGAGCTGAACTGAGGACAATGACTAGGCTGCACTTCAATCTTCTGACTGATGTTGTTGCCGACTCCACTTGGACACGCCTGAGTGAGCACACACACACACACACATACACACTCACCATGATGTGGTCATGAGTATGTATGTGCACATATTTTTATGATTTTTACCGCTTTGCCGTTTTTCCAATAATATATACCCTAACAAAAAAGGATTAAGGGTATATTGAGTTTGTGCAAACTGAATACTATAGAAACTAACTACATTTATATAAAAAATATTTCAGTCTTAGGTTAGTATTGCTCAGACACAAGGTATCCAGAATATTTGAATCGGCAACTGGGTTTAGGTTAGCTCCGAGTCGAATATGCTCGATGGAAGTCCTGTTGTTTTTCCTTGTGGCTGACTCACATTGTATACATATAGACATTAGCCAATGAGGAGGAAAATCAAAAGACAAATGACAACAAGGATCTTTTGAGTTGCGCTGCTTTCGCCAATTAGGTGCCTGGTCATGTGCATTGTGCATATTGCAGCGCAACAACATATCTTACATAATCATGGCTTGGACTAATTAAACACGCACACAACCATCAACAGCATCACCACAAATCCAACATCTTTTTTAAACAGAAGAGACCCAGGCACATGCACAGACCTACGCAAGTGCGCTCAGCATCAACGGCGGCGGCAGCAGCAACAAGAACTCAACGGGTCATTTCGCAATTAAGCTGCATTCGCAGCAGCAGCAGCAGCAGCAGCAGAGCAGTAGCATTACAGCCATGTATCCGTATCTATAGCATTCTGTTACTCCGATCCGAGAGCGTAACCCGACCCGTCTTCTGCCTGATGATGATGAATGAGTTAAGCGGCCGTTGCCTTGCAGCCCATCTAATGAGATACTTTTTCTGCGTAAATGTGGATTCAAGAGTATTGGAGTGATAAAGTAGAGCGAGGGAGATAGAGAGAAAGAGAGAGATGGGACGAGAGAGAGAGAGCACTATGCGGTGGCAAATCATGCGATGTCTCGTCTCAGTTCATCTCATCCCAATTGCACTCTAACTATGTAATCTATGGCATGCCATCGTCTATGTGCATCTGTATCTTTAGCTATCTGTTATCTGTGTATCTATATACATATACACAGACAAGTATACCACATGCGTGCCCAGGCACTAATTGCGTCTAATTGAATTGCAATTGACCGTGAGTTGGCGTATTTTCCACACGTTTTTGCCAACCGACGGACGACGGACGACGGACAACGGACCGAGCGACCGCCAACGAAGACTCGGGACGCTTGATGAAGATTTACGCAGCTGCTTTGATTTGTGTCAACAAAGCGACGCGCCGGCAACGGAATGGCAGCGGCATTTCGATAGATACACATTCATGGCTTCAGTCAATCATGTAGTCGTGGCGCCAGTGGATAGCCAATGGTAAAACAACAACAACAACAACTGTAACAACAACAACAAGAGCAACGAGAGCAAGTACTATTAAAATTCCATTCATGAACAATAACAAGTAGAGTAAATTGATGGATAAATTTGCCTTTAATATAAATTCAGACCATTTCCATATTATTTCAGCTTGTGTCATGAAAATTTGAATATAACGAATTTAAAGTCTCTTTCTCGGCATAAAAATGAACTTGTACAGATTCAAAGATGGGCACGGTAGATCGATACCTCTGAATACTGTAATCTTTTACAGAAGTTTTTCTAAGTAAAGTAAGCATACATAAATAGAATTATTATATATGGAGATTAATTTTGTATTGCTGCAAGGTTTCCCTCTATCGGTTTCGTTTATTCCTGCAAAAAGAAACATATTCACAGTATTAACTGTTTTCCACAAGGTTTCTCTGCAAGCACATCTAATAGTTTGTATTTTGAGCAGAGTTTAAATTCTTTTCCATTTTTCAATAGCCATCATATGTTTTCCAGCTAGCTGAAAGGGCATTGAAGTAAACCCTTTATTCCCTTGAAGTTTTGCGAACGGTGATGTTTTGCTATCCCAGATGTTGGCTCGCTACATCTATGCTTACTTTTACGATAGCTTGCATAATTCTTTTCACCCATCCTCACCATCTTTACCGTTGTAAGCCTTTCGTTGTGCTGTCATTGCTTCTATTGTCACTATTCTAGTTTCCTGCTGCTCCGCCACCCTGGCCACCCTGGCCACCACCACGCCCACCCCGTCCACCGTTGCCAGCTCCATCTTCGCCATCTTGACCTCCATCACCTCCGCGCCCTCCACCGCCGCGTCCACCGGCTCCTCCCTTCCCACCGCCAACTCCTCCACCACCACTTCCACCCGCTCCTCCGCCGCGTCCTCCATCACCTCCGCGACCTCCACCGCCGCTTCCACCAGCTCCTCCCTTCCCACCGCCACCTCCTCCTCCACCTGTTCCACCCGCTCCACCCTTACCACCGCCGCGTCCTCCATCACCTCCTTCGCTTCCGCCCCCAGCTAAACGATCTACGCTTCCAGACATACCCAAAAGTAATTTTAGTTAGACTTTCAATTACTTGGACAGAAAACACAAACTGAAACAATGTTTAGTCTTGATCGAGATAATTTTGAATTTTGAACTGGAATTGGCGATTTCAGCTCTCAGACTTATTCGTATAGTCTTTATCAATAATTAGTAAACAATAATTATATATAATAGGCCTCAAACAATATACAAAATGATCCCATTTTGAACTTTTTTAAATAAATTATAAATAATACAAAATATATGATTAGAAGTTCGATTCTATTGCGGAAATTCGTTCAGCATTGACTTTATGACTTAAAGTATAAAGTCATTTCTTATAGGGGTATAATTACTATATAAATTAGTCTAACATGCCTTTGGATAAAGATGTGAATAACTAAACTGATTATAATTCTTTTATTTATAAATTCATAGTTTAAATTAACATTCTGATATTTGAGGGCAACTTGGAAATATTCCCTTTAACTATCGTAAGTTCTACTTTTACAATTCCTGCTTTATGCTGGAGTGCTGATATTTAAGAGAGAGACAATCAGAATTCGTCACCACAGTTAAACGCCTTTTCTTTTCGCAAATTAACAACTTATACGGCCAAAAGTTTTGCCAACAAAGTTGGGCAAAACTTGGCGAGCACCTGGCACCCCGGCACCCCGACACCCTGCCTTCACCTGGCTCAACACAAAGTTGCTCGACTTGTGGCTGAGGGCGTCTTAAAGGAAATATGAAAAATCGATTGGGGAAACAAAAAGTTGGAATCTTTTCAATTTTATGTTGCTCCAGTCTTGTTGCTTTGCTGCATTCAAAATTTATGTTTACAACGCGCACGCAGAAATAAAAATTGTATTTTTATGTCGAACGCGGGGAGAATGAACACTTTTTCGTGCAATAAAATAAAATATTGTTGCAATGTTGAGCGGGCTAGAAAAGTGTCACTGATATGTCAAACTAACAAAACATAAAACGGACATAAACAAAAATCAGGCCAAACATAGCACAACACGGCCACAGAGAGACAGCTGCAGGACCTCGGTGTCAGTCCGACTGGAGAGAGCAGCCATACCCACGCCACACCCTGGATAAATATTTAAAGTTATCTCTGAAAACTTGGCAAGTGGTCGGTCCTGTGGCACGAGCATGAGGGTTCAAATTTGCCAGCGGCTGCGTCACTGCTTCTCACTTGTTTGTCTTTGCTTAATCTTTTGATAGAAATTTGTATAGCAAAGTTGTACTTTGCCTTCGACCCCTGCTGTCCCCGATCCATGCCGCATGCCGCATGCCGCATGCCGCCTGCCGTCTCTGTTGGTTTTGTTGTGTAAAGTTTTGTGCATTATTTTCACAACGAACAGCAACAACAATTACTTGGCACACGCTGTTTTTCTTGCCATTGAACTTACCACCAGGTGAGATGAGGTGTGGCAGCTGGAGCTCAACTTCGTAACAGATCATCATCATCATCGAGTTATTGTAATCATTATTGCCCAACAGCCTTGTCACTGTATAGCTGCTTAGCTCGAGCTTCTCTTCTGATAATTTACAATCATGTCCAACGAACTTTGATCCTGATTTACACACTTCGAATGCTGATGTCTGCGTTTGCTTTGTACCCGCGCCCACACGTGCCCTGTCATCCTTTGTGTCTCTTGTTATTTACAACGTGGTCGAAGTAGCAGCAACCACGGAGCTAATTTAGTGCCCCAATGGCTTTCAAGGCATGCTCTAGGCTTTGGGGCTTATACGCAATAATTGGATGGTCAACCACTTGTCTACATTAATTATATGTGCCACATGTGATATTTGATTCGAATGCCTATGCGTTAATTGAACACTGGCCTGATCAATTAAACTCAGCTTGAGCATAAATGGATTTCAATATTTCAAAACAAGAGTTCGACTACGTAAGTGGGGGAAGTGTCATTGATCGAAATTTGTGATCTTCAAAGCTCTTAATCGATTTCAATTTGAAACTAACTTAAAACAACATCTTACAAATATTACATATTTATTTTGTTGAATCTTACAGCTGCAGTTGGCACTTAAGATTGACTGAGATTACACTAATGGGAGAACTGAATCTGAACGTGAACCCTGAAGCCGTCTTGTCGTCAACTGTATTGTAGTCGTTGTCACCACCGCAGTTAGCAATTAGTTCTCGGGTGACTTTCTAGCAACGTGCTAGGCTTGTGTATACGTAATATGGAACCATCTTTCTATATCTATGTATGCATATATAAATATATATACGTAGCCAAATGCCGACGTTTGATTCCACTGCTCACATATACATTTGAGCATTCACGCAACATTCACGTACTTTACGCAAGCTGAAATGAATGTCAAAATGGAAACAAAAGAGAATTCGCAGTAGAATGTCAGTCTCCAGTCGGAGTTTAAGAAAATAACTCTTGAACTGTCAAGTCTTCAAAAACATCAAACTCCGACTGGCAATTGTCATTCTTGTTACTGACAAGACTCAATCGAACTATAATGAAGGCATCAATATAGATTAATGCTCGCACGTAAATAAATGCAGATTAACAAAAGATATGGAAACATAGCTGAGCTGTCTTAACAAGCGCACAATGAAGTTCACGTATCATTATGAAACAAACATAAATGAAACAAAAAGAATACCATAATTTGATCGAACTGAAAACATGAACAGCGGAAGAGCTGAGCATATAGAAGAAGGTATTTTTTACAATGAAGCACACATATATAAATCCAAAGCTTAAAACACAAATTCTCTGAACTCAGAAGTAAAGTAATGATAAGCATGAACTGCTTATGATTTATAAATCTAGACATAAATTATATATATAACTCAGGTGTCTGAGTTTTGTGTTTTCCGTTTACTGAAATACACAGAGCGATGAACCAGATTCAATTCATACTAAAATTAATATAAAATATAAAATATATTAATAGAAATCAAGAGTGGAATTTCCCATAGGCACAGTCCCTTCATTTAATGAAAGCTAATCGCAGTTGCCACACAGATATGAGTGAACTTGTGGCAGATTTATAGCAATGTATTCATATACAATGTATAAATACCCGACACTCTTCGACTAAATACATTTATCTAAATAGAGAGCAGCTACAGCCAATAACAAGTTGTAGGGAGTTATGCCTTTGCATATTTCCATTTCGTGGCAATTGCTTTATGCCCCCAGCATACTCATTTAATTCGTTTAAGTGGAAAGCACTTCTGCTGTCAACTTTCACTAACTAGCGCGAGTTTTTTATTTGACATTAAAATGTAAAATTAATTTTGGCCAATTAATCAGAGACACCATCTCTCACACAGCCACACATACACATACACATACACTCACACCACAGGCAGCGCAACTTTTAGTCTGGGTGAGAGAGCCGCTGAGCCCGACAACGCTTTGCTGCATGCCCCGAAGCGCGATTGTCAGTGAACTTTCACAAGTTGCAAGTGGATGGAAATTTTCATTGCAATTAAATTTAGCACAAAAAGGGGGCAAAAAAGAAATGTCGTGTAGCTGTCAGTGGCAAAGAGTGAAGTGCTCGCCAAAATGTTGCCATTTGCATTGCCACTTAAACACACATAAAGGCAGCGACAGATGGGCGGTGCAGACCCACACACACACAGAGAGAGAGAGGCACACACGTGTAGTTCTCGGCCGTCGACACACAAATCGAGTCAAGTTGAATAGGCGGAAGTAGAGCAAGAAATGCGATTGCCAAATTGAGTTGAAGGTTTCGCTTGACTGTGTTTTGTTTGGCCAACTCCGTTAGCTCAGTTGCGCCCTTTGCTGTCTCACAGTAACAGCCGCAGATGCAGTTGCACTAGCACTGGCAGTGGCACTGGCAGTGGCACTGGCTGTGGCACTGGCTGTGGCACTAGCAGTGGCATTCGCTGTCGCTGCCGTTCACAAGGCACTTGGCACTTTGCTGCAATTTTGTAGTTTTGATAAAATTTCGCAAGCATATTAAAAAGTTTTGCGCAACTTCGTTTTTACTTTTGCACATGCCATACGGCCACTGGAGGCGCGCGTGCCACGCCTGCCCCGTACCGTACCACACACATGCCACTGACAGGCAAAGGCGGAAGCTGTGCCCGCCATGGCTTGTTTGCTGCCAAAAGAAAAAAAAAATGGAAAACTAAAAAAAAAATAAAAACCTGCCAACGGCGCACTTTGCTTTGCTATTTAATTTTGCAGCTCAAAGGCTACACAAACTAAATAGAAAGCAGAAGGAGACATTATGCATGATGGAAACTTTTTGCGATCTTTCTCAGCAAAATTCAGTTTTCCACTAAAAACTATGCCTGAAACAACAAACCGACTACGGCAAATAAAACAATGCAGCAATTTAACTAATTAACATGCCCGGCGAAAATAATTTGTAATTCTATGCGCATAAATTCATTGGAAATAGCCGCGAAATTAACTTCAACTCGAACACGCGTATAAACTCCGCTCGTTACGTATACATAAATATTCCATAGACAACTATTTTAATTATTTACAATATTGTTGGGGCTTAGAAGGTATATCCATATATATATATACTGTTAAATATTAACTATGCCAGCTGCAGACGAAGCCAAATATTGCAATTATTGTGGCGATGCAACACGTTGTTTGCGCCAATTAAAACCAATTGAGCGTAGCATACTTTCGTGCGCAGTTTTTCGCTGTCGCTTTATTTGAATTTAATGCAGCGGTAAAATGCGTGTGTCTGTGTGCGTGTCTGTGTGCGTGTGAAAATGGCCAAATTGAATTTTACATAACAAATCAACCAAATGGACAATATTGAATAACCAACGCCTAGTTGCCATCACGCCTGGGCTGGGTGTTGTGTGGAAACAAAAGCTTTAAAATTGACAAATCGATAGCTTTAAGGATCGGAAGCCAACATGCCAGCATATAAGAACATCAAGTCAAGCATCTGTGTAGGACAGGCAAAAGTGTGGTCAAAGTGTTGACCCACTTGACTTGAACGGACTCAACTCTTTCTGGACCACCCATTATGCGAGCATGTATTCCAGCTGAAGGGTCTGTGATTGTTCGAGAGATTGTTATAATAATGGCAAAATTGAAGCACATGCAAACACAATTTAATCATTGTTGTTCGAGGACAGTAAGAGCTGCTGCCAAGCTTAAGACTCAACATTGATTTTATATTGAAGTTCTATTCAAATGGCTTAACGCAGACACAGAGCAACAGCAGAGTGTTGCCAAAGCCAGTTGCGGAATATGTCAAGTTCAATATGCAAACGTTTGTTATGCTCGCCAAATTACAACAGCGACACAAGCGTCTTTATAGTTGGGGCTTTGCCTGTCAAACGCTAACGGCTATTAAAAACTGCATTTTTTGGTCGGTCCGTAAATTACGTTCGTATTGTGCTCATTCACATGGTCTAAGCTATGCAGACTGCCATTGACACACCCTAGAACATACACACACGCACACACACATCCATTGTTATTGTCTGCTGCTTGTCTGCATGCGTTGGGAAAAAAGTGGAGTCACAGCTTCGCATATTAGTTTACTGGTGTGGTTATGCGCTCTATTTCACACACACACACACACACACACACACACACACACACACACAGGGACACAGCCACGTACAATAAAAATGATTGCATTGGCAAATGCTGACAGGCTGAAACGCGCGTAGCTGCCTGCATGTGATGGATGAGTTTGAAGCCATGAGGCAGATGGTATATTTCAAATACCAAAGCTCAAAACACATACATACACACACACACAGGATACACACCCAGGATACACACCCAGCGTCAAAGTTTATGTGCTAAAAAATGCATTGAACAGAAGAATGAGTTACGGTTCGTCGTAGAGTCACGAGTTTTTATTGAAATTGAATTGTTGATAAGTTTCGTCAACAAAACGTTCGGCCAATTCGTACATGGAATGGCATAAAAAATGCATACAAAGTGGACCTCATCCACACATGCATACCATAATTGATATGTATGCAGTGTCGCTTGAAAAGTGTAAAAATAAAATAGTTGTCAAACATTTTTTAAAGCCATCACATAAAAATTTTCAAACAAAATTCCTACATAAGAATCGATAGCAAAAATGTTATGAAAAAGCTAATAATTATTTTGGCTGAATGTAAAAATTTATTTTGTTTTGTGTTTGGTATTTGAGCTACAAATTGTCAATGGATGTTTGAAATATGCGCCGGCAGCACAATTTTTGACTTGAATTGTCTTCATTTATTTACCTGAAATACTTTCAGAAATATCTTCATTTTTCAATCAATACAAGAAAATATAATTATGATTACAAGTCATTCATTCATAGCTACAAATTCAAACTCTCCCCAAAAGAAAAATGTGTAAATATAGTAAATAATTAATACCTGACTTGGCCAGCGATTGCTGGATGGGATGAGTATGAGCCTTGGTAACATTTAAGTACAAAGTGTGGCTGGCTAACTTACAGTTTAGTAGAAAAGCCTGTGACCACAAACATTTGGCAATTCATTCATTTCCTAGAGCTCGATCCGGCTGGCAGCAACAAATGTTGCCAGCACTGACCCACAACTCGTTTAATTTGCGGCTGCCACACACACACACACACAAGTAACACAGAGGCACAAATGCAAGAGAAGAAATCGACACACTTAACAGAAATTGCTATAACCCACATTGGAGCAAGCGGCATCAACATGTTGCTAACCCACAGAGCCACATTAAGAGCCGAGCAGTCACGAGTGGCTGGAGAGCGCGTTTGCGCAATGCCGAATGCCGAATGCCGAATGTCGAATGCCGAATGCCGAGTGGCAAATGCCGAATATCGAATGGGGAGAGCGGATGCTGTAGAGGCGGCATCACTGCCCTATTACTCAATACAAATAGAAATCTCTCAATTGCTTTAAGTACGCGAATGTTGACCGTAAAACGCCTAATTCATGTCTCCGTTAAATGAGCGAAGTGCAGAAGCTGAGGCAAGGGCTTTAATTACCCAGCCAGTTGTTGACTGCGCCCAGACATGAGACAGCATTACGATTAGACCTGGATTGCACTGCCAAATAGATGCAGACTTTAACCCATTTGCGTTAAGTGCTCACGACTGGTAATGCCATCATCATCCTGGAACAATTGCGTCTGCTACGGCGACAGCAAGTGAAAGCCAAATGGATGCACATAAAAATTTGTCAAATTATGCCAGAGCTTGAGTGTAGCCAACTCGCACGTAGCGATCCCACCTGAAGTGCCAAATTGTCTGTCAGACATTAATCAGGACAACGCAAAGCAAAAACATTGAGCAACAGTCGTAGAGGTGCCCCTTGGCAAATTTATGTGCCGCAATTAATTGTGCCGCCTGTGGAATTGGAATTAGAATTGGCAGCGGCTTTAAGGCTACAACTGCTTAATTTTGTTTGCCAGCTGCAATTTGCAGCTCATTTAAGTTGCAGAGGCCAAAACTTCAAAGTAGCCCTGGCAACTTTTGACAATTCGACAATCAGTTATATGAGACGATGTCAAATGCCGCCAATTAAACAAACGCTTTGAACAATTTACAAGTTACACAATTAATTAAACCGGAAAACCCAACGATTGAAATTCGAGTCCATCCTTAAACACTTGAGCAGCAAAGCAATTTCGATTTATCTGTCCTGGTTCAAGCCTCAATCGGCTTAAACACTTCAATGGCATTCGCTCGTGTATATAATTTCTTCATAATTAGCTGGCGCCAAGGCAAGTCGTATTTTGTCAGCTCCACTCCAACCAGTCTTCCACCTTCCACCTTCGTCTAATAGTATTAGATAAACATTTTCATTACATACATCCAAAGATATATACTTACATACTTGGGCCGTTGCTATGAAACGGCCAGAGAACTGCTGCCTTATTTTTTCTATATATACCCGGCACAGATTAAGGCTCGTATAGATGTAAAAATGTTTGTCTTTATGTATAAATGTTTACAAATGCAGGTTAGCTTTGAAGATTCTAACGTAACAGCTCATTAATATTTCCAATGGCTCGCTTGAAATAGCATTCAAGAATATTTATACTAAAAATTTATAAATAGAAATAGATCACAGGAATTCCTAAGCTAAAATTTATACACAGAAAATATTGAATTCATTATAAACTTGGATTCATATAATATTTAAATTTTCCTCTCTTTTCCCCATTCGTTGACCTTTTTTTAAATTATATCATAGGATTTTTTAAATAGTTTGACTTTTGCCCAATATGCATAAATATCCACCAAGTAGAAGAGTAATGCAAGAAATTTATTAATAATAAAAATAAATGTAAGGCATCTTTGGGCAGGGCACACCCGAGACAGATACCTTTTCTATTGCTGCATGGCAAAACGATTTGAGTTCTCATCAACTCTAACTTGGTTTCCCTTTTATTATTTCATTTCTTTCTTTCGATTTTCTTTCCACGTTTTGTTTATGCACTCTTTGACCGATTCGCCTTTGTCACCAGTTATTTGCAGCTGACTGTTTCGACAGTGCCTTGAGTTTATCCTGTCAATACTAGCCCACGTATATATGTACCTCCACCCAACCACCCACCCACACATTTGCAAAGATTGCTCGCCTTTGAGTAGAGGATTTGGTCGGTAATCGTTGGCACTGCGTTTTCATTGACTTCGTCGAGGTTGGCTGCTAGGATTGATCGATCGACTGATTGATTAATTGACACTTTGCACATTAATTAGCTGGCTAGTCGTTGGGTTTGTCAACCAAGCAAACACCATGGCAACCATCGTTCAATGCTTTAACATGGCCTTTCAGTTAAAGCCTGACAATGACCAACTGACTTGCCAGCTGTAGCTTTAGGGCCATGTTTGTATTATTGATGGACACGCAAAGTCTGCTTTTGCTCATTAGAAATTATAACAATCTGCTGAGCAGCCCTGGTGTGCAAATTTATGGCTGATTAATAAACTCATTACAACTTTGTCTATTTCCGTACAAAGTGTTGATTAACAAACAGATTCACATGCTCACAACTTTGCCCTTACATTTAATTGAAAAAGTTGAGCTCTCTTTTATTTATGGCATGTGATTGACACTGTCTGCATGACTATTAATACACAAAATGATTCGGATAGATAAAAACTTGTATTAATGTTTTAATCCAAAAAATTGCAATGTTCTTTATATGTTTTCTGTATTGACTCAGAGGCAGTTCATTATATATATATTTTCATATATTACACAATACTTCGAGTATAGTTTTTTTATGGACAGCAACTCAAATAAACAAGTTTTATGGAAACAAGTAAAAGTAACTCAATTATTTAGTTTGTTCTTTTTGAAAGCTTAAATAATAAATGAAATTCAAATGAAGAAAAAAGTAAATATTTTCTTGACCTAAAACATAAACTCTCAGCATTAATCTGCACTCTGTAAAGTTTATATCGTTTCTGTTTGCAACTGCGAATCTTATACAAATGTTGATTGAAAATAAATATAAGATATAAATATATTTCAAGCTCGAATTTAATTTTCTACAAAATAAACTTACCTATCGTAGCTTATAACTCGGATTTATAGGGATTTATGTTGTAAAATTTGAATATATAAACTAGTTGATTGAAAGGGTTTGCATTCCGCAAAGTTGATCTGCTTTTACAGCAATTTGCACAGGAATCAATTTTGGAATATTTTTCATAATTCAGTTGAAGAATGTTAGTTATTTTAATTAAACCATGCCGTAGATTCAATTTCGGAAGTAAATTAAAGCAGACAACAAAGAATTAAATAAGTAATCCTCTTTTAATGGGTCTGGTATAAAATAAAAAAATATTTTTTAAATATTTTTTAATAATAGATAAATAAAATGTATTTGGTCATATACAAAAAGGAATGTGCGTGGTAGGTTCAATCAAATTCATTAAATACTGAAATTAAATTAAATATGTTTCAATAAATTTTTACAATTAACCGCTAAATCTTATTTTGCAAATATTCGCATTCAATTGTTGCTGCTGACAGTTGCACGCATTCGCACATTTATTATTATTATCAACACAATTGTAATTAAATTTTGGACTTTTATTTTTGACAATGAATTAAACTGAGTTTCGCCATTCGACAAATAATAAATAAAAAAAAGAAATGAGTTTTAAAATAACTAAAGTAGCTAATGAATCGTTCATGCTGAAGGCTACGTGACAACCATTTCTGAAACTTCTTTTAGATATCAAAGTCATGTTTATATAGTTTTGCAAGTATAAGCACATTTGATAAATATATTTAATTGATATTCAAATAAATATGCAATAAATGCTGATGATATAAAATAAATGTTAAATAAATAATCAGATGAGAGCTGACTCTGACTTTTTTTCTTGAATCAGACATTTCCCTTTGTCGTGAACATAAATACGAAAATAAACGTCAATTGGGCTTTACATGTTCGAGGCGGAGCTAAGTTTCAACTGGCAACTGATGACAAATATCTTTTTGTTGTTATTGTTGATTCTGTTTTCCATTAAACAATTGATGCCTTGGTTCTGGTTTTTTGCTTTGTCCTTGTCCTTGTTGCGACTACACATATAAATTATATTTTAATAAGAAAACAAACGAAGAATTCAATGGCGCCATAAAGCATAAAAAGACGCTGAAAAATACTTAAGCACGTGCGTGTTCAGCGTGTGCGTGTGTGTGCTCGTGTGTGTGTGTGTGTTAGCTTGAAAAAACAATAAGCGTGTGCTTGACGCACACAGACAGCGCAGTAACAGGCAACAGTAAACAATGAAATATTTTTTGGGAAACGGAACGGAAACAGGGCATAGAAAAACGCACGCCGACGACTCGATTAAGTAGCATAAAGTGATGATAAATGCGACATTGAGCAACAATAAATTTCGTCTTTGTCCTTGCTTGACTCAGCATCGTCCCTGTTGATGTTCTTATTGTTGTTGTTGTTGTCCCTGTTGTTTGCTGAGCACTGTTCTCGTTGTTGTATTATTGTTGTTTTGTTGTCTTTTTTCCTTTTTTGCTGGCAGTGCTTGCCATTGACGTGTTTGACTTATTGATGCTGCGTGCCGGGATTAGCGCAGGACCAAGTGGCGTATGAGGGATATCGAAACGGGCGAACATAACGCTGATTATTAGCATTTTGATGTCGCGTCAACATGCATGTATGTGTGTGAGTGTGTGTGCTTGCAGACATGTGTCCATGTTCATAGCAGTTCAGCTATGTGTGCGAGTTTATGTTTATATTTTCGCTGCTCATTCAATTGTATTGTTTATGGTAATTTGATATTCATTGGCCGGAGCGTAGAGTCGATAATCATATTGGCTTTATGGCAGTGCAGCAGCATTAATGCCGAAATTCAATTGAATTTTGAGTTTCGATTTCAATTAAATCTTGCATGACCTAAGCCAAATTTCAAGTCGAACTATTGGTAAGCATTAAAAATAGTCATGAATTTATGCTGAAGGCCAAGCGAGACACACAGTGGCAGCTCAGTCCACTAGCATTTGGTCTATTTGAGCCACTTTCACGCTGCCTGCTAGGCACTTTTTCAGCTTCGTTGCAGGAAACGCATTCGCGCGATGGCAAAGGTATAAGTTTTCCACTTAAAGAAAAAATCGCCGCAAAGTTGCCTTAACGCTTGCGAATAGCCCCGAAGTTGGCTATTGCAGAGCATTAAAAAAAATTGTTGTTTGCTTTTACTTTGCTCGCAATGCTCCATTTGCTTTCTGTGGACTGCCGCAAGTTGTGGCACTTGCCACACCAGCAGCGAGTCGAGACGATGCTGTTGCTGAGCTTGAGATTACTCTGGCTAACATTGTGCTGCATTTGTACTTTAAATATTGTATAGAGCTGGCAGTTACTGGACCTAAATGCAGAGCAATGCATTCAAATCAGAGTAGCCTGAGTGCAGCCCAGGCCACTCTCTGGCCTCGCTGTTTATTGCAGCGGCTGCTGCAACTCCTCTTGCAGCGAGTGCTATGGAGGATGAGTAAGGTGCAGCCTTATTGAAAAGCAGAGAGCAGTTATCCAAGCTTGCTTGGCTTCACCCAATACGAACATACTCGATAGTCGGGCAATTGCTTAATTGCGACTTAAGCTCAATTTTGCAAATGCCCTGCCTCGATACCCGCTTAGCCTTCACCTGAATGGTCGAATGCCCAACTGGCAACTGGTAAACTGGTTAACTACTTTGCTTGTTGTTGCCACATAAAATCTGGCCCAACCTTCGCTTACAGTCATTGCCTCTAATGACTGGAATTTGTGGTTAGCCTGATATGAGATGAGGCTGCCAACGCCAGCGCCAGCACATGGGACTGACTGCATAGATAATCTGTCCGGCTTCCATTCAAGCTAAGCCCTTCTGCTCAAGCAGAGACTGGTCCTAAAAACGAACAACGAACTAGAGGATTTGAAGTCTTGTAGTTGTGGTAGTTGCCTGGTTTAGGTGCTGTTCAAATGCAGTTTAAGTGTATTTGGCCTGGCTCTATTTGCCAGCCGCAAATAAAGCTGTTAATTGTACAAATATTGTGTTAAGACAGCAGCAACACCTAAGCACAACTGACTGAATTTATTTGTGCAAGTGAGCATTGATTTTTATTCTGTGTTGTAGATAAACTAAATCAAATAACGAAAATTCTATGTTATACAATGGACGATCTAAATTTGGAGGAAGAAACTACGCTGGATGTTGTTGAAAGTTCGTTGGTTGATGATGAAAAAGGGCCAAAGATGTATGTAAACTCGACACACAACACGAAACACGCCTTTAAACACATCGCACTTTTTTGCAGGGATTCTGAAACCATGAAGAAGATCGTTGAGGCTGGCCAGGAGAACGAACCAAGTCTCTTAAGTGTTACTCCGTATAATCTTGCTGAGCTGGGATTCCTATTTGAAGAGTCTGTTAAATGCCATCTATTATATAATCAAGATAATCTAAGAGCTGAAATAACCAATATTGTGGAAAACCGCCTTGATCCTGACGTCCAGGTGATAGTGCATGGTCACCCCTTCGCTTGCCATTTGCCAGTGCTGCAGGTGTCAACGGAATACTTTAAACAGTATTCCACAGCAAACATAATTGTTGTCAACGAGCCAGAGTTAACGAAAATCGGCTTTCAAGATGCCTACGAGTGGATGATCAAGGAGGATATGCTACCAAAGCGCGAATCAATCGTAGATCTGTATCTCGCGGCACGCTTCCTAAATATGCCCCCTCTGATGAACCAGCTGTGGTATTGTTTCGAAAACACCGACTTCTTTCGCGAGGGAGAGGCCTTCTGGCTATATCTGCAGGCGGTGCCGTACTCGACGCTCACGTTGCAATCCCTGTTGCTGACTCGAGTGAATCGTTTCTTTATGTCGGCTGTGGCGACAGAACAGTACTTGAAATTGAATTTTGATCAGGTCTATGAAATGCTCACAACCAGCGTCGTCGCCGTTAACTGTGAGATGGAGGTATTTATGAGCGCCTTTCGCTGGATGATGTACGACTGGGAGACACGGAAAGTACATATGCTGCAGCTAATGAAGGCTGTACGATTCCATATGATGCCAGCCTGGTATATACTCTCGTTGAAGACAAAGCAACCGCAGCCAGAGCTTAAAGAGTTGCTCGACCATCCCGAAATGCAGTCCACGATCAATAGCGGCCTATCTTACACGGTGACACAACACTTCATTCATACCGACTCTCCGTTGCAGAAGCCACTTCATATGCAGAATGCACAGCAGCGTGAATGGGTCATCGATCATTTGGCACGTCATCATCATCTCTATAAATGCGCCGAATGGCAGTACCTGGACTATAACCTTTTTAATGTCTATCTGGAGAGGATCATCACTGCTGGACATCACCATTATCTGACCCTAAAGTCTTTCACGCCTTCGAATTTTCCGCCCTGCTGCCAGTCAGTGGTTCAAAACTGCAAAACTATTTTAGAGATGTGATTTTTATTAACATTTTACCATTCGAAGTGCCAAACTCCATTTATTTGTAAACGCCTGTTTACTGTGCGAATCAGAATACACCCTGGGGTACTATATAATTGCTACAAATAATTCCATTTGGCCGAACAGCCGTTTTGGCTGCATTTCCAACTTCAGCTTTACATTCGCATTGAGCGTTTCTAATTAGCTCAATGGCAGCCATTTGCTATATTAATTGTCAACGTTTATGAACTAAGTGTTGTGACCTCGTCTCTCTCTGTGTTTGTGTGTGCGGGGCATGTGTGGCAATTGGTGCTCGTGTGTTTATGTTTGTTAAACACTCGCAATGTAAATACGATAACAGCACTTATACTCCTGTGTATGCTAACGGTAATCAAAAACACGAAAAAATTTTTAAATAAACATCAATAGCAAGCAACAGCACCAACAATAACGGCAAAGATCGGATTTGTCCGATCAGGTGATACCCTATGGCATATATTTTTATTTATACACAAATGTAATCTCATAAATAAAAAAGCTGTATTAAGCAATATACAAATATGTATACATATCTCAAACTTAATCTCGAAAGCTTTTATAGTTTTCGAGAAATGAAAAGGTTTAACTCTGTTCCATGCTTTTGCTTTCAGTCAATATACCTGAGACAATACTGAAAAGCGTATAGAACGACTGTTGTATAAATATTTTGATACACATATGACGATTAATAAATACTCTCCGTATTATTTGCATAGCGCTTAACACAGTTTTCAACGGTAGATTTCCGGATAGACGTTTTTTATGTAGTTAATCTACTTTTATGCTTTTTCTAATCAAACAAAAATATATATACATATTATCTTTCAGGTGACACATTGTCATCAATGACAGTAAAATTAGGCTATAATTACATAATTTGCAAAAAAAATATATATATTTATGTCTGGAGATACACAAAAGTAATAACCGAAGTAACTGAAAGTAAAAAGTCGCAAATACTATTAAGTTTCTACTGTGAAGAGTGATACTGTTCCATGTAATAAATCTCTTCTTTGGCATTTCATTTACTCAGTCAAAGTCTCAATTTCGCTTGCTGAAGCACAACAAAAATATAAAAAAAGTATTAAGTTCTTACATGATAGATATATAGGTTTGATTATATATATTTTATTTGATAGCCCGGTAAGTTACATATTCAATTCATCAACTAAATGCAAGTAAATCACGTAAAATCAATACGGTCAATTGCGGCTGGTTGAATATTTAAAAATAAATTAACGATAAAGTTAATAATAAATGCATTTGCATTCATTGATTCTTTTGTTCTACGGGCTAAAGCAAAAACCATGCATACAATTTCGGTTTTATTTCATATGATTTAATTGTTTGCAGTTGTTAAGCCGACAACGGTAAATCGTAAATCAATGACTGAACAATCGCTTGCAAATAATCAAGGATTTATAAACGTATTTTTTACTTACTTTGGAGACAGTAAGAGCTAAAGCTGCAAAAGATACGCCTTTGATGATGCACACAATGATTGATGAATGCAATTAAAAGTGGGTAAGTAAATGAGCAATAATGAACGACTGCAAGAGGCGTCTCTTTCAATCAAACTTGGACAGTTGGTTAGAAATTAAAGCCAATGCTTAAGTGCAGCATAAAAGTTGCTTGAGTTCGAGCTGAAGCTGCATTTAACGCGCCGAACTGTTTAATACCCTATTCAATAGCATATTCTCTGCTATTCGATTCAATTTCACAAAAGCGAATTCAATTTGGTTGCTTATTGTCGTTTATTACCGACAACAAATGTGATAATCCTATTGTGGTTTTGTTGGCTCTCTTTAATTGGAATCACACCCCCGACACCCACACACACGAGCACTCCAGCTAGCAGCGACAAACAAAAGCGGCTTTACTTTTCATGTTTTGCGGCGAGTGCGTTTTGAGGCGCCATTACTCACAGCTCGGAGAATGGCACAACGATGCTTGGAGCTGGCTCTCTCTTTCTATGTAGGAGCTGCCGAGGGCATCAGCTGGGATAAACTATCAGCTGGCATTTCGCATGGCATGAAAACTTTTCTGCCATTGTTTCAGTTGTCAAACAAGCGTTGTCAAAAAGTTTTCGCGTGCTCGGCCGCAAATTAGGTGCCGCAACTTAAAGCCCACACTTAAAGCCTGATTAGCTAATTGACCATTTCTAATTGGATTTCCTAAGCAATTTTGTAATTAAAATTAAAATACGATCTGATAAGGCAGCGTCTTTCTCAATTTGCCATACATACGATTTTATAGTCTTATGCAGCTTAAGGTGCATTGCGTTAATAGCTGCGATTAATAATCAAAAACAACTTTAATGCTTCCCCATACTCTGACAAGGCATGATAAGCGAGCTAGAGGGAAAGTAAAAGTAGATCTATAGCAAACTAGATACCAAATATAATATTGGATTCGGAATTTTCATACCCTGAAACCATTGACAATGAGAGTAATAAATGAAAATATTTGAAGATGATAGTATAAATAGTAAATATATATGTATTCTTGTCTCTTAGGGTATCGTGTGTTTATCCTTATTAATGCAGAAATTTTGTAAACTTAAAATATAATATAATTCATTATTTTTATAGATCAAAAGCAGTATAAGTCAACAATCCCAATTCCTTATCGATAAACTCGAGTATTTTACTCATTTCTTCAAGCATAATCTGTTGTAAAGATCTGAAAATCTAGTGGCACCAAATTCAATGTGAAGTTTTTCGTAATGAATACATTGACAAATATCTTCTCAACTTGGATTACCTCCTCTAAAAAAAAAAAAAAATAAAAAAAAAATTATATTAGTATATAACATTATAGAAGACACCTAAATTTCGATGTCATAATTATGCTTTGGAATTGTATTAGGAATGAAAAGCTGTACCCTAAGTCATCTACATTAAACAATCGTGCAATGATTGAACTGCAAATCAACCAAATCCTGAATGAATATGATATCAAATGTCCGAATCTCTTTGAAAGGATTTAACAACAGTTAAGTCATATATGCTTCCGATCGACTATACTTTCAGCATGAGGATTGTATACTTAACATACATACATACATATGAAACATATTTATAATTACAGCGCGCAGCTTCAGCTGGCTTAATATCTAGGGCAATCTCGACCACAGCTACAAGTCTGAATAATTCGCTTATTGCAATTAAAAGCAATTATGCTCGCTGTCCCAAAAACCACAAACTCATTAGCTTGGTGCACCAAAACCACAATGCAGCATCGCTTAACCACAGAAACAACAAATACCTGCAGCAGCAACTAAGCTATCCTAAACACAAACACACACACAGACACACACAGACACTGACACAGCTACAGACATACACTAAGAGAGTATGTGCTTGTATGTGGAAACTGTATTTACATATTTGGGATTCGAATTGGGCAGCCACTGGATTGCAAAGCTCTATCGTCTTGCAAATTGCAAAACTTGAGCCACTTTCATACTAAGCAATTTTTTGGCCGCATCGCTTTTGACATGTATGTGAAGTGCTTTCTGCCCATTGTCCATTGACCGTTGGGCCTTGCCCACTGGGTGGTCTAGGTGGGTAAAATGTTTGTTTAGAAGGTTTTATGCATATGTCGGATATGTGAGAAATTCCATTAGGAAGTTTTCTTTGTTTGCATAACATTTGCATCTCTAACAGAAAATAAAATTATTTATTTGTGGCCAAAATGGGTCGGTTTCTGTACTCACAGACTCTCAATGTTTGTGTGGTCCACATCTGGAATTTTTTTTTATTATTATTATTATTTTGTAATGGATTTGAGTGTTTGCAAAGCCATAGCAAAGAATAAATCATTTGCATAAAATCGATTATGGCATCTCAAGCAAATCAAATGAATACCAAAAAAAAAAAAGGAGAAATAAAATAAATAAAAACAAGTAAGAGTGCTTTAGTCGAGACGGCTCGACTACGAGATACCCTGAACCCTGCGTAGAGCCAATCTTTCCAACATGCTATGCTTCTTTTACATATACAAATATTGCGAGCAACGCACACACACACACACACATGCATACACACGCACGCATAAGCATGCGCTCTGCTGACTGCGCAGCTGACGCAGCGACTGCGCTTGGGCTGCAATATGCCTATTGTATGGGAAATTAAATGTTTAATAACTTTTTTTGTGGATGTACTTTCTTAATCAAACTTGCACAGCGTAATTATGTCATTCATATGTATGTATTTGCCAAAGTACAAGTCTCTAGTATTTGAAATACGAATTTTGCAAATTGGGGGCGAAGGGGGCGTGGCATCCAAAATCCAAAAATTACATAATGTCCACATTCATTACAGGGATCTATACATTGAATTTGGAGTCTCTAGCTCTTAAGGTATGCTTAACCGAAGAAAAGTTATCGATTTTTATCGATAGTAAGGAAACGGGATGAGTTATTGAAAATCTAAAAAAAACTCGTACTGCGTAGGCTATAGACGAGTATTCTCTGAAAATTTCAGAGCTCTATCTTTTGTGGTTTACGAGATCGCTGCGTTTACACGGACGGACGGATGGACGGACGGACGGACGGACGGACGGACGGACGGACGGACAGACGGACAGGGCTATTTCAACTCAGCTCATCGAGCTGATCAAGAATATATATACTTTATGGGGTCTGCGATGTCTCCTTCTGCCTGTTACATACATTTTCACAAAAACATTATACCCTGATTTCCCATTTTCAATGGGTTCAGGGTATAAATAGATCAAACGGCACCTCATTCGGCATACGGTATACATTCCATTTATCGTTTGAAAAATTATCACTTAATGTTTGCTCAGCACTCGCTTTACTATCCAATATATATATTTTTTTAATAAATACTTTTTTGGAGCACTGAGCACACACACACACACATTCAGAATACAGAAAAACCTTTTTAATTTGAATTTTATTTGCATGCAAAATGGGTTAAGCTTTGCACAATTCTCGTTTTAATTATTGATAATATTATTAGGAAGGCCTCAGCATGGTTTCTGAGTTACAAAATTAGATTTGATGATGCATATTCTTTTTACATTCGAGAATCTATTGCTTATCTATGTGCATCAACAAACAAAGAAGTTAATAAATATTCAAATCTTAATACATTAATTCTTTAACAAAGATGTAACTCTGTCAAGTCGCATAAGTTCTGAACATTTCAAATGTTATATAAAACTCTTAAGTAAAGAACAAATTTAAAGAAAATAGTTAAATTTTTCGTTTCGTAATTTCCAATTTGAAGCTCATGCATTAATATGCCAAATATTTGCACTACATATTTTAATGATGGAATTTGTAAGTGCATTATAATTATCTACGTTCATTTGGTATTGATATTTACTGTTAGTTTATTTGTGTTATCTAAGCCTATTCCATATTATACATACATATGTTCAGCTTTAGGCCACAGTCGTATTAATTATGTTTTATTGATTGACAATTTCATTGGATGCTGGGCAGAAATGCAACTAATGAGAGCTCTCCACATACATGAGAACTAATTTCGCAATCCTCAAGCAGACTCTGCTGTAATGCAAACTGAGTGAATGTGTTATCATAAGTCAGTCTAATATGGATTTGTGCAAGCGAATTAAGTTACCGAGCTGTGCAAGGTTGAAGTGGACGGTTGAACATCGTTTGTGGCAAAAATAGATACGTAATTTTATTGTGCAAACAAACGTCAAAGTTATTTGTATTTCATTTCTTAAGCAAGCAAAGTTAATTAATTACTACACAACTTTAAGCTGGGACAGAGCCACAGACGGACGGACGGACGAACAGTCCATGCTCAGTCTGTCAGCAGTTTCGTGCTGCATGCTGGAGTGCCATGAAATTACAATAATTTAAGAACTTTCGGTTCAGCTCACTTAAGAGCTCACTCAATGAGCAATGGCTGCAGCATCCGTACAACAAGTGCCTGCAGGACCAGGTCCTTGCTAAATACAAGCAAGACGATAAACTTCGTAGATGGCACTGTGCGCTTGGCGGCATTAATGGAAACTTAAGATGGCTGCAAATTTAATACCAGCACAGCATAGCAGCAGTTGCATGTCAAATTTAAATGGCGATGCCAAATGCATGGCCCAACATTGCAGAAGGCCACAATGCTCTAGCTCGTCTGCCAAATGCAAATTCAAAAGACAAATAAAGAGAAAGGAACAACAACAAAAAAAAAAAGAAGCGTGGCAGGCAAAGCTAAACAAAGTGCAACAGCAACAGTGGAGGAAGCAACGCGAGTTGCAATTTGAGTAGGATTTCAATTTCGGTTTTGTTGGCATTGCTAATGAAGCATCAGTTGAACGGCGGTTGCACAAAGCATTGCCTCGAAAGTAAATGTCAAACAGCAAATGCACTCGCATTGCGAAACTTTTGGCGGCCACAACAAGCACAGCAAGATACAAAGATTGTAAGATACAATATACACACAAGTCTGATTTGCATTGAGTTCTTGGCCACTTTAAGCAGCGTCTGCGGCAGCCAAGAGATACGAGAGATATGCAGCGAGCAAAAATGAAATTGCTTGCAATAAATATCAAATTAAATAGAAATTTGCAGCGCCAACTGCGAGTGGAGGGAAAAAATGCAAATCTCTGCTAATTCTTATAAATTATTGAATAAGAAAAAGTCAAATGATTCATTTTTAAGCTCCACCCTTCATCACTAAAGCTCAGCTGGCAGCAGCAGAAAAAATGACCCTGGCTAGCAGCAGCAGCACCACCACCACCACCAGCAACAGCAGCAAAAGAGAACCATAAAACGAAGAAAAAGCCGTGGCAAAAAAAAAGAGAGAACATTTCCGGACAAGGAGAGACGTGCAGAAAGCAAATGCTGCAAAAGGAGCAATGCAGCTAGGCAAGTTAAGCAGTAACTGTATGTATATAGATACATATTTGTATGAACATTTGTGCTGGCGTTAATAATATTCTTGTCAAATACAAGTATAAATAGTGAATGATATAATTTAGTCAAATGTCTCAAAGTTGAATCAGTTAACTGCATTGGCATCGTGTCTTAAATTAATTTCGAAACTGCCTATTCCAAAGGATAATAGTCGATGCGCCTGCCTTGCTGCTCAATATCAATGGGCTGATTGACAAGTAAAAGTGCTCCAGTTGGGACTTCTAGACTAGCATATACCCTGAACTCTGAGGACAGCTGATATTCCAATTATTCTAAACTTTTTTATACATACATTTCAATCATCACAAAAAATTAAACAAAAACTCTGTTCATTCAACAGCTTTTACAATATGCAAGCTATGCTTAAAAGATAATTTTTATCGATAATTATGAATAATCATGGTAGGCCATTCCTTCTTCTTGCTGTTACGAACACTTTCAAAAAATCATTATACTCTAAATTCGCATTTTCAATGGGTCCTGGGCACAAAAACATATAACGTTCTATCCTTTGAGATCCGTCATAAAGTCAAGTTCCACCCAGCATTTATTGTATAGAAAGCGGCGCAGTTTGCATAACGGAGAAAAAAAAACGGCAAAAGGAAAATTCCACAAAGCAATGGCAACCAAACATTGAAGACTTTGAACTGCACAAACAGCCAGCCAGCCTGGTAGGTAGTGGGTGTTACGCCGCTAGAAGCACATGCAGGCCAGCGAATTTTGAATGCATGCACATGGCAGTTTATTCATGATTTCACATATTTCGTCACGCCCCCCCTTTTGTCAGATGAATTCTCGATCTCTGGTCCTGGCCCCGGCGCTAGCCTGGTCGTCTTTGTTGTGCATTAGTCAACTGTTCGCCAGTTCGTTGGTTGCGCAAAAAATATTGCCTTAGAGTTTGTGCAAACGTGGCATGTGCACACACACGTATATATACATATGTGTATATATATATATGTGTGTGTGTAAGTGTGTTTGTGCATGTATGCGCACACAAATACATAAAGGCAATGGCGAATGCTTTCTACATGATTTCTCTGGCGCGTGTTTTTGTTGTGCCCTGCTGCTTTGCAGTAATATTTTTTGCCACATATCCCCCCTCACTCCGCCTTCGAGCACTCCATTCTTTTCTCTGCTTTGCGCTACTTTAGTGAAGTTGCGTTTTTATGGTTTTAACATGTTTACTTTAATATTGGGAATTTGTCTTCCCGGCGTTACTGTGACACATGTAGCTGGCGAGCTGAACCCAGGGCACTTAAGATGCATCACATATGTATATAGGAAAACTGAAAAGACTTAAATGTGAGTCACAATCACATTGATAACGAGCAGAAATTAGTATAGAGTTGAACTTTAAATAGAAGTATTATTGATATACCATGGTTGGTTGAGTTAAGCACTCAAATAATAGAAATTATTTGGATTTACCAAGGCAAGAATGTATGTACATAACGAACATGTAAAATTCCTAGTTGTTAAGCTTGAAAACTCATTTATCGATTGCCTTGGGCCAACAACATCTAATGAATTGATTGTAAATTGGAAAAACCAAAAACATTCCCTTATCCGCAATAACACCACTTGCTCAAATGCCAAGCATTGGCGGCATTTCTTTTAAAGTTGAGAAAATATCAATAGTCCTAGAGCTTGAGACGGCTCAGCTTTCAGCTGCTCGGCATCGATACGTACTCAATTCTTTCCAAAACCTTTTCAACTCATGGCCCGGCTTTTGTTTTGTCGAAATCAAACGCTGGGAAATGGCGCAGCCTAATCCGTTTATGGAGCGGGTCACAACAGTTCCAGCCTTAACTGGGTGGGTTTTCTTCGTGTTCATCAAGTGGGCCTCTATAGGTAGCTCAGTAAAGCCTGCATGAGCATATCTGAAAGGCAAAAAGGATATTTTAATAATACCCGAACAATCTGAGCTGATCTCTATATATATAAAATGGACTTTAGTATAATATTGATAAAGGAACTGCTTGGTCTATCAGCTAGGCAGCCTAAATATGTGAAAGGAGCGGTTTTAAAACTTTTACAGTCAATTTATTGTTTTATATTTCATCTGCAGTGGCTTAAAGTCAACTTCAAAGTTTGTTTTTATTTTTGAATCCGATTTGATATACGGCAGCTGGGCCAAGTGGTTTCAATTGCAACTTCTTGACTCTGTCTGACAATTAGTTTGCTTGATATTGAAATTTCCATGCACACACGTAAACTTCCTTGCCTTTTCGATTTATGTTTGTGAAGGTTTTAACTGCAACTGTTATTTACGTTCATAGGCTTACCAAATTATTGCGCCACTTCAGAAATATTATGATGATTATTTGCCATGTTTGCCATCGTTGTAAAGCAGTCATACGTGCTTGCTGATGTTAACCAAAATCGTCTCAGAAATTTATTTGCACTCGCAGTGGCTATGCCGAAGCTTATATACTCTTGTAGATATAGTAACTTTCAAATTATCATACTATGGGTTGATTAGTGAAACTGTTATATTAATATTGTTGTCGTATATAGAATCGAATATAACAATATTTTTACTTTACTTACTTTTGAGGCATGTATACCTGTTAACATTGTTAAATTCCTTCATTGATTGCTAAACTGGACGAAATTTAGGAGAAATTTACATAACTAACATGCTGCTGACAACTTTAAGACTACAAAGACTATACACAGCTTCAACACTGGCAAATGGCAAATGGACTAATAGCTAACTGTGTATGCAATAAGCTTCAGATGGGAGTCGTGCGTTTATCAAGCGATTGCCACCGACAGGCACTGTCATAACCAAATCTAGCAGCAGCTGTGGAGCTGTGTGAGCGTTGTGAAGCACTTTGGCATTCATATGCATATCGCTGGCAGCACCACTCAACGTCAAGCAAGTGCCCAGGCAACTACGTGACAATGTCAAGCCCATGGAGTGTCGCGCTAACTTTGGCGCCTCAAACTTGCCGCACATATGTTGCCTAGACAGCGACAGCACACGGCATCCACGATGTTTGTTATATGGCCCATGGCACAGGGCAGCGTTGATTCCTGGCCTGGCTGTATCTGCCAAAGCTAGTATAAATATTTAAACAATAATAAGTTGGCGGAAAAACGCAGGAAAGTTCTTCTGTATGCTTGCTCGTTTAGGGGAGAAAAGAGCGAAAACTTTTGTTATGTTTTCACCATGAAAACGGCACGAACTGGATGTAGCTGGCTCAAGCTGTCGGGAGCACTGAACGTTCACTAATCGTGTTTAGGGCTAGGACAGGTAAAATGTATATACGCCGAGTATGACGTATATACAATCTGTCTGCAAGATATCGCATTTCATGTTTTCAATTAGCGTTAATGTCAGAGTAAACTTGGAGCTGGAAATGGTCTATGAGCAATGGCTGACCAAATAAAGTCAACGATATACTAGTAATACATACACTATAGAAACGTCTAAATTGTTTACACGATAAAAAGAGCTGAGTCTATAAATTATTATCGATATATTACCAAGACCTTGTTGCAGTCTAATTGAGTAGTTTCCCTTGTATATATACACTTACATACTGTATACAGTTCTATGTACCGCATGTGAATGACTTGCTGAATGACGAAGAAAGGGTTGTATTCATGCAGTAGCGGCTGTATAAATATTGTCATAGTCAACACCCCCAACGACGCGCGGGTCTGTAAGTCATTTGCATAAATGTCAATCATACGCCGCGTGTACCACAAATGTTGCTCCCAGTAGTGCCTAACTTGGCAGCTAAAATACACGAACATATTCGAATGTACTTTTTTGATATTCTTACACCGCTTACAGCACACGCTCTCATCCCACTCTAGAAGAAAAATGGCACGGCGTTGAGAGTTTCGCTACTCGATTTGCGTTTTATTTCAAAATTGAATTTCAGCACTGATTATGTATATGTATTTTCTTTTCTTGTTTGGCTGTCGGTACTCGTGAAGTGTTCACCGTACGGTTAGCTCTCTCTCTCTCTCTCTCTCTCTCTCTCTCTCTCTCTCTTGTTTGCGCTTTCTCTTTCTATCTTTTATTTGGTTGCTTAGGGTGCATAAATAAGCAGCACTCAATTATTCGTGTTGTGGCTGAAGCTATATTCGTAATCCTTTATCCTTGTACCTGCGACGTGCTGATTTGATTTGCTTTGCAATTTATTGTTGAAACATGCCACACACTCGCGCTCTCTCTCTCTCTCCCTACCTCTCTATATCTTTTTTGTTCTTCCACAGAAGTCATCTATATGATATTGGGTCTGATAAATACTTTATAAGCTTTATGTTTATGCTAATATTCAGCAGAAATCAATTTTAGACCTGCCGCGCCACTTAAAGCATTCGGATCAAATTTCAAAAAACCGTCTGTTGCGATACTTATTGCTATACATGTAAATCGAGTACAAAACAAACTCAAATTGTTCGCCTTTTGTTGTCTTTGGGTCGATTTTCATACCTTTGCCCTGGCAATGGCGATGGCGCATACACATTTTGCCCCGTATAGACATTTTTCATTTGATGCGAAACAACGCTGAGAATTCTCATTTGACTAAGGGCATTTAATTGTGGCCCATTTCATTTTTATTTTTATTTGCAATTCGCCTTTGAGGTTTCTCGTTGTAGCTTTTAATTTCACATTTTTCAATGAAAAAGTTTCACCCGAAACCTTTTATCGTTCGAGCCGGTGTTTCCCCTCAACCCGAAAGCCAGTTACAAATGTTCAGCTCATTAAGAAGGGGGAAAAAAAAAACAGAAATTTGTTTTACAACAGTTGAATATAATAATATAATAAATACGGATACATTTGAATATGTGTTCAAGCTGTGACAGGTCCACACGTATTAAATAGTAATTGTGCCGCGAGCGGGAGTGATTGACGTTTGATTTCCTATACTACAAAACTGCGCTATGACAAGCTAATTGACTGAATTAATTATATTTCGATTCAAGCAAAAAAAAAGATGGCATGGAACTTAATAAAAATTATAAAGTGAGGTTTGAGTGCACTGAATTGCACTTCAAGTGTAATTAAGACATATATAAAAAAAAAAAACTACCACGAAATTGGTAAAAAAAACAAAAAATGAAAATAAATTTTAAAATAATGTAGCCAAGAATAAAACCACCGTAGAAAATTCGATGAGCATAATAAAAACAACGTCATTTTTTCTCATCCATATTTAAATTGATGGGAAAAATGTCAACAACAGCTACCAGTGAGCTTTCAGAGTTAATCGAAAAGTGGAAATAAGAATAGACTCGAAGCTTGTTTCTTTTTGATGCGGTTCGACTTTATATACATGTAGTTATATATAAAGATATATATAAATATATAGATACATATAGATATATATGTATATTTAAAATGTGGTGTAAAATTCTTTCATTTTCTGCCTCTCTATTAAATATTATTCGATTTCAGCAACTCAAATATTGATCGCTTCTTATTAAAATATGTATATTTAATTTACCCTTAAGCAATTGGTTTACTGTTTTTTTTGCTTTTGTCTTTTTTCCATTGTGTTTGTCAAGGTGAGTAGCTGCAGCTGCAGCTGCAGCTTTAACCAGTCTACTGCCTAGCCTAGTATCAGAAAAGCTGAAATGTGCATCGCGTGCTGCTTTTCGATTGCTGCACTTAATTAGCATCGTTGCCATCGGGATATGTTGGTCAGCCAATTGACTCTCTGACAGGCAATCAACCCATTTCAGTGACAATTGCACTTTGCCTTTTTATTCAACCTGAATATGCAATATTGTAATGTACATATGCGATCTCATACACGAGCATGCTTTACTGTGGTCAGTTGCTCAAATGTACATACATCTATATATATATATTTAAATATATTTAAATGTATATATGTATATAAATACCAAAGTGCACCACAGGCCGAACTCTTATGAAATTAAAACTGTGAGCCTTTTGTTCATTCAAACAATTGCATAAAGATTGCTAACAATTCTGATTGCTGAATGCATACCGTGATTTTTAATTAATTATCCTCATTAAAATCATTTAATAATGGAACTTTAAGCTAATGATTTTTGATATATGATATATCTGCTATGAATTAACTTTTTTGATGTTCAGTTTAACATGCTTAATATATTCAAAAATATGCTGCAACATATATTATGTTATAACAAAATTTTGGTTCTTACATATTTTATAATTATACCCTGAAATAATTGTTTATTTTTTTTTCCATAATATTTATGGATTATCAAAGAAAATTGATTGCAGAGACTAAGCAGAAACATAAGTCCAGCCTGAGTTGAACCAGAGCAGAGCCATAGGCAGAAACAGAACTGAGCCAGAGCAAAGCCACAGGCAGAGTCTGAGCAGAACCATAAGCTGAGCCTGAACAGAGCCATAGGCGAAGCCTGAGGTGAGTCAGAGCAGAGCCATAGGCAGAGCCAGAGCAGAGCCATAGGCAGAGCCAGAGCAGAGCCATAGGCAGAGCCTGAACAGAGCCATAGGCAGAGCCCAAGCAGAGCCCAAGCAGAGCCAGAGCAGAGCCATAGGCAGAGCCCAAGCAGAGCCAGAGCAGAGCCAGAGCAGAGCCATAGGCAGAGCCAGAGCAGAGCCATAGGCAGAGCCTGAACAGAGCCATAGGCAGAGCCCAAGCAGAGCCCAAGCAGAGCCAGAGCAGAGCCATAAGCAGAGCCAGAGCAGAGCCATAGGCAGAGCCTGAACAGAGCCATAGGCAGAGCCCAAGCAGAGCCAGAGCAGAGCCATAGGCAGAGAGAGCAGAGCCATAGGCAGAGCCCAAGCAGAGCCAGAGAAGAAACTGAGTTGAGTCAGCCATAGGCAGAGCCCAAGCAGAGCCAGAGCAGAGCCATAGGCAGAGCCTATGCAGCGCCATAGGCAGAGCCATAGGCAGAGCCATAGGCAGAGACATAGGCAGAGCCAGAGCAGAGCCATAGGCAGAGCCAGAGCAGAGCCATAGACAGAGCCAGAGCAGAGCCATAGGTAGAGCCTATGCAGCGCCATAGGCAGAGCCCAATCAGAGTCCAAGCAGAGCACAAGCAGAGCCCAAGCAGAGCCAGAGAAGAAACTGAGTTGAGTCAGAGCAGAACCATAGGCAGGGCCTAAGCAGAGCCATAGGCGGAGCCTGAGGTGAGCCAGAGCAAAGCCATAGGCAGAGTCTGAGCAGAACCATAAGCAGAGCCTGAACAGAGCCATAGGCAGAGCCCAAGCAGAGCCAGAGAAGAAACTGAGTTGAGTCAGAGCAGAACCATAGGCAGGGCCTAAGCAGAGCCATAGGCAGAGCCTATGCAGCGCCATAGGCAGAGCCTAAGCTGAGCCATAGGCAGAGACATAGGCAGAGCCATAGGCAGAGCCATAGGCAGAGCCATAGGCAGAGCCATAGGCAGAGACATAGGCAGAGCCCAAGCAGAGCCAGAGCAGAGCCATATTCAGAGTCATAGGCAGAGCCATAGGCAGAGCCTATGCAGCGCCATAGCCCAATCAGAGTCCAAGCAGAGCACAAGCAGAGCCCAAGCAGAGCCAGAGAAAAGCCTGAGTTGACTCCGAATAGAGCCATAGGCAGAGCCCAAGCTGAGCCATAGAAGAGCCTGAGTTGAGTCAGAGCAGAGCCATTGGCAGAGCGTGCTTATGCTTGCATACCTTTGTTTGTGTGTTGCGTTGCTTGTATATATATTTAAAATAGGCCTAACAATTTTGGGAAATTATTCATTAAAAAAAAACAATTGAAAGCGGCAGCCTGAATAACAATTTAATTTATTTTATATTCTATTTAATTGTATGTTTTTTATATACTCGAGGCCAATAGCTATATATATTCTAGATCAAATGTCTTTAAGTATATTGAGGTCGTGAATAAATTCAATAGTCAAATCAAAGTTTCCATTCTTGCATTGTGTGCGTGTGTGTTTGTGTGTGTGTGTGAAGTGGGAAATGCTGCGGCCATAAATTGAATGCGATCTCATTGAATGACCACTGGATTGGACGGCCAGCCCATTGGTTAACCTAAATGGCAGCAAATTAGAACTGAAGTGCTTTGCGCTTGTTCTAATTCTTCGCCTCGCTGCCTGTTGAAAAATCGAAGTCGCTTTCGCTGCCGACGCCAGTTGCGCTGGCCGCTGCTCCCGCGGGTGTTGTGGCGCTCGGGCTGGCTGTAAGTCCGGGTGGTTCCTGGACTGGTTTCGCGCTTGAGCTATCATCCGTTTCGCTGCTGTCAACGAAATTAACGCGCTTCTTCTTCTTCTGCTGCTGCTGATGCGCATCATTAGGCATCGCTTGTTTGTCTGTCGACGCAAGAATCGAAGTGGGTTTCACGGGTTTGGCGGCGCTGCCGGTCACCGCTGGTGAGTGAATGGCCTCAGTTTTTGCATCAGCTCCATCGGGTGGCGGGGCTTGCTCCACTTCCTGTGGTGAGACCAACTCCGCTGTTGTGCCATTGTTATTGTCAGACATTGGATAGGCGGCTTGCTGTTGTTCCTGATGCTGTTCCTGTTGCTGAAGCTGTGGCTGCTGCTGTTGCTGTTGCTCTTGCTGTTGCTGTTGCTGTTCGCCATAGTACTCATAATTTGCTGCTGCAGTATCATAGTCCTGGCCCGCGTAGCTGCCATCCGGGGCATACTGAGCTGCATTGGGATCAGCAATGTACTGGCCAGTGGCCTCATCATATATGTAGCCCGGGTAGGCATTGGGATCATAGCCAGCTGCATATTGCGCGGCATCGTAGTTGCTATAATCCATACCGGAGTACTCTTGTTGTGCTGCGGCTGCAGCAGCCTCTGCCTCGGCCTCAGCTGTTGCATTTGCAACATCCGTTGCATATTGCTGATAGTCTGTGGGATTTCCGATTTCACTGTACAGTGGCTCGCCCGCAACGCCTGCCGCCTGCTGTAACTGTTGCTGCGGAGCCGACTCAATGCTGGCGTAGCTCGGCTCACCCGGGTCTATATAGCTATTGGCATCATACTGCCCGAAAGCAATCGGGGCAGCATCATGTGTTGGTCGCTGTTGTTGTTGCTGTTCCGACAATTGGTGTATATCCCCGGGACTGCTCTGTTCTTCCTCATACTGTTGCTGGTGCTGCTGCTGCTGCTGCTGCTGCTGTTGTTCCTGTTGATGTGGTTGCGGCTGCGTTGCGTTGCTTACCAAATTCTCCACTAATCCCGTCGGTGTTGTTGCTGTCGTTGTTGTTGTTGCTGCTGCTGCCACTGCTGTTGCTGCCGCTGCCGCAGCTGCTGCTGCTGCTCGGGCTGATATCGCAGTAGTTGTTGCCGTCAAACGTTCGCCGTAAATGGCATTTTCAATATTCTCAATCGACACTCCGGGCTTAGCGAATGGCTCATTGGCTGCCGGTGGCGACAATTGATTACCTCGTGCTAGCTGCTCATCAACCGCAGCCGCTGCCTTCTCCAGAGCTGCCCGGCTGGCTTTGACTTCGTCAAGCAAATCGTTGCTGATGCCACCAACGAGGCCGACAATGGCGCCATCGCCTTCAACTGTTTTCATTTTGCCAGCACGCACGCTTAGATCCATTTTGTCTTCGTATTGGTCCTTTGGCCGTGTCATTGTCGCTATTGGAGCTGCCGTTGGATGCCAGGGCTCATCGATTTTCAACTCACCAAAGTAAGCGTCGAAACTGTGTTGCTGTTGCTGTTGTTGTTGTTGTTGTTGTTGTTGTTGTTGCTGCTGATGATATTGCTGCTGCTGTGGCTGGTGTTGTTGCCCGCTTGGCTCATTATAGCTGACGACACTTGGCGATTTTTCATGCTCGCCTTTAGTCACGCGTGAATTTGGCCAGGCATCCTGCTCCAGTTCTTGCCGGCTGCCCCTACGCAACTGCGCCGCCGCTTGCGGTCGACCGCCAACGTCATCGAAGCCAACAGCGACAGCTGCAGCTGGCAGCTCAGTCAGCGTTGCCGTCATTGGCAATTTATCAAATGTCAACGAGGATGTTGCCAACGTTGAGGATGTGCTGCTCAGCTCCCGTGCACTCAAATCTTTCGTTGAGCATGGAGTTGATATCGTCGTCGTCGGCGTCGTTGTCGCCGTCGTCATCATTGATGCTGTTTTTGCTGGCGCTGTTCTGTCAGCGTTGCCACATCGAGATTCACCTGCTGTTAGAGCAGCCTCGTCAAAGTGCGTCATTCGCTCCGGTAAATCGGCATTTTCATTGTCCAGGGCGCGCAATGTGGCACGCAGGTCGAACAGATTGGATGTGGCAAGCGGCTGTCCTACACCCATGCCCACACCAGCACCAGCACCAGCCCCGCCATACAAATCTGGGTATGGCATATAAACAGGCTGTGGCGTTACGTGCGATGTTAATAACATACCAGCTTGAGTGGGCGTCGGCGTCGGCGTGGCCATGGCAAAAGCCCATTGCTGTGGCGGTGCAGCCGTCAATGGAATCATCATTGGTTGGCTTTGATTTGCAATAGGCGCTGCTGCAGCATTTGCAGCTGCCGGGCCAACAGCTGGATTCGACACGGCCGTTGCCTGGGGCTGTATTAGAACAGGAATCGGTATGGCGCTACCTCCTGGAGCTGTTGTCTGTTGTATGCAGCGCAATGTTTGGCTTTGGACCAATTTTGCGAAGTACATTTGGTATTGCAGCTGTATGTTGGCATAGGCAGGAGAATACGTCAAAGTCAAACACATGCGCATTGATTTAGGATGCGGGAAAGTGACTTTTCAATTGCACGTGTGACTCACCTTCATCATTTTAAGTCGCTCGCTGCGCTGTGACATGACAGCCGTCTGTTCATCAATGCGCTCCAGCATCTGTACCAGCTTTTTGTTTCGCTCGTTGCGTAGAGTCTGCTCTTCCAGAAACTCTTGGTACTTCTGGCGTGTTTTGTGTCGTACGCCCTTCTCGCTAAGGCAGAACAATGGCCGTTATAAATGGCTTTTTGGACTCATTGGCATAATTGGTATACCGCTTATGGACAATGAACGAAAATGTACTTACATTTCACTGCGCTTCTGTAGAACTTTGTCGAGTTTATGCTCCAGCTGCTGGCGATTATCCTCGCTGGGAGAGCAACAGAGAACAGAGAAATAAGTGTTAAGCATGATCAAGTATTAGTTTTCAGGTATTATATATCTGGGTTTATCATGTTATGTACGTGTTATACGTCTTCGATATCGATCCCTAGAACATTCTAGACTAAGCTCTAAGCACTTAACTTAAAGTTCACGAAACAATTACGAAATAATAAGCTGCTTTCTAGCAGCTATAGAAAGTTGTAAAACTGAAAGTCTAGTTGCCTGGCATTTCCTCTGCGCCATCTTCTTTTATACTAATTCAATAATAGTTTTCACAGCAGAGCTTAAAGAGAGCGCGTCCAAATCATATTTGCCTCTACATGTACTGTACACTTAAATCTAATTGTAAAATATATATTTCACAGACCTGCGACGCAGTTTCTCCTGCAGCAACTCCACTTGCAGCTTGTAGTTTTCCAGCTCGGCCTGCGGATACATCTCGAGGCAGAACTGAGTCTAGTCGTGCTCGCACTCACCGTCCGACTGTCAATGGCAACCGGCACTCCACTGTTGACACAGTTCGCGTGGCACCGCGGGCAGAGCACGAAATACAATAAATGCGGCATTGAGAGTTATTTTTAAAGCAACTTTATTTGAATAGTCGCATAAAGAGTGTATGTGGCGTGGCAGCGTATATGCCCGCCTGTGTGTGCGCCTGGCATTTGTTTATTGAGTGGCGTTGCCATGGCCACCTCCTTTTTTTAGTTTTGTTCATGTTTTATATTTGGTGGTTGCTTGGCATTGGCCTGGGCGACAAGCGACACTGCGGAGTGACCTGCCCTATTGATTTTACTTTGTCCCTTTTTGGCTTTTGCCACACAGAATGTGCCAAGCATTGAGAGCGGCCGACTAACTTTCGATTTTGCGCTTCGCAATGTGCCCATGCTCACAGTTGGGGTGGGCATTCATTACACGGCCAGCAAGTAGGTCAGTTTTTTAAGCACCTGACCCGATCCAGGAGCTCCACAAATGGTGAGAATCGTCGGGCTGGCCAAAGCATTTGTCATGCATTGCACGAGATTTGCCTGGACGGGCGACCACAGACTCTGCTCTGAACTTTGCCGATCCCTGCCCACACTTTAGGGTGGCTGACAAAACACATGTTGTTCCAACACTCACGCACACACACACTTCTGTTCAGGAGTTAAGTTGGGCAGCCAAGCGTGCGGCACCTGAATGTGAATTAATGGTAGCGTCTATCACTCGCCGGCCGCAGACAACGACGCACTGACATATTCACAGAGTCACCATCATGACCAGAGCCGCGACATCGTCAGTCGGCGGTGCACACGGAGACCGTGCTCCTGCTGCTCCTGCTGCTGCTGCTGCTCCTGCTGCAGCAGCTGCTCCTACCCCAATCCACCGAGAGGTTGGCTTGGTTTTCGCTTGGCATCTGCCGTTGTCGTCACGGTGTCGTGGTTGCGGCTCGCAACATAAAATTTTCGGTTATTTACACTGGCCAACATAAATGCGGCAAGTTATGTGCAGAGTAAGCGGAGTATGGTGTATGCAGCGTGTCTGTGTGTGTCTCTTGGATGGGTTAGGAAATTGTTTTTAGGGGTTGTTCAATATATGTTTAACAGAAAAGTAGCAGTTATTGAAAATAGTTGGATGATTTGGATCAAAATGTTTGGAAAAGTAATATTATCATGTTCTATACAACTTTTTATTAACATCAAAATTCAAGTCGAGTAGAAACCTATTTGATCTATATGTTGGTCTACAATGCAAAGATTTGTATCAAATTTTTGAAAGACTTGATTGGAATCCATTAACCATTGATATTCCCATTGTGGAACATATATCATATAGCAAGCAGTCTGACATATTAGTATTTGAATATTGGGTTAAATATTTCCCTATTTCGACTTTTTTCCGTTCCGTTAAATATTATAAATTTTAATATAATACCTTGTAGTACTAGTAACTTAAGTCAGGCACTTTCCACTTCCGTACGAATTCCTATTTTTATAAATTGAAATAACACATGTAAAGTCCTTGACTGAAGCATTTGCTTCCATAGTTATGTTAGAACCTATTTTCAAACAAATCTAAGACAATTGACTTGACAAATAAAGTTGTTGCCAAGTAACAAGAGTACAGGCCGCGCTCGGCCTCCTGAGCAAACCTGCTAAAAATATGAATGAATGAATGAAAGCCCAATAATATTTGATGGAAAAAGCTATTGACATGCAATCCTCAGCACAGGCCGGCCCTGCGGACAGACATCGATAGAGACACGAGTGCGGAGAGCATGTGATTGATTGATTTTTAGTTCGCTGTAGAAATATATTTAGAATTGTCGCGCAATATTTATTATTAACTTTTATCTGCAGCTCGTGGCAGAAGTCGCGATAAAATGCATTGACTCAATACTGAACAAACTAAAACTGGATTCAATGGCTATGCATTTTCGATTGGCTGCTTGTCGAAAAAAAAGAAGGAATTTGCCTGGAAACTTTTTCGGCAAATCGCAAAGAAAATTGAATATTTGGCCAAAGCGAATTTATGTGTATGGCTTTATGCTGCAAATGCCACACTTTGTGAGTCTATGCTGTGTGTGTGTGCGATGCCTGCTTATCAGTCGCTGCACAGCATACTTTTTGGCGCATTTAATTTCAGAAGAAGTGGCGACCTCTGCGCCTTTTGCCGATTTGCAGTCAATGAAGCAGAAAACTGAAAACTTTTTCTTTGCACTCTATTAAAAATAATGGCCGCTGACAGCGGAGCCACTCGCCAAGTGCGAAAGACGCCACATGCAGCTCCCATGTGTAAGGCTCTGCTCTGTGTCTGCCTTTCCCTGTGTGCGCGAGACAGTAGCGCTGGCCTTATATTAATATATATGTGTATGTGTGTGTGTGTGTGTGTGTGTACTTCTGGTAATTTCTCATAGCGTTCCATTCATAGACGCTGCGTTGCCAATGACCACTCGCGAGTGCCTTTCATAAGCCCGCGGCTTGAACTGTGGAGCAAAAGTTCAACGCTGTGGCAAGCCACTAGAAATTGATTGAATTTTTTTTTGTATATTCGTATATTGTGGAAAACTTAACTGCAGGCATGAGAAAAAATATAAAATATATACGGCAAAAGTTTTAAAAACTAAAGTTAAGTAGCTTAAAGTAATACACATGAAATTATATGTACATAATACAGATTTAAAAATTGTTTAACGGTTGATTTAATATATAAAAATAAACCAGGTACTTAACAATTTGATAAAAACATCTTAAAACCAGTTAAAAAGAACTTAAGTTGATTAAATTGCAGTTAAAGGGTATTAGACTGTCGCATATACACACACACACAGCTCACCAGTCGGCTCCTGCTGTTTGCCCTTTCGCTGTTGACATGGTGTAAAAAACTACAGACCAAAATCGCGCAGCGGTGCGCAGGTTTTGTGGTTAACGCGATAATTTAATTGTAATGCGGGTCTGGCACCTTGTGTGCCAATAACTTAAGTTGCAATCGACGCAGCGCTTATTGGGTTAAGCATACAGGGGCAGCAGGATGTAAGGAGGGCATGTAGATAGTGCAGAGGGGCAAGGACTCACATGCTAGTTGGCTGGCAGAAGAAGTGAATGAACCCAAAACCCAAAGCCGCAATGGATGGAGCAGCGTTGGGGTAGAGCTGGCAGATAAATTCCGAGACTGCTCATGCTTATGCTTCTGCTGCTGTTGTTCCATAAAGGCGCCAACACGAGTTTGCCATTTTTGCACGTAAGCGAACGGGCAAAAGCGGACAACGACAGCAAATGCGTAGCACACTCACTGGCGCTTGGCCAAGCAGAAGGAGACAGAGCAAGTGCGAGCGCCAGCCAGAGACAGTTGCATTGCTTTCAACCAAAGAACAGTTGCCGTGCCAACATCAAACATTCGATATCAATAAAGTAACCAAGCAGCCAAGTAGCCGCGCCTCGCACGACTTCCACCCAGTTGCAATGGAAGCATTGAGTGAGGAGCAGCAGGCAGAATGGAAGCGCTTGATGCTGGCTGTCACCTATAAGGAGGCCATGGATAAGCTCGTGCTGCAGCAGCGCTCACAGCGCTTGAATATGCAAAAGCCACCACCTCGGCTGCCCGCCTCGTTGCGCAGGCTGCGTAGCTCCTCCATTGGGCAGCAGGCTTTGCCTCAGCGAGTCCTGCTCACGGGCAAGAAACTGCCACGGCTGGAATCTTTGCTAGGCGACACAGATCAGGATGACGCCAAGGTGGATGAGTGTGTGCTAAATGCCTTGAAATATGAACGTGATTTGGATGCCCTGCGCGCATTTATTATGGCAGCCAACGAACAGCTGTACATGACCCAAGAGGAACTGGATAACGAAAATCCAAGTCGCCTGGAGCTAGCTATTAGTGAGCTAAGCGGCAACAACAGCGAAGAGTCTGTGGCAATGAATGAGCTCCAGCGATCCAAAGACGAGCTGAAGCAGCTGAAAGCTCAATTGGAGCAGCTGGAAATCGATGGGGCGGCCAAGCTAAAGGAGATGGAGGAACGCATTGCCGATGCCAAGTACAATTTGAAGTGTGTATCACGGGTCAATGACTTGGAGTACAATCTGGTCGAGCGTTGGGAGGCGGCGCGCGTGACTCAGGCTCAGATTTGGGGCGAAAATGCTGAGCGGGCCTATTTGCGAGACATACTTGACTACAAGCAGCGTCTGGCACGTGAGGAGCGCGTCGGGCAGGAGCTCAGCGCCTTTCGCAGTCGGGAGCTGGCCGACTTGAGAGAGCGCATTGACCACTGGCAGCAGCGCTATGCCAGTGAGATGCGACGCGTCGAACGCGAGTCAGAAGCCTGGCAGCTGCGAATTCTCGAACAGAACAAACTGCTAACACATCATCGAGAGCTGAACGCACAGCACAAACAGTTCGTGCATGAGTATTCCATCAAGAAGGCGGAGGAACAACGTCTGCACGATCTCGAGGTGCATCGCATTGAGTGCGCCGTCAAGCTGCAGGCCTGGTGGCGCGGCACCATGGTGCGACGCGGCCTGGGGCCGTTCAAAAAGAAGGCAAAGCGCGGCAAACGAGCCAAGCCCAAGAAGTAGACAAATTAAATGCAATCCAACAACATTTGAACTCATCTCTGGCTTATGGAAATCAACTTGTGCCTTAAAACCAATTAAAAAGTTGGCTCGCTGCAGTTAACACGTTAGCGGTCAACGGCTTGCGTCAGCCTTAATGGCTTGCCGGCATTGTCAACAGCCTTGGCCATTGTTTACGCGCTGCTAATGGGCCAGCAGTCATCACACTGCTCTGCTGCTGGCACTGACAGCAGCAGCAGCTGAAGTTGAAGTTGGTATTAAAGGTCTTTCTTATATTTTTTGCTCTTATTATTTTCATTTTTTTTTTATTTTCTGTTCATATAGTTGGGATGCATGGCGCCGTCCAAGTGGTTTTCAGTGCAACAATGGCCTGGTTGGCAGTCAGTTTGTTATTGTCGTTGCTTTTGCTTTCATTGTCGTCGTGCTGTTGGTGCAAGGCGATAAACAGCGACAATTTGCCTGCTGAATGGGTGCAACTTTCTCTCTGTCAGGCTGAGCACAAGCACAACTTGCCAATGTGTGTGTGTGTGCATTGTAATTTAAAATATAATTAATGGCCGTTGCCTTAATTTATTGAATTTGCATGGGCGCCGAGCACGTTGCCATTCCCTGTTTGTTTCTGACCGAACGCCTTCCAACCCGACCACCCGCCCAACCGCCCAACAGCCTGCCAGCCTGCCAGCCCGATTGTTATTGTTTGGCTTAATGCTCACTTTTGTTTTATACCCTGGCACTCGCAACAACAATAACTACCCAATAATGACTGCCGCAAGTCCATTTTGTTGCAAGGCCTTTTGTCTATTTGCTGACGGCTGAATTAATGGAAGATGGCGTGAGAAGAATACGAAAAAAAATATAAAAAAATATAAAAAAATATATGAAAGGCACAGCAACAATTTTTATACATGCATATATATGGAATAGCACGCAAATATTGCTGAAAAGAAAATGTAGAGGGAGCAAAGATGAAGTTATATATTCCTAGTAGAATTATTTTTAAGGGTTATTTAAAGGGCTAACGATATTTGTATGTAAACAGTTAATGTATCGCAATAAAACTCAGTTCAATCAAAAAACAAAATCAACAATTACTTGCTAAAATGATTATAATTATTGCTTTTTACTTAATTTTAACTAAAAGTTGAAACAGCTATTGTGGTAAGTAAATAGAAAATCTCACTAGCGCAGAGTAAAGCACTTCAGTTTTAAGCATTCGCATTTTACTTTAAACAAGTAGTCAACAGCATTATTATAGATATATAAATACTACCTGGGAAATAGCAGTTGGCATTAACTCAGGCCAGAGCTATGGCATATGGTATGTAAATTTAAGCCAATGGAAATATGCTGATTCTTTTTATACTATGCAACAAGAGAGAGAAAAGCGTATATAAAAATTTGTAATAAATATTGACTATCATATATTTTACGGACGGAGAACATTTATATATAATTTGTCTCAAAGAACTTAAGGATCAATATGGAGAATATCTTTTATATATAGCGAAGACACATACTCTTTTCATATAGTAAGCTCATAGAAAGAAAGTTGATCAATTCAACTGTTTATGCTAATCAAGCATATTATACAAGCTAGATCTTAAGCAACTAACTACTACTATAAATAAATGTTTAGCTTCTTTTAAGGCAAGCCTAAGTCTGTTGTTCACCCTTTAATCCAGGGATTAAATTCATAACTAGTTTGATGTGGAGTGCACACTCGCCTAGTTTCAGTTAAAGGCAACTAGTTATCTAAGGGCTGCCTGTCGTCGTGCTCAGCGCTGACTGTCGTATGCATTAGTTAAAACATACTAAAATGAACGTCCGCCGAAATCCTTTAAAAATGGCTGGCGCAATGCTGCTTACCCCAAGAGAAAAGGGCCCCAAATAGGACTCTCGGAAATTTACATTCAAATTAGGGTTAATGAGCAGTGAAATTGTTATTTAACTTCACTTGGCCGTTAGCCGCTTTAAAAGGGAGCAACACTTGGCCAAGTCTTGTTTTAAATAACCACGCAGTTTGCGACACGTTTTAGATATTTTCTAGTGCCAAGCAAAACAAAAAGCGAGCAAAAAAATTGAGGATTACGAGCAAGGAGCAACATGCTTGCCGGATATTCGGGCGCATAAATTAATTGAATATTGTGTATACGCCACGTGCTCAGAAATTAATTTCTAGCACATTTTCTTACAGCGGTGGCAACGCAACGTTATACTATTTAAAATTTAATCAAGCACTTTAATTTGATTAACTACACACGTCTTTCAATATAAATTTATGGCCGCTCGACGCATAATCAGAGACCAGATCCTGCACTGACCAACCGTAAAAAGGGTTGGCCACCTCTCTGGCTCCACACACAGTTTTTTAGTCTCGTCACAGCTTTCAACACTCCAGCGCCGTCATTTAAAATGCGTGCGTGACGTGTTGCTCGGGGGCCGAGAGATGAAAAGAGTGCTGATGCTTTAACATCTAATAGCAACACGTACGCCTGATAAAATATTTTATTGGCTTTATATTATTTTAGCATTTAAAATTTTCAACCGTCGTCCTACTGCTCTGAGTAAAGACTCGAAAAATTGATGACTCGAAATATATATATATTTATATATATGAGAGTTTCATGAACTTTTTGTGACACACACTCTATACGCCATTGTTAAATCTTTCTTTATACTTAGAATTGAAATTCTGTTTCATTCTTTGCAAACATAAGGCTGGCACTGCAGATAGAGTGGTGTAATATTATTAAATTTAATTTAATTAAATTAAAGAAACTCCCAAAAAAAAGACAGGTTTACTTATAGATATATTCAAAACTTTATCAAAAATATTAAATTTTCTTGTAAAATAAATTAATAAATCAATAAGAAAATTTTTTATTTGGTACTAACATTTATTTATATAAAAACTACTTCAAATAAAATTTTTAATATACGACTTATAAATTAAAAAATTAAAGAATAATTCTTCTATTGCCTTACAAATACTACCTTGACTAGAAAAAATAACTAAATAATATTTGGAGCAGTAATAAAACATTCATCAGCAACTTTATATTAGAAAATCCACATATAATTGAAGTTTGGTACAGAAATAAGATCTAAAACGAATTTGAAAATTTTATATACAAAACTATTAAAATTGAGAAAACTCAAACTTAATATTTTACATACAAAATAAAAAATATGATTTCCCCTCTTAGAAGTATTTCGGCTCTTCTGAAGCAAACAGACATCATGGGACTGGCAAATTGTAAGGGTATTTACTTTCAGCCATTGTTCTAAACCCATATTTCACGTAATTGGTGCGGAACTTTATAAATCATAAATCATATTAAAATATACGGCCGAAAAGTGAGGAGCTAAACAAACACTGGAGTCATTTTTATTTGCGTACGTGTCTTTTGTGTGGCGCCCCGACCGGGACTGTGGACAGCCAACTACTCGTACTGCATATCGCATCATGCAAATTTTAAATAAATCTTTAATTTCTGTTTCACGGAAATCACGCCCAGCCGGTCAGCAATTTAAGCTCGTACTCGGCCTATCTTAAATACAAACGGCAAACGGCAAATGGTGAATGGCAAATGTTCCATGCCAAATGCCAAATTCTGACTGCTGCTGCCAAAAGTTGCTTCTGATTCTGATCTATGTGGGCGGCTCTCGAGTATCTAGCACATTTGCAGCCAGCATATTTGCGTTTTCACTGTTGTGCGCTGTGAAGCATGATTTGATATTCATTTCACCTGCTACACATATTTGTGGCATAAATCAGCAATTAGCTGCGATTGTGAGGTATGCTATTGGTCCAGCGCTGTCGGCTGTTGGCGAGTATCAAAAATCAAAGCGCGGCACAAACGAAACAAAATCTGTGTTCAGAGTTGGCAAGGAAAAAGAAACTCGTAAAAAGTTATTCGCAACGGCAATTCTCTGTTATATCATTTGTTTACTAATTCTGTTGTTGTTGTTGTGCGCCGTTTGGAATTTTAAATATGGCGTCTGTTTTGTTTGAAAACGGAAACAAGTGTCTGTCAGTTTATTTGTTTGTTTGTCTGTCCTTTTTGTTGCTGTTGTTGTTATGTTGTTGTCGTCAGCAACGGCGACGACCCGCAATGAAGTCAAGCAACTTTTATGCCGCTCCCTTGGCAAAGGAAATGCCGTCTAATGTGTTAGTTTGTGCATCCGTCTGTTGTGAGTTTTTGTGTGTTTGTGTTTGTGTTTTTGCAATTGTCATTTCCAGTGGCGTCGTCATTGACCAGACAAACCAGAGGGTTTCACTTTATAAGAATTTAACTCAAACTTGACATTTACTTTTGGGCTCTTGTTAACAATACAGAAAAATATTTAAAAATATTCTTCTGATATTTTCAGTGTATAGTTTAAAGATTTAAAATGCAGTTTGTCATTATGAAATTTAAATTTCGGTTTCCTCATAATATATTTAACAGAAAATAGAAAATTAATAATGTTTAAGCCATATTACAGCATCACAAATTCCACTGAATTTTATATTTGATAAATTTTGAAAGCTTTCGTAATATTTGAGTTAAACTACGTTAAACCTCGACCAATGGTTGGTATTAAACGCACGTCTCTGTCACATTTTCAGCGGAAAACTGTTTGAATAATCAACTCACATAGACCATGATATAACGGCACAACAGTGCGCATCTATGCGTTCGCTCTTTGCACTAATAAACTTTGCTTTGCATTTTTAATAGCCTACTTTTCGGCGCATTAATTTTAATGTAACTATTCTGGCCAACAACAGCAGAGAGATGTGGTGTAAGTGACAACAAAAGAGTTAGGTTGATGCGAAGCACCTTGCGATATATTTGAGACCAGATTTAATCATTTGCAATTTGCCTTAATTGATTGCACTTAATTTGTGATACGCAATTCGCCTAGCGTAATTGAGAGGCCTTGAGCAGAGAAACAAAACTCGCTTATCGGCAATTTCCAATACTTTTTTTGTATGACCTTCGACATACACACACACACACACTCGCACACATAACCAAACTAACATATGAGCTATTTATGCAGATTTTTTGCATTTATAATGAAGCAGGCACTGCCAGAGATAAACGTGCCAATAAATTAATGTGCTTTGCATCTCGTTATTTTCAGTCAGTCATACGATAGTGAAATTGCAAATACATATACACAAATACATATAACGAATCACATACGAACTGCCATATATTTTGCGAGCTTTTACTCTTTGGCTGCATTTTTCCACCAAGCTTAGCACTACACACAATTTTAACTAACTCGAATTCGTCGCTGGCAATGCGCATATGTCGAAAACTAAAAGCAAATAATTAAATGCGAGCACCAAAATACATAATGCCAAATAAATGCAACAATCAAAAAAATGCTATTATACCGCCAGACCATTTAATCTTTAACTAACTATGCTGGCGTTGCCGTTGGTCCAGTTGCCATTTGATCATTCCTATCGGCAATGAGGCTCTCCCATTTTAAATTTGTTGGCCAGCCAAACAGCAAAAACTGAAATAAAGCAAAACAATTGCGCATGATAATAAAATTGGGAGATGCAGTGACAGATGGGCGGACATTTTGCCACAGAGTATGAAGTGCAAAGCAGTTTACAACACAAAAAAAAGAAAAACAGGAATAACTAAAGGAAAAACAAAACGCCTGACGCCATACACAAACAATTTGCAATTCAACAGCTGAAGGGATCAGCACTGACAAGCGCATTTGCAGCACTTCAGCGAGTATGGGCGTTCGCCATGGCAACGCTCGCCAAACCGAAACACCAGCCATACACATGTTTCCTTCTCTTTTTTTCCAGTGCTGGATGCACAATCATCTAGCATCCATATATGTACATGCTTTCACGCTTCATTTTGCAGTACTCTATCATAGAGTTGACTACTTTAATTATTGAATGAGTAAACAATGCATATAAGATTACATTATATTCGAACTAAGCATTAAATTATACAAAGATGTCAAGATTTTACATATTATAATAATACTTTAAGATAAGTTTTATATGTTATTACATAATAACAATAATTACATTGGAGATATCCTCCAAGTCCATTTTACTTTCATTATTTATTATTGATATATATTTTATATATTATATATAATTATATTATAGTTTCATACTTATATTGGCTCTCTAAGCCATTGCAAACTCAGCCCAGATAGTGGATATATTTAACAAAAATGAGAGACTGATCAAATAGTGAGCAATGTATATAAGAAAGCAACAATGAACGGAAGGAAATCATGTATATAAGAAAGCAACAATAAACGGAAGGAAATCAGACATATGATTAGAACGAAGCTATAAAATTGTTACAGACAAAATCTAAAAATAGTTAACTTATAGTAAACCTATTATTTCATTCTTTACTATAGCTGGAAGCTAAGATAATAGTAGTTATATGGAATGTCAAAATTAAATTAGACATTTAATTTACCAATAACGACAGCTTAAGTTCTTATTTAATATTTATATAATATGTAATAATATAATTTAATCCTAATATTATTATATTTTGATATTATTCATATAACATTTTTTTAATTATAAAACCTAACAGTCAGGGTATTCATGAGTCTTGATGTAGACACAACTTTGTCAACTTGTTTTTGGGTTTTTGAAATTGTCATTTGCATTGCAGTCGTAAATGCATTTGTTCCATGTCCTCACTCCGATTTGTTATTGCTCAAGTTGTAGCTGTTATTGTTGAGGACGTCCGCCTTGTTGAAATTAATGAATTTGTTCTCATGTGTGTGTGTGTATGTTGTGAGTGTGTGTGTGTATGTTGTGAGTGTGTGTGGCCACACTTGATTGTGTTCTGAATCAATGTTAATATGATATCAGCCCTATGATCAAAATGAAATTAATTTTATTCGTGCGAAATAATTTTAAGTCTTGTTCTACTCTGTTAAATGAAAATGAAATTCCAAATGGAAAACTTCGAATGAACAACAAAAATCAAAGTCTATTATATTGAGAGTAACTAAACAACTCATAAGAGTTAAGCCGCATTCACAGGGTATTTACTGAAATTCCGATTTAATTGAGTTCTAATATATCAATTGGTATTCTCATATTAGTTTATTAATGGCAACTTGAGATTGTTCATTATTTTGGCTTCTAAATACGACAACAGGTATTTTCTTTGTGTGGATAATTGGTGTCTCAGATGACAAACACCTGAATCGTTGGCCGATAATAAATTGGTAATTAATTAAGACTGTTGCTTAACATGCGTATGTGTTATTAAAGCCAACTAAGCGACATTTATTGATTGCGAGCCCAATGAGCTTTTATTAATAATTCAGCAAAGGCGGAGAGAGAAGAGATGCCAAATATCTAAGCGGAAAACACCTAATGAAAATACTTATAGCTCAAGTGCGAGGGTAAATTGAAAGCGAAATGCATTTTAATGCCACATTTTCAACTTAAATGCAACGAACTCTCCACACACACACACTAACAAACATCCGGCGAACGGAAGCCACAATGCGCAATAAAGATTGCAAGGCGTGGGCAGTCCAAGCAGCTCGAGTAGTAGCGGCCAAGGCACGTAAAGATCGTTGCCATTGATTTATGCACCGCGTGCCAGCGCCAGCGTGAAGCGTGCAACAAGCCAAGGCAACGCGCAGCGTACCGAAAAATAAAAACCGAATGAAAATAAAACATAAAAAAAAGTTAGTGGGATGCTGGCTGGGCAGCAAAGAGTACGCGCTGAAGTAGAAGCGGGTTAGCTTGCTGGCAAGCTGGCCAGCCTGGGACAAGTGACGAGTGCGGGTCAGCTGTTAAATAAGTGTGTCAACACGTTGACTTCTTGCTCCCAGCTTTCAACTTTGCCGCCCGTTTCACTTAACTGCCAGCCAGTTTTGAGCTAAATGAAGCGTGCCCCATAGTATGCAGCGAATTCCGTGCTGAACGTGCCCCAATCCATTTTAGCTTGCCTGTCATTTTGCTCGGCAAAATTTGATTAAGTCCAAGCCGGCGATAAGTTCATTGTGCGTTCCGTACTGTACGCCTTGCCATGGCCATTTTACATGCATAATGTGACGTGGTCGTGATGTGAACGCGAACGCCAATGCGAACGCGAACGCAAACGATGCCCACCACTGTGTGGCAGCTACGAACATAGCAATTAACTCACACGCAGACACACATACAAATACACACACACACACACATACACACGCACTAGCCAGCTGTTGCGGCCTAACGCAATTACAGCTGCAGAGCCAAAATTACGCCCTGTCGGCGGCATCACTGTTCGATTTTTGTCACGCATCAGATGCGAGCAGTGGGCGTTGTTGTGGCGGGCATGGTTATAGCCATATCTGCTGTCTATGTATTGTCACAAATGCCACAAATCGAACGACGAGGCCTGATGGCAGCATTCACTTTGCGGGTGTCTGCCGTAAAAATTTCCTCATATACCGTATAATTACTCATACGACTCGTTGCTCGCTTTTAAATCGCATTTTGGTCAATGATGACTATGCAATTACATTTATCACTCATTTACATAATGCAATTGTTATGCCTTAACTTTATAAAGGCAACCCAACAATCACGTATCTTACAATAAGCTCGACAGCTACAAAATGCCAATTCTATATTTGAATAGAACTGATAGGCGCGTTATTAGCATTTACACTACACGGACTTCTGATTATATGCTAAGGCCATTATCTGTAAATATGTACATAATAATAATTGTAAATAAGGCAAAAGATTTATACGGTTTTCAACTACCATTTTACAAATTACAGCAACAGAATTAGCAATGAATTTATATTAATTTCAAATTTAATGTTTTGAACTGAGCAGCAAGGAAGACAATGAAAAGCTTTGCTTTGCTCCAACAACATCTACTAATTCTAATTCCAAAATCAATATATTTCGATTCGCATGCTTTCAAAGGCGAACCCCTCAGCTATAATATCTTTCTGTGGAGAAAGTCAATAGCAAACCACTTGTAATTCAAAGTGGCTGTAGTTATAGAGCATTAGGGGCTGGCTTACACAATTCCAAACACTGCTTACATTGCTTAGTTGTAGTAATGCCTCATTGTGTAGAGCTCTAGCAAGTGTTTTAAGTACCTTGCTTCAATAGAGACGGACAGACAGAAAGGCTGAGAGACAAGCAGTAAGCGGGATATATCATAGAGGCAATATGCGGGCTTTACTAACTGAATGAATGTTAATGCAAAGTAGATAATAGTGTACAAATATTCCATTAGAATATATATGCTTTCATAATATTGTCTATTCCATTAGACAATATATATATATATGCTTTCATAAACCACAGTAAATAATAAGTGTTAAATGCTATTTTTAAATGTTTACATAAAATTATGTTAAATTGACGAGAGCCGCAAGCAATGAAAGAACTGACAGATCAATTATATATTTTCAGAACATATACATTAATGGAAAATTCTGTAGCTAATTCTGTGTTACCTTTAGGCATATAAGTGGAAATACACTGCAAAATATCTATATATGTATATAAACATGTATTTTCTGTTTCTATTTGAAATTTGAAAACTAATTATAATTCTTCAAATGGTATTTATTTTATCTCTTTAATTAAATTAAAAAATTAACACTGCAGACATAATCAAATGAGAACATAACTCATGTATTTCAGGCATTTTGCAGCAGCCTTCTAATTATTCATATTTGCCGTTGTAGCCTGTTAATAATGTTATTTGATAATGAGGGCAAATAAATGATAAAATATGCATGGGAATGCACAAAACACAGTGAAAAAAAAAATGAACTGTGATGCTTCAGTGAGGCATCGGAGGCGATAGTGCAGATGCCAGGGGCATGCAATTTCCGCAACATTTGCGCAGCTGTTTGCGACGTGATTTGCATTAGCCACACCCACCACCACCAGCAGCACCGCCTGGGCCCAAGTGACGCCGTCTGTTGCCATTTGGATGGGTGGCCGGGGCAGTTGTTTTTTATACATGGCCATCAGAAGGCAAGTTTTTGTGCAATCTATCTGCATGTTGCACGTCATGTTTAGCTAGGTTGCACTTATGGTTTTATTATATTGCGGCAGACGATTTATGGCCCGGCAGTTTATATTCGAGCTGTGACCAAATCTCTCAAGCAGCTGCGGTCATGGCTAGCTAAATTTATGTGCGCCTAAGACAAGCCACAAATGCCAGCTGGCAAGCGACAAGTTTAGGCAATGTTGCACAAATAAACGGCTTTAAATAATGAGTGCAGCGGCAAGCAAATACCATCGAGAGAGTGGCCCGAATGTCTTCAAAAAGGGCAGTCAAATCTTGGTTAAGTTCACAAACTTTGCGGCTGGCCCCACAATAAATCTTTTCCCTGAGCGTATCAGCCAAAAACTTGCAACTGTCTCAAGAATTTCGTGTTTCGACATGGTGTGCGCTCATAAGTAGGCAATAGAAAATTCCAAAATGGGAATCGTCAATTGACAATGGCTAATTATTCGTACAAGTACAATTGGCTCAAATGACAGCCATTCTTGGCCAAGTTGCGATCTGGGCAGACTTTTCATTTTACCGTAACACCCAAAGTTTTGGGGCCCCCCACCCGCCAAGAAGATATAAAAACAGTGGCCATAAATTCGTAGTTGGGCAAGTTTTGCAGTGTCGCCTTGCGATTTCTGGCCCGCCTGCCAAGCAAAAAGAATGCCAAGCCAGTGCACAGCGCGATAACAACAATAAGTTGCAAGTTGCAAGTTACAGCAAGTGGCAACTTGCTCGAATGCACAAGCCAAGAGTCGATAGTTTTGGAATACTTTTGGCATTGCCAATGCGCCGCTTGCCCCTTTGATAAAACATTCGAACAGTCAGCGCCGTTTACTGTCAGTCCTGCTCGGCTTCCAGTTCGCAGCAAGTCGAAGTGCTTGGGCTGTTTGTAATTTATGGCATTTTAACAAGCAGCCAGCAAAAAGGACCAAACACTGGGTGGGGCGAACAGCCAGTTCCGTTACAGTTTCTTGCTGCAAATAGGCATAAATTTGCATTTAATGCAGCTGAGAGTGAAATGGGCAAAAATGAGGAGCGCAAATGCCAAAAATTATTTTGCTATTTAGTAAGTGTATAATTTCCTGGTCCCGTCTGGCCGGCCGCCCAGCCAGCGGCAGGACGCTTTGGGCCTCTACCTGGATTGCAGGTTTCAGGTCGCAGGTCGCAGGTCGCAGGTCGCTAGGTGCCATAAAAGCGGCATAAATTTTTTAAACTTTTACAACAAATTTGCATTGCAAATGCCTTTAGCACACACACACTCACATACGCTGCTTACTTTAGTATTTTTCGCGTTTTGCATGCGGTTTTAACAGCGTTTGGGTCAGTCTATTAAAATGCAAAAACCCGTCGCGCGTTGCCCCCTTTTACCATCCGGAAGTCCATTTTGTCTTGTCGTTCACGTCATAAATATAGCCGGGCAAATGGCGTGCTGTTTACGGCTTAGTCTGTCTGTCTATAGCTGACGGTGGGTCTGAGTGTGTGTGCATTTGTTTATGTGTGCCGCTTTTAATGACAATTTGCTGGGGGTTTGCATTAAATTGAAGCGAGTTTCACTTGACACACATACGTGAACTGATATATGTGCGTGCGTGTGTTTGTGTGTGTGTGTGTAGCTGGACCTGCTCTGTGCACTTTGCACCATTTCGATGTGCGTCGCTTCTTTCGGTTTTTATTTTGACAGCATAAATTTAAATAATTTCCACTCTGCATTCACTTTTACAACTCGCTTTTTGAAATCCGTCTGTCTAGATACTAATCTATATCTGTGTGAGTGTGTGTGTGAGTGAGTGTGGTAACCACCTGGTTTATGTTTCATATAATGTCAGTGGATTGTGATAGCAAGCGGACTGTCATCAGCTCAACGGTTCAGCATGTCTAACGTCGTTTTTCTTAAATTTTGGTTTGATTTAAGACACTTTCATAATCACATTGCCAATCAAATTAATAGTTAAAGCTGTAAATACCAGCAAACTATCCAATTGCTTGCAAATAATATATACTAAAGTATATATCTAGTACATACAGATTTATATACTACTATTTTTGAGTATTATTTTCCACACGAATGCTTTAACATGTCAAAATTTACTTGCGAAGACGAAAAGGAAGATGAAGTTGCTGTAGCCTTTGCTGCTTGTCACTTAACTTGAAAAACAATTTTTCTCCAGCTATGAAGCTATGTGTGGCTATGTGTGTGTGTGTGTGTGTGTGTGTGTGTGTGGGTGTGCGCTTGTGTAGCTATCAAAAAACCAATTTTCGCTGCTAAATTGATGTTTATAGCAATGTACGATGATGACAGCGACGAGCTAGATGATGTTGCCGTCGATGGCAATGATGAGCTCGTTGTGACCACCGTGCCACCCCGTCAAACACCCACAAGGACCGCACACCAGCTGATGAAGACAAAGTGCCAATGCGAAAAACTAAACGCCAAGCCGCCTGTCTAGGTTCTGACTTGCTACAATGCGCCATGAAAATCCTTTTTCGACTCAACTCAGCTCGTCTGGAGACGCGTCTCTATACGCGACGCAACTTGACAGCATTTTGATGCTTCCGCTTGTAATTTATGTGACACTTGCAGCACCATAGATCAGTAACAGGCGCTGCGGGCTATGCCATGACATTGGCTCTGCTTTTGTCTTTTTTTTTTTTTTTTGTTTTCTTGCTGCTAGAATAGCCTTTTTTATTAGCTATTTATAGCCAGTTTATGATCCATTGACATTGCCTGGACAAATGCCATCGAAAGCAATCAGGCTCAATAATCATGCAATGTAACTGCCTAATCATTTAATTAAAACGGAAGTGTATGCAACAAACACACACATACGAACACGCACACACACGCACACATACATATGCAGCTTCCTTTTGTTTATTATTCTCACTGCTGCTGACGCCACCATCAATGCAATTGCATATTAATTGAAACTCACTCAAACAACAGCGCCCCCCACTCTGGGTTGGAATGCATAGTGAAACCCGCCTACACCGCCGTCTCCGCCATCTCATACGCCCCGTCAGCCACTGCCACTTGCCACTTGGCGTCTGCCACATGCCGCATTCAGCTTTATTGTGAGTAAATTAAAACGTTTGGCTGCACGTTTGCATTTAATGAATGCATATCAAATGCTTTTCTCATGATTACAACTTGATGCACTTGAAATGCTGTCGGCACACCCCAAAGCTTAAACCGGAATGCATATGAAGCTGGCACAGACGTTATCTTATTCATAATGTCAGATCAAAGCCACTGACGTCACAGCTCCCCCACTGCCGAACACTTTTCGTTAAGTGGCGCATAAATGTGCCTGACAGCGGCTTACGAGGCAATTAGTTGACAGAGACAGGCATAGAGAGGGATAGAGAGAGTGAGAGAGATTTCAGGACACTTATGATTAGGCAGGTGCTCAGGTCTACAGAGACAAATTAGCATGGATAGATTAGATTATATATGATGTTGCCAAATATCAGACTAATAACAGGAGAGATACTCTATCTTTTTTATCCTTATCTGTCGCTTAGAAGTTTACTTTTGAACAATTAAGACAATCTCACCGAGTTATAACACTAATTGCTGTCGTACCACATTGTCTATGTTTGGATAGCCTTAATAATGTAGCTAATCAGTCATTATCTCTGGCGCACATTTGCACAGCTGTTTTGAATTTGTGTCAATGCCATTATCTAATGACCGGAGCACGGCTTGAACAAAACTTCAATGTTCAATGTTCCGGCCAAGCATTAGGCTGTTGGGACATACAACTGACGGCCGTCGCATCGAACAGCAAATTCGTTGCTCCATTCGAAATTGATTCCCAAATGAAACTATTAATCTGGGCGTGTTCGCTGTGCCTCGCTTGCAGCAGTGTGTGCGGCATGTTCACCGAACTGACAGGCAATGCAGCAACTTCGGCGGATGAGGATGACTTTATAGGCGAGGCACTAAATGGCATAAGCCAATATTTTGGCATTCAGGCAGCAACTACAAGTCCAAAGCCTTCCATTCAGCCTTCCGAAGCTACATCAGCCACAACAACGTCTTCTGAGTTGCTCGATGAAATGGAAATGTCTCTGGAACATGCAACAAGTACACTCGACGATCTATGGCAGCAATTTAGACAGGTAATACAGGTAACACCAGCAATGATTGCGGTTAATACTATGAACCACGTCTATTCCAGGGTCTGACTGGCCTGATAAGCGGCTTTAATGCTAGCGATAATGATGACAACAAAGACACTGATCGACACAACGTAACGACAACGAATAGCTTACAGCAACTGGAAGTAACTACAAATGCGTTGCTCGCCAAAGTAACATCAACAACACTTAGGCCAACAGCAACAACACCAACAATGGCAACAACACCAACAACACTGGTAACATTAACAACAACCGTGCGACCCTGAGGGCATAGGAATGCCATAAAGAATGAGATAGACAAATAATATATTGACTCATTAAAATTGATCTAACTCAAACCATATTTATTTGTATTCATAAACAAAAAGTAAATAGATATTTTGGGCACAGCTGTTTCAAAATATTTACGCAGCTGTTGATTCAAAATATTTTCCAACGCTTCGAGCGCACAAAACTCAATTCCGCCATCATTCTCGAAACGCATGATGAGGTGTCTAGCTCTAGCTAGTCTAGCTCTGTTAACGTTGGCATTGTACGCGTCTCTGGTGCAGGTAAATGTCAAAGCTTAAAAAAAGAACTTGGAATCGAAAGATAATTCGTGGCTTCAAATAACAGACAGCTCCACCGAATGCTGTTATGACCATATATCGCGTAGGCTTGCCAGCCAACGACATTGTAAGCCGGAATTATGCATTCGCTGAGAAGCAGGTATACGTGCCAAAGATGGAGCTGCAAATGATCCCAGAGCGGCTAGAGCCGAATGGTAAGTTAATGGCAGAAACATTTATTCCCAAAAAAAAAAAAAAAACTATTCATTATGCTTCCAGATGTAAGTACAATCCAAATGCATTTTCTGCAACTCAACCTGATGAAGATTTTGATTATATTGGATGTGATTATTTTAATATGCGTATTCTATTCCATGAATAGCGATTAAAATTTTGCCTTAAAAAAATAATATAAGATTCAGAGTTAAGCGTATTCTATTCGATGAACAGCGATTTAAATTTTATTTAAAAAATAATAATATAAGACTTAAATTTATGGTTTCAATAATTATTTTTTACTATGTAAATATATTAAAGCAAAAACAGTGCTTAATAAATGTATCTTTATATGAGAGTTCCACAATATTCTTAATTAAATTTATTAAAATTAGAGTGAATAGAGATTGATTGAATCTTTTTTTGTCACACAAAGACAAGACGATGAATGAATTATTTCTAAGTCGTTTAATATTTCTTACAATTCCATATGTGTCACATCAAGAAAACATTACTCTGATGCCTTATAAAATTTTATTGAATTCAGTCTATGGATAAAATTATAAGAATGATTTCCATGTTGAAAAGAGAGCATCTGATATTGGACAATATACCTTATATCCAAAAACGCAAATACATTTTTTGTCTTATTCCTTTAAGTCTTATCTTATTAGCTAATATATGATACATTATATATAGCTACCTATTGAACTATAAAAGAAACCTCAAGACAACTAATAGATACACTGGGATGAAGTGCCAAGTGAAGGTAATGTCTATTCAACTTAAAGTGTTCTTAAGATTGCTTAAATTTAATCACAATATTTACTTGAGCTACTCAAAGTTGCATAGAGACTCTCTTCTAGCCATCTAAGCATAACAAGAATACTCTTGTTTATATAGCTAACTTTTGAATGTTGCTTAAGTTAGACATTTTATAGATGCTGTGGAAATCGAACTACTCAAAGCTTTGTTCTCAGCATTTTTAGTTCACTTTATAATAGCCAAGTTGACTTATGATCGATCACAAAGTGCCTGAAATACCACAGTCAAAGTAACCAAACGCGTAGCCAGTAATTAGCACAGCATGCAAAACTGTTTTAATTGTTCTACAGCTGCATCAAAATTTGCTTTGTTTTTGTTTTCATGGCAGCTGCGCAATGTAAGTGCGCAGTTATTCAATAATTATAAACCACTTGATGCCCAGTGAGACCTGAACATCATGGCTAGCACCCTCGAGGTTAAAATGCAATGCGCAAAATATCATTAAATATTGGCAGCAACTCATTGGGCCAACAGTGCCTGCCAATTGTGCTCAGCTAGTCTACGCCAGCAACAGCAGCGGCAGCAGCGGCTGTGGCAGCAATTGTTGTTGTTGTTTCTCGTTTTGTTTGTTTGCTTTTTCGCTGGTACTTGCTATGGTCCCATGGCCTGAGTTCATAAATATTAACAGCTATTAAAACACTGCAACTGGAGCAGGCTGAAAATTAATTTTAAAGTTTTAAACCGAATGCCACGCAGTTTACGCGCAATTTAGCCAACAATGTGAAATACACAGCCGGCGTGTGGGGAAACCAACACATATACAAGCACTTGTATGCACATGTGTGCATGTGTGCATGTGTGCATGTCCATGTGTGTTTGTGCCTAAAAGCTTTCAATGGCATTGTGCAGCCTCAATCTAATGGCTCATTTAATTAAAAACGGAAATTGAGCAAGTGACCAAGAACGAGCGGAGTGGCCAAGTGGCCAAGTGGCCAAGCAGAAACTTTTTACCAACTTCTAGGAAATATTAAAAACGGAAAACACTTTGGTACAACTAATTCTCTGGCACTCGCTCTCTGGCTTGCTTTTTGCTCTTCTGCTCTTCAGCCTTTAAGTCTTTTCTACTCTTCCTATAGGGCTTATGATTTTGTCATAGAGTACGTAGCATGCAATATATATATTTATGATTAAGCTCGTATTATCTATAATATTTGATACCCACTTTATGTAACACCCTAAGGAAGATTCATATACAAAGTCTGCAATAGAGGTAATTATAATAGTTTGTGAAAGTGCATTAAATTGTCGACAGCTCTTACCGCTAGACGATTTTTTTCCTGCTTTTTGGCAGCCTTTTACGGGTTCAAGACTTGGCCGGTTATTCACTTTACAGAATGGGCGGCGCTGCGCATCCAGTTGAGTGCCAAGAAAAGGAAGCTAACGCGGCGCAATTAGCAAGTTTATTGCATGAAATTATGAAACGCTTAATAATAGAATATTTCGTTTAGCTCTTTGGCTAAGGGCAGACGCGTGCGTATATTAAAAAAAAAAACAAAACAAAAAAAAATACAAAATAAAATCACCAACAGAAATAACAAGAGACGTCTGAGTTTGAGCCAAGCGAGTTAATTAAAAGGTTCACATATTTGAAAAGTTCGCTCTCGCTGAACAAGCCCAACGCAGTTTAATCATGTAAGTGCTGGCAAATTGTCGGCTAAAAATTAGAGCCAGATAAATATTGCGCATACGCCCGGCATGCGCGTTAAATGTAGGCTGCTTTAGGTTGTTCCTACTCCAACTGATGATGCCAAGTTTTATGCTAATGGCTTTCGTTTAAAGCCAAAAGTAATTTATTGTTGTCAGTGGGCACCATCAAAAATGTTGCTGCACATTCATTATGCCCAAATGTATGCGCCTCTCTTTGCGTATGCGTCTGCGTATGTGTGTGCGTCTTTGTTGTTCCTCTGGCTGTGTGCTCGCTGCGATTGTGTATGTGCATTAAATATTTTTGCTGAAAACATAAAGCCAACTCTCCGTGCCGCCTGCGAGCTAAAAGCTTGCATAGAAATTAAGTTAGCCAAGGGGAAAAATGCTTCAAAATTAAATGAAATGTTTTGCCACAAATCTTGCAATTATTTGCTATGCAAACTATTTATATACCCTGTAAATATGCATATAATATTATGCAAGGGCATTAAAAAGTTAACTAAAATTAAGGTTTTAGAGCTAAGCAGGCATTGTGCATATGATTTTCAGATGCCATTTCTCTTCAGTTCAATGAGAAAAAAAAAGATTTTTTAATGGATATCTTTTAGTTTTGCTTCAAGTTATATATTTAAATCGCGACTGCATGAAACAGTTGAATGAAAATATTGTTGATTTCTGTGTGCAATAGAACGTAAAATTCAACTTATTGTAATTTTTTTTTTTTTAGAATATATATCTAGATTTGCATATTTAAAATGCTTTCAACCACGATTTGAATAAGCGATCATAAGATTCATTATTCAAATATAATTTTCAAAATTAAATAATTGTTTAAAACAAGCGAAATACACAAAAAAACAAAATTTGTTTATGTGAATATATATAATTAATATCAGAAATTTCTATTGAATATTTACTGTTCGTTTTTCTGTAAAGAAAAGTCTTACAAAATCTAATCTGAGTCCATTTATATCAGTAAAAATATAATACAAATGAAAGCTTTTCATATAATAACAAGGGTAACTTATGTATGAGAATATTTTACCCGAGAGTTCTTTTCATTTCATTCTTTGTTTTTATTTAAGCAAAGAAACAAAAGTTTCATAGTTTGTATTTGGCCTGGCCAAGAGTATGAGAACAAGATTTAAATATTTAAGCAAGCGCTTGGCACTTGCCGCTTGCTGCCCACGCGACACGTCTTTGACGTTTTTGGCCTGCTCGTTTTCTGGCCGTTTGTCGTTGCGATGCGCCCGGAAGTATGCAAAAGATAAAATGGGCGCGAACTTTGCAACATGTTTACGGTAAAAACGTGATTTTCTGCCCAAAAGCTGAGCCCGGCTGCCGCTGACCAAATGTGGCCAAGGCCGAACCCTTCACCAACCGCAAATAAGTTAAGTTGGGCACAGGCCCAGCATCCCACCCATTGCCCGTCCACCCACAAAACTCTACTCGCTTCACGAGGCTAAAGCTCGTATAAAAATTAAGCATTTGTAGCTTTGTCACGTTCGTGTTGACACTTTCTTATCACAACCAGGCGAAATGAGTCTGCCCAACTCCAACTCCCAGCTCCAGCTCCAGTTTCGGTTGAGTTTTCAGCTCACACCCAGCAGCACGCGACCCGGCCTAAATATGTGGATGTGCGTGATGGTATTGACTATGGCTGTACTCTGTACAACACACTAGCTCACCTGACCCAAGCTGAAATGAGAGTACGTTACGGGGCGTCTGCCACGCCCTATCATACACACATATGCTCCACGTTTTCATTACGCTTAAAATGCGTAAGTGCGTCAACAAGATGTCTGACTGAGCAAAAGCCGAAGTGGTAAACCAACTTTTTGCCAAATTGAACAGCAAATCTAGAGACCAATGAAAACCTTTAAATGAAACTGAAAATACTTGAAACTTTTGAACAAATTGACTAGAATTTTGCTATTTTTTAAGTTTGATAAAGATTTGTTTGTTTTCCGCATCTTGTTAAACATATTCAAGTGCACTAGAGGAAGTAACTCACATAATACTACTATTAATACGCTGCTTAGTCGGGTTTACATACATCTGACAACATATTAGTTGGCCAAACAACATTATCAAATATTAGCAAGTATATGTATATATATATTTTATAGCATTCTGCACTGACTAAATGTTGTCTATAGCTTTGGGCTAGTTACCTGAGCTCTCAATGCATTGCCATTGCTTTGGCTCGAGAATTTCATTTGCATATTTAATAAGTACGAAAATGTTGTACGCAAAGCTGAGCTATGTTTTCCGAGGCAAATTTATGGCATGCCATTCGAGTTTAACTTTTAGATAAAGTAGTATACGTGAGCGTTAAGTGTGCAGAAGTGAAAGTTGTGGGCAAGTTTGTTGCCATGCAACTTTAATAAGTCGTCACACGAGACCACAAAACTTGACAGCCAAAGGCTTCAAATTGAAAAAGTTTAATGAGCATGCGTATTTGATTAAGCTGGGGCCACACACACACAGACACATGCACATGCACACACACTGATACAACGACAAACAACACTCTTTTTGCTTGAGCAACACCTCTGTCCTGGCAGCTTTGACCACAAGGAATCATGAGAGTTTATAGTAGTAAAGGTGCTCACATAACTTCTTTTGCTTCTTGCAATTGCTGAAATTTATATTAAACTAGCACAATGCGTGTTGCCTTTGTCAAAGCTAGATTGGTATGTGACTACCAATATGGAAAAGTTGCCATGACATTGAGTGTGGACAGATTCCATTGCATATTGCCGTATGTGCACACAGCTATAGAACAATTCAGCTGCCTGTGGATATCACAAAAAAAAGGAGAGGCTCACAAAAAGGCACACAGTTTGCCTTTTAAACTGAAAAAATTTGATGTCTTTTTTAGGTTTTTCGTTTTTAGTTTTTGGCTCAGGTTCGATGATCTCTCGTTTTGGCAAGCTCCTTCACTCTTTCAGCCCAAGTCCCCAGAAATTCGCTGAAAGAGCCATTCGCAATGTGTGGTTTAAAAGCGCATGTCGCGTGCGCTCGTATATTCAAGTTTCCTTGTTTCAATGGCAATCAAAGTTACAAGTTTTTTGCAAGGCAAATTGCAAAAAAGTTGAATTGACTTGAGCAGGAAATTAAGTTGATGCTTTCTTTTGCTCAATTTTGAGCGCAAGAGTCTCCTTTGTGCATGTGCAACCCACTTGAGTGCTTATTTCCATTATCAAACTCGTCGTCCTGACAGCTACCACGAGGACACGTTTCCGTGGTATTTATTTTTGGCTCTTTCGGCTCTTTAGTTTTCGGGGCAAACTTCAACAGCTTATTAAAATGCTCTCGGGGCAAATAACAGATGACTTTTTTATGCATCAAGCATGCAATAATTGAGAGGACGGTAGATATATATATAAAGTTGCCCGATTTTTGCATATATTCTTATTAGATATATTTTCAATTGGTCTAGTATAAGTCCATTCGAAATCTGTTCTTTAATTTGAGACATTCTGAAACTTTTTTATATTACTATTAGAAATATATACGATTTGTCTTAGCTCATCTCCATTCGATACAATATTATATTTAAAATGTAAATTTAAATTTAAAGCAAAAGTTCTATAGGGTATTTCGCTTACGACTATCCATGAATAAACATTTTTATATATTTTGCTTATTTATTATTATTTTTTTCTGTTTTGTGCGTCACAAAAATTTGTAATAAGTTCCATAAAAGGATGGCGGAGAGGCAAATGACAATTTATTTAAGCTTATTTTACAGTCAACCTAAGAATATTAATACTGTGTAGGAGGAAATGAAAACATCCTTTATTCGACAAAATAAAATTGAATAAAAATATCTTATTATTTTTAACTTCATGGGTAATTATTTGTTTTCAAAGGATTTCGTTCTATTTGAACTGAGATCCCCAGCATTCGTAGGTAACAGAGAGAAAATAACAGAACGTTACAGTTGCCTTGGTATATTTACCCGAATAGTCATTTGCATTTCCCGCAACAGTTTGTTAAACTTTGAACTTTTGCAAATTACATGAGTCCTGCCACCGGATGCTGTTGTGCTGCTGTTTACGGGGTACCGATGTCGTTTTCGCCGCTTGTTGTTACAGTTGCTATGTGTGGGTGGGTGTATATCTTGATGTTTGTATGTGCTAATGTAGCCTAATCTGCGCTGCTGGTGCAGTTGAAAAGCTTTGCAGAGCCCAGTCGAAGACCATGTCCTGTCGAGTAATGAAACTGCATTAGTCCTAACTACAGATTTGGCACTTTGAAATTGAATTTGTTATCAAATTAGTTGCATCAAACTAAAATTAGGACGCAAATAGCTGTTGAAACTTTCACCTAAGAACCATTTTCATATAATCTGGCATATAAATAATACAATAATTAATAGAAGTTGTGATAGTCTAAGCTTAAGCTTAGCATAATATTATTGTTACAGCAGGGAATGTTATAATGAGAAATCAACATGCGTATTTAAGGTAGAGACCCGACAGTAGCCTTTGGTCACGCGCCACTTAACAACTTATCTACATAAGACTAGCGATGTTCTATAATTACTGTAAACAGTTGCCTTTTGTATTCAACTTTAAGCATTGATTTATATTGATTATTGTTAATATACAACAACAACAGAACCAAAAGACTCTAGGGATATCTACATAATGTATGTATGTCAGAATATTGCTATACAAGTTGTTTAAAGAGGCGAAAGGGTGTCTGCCTTACAGACCAGACAGCCTCAAAACCCACTGGTATCTATATTATCTATGTATATACATAGATATTGAAATGTATATCGATATCAATTTACCTGCTGTACCGTGCTGCATTGCCGTACAGGCTAATAATGTTTGTGATTCAGCCAAATGGAAAACAATATTGAAAAATGCCACTTGTCCTGCCAACAGGTACTATCGTTACGTTGTCTTTGTTTCGTTCCCATCCAAGCCAAGCCAATGACAATAACAATTGCCAATGTTCAACTCTTTGCAGCTTGACAAGTAAAAAACGGAATAAGTTATGAAAATATTATGGCAGTCTTTGTTTGATGCTGACAGAGTGCGTCTTGTTTGTATTCTGCAGGTCAGCTAGGAGCAAAACGGTTGCAGGAAATGGATTACAGAATGATTTGAGCAGTTACACCACTGCGGTTTGGTTTAGTACTTAAATTAAATCGCCAGCCCATCCTTAGAAATAGAGCAAAGTATCTGTGTCTTAGTTCAAGTTTATAAATGTATGCCAAGTGTTTGCGTAGTTGTTGGCAATATAAAGCTGAAGCTAAAAGTAGTTTAGTCTTACTATTACTTGCACTTGAATGCGAATTTATCAACTATTATTAAGCATAAGTGCAATCGAATTCCAGTTTACGTACATTGAAATTTAATTAATTTTAATTCAACTTCATTATAAGCATGCTGCACTCATTATCAAGTGTTTAAACTTTTCTTCAATATGCGAGAATCAATATTTACAAATAACTTTCTTGTATAGCCAGTTGAGAAAGAAGGAGCAAGTAAACAAGATAGCATACTTATGCAAGGAAAAGTTAAATAAATTAATTTTATAGACATGGAAACTTAATTGAAAACAAGACAGACTTTGCTACACTGGGGTATGCCTGACTGGGAGATGATGTAAAGTTGTTGAATAAGTAACTGACTCTGATAATAAATTTTAAGCCTAGAATTGCGTTTGATGAACAGAAATGTATATTCAAAAATTTGCAAGTGCCCATGAGAACAGGCAGATATGCAGGTCTTGACACAACTCCTTCCATTTTCAATGTGTAAGCAAATAAGAATGTCACATTGCTTAATACTCGTTCATAATTCAACAATACAGGTGTAATTCAGGATGGGAACGTATCATGTTATGTGAAACATTTAAAGTCACTTGTTCCAATATAAAACATTACGACAGAATACCTTTAGTTTGAAAACTAGCACCACTTGCCCTCTAGAGGCGCACTTGCCAATGTAAAGGACATGTAAATTGGCTCAATCATCAGTAAAGTGTAAAACTCTAAAAGCTTTCAGATGCCAAGTATCAGCATTTAGGTTTAGGTCCGATGTCTTACTATGAATAGTGTGCAAAAGCCAATTTGAACACGCATAGCAGTAGCTGTATGTAACCTTCGCTGTGTATTTGCACAATTTTCCCAAATGAGTTTCGCTCGGCTTATGCATGTATGTACTTTTATTTCCGAAACCTTTTTCATTTACTCGCTTCAAGGAACTTGTTGAAATTGAGGTCAGTTATACTTCAATCAGCCTTAAACCGAAGTCCAAACTTAATTTCATAAAAGCAAAAGTGAAAATATGAAATACTCTTTCAGACGAACGTGCAACGTGCGCTTTTCATTGCATTTTCTTCAACAATGTTGCTTAAATTGATATATCCAATGCATCCAAAAGGAGCTTAGAAAACTTTCATACATATATATATATATAAATTTATATATATATACAGGACTGAAATTATTACGAGAATTCTCTTTTGCCTTTTCAACTATGAAGGAAAATGCCCAGGTGAATGGTGTTGCTCAAATTGGCTGCTGCTTCAAATATTAATTAGAGAAAAAGAAAAAAAAACACGGAGGGAAAGGTAGAGGCCACGCTTAAAGCATAGTTGAATACTCTGTATTTCATTAGTTTTCAACTCTGCTAACCAAAATTAAAATTATTTTATGCACAAATACAGCTCAACTAGAGCAGCAACTATGTAAGTAGGCATCGCACTCTTTCCTGCTGCTGGCCAACATTCTTGGGAAATGCTTTCAAAGTGTTTGGCAGCGGGTGTCGCCTGGAGTTGTGCCAAATTCTCTATTCAGCGGCGCTAATGCTAATGGCCCTCGGCTTCATCTGCGGAAAAGGCGTGCTTAAATACGTGTCTATATAATTTTGCCCAACTTACGAACCTCGACTGCACTCTAATGGGCGTGGCCATGCCGCGCAAACTTTAAATGTACAATAAAATAGACAGCCATTAAACTTAAAGCAGTTCATAGCAAGCAGCTGACATTTAAGTTCTTAATTTTGTATCTAAATATACAAAAGAATTTGGGTTGTGTATGTTAAGCTATGAATTGATTTCTTGTTTGGATATTGCTAAAAGGCGAAATAGTTATTGTAAGAGATACTCAACTATGAACTTAGTCAGGTGCATAGTAATATAATAAATATATAGTTCCTAGGCTTTATCATTTCTGACTATGTACTAGAGTTTCTAAATATTGTTTCTTAGTTATTGTTTCTTAGAGAAGACTTAGAAAGAGCTTGGTTAGCTTAAATCTTAAGAGGATATAGTATAAACTTGTACTTATGTATATGAATGGGTTTCTTTATCTTTACGCAGTTCCTAGGCTACATAAGACTTTATCATTTCTGACTATGAGTTCCTAAATATTGGTTCTTAGAGAAAACTTAGAAATTGCTTGACTAGGAAATACTACGTGGTCACTTTATCAAGTCAAATATCGACTCATCATTTTTTGTATTGTATGATGTTTGTTCAGCTTAAGTCTTAAGAGGATATAGTATATACTTGTGTTTATCTTCACTCAATTCCTTTTTAGTCTTCGCTCTTACTTGAGTGGGACATCTTACGAGAAATTTAGATTTTAAGCTAACTTTACCATGCGACAATACACTCTTATCCCTTTAGATGTATAGCAAGCCCAAGCTGCGCAAGACAGATAAACCTGACATGTTCACAGAAACTGAAGGCAGTAACAAAGAAATATAGAACAGAATTTTACAGAATAGAATACGCCAGCCAACGATTTTATACTGAAAGATATATCTGATCTTGTGATTTTGATGTATTATTCATATTAAATAACATTTTTATTTTCAATAATGACGTAGAATATATGAGACTTTATGAAGTCAGATTTCCACATTTCTTTAAAAATTTCTAAAAAAAAAAAAATAATATTCTGTCATGTTTTTCTTCTTACTTAAATTGAAAACTAGTAAAAACTGCAACAGACTTTTTGGAGTGATGGACATGTTGCAGCAGCATGTTGCACGCGTCAGTGTAAATGTTGATGACGTTAGTTAGTATGCGGCAGGCAACATGTTTGCATTGCTTGCTGTACACACAATTACTTGGCAAATAATTAAGTACGTGCTGTGACAGGCCCAGCGCAATGTGTAGGCAACTTTTTTAAAGGACATTTTAGCTGAGCATTGGTAAATATTTACGCTGCAATTAGATGTGCAGTCGCTGTTGGAATGAGTTAAGCAAATACGGATTGAAGTTGGAAAAGCATGTGTGTTTCAGCTAAGCGATTTTGTTATGCCTGCAGCGATAGACATATGGCCAAATTGAAAATCAGTCAATGACAGAAGCTCTGTTTGGCCAAAGGATTCGAGCAGTCGAACAGCCAATACAGTCGCATTAAAAACCGTCCTGGCAGCTGTCCGCGTCCGGCAGCAACAAGAACTTGGCCAAATGTGCGTTGTCAACTGTCGTAAATTTGAAAAATGTTCCACAAATAAACAAATCAGGTGCTGTTGGAGCTTTGAGCTCTGCTCGACCATTTTGTTTATAATTTATGACATCAACTGGAAGGGTAGCTAAGCCGCCGGCGGCACAGCCCAGCTCAGCCCAGCCCAGCACAGCACAGCCAAGCACAGTACAGCTAAGACATCACCGGCCGTAAAGCACAAAACTGAAATATTGCCCAAGATTTTTATTATTTGCACACATTTCTACTGCTGGCAGTCGACCAAAGTAGCTGTAGTTGTTTTTGTTGACTACTGTGTATTGAGAGTTGGCTGCTCTTGGTTGGCTGCGTTGGGAGTGAAAGGCAGTAAAAGGCGCACAAATAAAATCCTGCAAATGCTGACTGAGTTTGTGGCTCTGCTGTGGACATATAAACAACAGTAGTGGAAAAACAAGTAGTACAAGTACAACAACAACAACAACAGCAACTACAAAAGGAACATGTGCTGCTTATTGAGCATAAATCTATAAATATGCCAAGGCACTTGTTCTCCATGCACACCAAATGGACATAAGAGCCAGCTCATCTCCCATCTGACCCAATTCTCTATGCCATTCATTAGAGTTTGTCCACAAGATATCCTCAAGGGAACCACACAAATCACGCTAAATCAGCAGCAATCTAATTGAAATCGTGAATCTCCCAAGAAATCATACTGGTATCTTAACTATACACTAAATATCATTTTTTTTTTTTAATTTTAAGATAAAGTATTAATTAGCTGCAGAAATCTTTTTGTAAACTTCTAAAGTCTCCTTAGAACATTGCATAAATGATTCAGCTTATGCTCCTAATCCATTCTTATTTCCTGATAACAAATTGAATGTCATGTTAAGTATTCAATATAGCATTTATTTTATTATCTAACATATGTACACACACACACACACACTCGCACAATCTGAGTAATTAACTCCAAGGCCCCTTTGCCTGGCACTTGACTGTCACATAAATCGCGAGCACTTTGAATAAGTCACAGAGTCAAACGTGCGGCTATTGTTGTTTGTCGGAAATTAGTTCAGTTGGCTAGGGGCACCGCTTGCCACACACACACACACACACACATACACACGACACTGAAATGCTATTCCAATATTATCTAACATTTATCGCCCATACACACACACACACACACACACACATAAACTTCGATAAGTGCGCGAAACGAGTGGAGGCTGAGCTTAGCGCTGATGTTGGGTTATTTGTCATTAATATGCAAACAGTTAACTACAACAAGTGCATGATTTAACTGTGTGTGTAAGGGCTGGGTGTGTGTGTGTGTGTGTGTTAGTGCATGTGCATTGTGCATGCAACATAGCTAGTTGATTCAGCACTCGCTGGTTTCAATCAAAGCCGGAAGCGGAAGTTAATTGTGCGCATGGTTCATGCAGGCAGTGACCGTTTAAGCATTTTGCCTAATGGCAACAACAATTAAGGGAGTGAGAAAGAGAAAGAGAGAGAGAGACAGAGAGAGCTATAAACAGTTTAATTTTATAGTTTATTTTTCATAGTCTATTACTGCGATAGGGATATTTAGCCACGCGCCCAAACAAAATATGATAACAGTCAGTTGCATTAGCCAATTGCTAGCCATCCTTTAAAATGTGAATACCAAAAATTCAATAATCTGCTAAAGTCGTAGCATAAACTCAATACATGCACACCGGCCCAGAGGCGGGGCAGGAGGCAGGCAAGCAAAAAAAATGTAATTTGTCGCTAACCAAGTGTGTACTAACCTCATTTTACTAAAAGCATTAAAAATAAAACGTAATCACATGCTTCATAAAAGTAATAACTACACAGACATACACGCACACACACACGTGCATAGAGATAGATAGGGAAACTGAAAGAGATAGAGCGAAAGGGAAGCGAGCTTCCTGCAATTCAGAGCGTGGCTGACTACGTGTCGCTATAAAAGTGCTTCTGAATATGCAAGTATACGATTCCCTCTGTATGTGTAATGTTTGTGTGTGTGTGTGCGTGTGTGTGTTAGCGCGTGTGAGTAACAGTAAAAGCCTTGACGTCGCGACGTCAGCCGTCACTGTCGCTGGCACTGCCATAGCGTAGACCATAGACGCTGCCATTGTCTATGTCATAGCACGCACAACGCAACCCCAATTCAGAAAGAATGTGAGACAGAAAGACAGAGCGAGAGCGAGAGAGAGAGAGATAGCTATACATGTATGGCCATTGCATTAGTGTGCGTGCGCGTCTGATTTTTACGAGACGATTATGGCTCGCTTTTATGATTTGCCATTGAGCTAAAGCGTTGTGGCATGAAAAGAACTACCAATCCATAAGGTACTCCGATTCGGTTGCTGTATTCAGCAGCATCTCAGCTTTAATTCTCACATGCTAACTGCAACTGCAACTGGAACTGACAGTAGGGCAAACAATTGGACGAAGTCTAATTAACCTGTTCAATACTTAGTCACCTGCAGTTTGAAGTGCGCTTGCAGCTCGTTAGTGGCAAAATCCCAGACCCTCAGCAATTACAATCATCTGTCGTTTTTCAGGCATTTGGGGACAGGTCGCTGTCAGTGGCATCGATGCTGCAAGTAAGCGTTGATAAATGCAGTGTCAGAGAAATGAAATATTGAGGCCAGTAATCCAAAGTTTTTGGCTCTGCAATTGGCTTATTAGGAAAGTGTCAGAATTTTGAATTCATTCAGCATTTGGAGTTAGCAACTGGCCAAGAGCTTTATCATGTTGCATATGACAGCCAAACAGCTGAAGCATAATGAGTACCCTCAGTGGACAAGTGGCACGACCGACCGACCGACCGACTGTCCGACCGACCGTCCGACCGACCGACCCCTAATTACGCAGTTGACAAGTCGAGAAGTTAAGTGAAAAGTTTCAAGAAAATTAACGAGATTTCTGTGAAAATCTCTTGTAGTTAATGAACGTCTCTCAAGTTTTCTGAGTTGCTGCATTAGCCATGGCTCGATGCAGAATCAACAATTGGCCTAGGCCGCCCCAAAGTCAGCTCGTGCGCACATGTGAAGCCCACTCCATCGAGCAGACAGCAACGCGTGTATATGGCAACAGTTGATAGTGGGCTGAGCCAGACTCATACTTTATAATGACCGACCATGCGTGACACTTGGATACTCAAAATTCCAAGCACAGCGAGCAATGTAAAAGTTTTTCAAATTTATTAATTTACCATGAGAATTACTTTTCTAATTAATGCATCAGAATATGGTCCACTCTCTGGTTGTTTATTCCTTGAATTTGGAATCAAGTATCAAAAAACACTTCCGTACTGAGTATTCATAACTAATTACTTAGGCTCATGTGGCGTATCAGTATTGTTGGCTGTCAGTTTATTACAGAGAACAAGTAAACGAATCCAAGAGAAATCCGCAATTCGAAGAAATTTGATTTAGAGGCGCTGGGCGACTGTAACGAAATTCTGAACGGATTCCTCTGGGCTGTTGTCAATTAGTGCCAAGCGAAATTGTATGCAAATGATTACATAGCCAATCATGCCAAAAATAAACTGTAATACAAAAGGATATACAAAAAGCTGCCTTGAAATTGATTTGGTAAGTCAATACACTCACCTTGCCCAGAGACTCATTATTGATTACCATCAAGCCACCAGCACTGAATCTGAAACTCTCCTGACCCAGTTGGGCTGAGATGCGATATAGAGCAGTATTTAGCTGAGCATTCTGACGATCTGTAGACAGCCCATGCAAAGTAGATCTCAACTTACGCTGCACCAGTGCACATCTCGTGCAAATGCAGCTGGGCAGAAAGGTGAGCAGCAACTTACAAGACTCCTCAGTTGCACAATCTGCAAAGAGTAATGATTGCAGGATTAGTAGATCTCAATAGCCATGTTACCCACAGTATGTTGTGGCCATATCCACATGATTGTAGTTATTGACAAAAATCCAATAGGGCAGGACGGAGATGTCCACGAAATACTTCAGCAGCACAATTATCAAACTCAGCGCAAAGTTGCGTTCAACGAGGCGCACTGTGTTCCACAACAGCCCGTGCAGATGCTGCAGCACGTATAGACGCTCCAGCGACAGACAGCGCAGCGACCATACCTCATGGCGCGTTTTGTCCAGCTCCAAGATCAGCCTGCAACTGACCTCAGCAAGCTCCATATAGAAGACCAAGATCAGTACCACGAACACAGAAAACTCGCCGAGACGCAACATTAGCACAACTTCGGAGTAGATGGCGTAGGCGAGCAAACGCGACTTGTTTGTGACCAGATTATTATATATAGTCATCAGCAATAGCAATAGGCAGCATATCATCAATATCCAGTTGATTATCTTGCAAAAGCGACACACTCGCAGCATGTTCACCCTCTGGCCAAACTGTACTCGGAGCACGTAACGCATTCGTTCCAGCTGCTGCTCAATCTGATCACTACGATCTCTCCAGATTAACTCCATTGCGACTACCAGGTGGGCAGCTGTCAGAGTTACAAAGTTCAATAAGTCGATAACACGCGAAAAATTATCATTTCGATTGTAGACAACTCCGTAGTTACAGCTAAATCGCCAATGCAGTACGAAGGCCAGGTAAAACAACAAACTGACTGTGTAGAGCAGCTTCAGCAGCAAAAGTGGCTGAGGCGGCAGCAGGAAAAGCCAGTGCTTTAAGCGGCTTATGAAGCGCAGCGAAGCTTCGTGCAACTCGCCAGGTACATGCCACATGACTGAACTCACTTAAAGGACTAAAACCCACTTTTGTACTGTGCATATTCACGTAGATTCACAATCAATGACTAATTGGCTAATTCAAAGTTAATGCGCACACTTGTCCTTCAACAATACATACACAAGCAGCAAGCAAGCGTTATCTTCTTGAGTTAATATGTAATTATGTGCACATATATGGAATATTCCAGGAAATAAGAAGTGAGTAATGTACAAATTAAATTCTCTAATGGATACAAGATATCCAACATTCACATCAATATATATATAAATTGATTGCAACAGAAGGTAAAAATTTTATTTGATTTCAAGTTTATAATTGAGTTAGCTGGCTAACTGGAGCTGACTAATTTGAGTTAGCTGTTGATAGTAATATGTGAACTCTTCTTTATTAAAGAACCTTGTATCCGCTTACTGAATATGTATTATAGACATACATACATTAGTTTACATATATTGTTTACATATAAGAATGTTTCTATTTCATTGAATTTTACATCGGAGCAACAATGGGTTCAGCATAGATCTCCGTAGCTCGCCCAATTGTAATCAATCAATTTATAATTTAGATAGAAACAAACTTGTTGTAATCTCTATAGTCGATAGAACACTTATGTCAAAACGTATATCAAATAAATAACTAGAAATTTGTAACTAAAATCTGTGATATATGCAGAATCAATATTAAGAACAATCAACATATTTTCAAGCAAATTTTCAGCCTTTGTGAGCCATAATCATTTCATTCAATCGGTATGAGTTATATTTGATAGAATACTGATCACAGTGCTAGCTGCTTCTGCTTCTGCTTCTCCTCTCATCTTTATGGTGTATGTTATCCAAAACTGAATGCAAATCAGAGTATAGCTCAGCACGCCGAAGAGAAACTGCAAAATAAAACACTTTTAAAAACTACATATATTTTGTATAAATTGATATCTCACTTTGCCCAACATATCATTATTGATCTTAAGCAATCCGCCAGCTCTAAACTGACAAGATTCCTGTCCCAGTTGCGCCGAGATTCTTAGCAGAGCAGTATTTAGCTGCTCGTTGCGACGATCTACCGAGACTCCATGAAAAACAGTTCGAAACTTGCGCTGCAGCCGATCGCAACGTGTCCAGAGCCAACAGGGTACACAAATCTCCATCAGTATGCCAAGCTCCTCCGTAAGGCACCCTGAAAACAGAATTGAATAAATATAAGTTTGCCTTAGATACACATTTACCTACAGATCTGCATGGGAACATTGCTCGTATGGATTTTGTTCACATAGGCCCAGTATGGCAGAACCGAAGTATCTATAAAGTATTTCAGCATCAACACCACGAGACTCCGCTCAAAGTTTCTCTCGATGTCGCGTTGTAACTTCCAGAGCAGAAGATGGAGCTGCTGGAGACTGGTGATGTGTCTTAAGGGCAGACATCGTAGAGACCAGCTCTCATAGCGCGTACTCTCTAGTTTTGCAATAACACTTGAGGCAGCATCGTGCATCTCCTGATAGATGGTCAGGACAAAAGCTGAATGCAATGTGAACTCGCCGCAACGCAATATGAGCACCAATTGCGAATAGAAGTTGCTGATGAGCAGCAGCGAGCTGTTTGAGTTCAAATTGTTGTAGACTGTTGTGGCCAATAGCATCAAGACACGCAACAATAGTAATCTAAACACAATGTTCGTATTTAATCGATTACGCCGAGTATTGAGCTTATGGCCGATTTTCTCACAGAGTGCTTGTTGTATGTACAAGAATTGTTGCTCAATTTGATTGCTGCGGTTCTGCCAGATCAACTCCAAGGATACTACGAAATGGCTGCCTACCAGTGCCATAAAATTAACTAAATCAAGGACATGCGACAAAAGATCATGCTGTCGATCGTAGTCCAAGTGGTAATTAAATGCGGTACGCCAACGAAAGATTAGGCACAGATAGACTATCATGATGCCAGTGTAGAGCAACTTCAGCTGACGATAAGGGCGTGGCTGCACTATAAACGTCAAGCACATCAGCAACTGTATGGTGCGCAATGCCGAATCGGGCAGCTTGACTGACACATTAGCCATGACTGAGGAGCTTTCGCTTTCTTTTTTTAGTTTGTCGGTTTAAAAATCAATAACTCATTGGCTTAATGGGATTGATGAGATATAAAAACTCGTTTGTTCAATTAAAAGCTAAAGTTGTCAAATCAAATACCAAATCGTATCAAACTAAAAGACAAAAGAAAAATCAAAAAGATGTTTTAAATGATATACGAAAAGCAATTCAATTCAAACAGATATAGACTAACTTGAGCTTTTCAATATTTCCATTTTTCATTTATTTTTTTTATTTATATTTTATTAATTTTATTTGGTAGCAGAATAGTTACTGGAGCAGGAGCTCCTGCTCCAGTTGATTCAAATCGTTTAAAGAGTAGCTGCAAAATGCCCGACATTTAAAGCCATAGACCTCCTGGCCCCTCCTGAAGGTGGACGCACTGATGCCCAGCGGCACATTTTAAATTAACTTTTAATTAAAAAACTTTTGTTGATTAATGTTTCACATAATTCCATCATTGGTCTATTATTAATTTAATTATTTCAATGTTAATGAGTAGCTAAACTGTTCCATAGCTATTTACAGTTTTCGCATAAAGACTATTTAAAATCTAAATATAAACTCTTCATATATATAAACAAGTAAGAAAGCTCTAGTCGGTGGTACCCGACTAGGAGATCCCCTGAACCCTGCGATGAGCCGATATTACAAACATTCTATGTTTATTTAACATATACATATATACAAGCAATACATGTACACACACATACACACACATACGCACGCACGCATAAATGAGCGCTCTGCTGACTGCGCAGTTACGCAGCGACTGCGCTCGGGCTGCAGAAGATCTATATTATCGGAACTTAATTGTTGAATAAGTTCTTTTGTAGATGGACTTTCTTAATCACACTTTCAGAGCGTAATTATGTCATTCATATGTGTGTATTTGCCGAAGCACAAGTCTCTAGCACTTGAAATACGTTTTTTGCAAATTTGGGGCGAAGGGGGCGTGGCATCCAAAATATAACAAAAATCAAAATTGTATAAACTCCACATTATACTAAATACAAAATAAGGAGTCTCTAGCTTTAAAGATGTGCGAGACATAATTTTATTACTGGTTTCCGATTTCGTTTTAAATCGATAACATTAAAACGATCAAAGTTATCGATTTTTTGAAACAAACTTGATATGCGCGTGCTATACAGGAACCTACATAAAAAATTTCAAGTCTCTAGCTCTTATAGATTCTGAGATCGACGCGTTCATACATACGGACAGACGGACAGACGGACAGACGGACAGACAGACAGACAGACAGACAGGGCTAAATCAACTCAGCTTGTCGCCCTGATCAAGAATATATATACTTTATGGGGTCTGCCACGCCTCCTTCTGCCTGTTACATACATTTTAACAAAACCATTATACCCTGTTTTCCCATTTTCAATGGGTTCAGGGTATAAAAATGGCTAATATTGTAAAATATTTATCACTTTAAATAATATTAACTCACCATATTTATAAATTTGCAAATGTAAGACAAAATTTTTGTTTTAGTTTTTGCTTAAGCTTGAAGTATACAAGAAAAATGTGTAGTTATCATATGAAAATGTTCTATGATCTATGATAAGTCAGACGGGCTTAGAAAGGGATGTGTGAGAGGTAAAAAAAATATTTCCTAAAGCTGAACACAATTTATATTGATTTAAAGTTCAATGAGATATTGTGACCAAATATCATTTTAAACGGATGCATTCTTTGTCCTGAAAACCAGAGGCTCAATCAGGGGCTGCTATATAATAACACGTCTAAGCCCATATTCTTACAAGAGTATATAATCTTTGACATGAGAAAGATAGCCGTGCTTGCGTTTTTTTGTTTGGCAAATGATGTACAATTATTGTGGTCTCAAGTGATGCATTGCCTTTCATCTGCGCTGCCTGGACGCACTGATAAGAGAGTGTTGTAATCGCTTTAAATGCCATTTAGCCCATTCAAATTGCCATCAAAGTGACGCCAACAAGTTGGAATCAGCCCCTGAGAGGTATTATTTGTTAATTTCATTACACCAAAAGCAAAACTCACTTAAATTTACGTACACACACACACGCACACACTGACAAACAACCACAAAGAGCGACGACGAAATTGCTTATCAAAAACATGGGCAGGCGCTGGGAGTTGTGGTTGGGGCTCTCGCCCGGAGTCGGAACCAAAGCTGGGATGACTGTCAAACACAAACACATAGACGTTGTACATAAATTTGCATGTCTTTATTGCAGCTCAAAGCAGGAGACAAGCAAACAAACAAGCACACACACACACACACACACACACACAGAGCTAAGTACATACATGTGATGCTGGCTATATGCAACCACTGAAGCTTTCTGTTTGCACACTTATAAAACACCTATGGAGACGATGAAGCTCAACGCCTCCAGTTATTTGCGGTAATGACTTAATTGCCACGCTACTACTGCTTAGCCCCTTACTTAAGGCACTCCTCGACGCAAGCCTCTTCAGTTTAGCGCAGCCAACGTCAAATCAGGGCCGCCTGTCTGCAATTGGGCTCATAATTTGTGCAGGTGTCGAGAGCGCTTTGTCTTTGATTGCGCGACTGCCGCGTCTCTAATCTCTGCCAACCACAACGCAATCATCAACAGCAACAGCAACAGCAACAGCAACGGCAACAGCAGGATCCATATTATCCTTTGTGCCAATACTGGGCCGCTTAAAGTACAGCAAACAGCTGCCATGGCAGGGGTTGGTTGACTCGGCAGTTGGCTCAGGTTGTGGCCCTTAGTTAAATTGAAGCAATTGTGTGGCGTTGATTTGTATAATTTTGTAATTTGTATACCAAAACGTAGCCACACATGTGTATTTCCATTAGCCGTGGAGTTGGCAATTTCACTTTCCCTAGGCCGTGCCAAATATGTATAAATAAATTAACGTACATACACATATTGCTATAACCTATGGAATATCTAGGGATGTTACAAAAATTACAATCAACAACAAAAAATGTATATAAATGTAATAATTTTTACAATTAAAAACTTGTAAAAATAATGTATATTATATATTTTTTTGTTTTCAAAAAATTTCTATAGCATATATTCATGTCAATACATCAATATATAATATTAATTTAAATTATATTATTTTAAAATTATATTAAATTTATTTTTATAAAATTTGTTTGTTTTAGTCGCATAATTTCTTGCTTGATAATGAATATACTATATATACGCGTATATATTTTTAATGCATATATGTATATGTCTCTTTCCAAATATTTATTTACTTTTTGAATATTATTTTAATCTTAAATTCAAAAATTCCTTTTGAAGCCCTAAGCTCATAATAAAAGTTCGTTTTTGCCAGATTTCACTTTATATTTCACTCCACACAGCACTACCTCTTGACTCTTCATCTATATATATACATATACATTAAAACTTTTTCAGCTACGTATACTTAACAGCTTTTGGCATTTCAAATAATTCAAAAATGTTTTATATACAACTCATTTGGCATAGAAGCAAGCTGTGCAAGTTATTTGAATTATTTTCCTAACTACCCTCGCACTTGTTGCCCCATTCCCATGCCACGCACAGTAAAGGAAACAATTTTTCCAAATGTAATTATCGGCATATTTGGCACAAGTATTCTACATACTCGCAGTCATACTTATACCTGTGCGTGTGTGTGTGTGTGTGTGTGTATCTGTGTGTCTGTTTGTATCGTTGTGCTTATAAGTATGCTGCACGTGCCTACTGAAATGCCAACATGCTGACTTTGGGTCTCGCTTTGGTGTTTGTAGTTCAAAGAGAGTGGCTGCCCCAACTGGTTTTTGTGGCTTCGCCTTTGTATAGCCAATTCGCCTGCTCCTGACGGAATATGAGTCACAGATCTTTGGCACAGCTGCTTATATGACGCGTGGAACGTACGAGTGCTTTGTGTAAGTCATTATATCTTATCTGATTTTAATTTGCAGCAATTTACCTTCTTGCACCTGTTGACGACCTATGTAACACTCCAAGGGCTCCCCCGCCCCCCAAGTCCGTTGATATTACTAATATGCAAATGCGCAATGCGAAAATGTAAATATGGTAATTTTGGGTGAAAATTGATTTTGCAATTTAATTGAAAACTCCCGAGCTTTTTGTTGTTGCGCACATGTCGTTGTCGCATTTATGTATGTTTGCTGTTAGCATTATTGTTGTTGCCATGATTGTTCAAGCAGCTGCCACAAATTGCATAAATACTTGAACATTCCCACTTCCACATCTTTCGCACATCGTTTGCGACTTTTTCCTAGATTGTTTTTAATGACATTTAAATTGCCAAAATTACAACAGCACCGCACACACACACGCACGAACACTGATGTGCTGGAAATCAATAATCAGAAAGTTCAATTGGAGTCATTGGCAGATCCAGATCCAGACCAAAAAACCAAGGGCGGGCGCTGACAAATGCGCCTGATATATGTTCTAGTCTGGCTCGATAAATTTCATGTGATGCTGCCTGTGTGTGTGTGTGTGTGTGTGTGTTGATTTGCAAAAATGCCTGTGGGCGTGGCCGAGATGTGATATATGTGCGGCATTTGGAGAGCAATGCAAACATGGCACCTTAATCCACAATAAAAATTAATTGCATTTTTTTGAAACACATAATTATGATGGGGGAAAGCGACGTGAAAAACGACTCCAAAGTCACATTGGAACAGACAATTGCAAAAAGTCAGGTGGTAACAATGGCAGCACACACTCACACACATATATCTCTATATATATGTATGTATATAACATCTCAGCTTTTGCTACAGACATTCGATAACATCATTTATCTTCGCTGGCCACAGGCAGCCAACGGCGAGGCGTTGCCCAAGTCAAAGACACGGCGTGCCGTAGGGCCGGGGAGTATTTGAGGGGGGGTCATGGCTGAAAATATTCCTTCTTTAGCTATTTATTGGCAATTTCGTTGTTCGTTGCGATATATTTCAAATAGAAGCTTGCTTAGCTCTATATTTCAAACTAATTGGCAAGGTTAAGCGAAGGGCTAACTGCGCAAGTTTCGCATGTGAAAAGTTGTCACTCGTTGGAAATCAACTTTAATTCACTTGATATTCGAGAAGGCGCTTTATTATCTCTGCTGCCAGTTGGCAAGGTCAGTGAAATAATAAAAATAAGACCATTTTTATATTGGTCCATATAGACAGCGGCAACAACTACAACAACAACGACGGACTTGAGTCGACGCAGCTCAACTTGGTTTTATTTTTCTTTCTCTTGGGTGGCTGACGCCGCAATTAAGCCGCTCTAATGTGGCGCAAATTCAAACAGCCAGACAACGTGTATATTTTTTTAAGCCGCGTGAATTCACAAAAAAACGACTCTCAAATATACGTGTCTATATACCCGCAGTCAGACGAACGATAAACTCTGAATATCAAGAGAGCGTACATAACTATGCCATACTTTTGCCACAAATCTCAATAGAATCATTGACAGGGCAGACAAAGGAGTGTCATTGTATAGAAGCACATTATTATATTTTATATGTTTATTAACCCGTAGGTGATAAACTGCGCCCAGAATTGAATCGCCTTGCATATATGCTGACTTATAAATACGTTTATTCACAACAAAATTCATAAAAAAAAAACTTGTTTATTCTCTGGCCATATATTATGCCAGTAAAAACGAAGAGAATGAGTAGGGGAGAGAGATAAATTTCAAGGGAATTCCATGTGAGTCCGAAATGGTTCAATTCTCATAACAAACTGTAAATATAATAATTTCAATCGAAGCGTGAAAGCCTTTAAGACTTACTTAAATTCAAGGAAATCGCAGAGCAAATCAAAATTTAAACAAACATAAAGTGCAATAGAGCATAAATACATAGACTTGCATAAACATACATGATTATTTAATAAATATATTTAACTATTAGACATAATATATAATACTTCAAGAGCAGCTGCATGTGAACCTTGGCCCTGAGCTGCTTAAGGCCTGTAGTACATGCGGCTCACTCATTCACTTATTATGCAGAACAAGTACAGCAATTTGCGCCGACAGGATTTGTGGTGTTGGCAGTTGCCAGTTGCCAGTTATCAGTTCTTTATTGTTGGCTCTGTCTGAAGCTGTCATTTTCATGAGAGTCTGGTAGAAAGGCAAATACCACAATTGACCGAAAGAAGTCGTATTCATAGTAATCTCATTCCTCGTCCATCTGTTATTGAAAACAGAGGCAAGCCAGGCTGCAGTTGGCCTGTCGAATTATATGTAAGTGTGGCAGATTTATGCAATTGTTAAGAGAGTGTGTAACTAGGTGCACACAGGAAGCCATGTGTAGAGTTAACTAACCATCTGCTGGCATTTCCATGTTTTATCTTCATTTGCAGTGCTGCTGTTGCTGTTGGAGTTTCCATTGGTTCGGCTGCTTATTGCTGTTTACCATATTTGTGCTTATTTGTTTGCCTTCTATGATAAATATTTGAATTTAAATTCAAACGTGCTTGACACATAATACACCGCCTGCAGCCAGTACTCGACGTAGCCCATTTCGCTGTGCAAATATTTTATGAATTTCAATGAGCCTTCGGCGTCGTTCGCCGCCTCTAGTGTTGGGCTAAAAGGGAAGCCGAGACGTTGCTGGCACAAATGCGGCAAAGTGTAAAAGGTAACAAAATGCGAAATTAGTTTGACACGTGTAGAAAAGTAAAAGACAGAAAGCTGCTCAGCTCAGCCCAGCCAAGCCCAGCCCAGCCCAGCTCAGCCCAGCGCGTGGCTGCCAAGCAGACCGCAAATGTCGCAGATTTTCCTTGAAATGATTTCTAGGGGATTTGCCTCATGCGACACCAACAAACAAACGTATATACAAACATATTTGTTCAGGATCTATAGATTTATGTTTGCCCTTTGTCTTTAGGTCTTCTCATTTATTCACACTTTTGATCCTTAAAGTAAAAAGTCATGTTACTTTTAATTAAATTAAAATTGTAATTAAATATAATCCTTGGGCATACAATTTGTCCAAAGAGTTTTGACTTCTCAGGGCTTTCCAACTGGCATTATAAGTAAAACCACTAATTAAAGTTAAAGTTTGCTGCCTTTGTTATCTAACTACAAGGCTTGGAATCAGCAGGCATTTTTACACATTCAGAAGTCTGTGCCATGGGCAATGCTGATTGCTCGCGTAGTTGTCGCTGCCTGTAAGGATGTGAGGATGTGAGGATAGGAAACTTTCAGGGACAACATGCTAGAAGTACTCTATGTGTCGCCATCTGTACGCTGTGTTGCCGAGAACAATATGTGAAGGCACAGGCGTGTAAGCAAATATGTACCCACATATGTTGTATGTGTGCACATGTCACCGCAAATCTACTTAAAACGCAATTAAGTTGAATGCAAATACAGTCGACGACATTGCCTGACACTGCGGTAAAATGCAGCCCGACAGCCAAGCTGCAACTTAAACAATGGCAGACAGCGCTAATGTGTGGATGCAGCTCGAATTGTTACTGGCCCCCCATCCACCTGTCAGCTATACACCATCTCTTAGCTATCCCTGTCTGTATCTGATAATTTTTCTAGGTTGGAATAAAAGATATGGACATAAAAAACTGTAGCAGAAAATATACTTTAACGAACTGAAGATACCCTTTAAAAGCCAACCCTCGAAAGTCTGACAGACTCTCATGACTCTCATACATGAATCAATTGAATCCAATTATATAAATGCGCATAATTTCCTTAAAGCCTAATTACATTTTCAGCTTTTTCTAAGATTTCCTTTCATTAAAATATATGTTTGCCTTATTTGATGAATTTCTGTGGAACTCGTCTCGGCTAGAGTCTTATGTGTCGCTAAGCATATGGAGCAGCAAAGTCGACTTGTGCAGTAAAACAATTATACAACGATGTCTCCCGCTGTGGGTCGTGGGTGTTTAGCTCCTGCGCTAAGGCAGTCAAGGATTTTCACATATGGTGGCGATGTCCTGAAATTGTTAAGCATCTTTATACCTGCTGCTATTCCTCCTGCTGCTGGCTGCAGTGCAGTGCTGCTGCTGCCTTTGTTCCTGATGACTTAAAAGTTAAATTTGTTTTTGAATAAACTTTAATCAACTTTATTTGAAGAGGGAAAAATAAGACACGAAACAGAAGTCGTCGTATTGTATAACAGCGAAGCGGTGACGGCTGCAACTTTCCCATTCAACTTGACGGCATTCTTGAAGGTTCTTTGGAACTTTGCGCGAAAAATAACCATGTAATTGATGATGTGAAGCCACGACAACAAATGTCTATTGTCTACCCATATGCGCCATCTTTGCCATCTTCGACTCCTGAGTGCAGGAAGGATGCGTTCGTGAATATTTCAGCAAAATTAATAGCGCGCACGTTATGATACCTTTCAACAGTTTGGCATTCAATTAGGCAGTTGTGTATCGGTTTGGTAGCTCATACACAATTGAACGAGCACGGGTGCATTAAGTTTTCAAAATTTTCGAAAGGTGCAAAATGCATACCGCGTGCCAGGACCACTTCCTAAGCTAAGACATAAACAAACGGCCAGTGCCAGGCAGGCAGGCCATTCCAGCAGTAGTTGCAGTTCGAGCTGGGGAAATTTCTTGCCATAAATTTACTAAAAGCTTTCGCAAGGAAAATTTGTTGCTGCCTTCCGCTGACAACATGGCTCACCTGGCAGGAGCTACAGCTAACCTCCCTTTCTCACTCTCTCTCTCGCGCTCTCTCTCTCTCTCTCTCTTTCCGTCTGTTAGCAGCCAGTTTTTCTCGCTTGGCAGGCTGCAGCCAAAGCAAAATTTACGCCTCTCCCTTCATTATTATTGCACTTTGCCCAAACAACGTTGTTGTTTCTACTTGCGGCTGTTGCTTTTGTTGTTGTTGCTGCTGTTGTTGTTGTTGTTGCTGGTGCAGCGGTTGTTGGCGGCTGCGGCTGGCTTTGCGCTACCACAGACAATTTGGCAGACGTGCAAACCAAGTTTCTAAATAAAAGTGCAAACTAAATGAGCATTTAGTGTGCGCGCATCGTAAATTCCTGTTGAAATATTTCTGTCGTCTTACAATTTAGCTGGCATTCCAGCGACTTGACTTCCACTTCGAGATGCGCTCGAATTTAAAGCGTTAAATGTGAGCTCCAGCGAACGATGTAGGCGGCATACGTTCAGTTTACACTTATGTGGATTTGTGTGGGCGTGGTATGTGTGTGTGTATGTGCTTATGTGTGTGTGCTCGGGAATCTTTGACAAAGTTAAGTCCGCCCCTTGGCGTTGGGCATAATAAAATGGTTTAATGAGGCGTCGCTGCCAGCGCCCGTCATGCACCTTTTATATGTCTGGCAATAGTCGTTTGCCTGGACCTGGACAAGACACACACCTACACACGCACCTACACACACACACCCGTACACACACAGGAGCTGCCACAGTTGCTGTCAACACAGTCGCACATGACTTCATTAGTGTAATGAAAACGGGCAAAAAAAAAAGAAGAAAAAAAAATGTCAAGGTTGTTCTCGGGCCGCTTCGTGCGAATTGTCGCCGTCAATGTTGGTCCATTTGCGAGAGCTTAGCGCCGACTGCCAAAAGGTTAACACTTGCAAAATGGCTGACGTGGACGTGCCGCATTTTCGTTTTGAATAACAAATTTAATTAGAATTAATATATGAGAACTAGAGCCGAGCAAATCTAAACATTACCCCAGCCGCCCTTGGCAAAAGTTGCGACCAATATAAATGCATATACATGTGTGTATGTATGTGTCTGTGTATGTATGAGTACGAGTATATATATATTGTCTAGCAGCACTAGTGCCATGTATGAAAAAGCCATTCACATATACGAGTGTATTATACATATCAGGCAATTACTATTTCTGTGGCTCCTCTTGCTCCTCGACTAGGGGCAATGCTGTAGAGCCCAAGTTGGCTGGCTGCTAGGGTAGAGCCTTTCCGCAAGTACATCTAATAATAAATTTAATCTGTAATTTCCTAATTGAAAATAAAATAGGTTTCTTGTTTTAATACAGTTCTGATGAAACTGAAATACTTGAGAAGCAAATTAAAAGCAAAATGCAAAGTGAGTTATTTCAAGATATACTTTTATATATTATGCATATAAAAGAGGCAGAGGAAAACGTGTCTTACCTCACAAAATATTCTTGATTGGCATCAACAGACGAGTCAATCTTTTCCGTCTGTCCATCAGTTTATATCTGTGAGCACATCACATGCTGAAACAATTCAAGCTAGAGGCTTGAAACAGATAGGCTCTCCAGATTTTATATAATTAAAAACTTATGCCATGTGATTCATACAACTACTATAGATTCTTATATGACCTTACCTGTTCTAAGTCCGTTCACAATCGGAAAATCGCGATGGTTTATGTAGGTAAATATCAGCAACAAATTCTTTCATATCCTATATATTAAAATAGTTAATAACAACTTTTAATTCGCGATGCATTTGATAATAAAGTTGGGTAAGAGAGGGACAGAGAGAGCGAGAGACAGGCAGAGAAAGCGAGAGAGAGTTGCACTTCGAAAGATTTAACAAACAAACTTAGATAATAGACTTTAACCACAATTCTAACAAAACTATAAATTAATTTTTAGTTAAAGTATATGAAAGCATATAAAATATAGTTGAAATGATTATAAAACATATCAAATACTGAGCTCAATTTTGGACGAAAAAAATTTTTTATAAAAATGTTTTAAAATTTTGTTAGTTTTTTATATTTTTTAAAGTTTTTCATAAAAAGTTTCTTATTTGTATTTTGTATTTGTATTTTTTATTTATTTTTTTTTACTAGTCATTATAAATTAGCTGAATTGGCCGGGTCTTAAAGTGAATTTTCAGGTAAGTGGCACGTTGAAAATTAATTAAATTGAATTAAATGCTGCATAATTTTTGTTAATTTATGCGTTAATTCAATAAAACGTGAGAGCTGCATTTCGCATGTACATAAGCACAGAGGCGCATATTAAAGTTAACTATATATATATGTATATATATATATATATGTTTGCTTACAGAAATATAATACATATGCACGTGGCGCGTGGCGTGTGGCTGTTCCTCTCTGGGGAGGCGAGGGTGTGGGGTCCATTGCAATTTAACGCGCAATGGCCACGGATATCCGTTTAATGGCCATGAATACATAAATAATAAAAATGTATTTGTTTATTACACACAGACATCAGAGAGACACAAACACACACACACATGCACGCATGCAGAAGTCAGCTTACATGCCTTTATGCCAATTTATTTACCTTCGCAAATAAAATATATGGGCAGTCTTTTTTAACGGAAAGCAATTTAAACAATACCCAAGAGTATTTATAATAAGCGCAATAAAAGGCAATATAAAAACTATCTGGGCAAACTGTGAAGAGATTGCCTTTTGTGACAGTATGCGACAGTGTGAGTGTATGAGTGTATGTGTCTGTGTATTGGTGAGGACTTCCGTTTCCTGTGGCTTTGTTGAAAATAATTTAATTTTATTGTATTTCAATTATTGTTTGCTGCTTGAATAGGCAAAAAAACAACAACTAAAGCTCATTTCTGTATTATAGAAAAGAATTCTCATTAAAAAACAAATGTCAATGGGGAAGCTCAGGCACTTTAGCACAAAGACTCTTCACTTTTACACTTGGATATGCCGAGCCGAGTAAATTAAAAATGCCATTGGCCAGCTGAGATATATCCAAGGGAGATCTGCATGTGCTCCACTTACACAAAGTGCTTAATCAAGCTGAAAAATAGACGACTTGAAAAAGAAATAACACACAGACACACGCCCCCACACTGCTGGCATGCTGGCATGCATGGCTCACTCATTGAGTGGACAAAGTAAAGTAAAGTAGTTTAAAATTAACAAGTAACTCGACTCTAAGAAAAAAGTCAGAGCCGAATGGCAGATACCCTAAGTTGCCAGGCCAACTGGTGTTTTGCAGGCACCAAAAACCTGTGAAATACATTTAAATTGCAATTGTTATCGATTGACGCAACACTTTGCGAACAGGAAAAACTATCCAGTGGGCCTAAACAAGTCTCCTTCGAGCTATTACAAATACTTGCACTAAGCAAATAAACTCATTTTACCCATTGCAAAACGGGTTCAGGGTATAAAAAGGACACATGATCCTGCAGCGCGGACGGTCGCCTAAGTGAAATTCTAAAGAGCAGACAAGCGAACATTGGGATTAGCAACTGGATAGCAGCTACTCCAGGACCAGGACTCGAGCCGAGTCGAAGGGTGCTTTCATTTGATTTCGCCGCCTCATGTTCGCATGCATGCTGCATACATTCGAATCAACGATTCCGTGCCTGTGTCTGTTCTGCTAAATGTTTGCACATTGCAGCGCACAAGAAGTGCAATTATGTTCACCAAATGGAAAATGAAGCAAGAAACTGGAACAATTGCTGCCAACGTACATATATGTATATAGAAAAAAAAGAAACCATAGGGCAAGGCGAAAGGGAAAAGGAGCCGCACAGAGAGCAACCAGACCTTACTGATTACTAGACATGGGGTTGGTTTAATGGCCACAGCTAGTGTTGCCCACAAAAACTTGTCATACGAAAACTCTAGGAAGTCTTTTAAAAGATAAAATCAATGGGATAAGAAGCTTCTAGCTAAGGAGCTCACAAATTAAATAAATAAAATTTAAGATTTAAAATGATTTTTAAGAAAAATATTATAAATATTACTTCTAAATTTTTTTTTTTTTTTTAATATATAAAAAAAAATTATTCTTGTTGCTTTTAAGATAAAGCAAACTAAATTTTTTTTAAATACTTAAAAAGAATATTTAAAAAAAAATATTTAAAAATATGTATAAAAAAAAAATAAAAATATATATAAGGAATATATTAAATATATGTATTTATTTATTTTAAAAATATATAAAAAAAAATTTTTAAATGTATCTTCTAATGACATATACGGAATACAAATACTCTTTTCATTAATAACCCTTTTATTAGAGCAAATAATTTTTTTCAGTAATTAGTAATTTATTAATTAGTAACTCCAGCAATGCACACTCAAAAAAAAAACATATTTATATATATAAATATATAAAATTATATTACCTTAAACTGGTCTTAACTGATCCTGATGTACTCATATTTGTTTTCTTTTTATCTTATGCAAATATTTCAACTGTTTAATCGATGCAATTAATCGAAATTGCCCAACTAGACCAATGTGGCGTATGTGTAACTTAATTAATTAGAGCCGAGCAAGCGCCAGTTGAATAGCTCGGGTCAGTGTATTGCCATGGAGGGTCATATGCTAACCACAGCGCGGCCCTACCTGCAGTTGTTCGCGCTGCTTACGCTGACGCCGCCGCCCAGCTTCTTTGAGAGAGTCCTGCATGGTTGCGAGAGGCGTCTTTTGATGTTCGGCTTTGGCTGCTACAGTTTCTGCGTTCTGCTGTTGGGCATTGATGTGACCTATGTAAATATAACAATACTTAAGGTTGAAATTGAAATGCTGGAGGTCGAAGACTTCACAAGTGCCCATGGCAAGATACAGAAGATCTGTTACCCGCTGCTCTTGGCCGTCATTCATGGCAATATGCTGATCAACTTTCGCAAGCTGCGCAGCATTTATATGGAGATAGCTGCCCTGGAGCTGGACATAGATGATGCTTCCCAGCATTTCGGTGGCCAGGGACAGCCCTTTAAGTTTCGCCAACGATTGGCAAAATTGATTGGAATCTGGCTTGTCTTTCTAACAATTTTGTTTCCCTGTGTCTCGGTGCCCTCTTTGACCGACTTCATGGACTGGTACAACAAGATTTTCACCGAATTCATCCTGATGGTGCTTCAATTGAAGATTGTGGAGTATGGCTTGTTTGTGGTCTTGGTGGAGGAACTGCTGCTGCGTTTGCGCCGCACGTTGATCCATCTGCAGCAGGAGCTAACCACCTGCGAACAGCGCGTTCTGCTCCACTCCTTGTGTGTTGCACTCCAGCGCAATAAGCAGCTGGTGTCACGTGTTTGGAAGCTGGTCGGCGAACTAGAGGTATACTTTACTCTGCCCATGCTATTCGAATTCGTGAACAACGGCGTGGCCATGCTGCACATCGTCAATTGGGCATTTATACAGACTCTAAATCCAAACGATTGTACCTATTGTCGTTATAGTAAGTGCTTGGGCTTAGAATGAAATATAAACTTTGATTCTAACATCGAATTTGTTTATTTTGGCTGCAGCGCGATTTGGCAATATTATGATTCTGCTAATCAATCTCTTGATACCCTGCTGGCTCAGTCAAAACTGCATCAATACGGTAAGTGAAACATCATGGATTTCGAATACATATATTCATATATACTTCTATAGTACATCAGCATTAATCGTATTCTTTACAATATTCGCTGCGGCTTTGGAAGTTACAATCCGGAATTGCTTAGCAATGTTCTGCGAGAATATGCCCTGCAAATGGAACATTTAAAGATTCGCTTCACTTGCAGCAATTTCTTTGATATAAATCTAAAAAACTTTGGAGGCGTAAGTCGAATCAATCAGAAGAAATCTGGTCAAATTCTTATATATGTATTCCTGGCAGATGGTGCTCACAATAGCTACTTATAGCGTTATTCTGATTCAGTTTAAGCTCCAAGACATGGTCGAGGCAAAACGCAATCTGCTGCAAAAAGCTTGATGAAAGCTCAGTGAAAGCTCTGCTGCAGTGTTAACAGTCGTTCGTTTTGCTTAACATTTTTGAGGCATGGCGCCAAATGCGATGTTTTTTTGAATATATATTAAATTGTTTTATTGAAACATTTAAACTATTATTGTTTCCGCAAGTGCAATCGAGCAACTTTAACATTCAATTCTCATTAGGCTAAAGTGTTTATTCTATATCAATTAATAACTAACATTTAATGTTTTTGCGATAGATTGTACTCATAATTAGTGTAATATAATTGCGACAGTCAGCTTATCATTACTTATCAACTAGATATTGCTTATCACCTACTGCTAAACATCTGCCTACCTGTGACCCTTCAGTGTTGAATTATTTCTATAATTAGCTTATATTTAATAAATATATGCTTTAATTTGTTTGCATTTTAACATAGTCGTGAAATGTTCAGTTACGTACTTTTGTTTGGATTTAGATTTTGACATATAACTTTCATTAGATAATCACAGATTGAATAACTGGAATAACTTATGGAAGTTCCATGTACAAACAAGACATACAAGAATATTTAACTAGAGCAAAAATTATCTATTTTAAAATACGCCCTGCGATAGATAATATCTGGCGTAAGCTAACCAACAAATCTCAACCATGTACGTATTTAGATACAACTCAATAATGCCCTTAGCAGCTACATTTACAATTGGTTTAAGGTAAAGCTCCATACAGTGATTGTTGATGATTACGTAGCTATGTATGTATACATTTGTAGCTACATATATATAAGTAATAACAAAGTGGAAGGACACTGGTGGTCTTATATACATACATAGAACATACAAGGTGTTACTCGTAGATACATAATTCAATTTACATTCTATACTCGATCTAGCTAATTAGAACAGGCCCAAGTTGTTGTTCATATAACTAAGCAGATAATATAAATAAATAAATAGACACACTGTAGGCAGGAGATAATTCAGCAGTAGGTTAACTATTATCCCGTCCCGTGCTTTCCGTTCTCGAACAGGCCCTTCTTGAAAAAAGACGACAGCTGAACGAGGGAGGCACGCGTGAGGCCCGGTCCCCCAGGTCCCTCATAAATGGGACACTGTGGTATCTTCGAGCAAACGACGAAAAGACGACGCAAATACAACTCCAGCAAGCGGCGACGATGCTTCGCCACTGGCTCACTGTTCGACGCAAAAAGTTCCCGGCGAGGAAAAGGCAGTGCAGAGATCTATATCAAACGAATCAATGGCTTTTAAAATACAGAATATGTAGCCATAAGGCATATGACTTACCTTGGCACCATAACAGTGCTTCATGCACAAGTGCAGCTCTCGGAAGCGACTATAACGACGCAAAATGTTTAATTTGCCATCGGGAAGAGCAATTCGTACCTCGTATTCGTAGTGGGTCTGTTTGCCAGCTCCGCGCATCACGAAACTTGGTATGGTGATGAAGTGTTCGCCTTCAGCTATGCACATAAAATAAATTTAAATTAATTTGGGTAAGTTTTGGCTATTTCAGCAAACACGTACGAAATTCTCTCATGGAGGGGCAAGATCTCGTCATGCTGGGCGAATAGATTTGTGAGGTAGACTCCTCCATACTGGTTGGGCTCATCACACTAGAGCGCATTATAGAACTTTCCAGCTCGTATTGCCTTTCCATGCCACTACGTTCCTCCCTGCAACAGTCCGCGTGCGCTTCCAGGTCCTGCACCGTTTGCAGCATTTCCTGTTCCATCTGCATGTAGCTTCGCTGAAGATCCTGCAGTACCGCAATTTGCTCGTCCAGCTGCGCTTTGTTTACATCCGTTTCGAGATTTTTCATAATTTGAGCCTTCTGAGCGGCAATTTTGCGGCGCTGCACATGGAGTGGACAGTAGGCGCGCGTCATGTCTGTGTTTCGCCCCAGCTCACAGGAGGAACAGGAGCCCGTTTCATCATCGCTGGTGCGCGTGGTGTGTCTGTAATTACCACCAGATCCATTTTGGAGCAGCGCCTGATTGCGGCTATCAAGGCAAACTCCACTATCGCTCATAATTGCTTGCAAGCTGGGCGCATTTGAAGTGCTGCCACTACCACTACTAGGGCCGGCAGTGCATGTGCGTGAAGCATCCTCGCTGCTGCCTGAGAAGTCATCTTTGCGCGTATCCTCAGCGTCGTCGTCTCTGTCGCACGAGCTATTGCTCATCGGTGACTGCTGGCCCTCTGTGATAGTAGGCGATGACAATAGCGAGAAATCAGAATGAGCTGTATGGAAGGTATCACAGGTTTCATATGTGTCCGATTTCGAAACTTCGTCCATATCATTTGCACTTGGCATCGGCAGTTGCATGCTCTGTTTCTTGGCCCTCATGGCCTGTGTTTCCTTCTCGCTTTCGGCACGCTCCTGGCGCAATCGCTCCAATTGCGTCTGTATTTCGAGCATGGTCTCATCAACTTTGGCTATTTTACTTGTGCTAGCATTGAGTATGCGTTCCTTCTCAGCGATTTGCTCGTCCAGCCTGCGTATCTCTTCATTCTGTGAAACACATTGAAGTTAATAAGCTACTATTTGACAATCAAACACTTGAACTTACATTTCTTCGTACCGTATCCTTGATAAACTGTGCTGCAAACAAATCTAGCGAATCGGAGACATGCAGCAGTAGCTCGTCATTTAGCGGAGTGCCGTCCTCAATCTTTACACCCATCTGTAAATGACCATTATAGATTAAGGTTAGATAAGTATACATTCTTCTTACTAGTCTAAGTGCGAAGCAAAAGAAAATGTAAAAGATGTTTAAAGTTAAATACAAGAATAAACAAACCTCGTCCAGTTTGCCACAATCATGCAGCTCCTGCAATTCTTTCGCTACATACTCAGAGAAATCGCGTTTCTTAGAGTCGAGCTGCGTTTGAAACGCTGAAATTTGTCTACACACAATGTCGATCTAAAATGAAAATGAATCGAACGAAAAAAACCATAAAACAAACGAAAATAATAATTCAAAACAGGCAAGCACATGCGAAACAAAAGAATCATAGCCTTACATGCATTTAGCTTAATCGGACGAGCGTACCTGAACTTTTTCATTATTCTTTTCCCACAGCAGCATATCCTTGCGAGCAAGCAGCTCTTGTTCACGGCAATTCAATAACTGCATGTCATCCAGTTTTTCCAACTCCAGACGCTTCAGTTCCTCCGTTAGCTTTCGCACCTTCGTCTTGTATTGGTCATGCATCTGAACGCGCTCCTGTGGATGACATAGTAAAATGTTAACAAATAACAAACAAGATTCACTTATTTACCACATACCACATTCAGCTGCTTAAGTGCATTCTCAATGGTGTCCAGAATTTTCCGATTTTCATCCTGCAGCTCGGGATCGTCGCGCGACATGGGCCGCTGCGGATAATACTGGCGGTCAGATCGCTTATAAGGCGATGATGTGCTGCCTGTCATGGCATCGTCTTCAATGTAGGCGCTGCATGTGAGCAGATTTTCCCGCGACGATGTTATTAACGACAGACGCGACATATCCAACTGTGAACGATTCAAGTCTTTACGCAATTTTTCGGCTTCGGTGGGATTGTTAAAGCGAAAAATGTTAGTGCGGCCGAGCAATATGATGTCACCCTGTGAAATCTGTTTTGGCTCATCGATGAGATGCGCATTGACCCAGCACTGAGCTTGCGGACAGGGATGCAGCGTGGCCACACCCCCTTTGAGAATAATGCTGCAGTGCTGCGGTCGTATGCCATCGCCCATCAGCTCAATGTGCTGCGGCAACTCTGCGTCCTCAGTGCCAATGCGAGTTTCGCCCTCCTTCAGGCTGTACAGTGTGACGCCTGTGGTGACATCATTGTGTATGCCAATTAAATGCGGAATCTCCGAATCAAGGACAACGCCCACGCCAGATTTGCGCAGACCAAGACTCTTTTGCTCCTGCAATATGGACTGAGCCACCTTCCATTTCTCCGTCCACTCTTCAGTAAGCACTTTCTCCTGCGCCTCCTTCTTTTGCAGGTCGGCCAGCACCTTGAGGGAGGGCTGCAACGATTGCTAATTGGACATACAAATCATTATTCAAAGTATTCAATGTATTGATTAATAAACTACTCACAATATCGCCAGTCAACATAGACTTTAACTTGTTGATTTCCTCGCGCAGCTCGCGTATCAGCTTAACATTCGCATCCTCATTCACCGTGGGCTTGTTGATGATGTTCTTGGCGCGATTCGCGTATCGCAGTGTGCTCAGCGTTTCGCTGTAATTGCAGTCCGCCGGGGACAGAGCTGCTATCATGATAGTCTTGCTATTGCCGCCCAAACTATCCTTCAGCAGCCATGTGAGTATGGAGTCACGATAGGGAATGTAGAGCACGCGCTTAGTGCCGCCGTTCGGTGTGGTGGCCAACGTGGAAGTATTGTGAGCGCTCGTTTGTTCCGCTAATGCTGAAATGACGCTGCCCAGCGTGACAAGCGACTTATTAATGTGGGCACCCTCCTTCAGACGCTGTCCCGTTGCACCCGTTGCATTGGCGCGTTCGCTGAAACAACAATAATTTGTTAAAGACACAACTCTATGATCCATGCACTAACTCACCTGCCAGCCAAGTCGACCAAATGGATCTTGGAGACGGTCTCGCTTGGCATGTCATTCATGAAGACAGCCTGCACAAACGTAATCGTGAAGATGGCATGACTGCGACTGCTCGTGTCATTCATGTTGGTGCTGGCCGTGGTGCGATGGGCATTGCCGCGCGCAATGCACTCCTGCAAGAGAAAATCATTTGTCTGGCTAAGTCTCGTGCGTTACGCAAATCAAGCGCCAACACTCACCTGTATCTCTTCAAAGTCGGAGACCGCATGCTGCGACAAATTCTCCACGTAGGGGCCCAAGCTGCGATGCTCGCGCACGCGCAGCGCATGGCCTGTGCTCTGTGCCGCCAGCAGATCCTTCACCCGTTCATTATATATCTCCAGGTAGCTGGCGTGTGTGCGATATCCCGTGCCCGACTCCTGGCCTACGCGCATGCGCGTGAATAGCTCCTCGCAAATGCGCGGTATCAGACCCGGATTGCTCGGCGTGCCCATCATTGTAAACGTCTTGCCCGAGCCCGTCTGGCCATAGGCAAAGACACAGGCATTGTAACCTGTCAAGTAAAACAAAGACCATGTGAATGCCAACTCCTATTACCAATTTGAAAAAAGGTAAGAGGCTGCAGCTGAAGCGTTGTTGCATCGTCAATTGTTGCATGCAATTGCACCACTTGACAAGCATTGGCTAACACATGAGTAGCACTGCGAGCCGTGACTAATGGCTGGCATTTCGATTACGACAAGACTTTTTCGACTATACTCTATAAACAATACATAATAAATATTGTCTTTAATAGAGGAGAAAATATGGGGCACGGTTGAAAAATGAAAAACATCATTACTCTATCTAAACTGACTATACTCTATACTATCCTCTATCTATACTACATCTATACTGATCTCAAATAAGTGCAGATCCAAAATGGCAGATACATTTGCACCTTTATCTAATACTCTATTATATATAAACTCTATATATATTTTATTTGAATTCTTATATATCCTGGTTTGCAGTATTACTAAGCAAATGTATTTTATTAACTATTTATTACATTAAAAATATATATAAATTAATTAATACCACTCAATTAACAGTGGTAAAAAACTGCTATACTTATAGTCCACACTTAATGGTTTATATGAAACATTCATAGATGATTATACATATACATACATTATGTAATGCATAGCGCTGACTCATGTGGCTCAGGTTGAAGTGAATTGCGCTTTGGGCATATTTATACCAAGAGGCAACTCGCTTGGCCATTGCACATCTCTAGACGGAAGCGTTGACTTGAATGGGTGAAAAACACTTTTACTGCAATTGCAGCTCAAGTGTCGGTCGCTTGGTCGCTCGGTTGGTCGGTGGCGACAGTTGGACCCACCCACTGGGCGTGCTGCGCCACGTTTAAAGCATTTCAACAGCTTGTTGGGCTGCTGTCTAGCTCTGAGCTTGCTTGAATGGGACTCTGCGACGACATCTTCGTCTTCATAGACCGCACAAGTGTTGCAACAACAATGGCCAACAACAACCTAAACAATTACACTGCCAAGTCACTGGCTCATTTAGCCAGTCAGCCAAAGTCAAGCCCCAGCACCCCGCTAAGCAAATGGACATCACTTGCAGCTTTTTTGTTGGCTACCCTTACATGGAGCCTGACGCATTTGTCTGTCGATATGTTCAGTTGGTACTTTAAGTCATATATATATGGTTGATTCTAGTATACTAGTTCTATATATATTAGATACATATATTAGGGATTTATCTAGCATATATTCAATTAAAATTGAAGTAAAAGTTTATAACTTAGAATAAATTTGCTGAAAAGCAGCAACAATTCTCATCATAATTTACCAAAGAAATTTTGGTTTCAATTTACTTATATAATTGAATATCATAAAAACTATTAATATTCAGCAAACTCAGCTCTTGTGCATTTTTTATAAATTTCTCATCGCCGGCAAGCTCACATAATTGATTCAGTTAGTTATAGGTAAGCTTTATCTATAGAAGTTCAAAGTTCATTTCCTCAAAATATGTCAACTAATGAGTAATTAGTTTGATTCTAGGCTGAATTGATTATATTTTATGTGCATACCCCATAACTGTGAGTCATATTCATAGTCATTACTAAACAAATGAACTCTTCTAACATCCAATGACTTTCAACTTGTTAGCAAGGGTATCTACACTCCGGTCTACTCAACTTTTTATCTACGTTTATGTTTATCTACGTTTTTTTCGCTTTTAGCAGCACATGGTTGACTCGTGTTCATGCAACTTTTGTCATTCCCACTTGGCCAATCTTGGACGGGTAATTTGATATTGAAAGCGTGCCAAGCAGCAGCAACGGCAGCAACGGCAACAACAAACAATAACAATAACAAAATCAGCTAGATGCAGCAAACAGCTGTTCCATTTCGTTTGGCATTTTGTGCAGTTGTGGGCGAAAGTTATATTTTTTCTATTTTTTTGGCTTTTGTTTTTGTTTGTTTTATTGTTTTTTGCGCCAGCAATAAAAGAAATTAGCCTTGTGCTATAGTTAATGTCGAGTGAAAGCGCATAAAATATTACGCACTGATGGAAATGATACCCCAGCACGTGCGACTCATGTCAACAATCTATCAGCCACTAAGGCAGTGCCAGTGGCTGGGCCAGTGCCATTGCCGGTCCCAGCGGGGCAGCAACCTAGGGTATGATGTATGATGGGCTCCAACGTCAGCCGGAAATTTGCATGTCTACCGGGCCAAAGCGCAAAACGCAAAGCGAGTCAACTATTTTTAGATACACGCATTGGGTTAACCACAACGAAACCTAGCAAAATCGAAAATAAACTACAAAGCAAACTAGAAATTGTAAACAAACCATGGCGAATGCCAGCAAATGAGCTGCCAAATTTGTGCGTCTGTCTGGCTGCCAATATGAAAAGCCAAATCAGTTAAAGTCATGGCCAACCAGCTAGCAACTGCCACCCGAGCCGAGAGCAATTAGCTACCCCTGTGCCCTGGCGACCCACAGCAATTCTGATGTCATCGCAGCGTTTGTTTTCTCGCCTCTCGATTATGCAAATCGAAACTTACCTTCGTAGGCACAATCGACCACATCGTTGCCCAGATCGCTGTACACCTGCTCCTGGGTGGCGAAATGCGAGTCCTCGGCATCGAATGACCAGTACGAATAGTCAAAGGTGAAATCGTGAAAGGCCTCGCGGCCCGCATCGCGTATCGACTGCAAGCGCGGCTTTAGCAGGCGCGTCTTCTTGCCCTCCATTTCCACAATCAGCTGGGCGTCCATATCATTCTCGCTGTAATGAAGAGCAGAAGAGTGACATTTCAATACTCTGTAAATGACCTTGGCCCCCATAGCAATAAAATCAGCTGACGTCACACAACTGCCTTCGATTCGTAATTATTATTAGATTGTCCCATTAGTTGGCAAGTCGAGCTGGCCCTTCCATAAATATTGCTATTTATAAACACAGTGCATGATCTCTAAATGGTGTATGACGTGATGGCAGCTGAATAATGACGCTGCCATATGCAGGTTTAGAGCAAATAAGTCACATGATTTTTTAGTCGGCCAATTACAAAAAACGATTCCGGTTTTTGTTAACTGAAAACTGAAAACGGAAAACTGAAAAACTTGAATCACTAAAGCAAAGACGTTGACCAGCGGCCACATAGAACATTTGCTGCTTCAACCGGTTCACAACGACATCATCATCATCATGCTCATTATCATCATCATCAGCATGCTGGTGGTGGAGGCTACACCCACCGCAGTTGCATGTGCCAACGGCATCAACAAACGAATGCCACCAATTTCAAAGACTTGCCACTATGACTCAGTCAATGGCCCCGCATCAAGACAGACGCTGCTACGAGCATTTTATTACTATATACACTAACTTAGGGTATTTTAATCATGTCATTGAATGTGTAATATAGAATAAAAATATTAGGGCATTACTAAGCACAGTCTAAGTTTGGGAATTTTTGTTTATTTTTAAAAAGACTAAAGGAGTAAAAAAAATATTTGTAAACTTAAATTTTGTAAAAAACAAAAAATATAAATTAAAAATTAAATTAATCAAAACTAAACCAAAAATAAATATTAATAAAATTTCGTTTTTTTTTTTTAACTTCTATAAAATTAAAGTTAAATTAAAATATAATATTTTACTATAAATCTGTGTTTCTACAATTTTACTTTTAACGCGGCTAAAAATATATATATTTTTTAAATAAAGATATATATATATATATATATATATATATAGTAAATATTAAAAATATATAAATTATATAAAATAATAATAATAATAGTAATAATAAATAATAATAATAATTAATAATAATAATAATAATTAATAATAATAATAATAAATACAAAATAAATTAAGAAATTCAAACTAATATTTTCTTAAAATAAAAAAAAAATATATATATATATATATCATCTAATATCTGGGACGTATGCAAGCGTATGCAATAGTCGGCTTTACACATCTAACTGTTCCATGCCGTTTTATATATTCTATCTATTTTTTTTTTATATACATATATATACATATATCTATCTTTTATATACATATATCTACATGCGTCTTGTCCCCATTTAAAGCTCAATTTTAGGTCGTTCCTCTTTTTTTTTCTTATGGGCGCATTGCTCATTGCTCGTGCCGCTTTGTTGGTGGCATGTTTACGCTCCACATTCAGTTGCAGCCTGTGTGAGTGGTTCGTTCTCTGCTCAATGCAGTCGGGTGGTTTTAATTCTTTAATCTGTTCGTTGTTCTGTTGTCGAGCGCTCTGAGTCGGTTTATTGCGCATTCCCCGTGCTGCTTTATCTGAATCTGCGGCGCTGATTTGTTCCACAAACTATGGACTTCTGCAGCTCGCTTGATTATGACCAAAAATTTCTGACTCATGACACAAAAAAATTGAGATATATACATATATATGTACATGAGTAAATCGCTAATAAGCTTCGTAATGAATATGGAAGTTGTTTGATTTGCACTTGCGTGCAAAATGTATTCAAAATTTCATGCATAATACCTATAAAGTCTGTCTGTCTTTGTGTGTGTGTGTTTGTGTGTGAGTTGTAATACTCACGAAATTTTGATACAATTTAAGTGGTGCACACACTCATACACACACACACACACTCATACACCCATCTATACTTATTCACATACAAACATATTTATTTAATAAACAATTACATTTGGCTTGTTTTATTTCTCGCTCGAGCAACGCGCTCTTCCATGACTACACTGAACGAAAAAACCAGGTCAAAACCAAATACCAACTGCAACTCAACAGCACTTAGATAACAAATAAATATTTTACAACTCCGCTCGAGTATGCAACCATATAAAATTGTTTACCTTTACATTCTTTATTGGCTAATTAAACTACAGTGGTATCTCCCAAATGAACTATTTTCGTTGAATAGATCTTGAAAAATAACTTTAGCAGATCTAAACTTTTTAGTTCTTATTTTAGTTATACTCTTTATGAGATTAAAGAGAAATCATGTTTTCATAAAAATTCTTAAAATAAAAAAAACAGAAGTAATACTAATTAAATTTGAGTTAAAAAGAAGTTTTGACCTCTTAGACCTTTACACCCATATATACATCATTTCATATATCAAATGGTGGTAAAAATTAAAAAACAAAAATTTAATCAGAGTCTGACTCATTGTCTATGTAGCTCAAAATATACTTGAAAAATCACCATTATTTACTTTTACTTATGCCCTAAGCCAATTTCAAATGGAAATGAAGGTTATAGCAACTTTGTTCAACTGTATGTTGAATAAGGGGAGGGAGCAGAAGGCGTAGTAGTCAAGTCCATTGAACTCCTATAACACGCGAAAACCAAATTTGATTTCAATTAATCAATAACTTTTTTAGTTTCCAGTTAATCGGTTAAATATATTATGGATTGCAAGAGCAAATGATGAATGGTGAAAGGAAATCGAATAATTAACTTCTAAATATGATATATATATATATATATATATATATATATATATATATATATATATTTAAATATGCTTGTATACAAATTTACAGCTCTGTGGGTTAGGGTATCGCCTAGTCGAATACTTTTCTTTATTTACTTTTATTTTGTACTTTTTCTTTTCGTTTTCCTTTTCATATTTGCTTTTTCTTGCCTACAAATGACTATTAAAAGTTATTGATTAATAAATAAATCAAATGACTGATAAGATATAGTTAAGGGTTATCAGAACTGTTTTATTATTATTTGTTTTGGCTAAAATCCAATGTTGAGATTTTGTTTGTTATTTTTTATATTGTAGTTTCTTTTATGGAATCAAATATTAACTAAAGTATGGATATAAATACAATAAACTATTTGAGCTCTTTTTGTTATAAAAAAAAAATAAAAATAGAAAAAATTAAATAAATAAAAGAGCATAGAAATATTTAATGAAAATCACAGTTGAAGCTTTAAGTAGTTTTTTTTTTATTTTATTTTTCTTATTTTTATTTATTTATTTATTTATTTTTTTTTTTTTTACATTAAATTTGAGGTAAATATTGCTTTAATTAAAAAGCATTTCTTTGATGAGAATAAATAAATAAATGAAATAAGAAAAGCATTTCTCTCTGTGTAAACAAACAGGTAAAATTTGCAAAAAATTTTGTTTTCACGCTAAACAAAACATCAAATATGCATATTTCTACAAGCTGTGTGTGTGTGTGTGTGTATAGCCGGTAGCAATTGTTTTCCACATGCCTGATGACGTCACTTTATATAAATTGGGAACTCTAAAGAGCAAAAGTGAACTCTAGAGCGCAGCAAATCTAACTTGAAACTCAAGCGCAATAAACACAATGAAAGTCATGAAAAAGAAATTAACTCATTTGTTTTTGTTTTTGTTTTTGTTTTTTTTTCGCTCTGAATCGAAGCCAAGCGTATGAGATGAATGACATCATTAGAGTTTCAGCTTTGTTGCTTTGTTCGTTGCCAAAAAATCTTTGCGCTTCATGAACGTCTTAGCCAACTAAATGTGCCACAAGCAATGAGCGCGTCAAGACAGACAAGATAATCATACACACACGCACACATGCGCACTCACACACACACACGCATAGTAAATGTGTTTAATGTGGTTTTAAGTAGCCGTTGGGCCAGTTTGGGCCAATGTACTTTGAGAGCGCTTGCTTAATTTGTTGGTCAAAAGAAACAAAAAACAGTAGCAAAAAAAATAAAAATCACAGACTGGCAACGTCAGCAAAAGCAAATGATTCTTTTTGTTGCTGTTTTCAAAAGTTTAAACGGGATGCGCAACAGGCCAGTCGAGGGGCGTTCACGTTATCAGTTCTAGTTGGAACCACATATGTACATAGTATGCGAATTCCAATTGGAATTTACATGGCACTGCTTGCTTGCTTGCATACACTTACCGCGAGTTAAAGGGGCGAACCCTGACGGCAACCTTGAGCGACGACATTTCGGTGGTTGCTTTGGCAGCAGTTCTTCTACTTCCTGTTGCTGTTGTTGTTGCTATTGCTGTTGCTGTTATTCCTTTGCTATGCGCGGCGGCAGCACAGTTATGTTAAGTGTGTGGGTGCGAGGGGAATGTACAGTACGGCTTGCCTGTTTGGGCATTCAGCGGAATAGCAGCGTTAGCCACGTTATATGGATTGTATTTGTTTTGCCGCACGATTGTTCACAGTGTATTTTGTTACGATGTTTCTTGTTGTTGTTGCTGACCTTGTTTATTTTGTTTTTGTTTTCGCTGTCGTATGCAGCGTTTCATCTTGCGCGCGACAGTCGGAAACAAGCACTGCACATAATAGTAATTGAAACAATAATTGTCCACAATTTGATTCACTTGCACCTTTCATTGTTTATCTGCTGTCCACAGCAGCAGCAGCAGCAGCAAGAGCAACAGCGGCAACAACAACAGCAAAGCCCCTGGCAATGCGCTCCACTTTGTGCGCCTGCCTGCATATGTATGTATGTGTGTGCGTATGTATGTATGCGTACGTATGTGTTGGTGTCAATTAGAGTATTTTGCTTTGTTTCAAATGCAAATGTTCTTGTCACGATTTAAGCACTGATGAGCAAATTGCATATATTGCACATCCAAGCGTCAAAACGCTCGACACTAAAATATTGGCTATTTTATTCGACTTGTTTTTCGTGTGTATTGAGCGCGTTCCGATGTTGTTACTTATGGCGTCTTCTTCTTACTGTCGCAATGTTATAGTGTTGCACAATGTTAATGTTAGCACAAATCGCTGTTGTACTCGAAATGGGCATGTTAATATGTGCTGCTATGCCACTGTTAACCGACTCAATCGTGCTGCTGTGCATAGCAGGGTGATATGCAAAAAAAACACTAAAAACTGAATAAATAAAAGAGGGGATGGAAATTGATTAGTCTATAATACATGATATCATATAAGACAACAAAAATTGATGTTTAATGGTAAATATTAATTATTTTTTCTTATATTTTAACACCAAATATATAAATAAATCTTAAAATTTTTCTCTCATATTATGATTTAGTATTAAATCAAAGCGGCACTTTAACGCAAAAGTGAGCAACGTGAGCGCTGCAGCACTGCTTGCACTTAGTTTGCACTGCTTCGTTGGGTAGCATTCTCACAACGTAATTTTCCAATTAGAAGTGTTGGCGGGAACATTGAAAAGTTTACTTAATGAAAGAATTTTACAAAGATTTATATGGTTATTGTTTTTAAGTATTATTCTATTATATTGATATAGAAATATATAGAACTGCAATAACTTAAATTGTGTGATTCAATTAATTTAGAAAAACTATTTCTTCATTTCTCGTTTAATTTCCTGCTAAGTATTACGAAATGCCTTAATTCTAAATCAGTAATACTTAGATGTTTAGTCGTTGATGCTTAAATTTGTTTTCATCTCTGTGCATTGACCGCACACACACACATACACGCTTTAGCAATTGTGAGTGAAGTGCTTAATATGTGACAAAAGACCGGATATATTCAATTCTGCGACATGCGTAGCGTGCGCAGAATACATAATGATCAGCTTATAGATATCCTGTAAAACATAATTCAAGCTGAAAAGCGAACTATTATCTATATTAAATTTTTTAAAATACATGGAGGAGGACATTTATTTGCTTTTGTTGATCAGTTTTTATGGAACTAGTTATATAAAATATATCAGAAGATTCCAGAAATCTAAATTTTAATTGTTTTTATGCATATATTGCAATGTTTCTAGAGATATATAGTTCTTCATTGATAAATGTTTTAGTCTTCTCTATATTCTGTAACAAATATATGTGTATACCCATTACCCATCAATTGTTTACAGGGTGTATAGCGACAACAAGGAAAATATTGTGTAAAGTGTGTAAAACGGCGACAAAAAACAGCTTCGCTTAAACCGGCTCAGTCGCTTTTCATCAACTGCAACAACAACAAAATAAGTAAGAGTGCTCTTGTAGGGAGTACACGACTAGCATATACCCGGTGCACAACACAAATGGAGCTCCACTTGTACATGGGCTCAAACAGTCCGATTGTTAGGACTCTAACTTGAATAACTTCGGTCATGGTTCTATGATCTTAATGGAATTTTCATGCATATACCTTAAAGACTCGCCTTTGCCTCCATCTGCCTGTTACATACATTTGCACAATAACAATATACCCTTCTTTACACACTTTCAATGGGTGCAGATTGCACAGAAGCCCATAGACATCATTCAGTCCGTCCATCCGTCCGTCCGTCTGTCCGTCTCTCTGTCTGTGAGACTCTCATTGATTTTGCTTTCAGCTTTCAGTTTTCAGTTGCATCTCAAACTGTGTTCGCAGCAGTCGTTCGAAGCCGAAGCTCTCAACCAGAGTGAGTATTTTAAATTGGATTTGATTTGTCTTTGTGCTTCTTCTATACGATGATCGAGATTCGAGTCGAGACTTTCTAAATGCAAATGTTCGATCAGCTGCTTCTGCCCGATCGCCTTCATAAGTTGGGCACGTCAACGACGTCATCAAAGTCACGCCCCAAAGCCGCCTCTGCTTTAAACTTCCTGACTTTAAGTCAGACTTAAGGCAATTCAGTTTAAGTCTAAATTTCATGTGCTGCATATTAATCATGTTCAGTTTCGAGAGACAACTATAACTATACAGTTTTACAATCATAAGGGAGGGCAAGAAATGATCGAGTTCTGAAAAAAAAGAGAGTAGGAGATAGAAAGTTGTATTTGAAGAGCTAAAAGTTAAAGTTTGCTTTTATGAATGGGAAATCTTTAGAGAGAAAAAACTGATTAAAAATACTTCTAAAACTGTTTACAATTTTTTATTGTTTACCATCAACTGAAACATAAAGCTAGTTAATCAAAACAAGTTAAAATAATTGTTGAAAAACATTTTATTTTATTTTTATTCAATTAAAGAAAATTCTTAAGGACAGACCCAGCTACAAATAACTTGCACATGGAGAGAACTTAAAATTAAAAATATTTTAATAAAAAATAAAATAAAATATATAATAAAATTTTGTGTGTCAAGAAGAAATTTAAATTTAATTTTGTGGAAAACTTAGCTTTACGATGCCAGACAAGGAGTTTGGTTTAAGCCAAAAAAATAATTAATTTTTGCAAAAATATAAAATTAAAGAGCTTTATTTTTGAGAAGTTTAACTAATGATTAGATTTATTTCTTAGATATTTAAATTAATATAAAGTTAAAGTTCTTTAATGTTAAGTAGAAAAAAACTTTATTAATGATTAAATTTATATTTTAGAAATTCAAACTTAAAAAAATTATTAATAAGTATCTTATTTATATTATATTTGACTTGATATATTACAAACAATAATTATTATTATTATTTATTACATATTCCTTAAAGTCCATTTACCCGACTATTTTATATTATTTATTTATTCAAAATAATATTTTTATATTATATTATTAGATAGCATAATGAAGTTTTTTTAGCTCGAGCTTGATGCCCAATTCAAAATGCCCTCTGAAAGTGTACAATAAAAACTTATAGGAAACATCAAAAAAGCTGGGCTAAAACCAGAAGATTAAAGCTCCTAAGCAATTGCTCATGGGGTTGTCAACAAACTGACAGTTATTTGCAGTAATAACAAATAAAAGCTTTGTAGTCGGGCCAAACTGATTGCATAATACTTGTTCACGTTCCAAAAATATATAAATTTGATTAATAAATTATTAAATTCCAGTTTAACACGTAACACAGCCAACCAGTTGTAGGAGGAGCTCAAAAGTGATCCACATGCAAAACTAGCTGATTCTAGCTCATAAAATAATTTATTTTTTTCGATTTGCCACGCCCTTTAGAGCACCTTTCAAATTTGAAGTCTATAGAACCATAACTAATAGCATTTATTTAGTAAGAAGGAAACTAATTCGCGGCTCAAATCAATCAATCGAATTTCAATTCACAAAATCAATATACTCTTAACACTTTGTGAACGAGTATGAAGAGCTTGTTTAGGTTTTTAGTGTTTAAATTTGCATTCAAAGTGTTTTTAAGTAACTATAAAAGTTTGATAGATTTACTTAAGTGGGTTGCATGTGAAGTCCATGAGCTGTTTTGAATAGACTCTATAGATGAGATATGTATGAGGTTTTTCTAATAGATTTACTAGAGTTCGCCAGACTCTGAGTCTAGCTACAGCTGCTCATAGCATCAATTTTGTAATAAGTTTTAGTTTTTTTCCAATCAGCAGAGAGTTCATATATATGACTTGGGCATTGACCATGGTCAGCCATTAGCACTTCCCAGTTGAGCGCGAACCTTAATAGGCTTTAGGGAAGTACTTACTTGAGTTGCACTGTTATGTTGAATGTGAGACGAGCTTTGCTGCCTTTGCTGTTTGTCGAGTGCAAATTAACGCATCTAACAGATAAACACAACAAGTGGCTACAGTGGGCAGTCGCCTAGCGAAGCCAAGCGACTTGGCTGGGCAGCCAAGTGTAGCTCCACTCCACACAGTGCTCACAATGAGCTAATCAAACTGACACTAGAACGTCACGGATGCCCCCAATTAGTGACCGATCCAGGCACGCATGCTATCCACAATAAGCACTAAGCGATCAATTGCTCAAATTGCGTCTCCAGAGCCTCTGTCTCTGCTTAACATGCCAAGCAGACCCAACAGATTTATGCGAAAGATCGCCCGATTCGTCAGACAGCAGACAACGAACAATCGATACGATCTGCCAGCACAACTAGCTTTGCATATATATCTCTATGTATGTATATATATATCTATGTATGTATATATAGTATCTGTGCGCCGCGACACACGCTCAGTTGTCGCTCAGCAGTCTCACTGACAGCTTCAAATAAACTGTTCAAAACTAATTAAATCAAGCCAAAGCAAAACTAAAACTAACTAGCTAAAAAAAATTTATAGTAAGTGAATTTAAAATTTGTTTAGTTCTATACAAAATAGTTGAAATTACTGTGATTTAGAGAGTTTAACTAAATGCTTAAGTAAATGTGATATGTTTAAGTGCAACTGCATCGAATCTACATTTATGCCAAAGTGATTTGGATATATATATATATATATATATATATATATACATACATATTTATGTATAAAAGTACAATTTTAATGTGAAAAAGGGCAGAGTCATTAAAGCTTTTCGTTCGACCTTGGACTTGCATATATATTTTGATATATAGATATATATATATATCTATTTATATATATAAATCAGCTTTATATCTAATTTATAAATCAAAAGTTTCACTCAACTGTCTGCATAACTTTTATGTTGAAATATTGCACACAAAATGTTTTAAGTGTCAAAAAGATAAAATACATTTGATGTACATATTAAATTTTGTACGGCCTTGCATCATAAAGCATTTAATTTATATTTTAATTTTAATAATTCTATAATTTTTTGCTGCTGAAAATTTTAATTTGAACACATTTAACTGCGGCATACAAAATTATAGTTTTTTCTTTTGCTAATTTAAGCAAGCAATATTGTTTGTTTTATTATAGTTAAAATTGTTGTTGATATGTAGTAAAATTAGTAAAGTATCTTAAAGATACTTTTTATATATTTTTTTTTAATTACCATAATATTTTTAATAGTTTTGCATAATGTTGTATACTTATTTAAACATTAAACATCTAAGCCTGTAAAACACGAAAATTCTTGAAATACTAAAGTAAAAAGTATCTCAGATGCTCTTATTCCTCACATAGCTATCAAATTATTATAAAATTTATAACAGTTTAAATTTTTGTGTTTCTTAAAACAAATCTAAATGATTTCCATGAATATTCTATATGCAATATATTGTGAAAATTTGTAAAAAGTCAGAATAGTCTTGCTAAAAATTAAGTGTTAAATTAAGTAAGTGTATTTAAACTATTATTTTTACTGCAGTGTCATTAAAGTATCGCAGTGATACATTCAATACTTACATTAAATCCAAAGAAATCTAAAAGCTTTAAATGATTATCAAATAATACGACTTACGCAATTTCCGCTCAAGTGTCAAATCAAGTTAAATTAAACTTTTTTTTAGTGCAAAGTCATTAAAGTACCTTTAAGATACTTTCAATTTTCTATATAAATTTGTCAGTATTATTTTTTTGAAAATTTTTATTTGAGTATTCAGGCAAATATAAATCAATTTTCATTTAAAAGATTAGTTTAATATTTATTTAATATATATAAAATAATATATAATCTAAAAGTCAAATCAGTATCTCTTACTTTTTACTACACTCTCATTAAAGTATCTTTAAGATATCTTCAAATTAAGTTTTCTTCACTGCATTACCATAAAAATATATCTCAAAGATACTTGCACATTTCACCTCAGCTTCCACTCAGTGTTAACTCAATTGCACAGATTTGTAAAGCTCAAGTCAAGGTCGATCTTTCGTTAGTAGCGCAAATATCAAACCGGTTTGAGTTGGACTTTTGCTTGTGTTTATTTTTGGTTGACTCGAGCTTTCGGCCAGGTCCACAGTAGTTGCACATCAATTAGCAAGCTGAGCACATCGCTTACAACTTTTGGTAACTCTAAAATAAACTATTTTTCTTCTTCATCAAACAGTCTCCGCCCACTTTGGCAAAATGAAGTTTAATTCTGCATTGATTCTGTTAGGCGCCGCACTGCTGGGCCTTGCCGCTGCCACCGATGTGAAGCCATGCCCGAAATGTAAGTACAATCAACTAGACCCCAGCATCTGTAAACAAACTCAACTGCTTTATCTTTTCAACTAGCCAAAGCACGCGCTCTGGCCGCCGATGAGGTAACCATATCGAACTGCCCCAAGAACAAGTGCATATTGAAGCGCAACTCAGAGGCCAGCATCACGATGAAGATCAAGCCGGAGCGCGACTTCGCCGACCTCACTTCCGACATACAGGGCATCATCTTGGACGTGCCATTGCCCTTTCCCGGCTACTATGGCACCAGCGCCTGTCCGCACATCTACGATGCTTCGGGCGAGAACAAGGTCGGCTGTCCGCTGAAGGCCGGCGAGACCTATACGTACAAGAACAGCTTTAAGATACTGCCCGTCTATCCGACGGTCAGTCTGGAGATCCATTGGGGACTGGGCGACAAAGAGGGCGATGCCGCCTGCTTCCAGATACCCGCCAAAATCAAGGCTTAGACGAAGATCAGATTGCTTTGCACTCTAGCTCATAAAATTTTATTTGTTACTATTAAAACGTGTTGTATGTATAGATAATAGTTACTTTCGGTTAAGTACAATTTAATTTGATTATGAATTTGAATTCTGAATTCGTATACTTCGATATATATTCAAAAACAATTTATATTTTTGATCTGGGCAATATTGCGGCATCCAGCCAATGACGCAATATTGTGCTTGCTACACACAGAGAAGGCGACAAAAAAAAACACACAATAAATATGCATATAGTGTGGTTATAATAATAATATTATAATATTGTTATTAAAAGAATAAGTAATTGAAAACAAAACAAAAGATTAAAACGTTTTTTCATTTACATTTAATTTTGCTTAATATTACAATAGATCTTGCGCATTTAGCTTTTATCTGTTGCTTGCTGGCCGACGCGTTCAGAAATCTCTTTTGGCATTACAAATTTTGTTTTTTTTTTTTATAATTTTTTTAAATTTTTTAATTGGGGCGCAGCATGCAAAGATCGCTCGTTTGATGGAATAAATATCGTTTAATTGTTGTTGCTTTACTTCATTTAGTTTATGCGTGTGTGTGTGTATGTTTGTGTGTGTATCTGTGTATCTTCGTATACATATATTTCTCATTGTTCGGTCAACATTCACTTAGTAAGTTCATAAAAGTCGGCAATTGGCAGTTGCTGTTGCTGTTGCTGCTGCTGCTGCTGCTCCGCCTCGACCAATGCCAGCTGCAACTTGCGCCAGCTCTCGGCTGCATCGCTTGCATCGAACTGCCGTTGCATTTGACGCAGCTGATAGCGATGCTGTCGCAGCAGTTGCCTCCATTTTGCCTCATTCACATCTCGATTTCGCTCGGCTGCGGACGAATCGCTCGCTGAGGGCGCCAAAACGGACGCAGCTTGGGGCAAGTTGTAGTTCTTCATGTTGCTGTTGTTGTTATTATAGTTGTTGTTGCTGTCGTCATCAATAGAATTCACATTGTTGTTGTTGTTGTTGTTGTTAAAGAGCTGCTCAGCTAGGCTGTCGACCACAGGAGTTGGCTGTGGATGAATGGAAAACCAATATTAAATAAAGTTTTGATTGGAGTAAGGAAGGATATAGAAGTTTTTTGAAAAAGTTGTCAGTTGCCAGGATGATCTAGTTTAAGCTTCAAAATGTTATCAAATTGTTAAGCAGATTTCTCAGCGTAATATTAGAATGAAGAAGTTCTACTCACAGCTGTCATTATCCAATTAAATGTATTAAAAAGTTGCATTTAATAATTTTAATAATTCAAAACAAAGCCGAGATGCAAATAAAGCTATAAAAATCTCAAACCTCAAATAAAAACTTTTGCACAAAATTATAAAGTACATTAAATAAGATATCTTGAATAATAAATAATATTTTTAATTTATTTGCTGAAATTTCTGTAATTTAATAATTAAAATTAATTTTTTTTTTTTTGTCATTAATTATTTTAATTTGAGATCCGCGCAGCCATAAACAAACGTTTCCCGTCCCAATTAATATCGCAATTGGCACGCAATCAAATCGCGCCATTTCAACTGGGTTATTAAGCTATAAATCTAACTGAAACTAAATGTTGTTGGATAAGATTAGCTCGATAATGGTGCTTTATGACTTGGCTTAACATTTGCTATATGCTCAGAATGAGGAACTCACCTGCTTGGCTGCAATTGTTGCCCTGTTGCCCGACCGCTTGCCATGAGCTATGCCAATGGGAAAGATATAGAAAGTCAGAAAGTTAGAGGATTTGCCTTTTAGCAAGACAACATCAAATGTGATTTTATAACTTACCGCCCCAGCACGAGTGTCCAAATTCCAAACAGGAGCCTGCGCGAAATATAGAAAAGAAAAATAATGTGGTCTTAATAAATCATCATCATTCTTACAAGGCACTGAAGAGTTAAGCTATGCATGAGTATAAATTATGACAGAACGCCGCGAACTACCTCCCCCACGAACTCCCGCAGAGTTGCATTGATCACAGCGGCCTACGATGTCTAAGGTATGTAGGCGTGGCAGCTGACTTAAAAAGTTAAGAATTTGATGTGCCTGCTGCGGTTTCTGTTTTACTTTCAGTTTATATGTGTTTACCCTTTAGACGGGGTAGTTTGCTGCAGAAGATGTTTACAGTGCTCGACAAATATATATGTGTATTCCTTCAGCAATTATTTATATATAATTTGTTTTTAAATTATAATTTTTTATTTTATTTTAATTTTATTTTATTATTATTTTTTTATTTTATTTTTATTTTATTTAATTATTATTTTTTTATTTTATTTTTATTTTTGTATTTAATATTTTTTTATTTAATTTTTTTTTTAATATTTGTTTTTTATGTCTAATAATACTTATACATAAACTAGTTGAGAATTATAGCATCGCTATACAAAAACCCAAACAGAGAAAGCCTTAAGAGCTATACATTTATTTGTTGATTACTGTATATATGCTATATTATCACTGATTGCCAAGTTAATGGCAGCTTGGCTCTACATCTTAGCCTTAAAGCTGGCAATATGCTATATAACATATCATATTGCTATCATACAAAGTAATGCGAAAGTTTTACAAATAAATTATTATTTTCAACAGCTATCCATATGGAAAACTGATTATACCAGATATGCATATATCATATGTATATCGGCTAACTTTCTAATAATTCTATAAAATTACAAATTTTAAATATCTCTTTATCAATCAACATCATTTTGCACTCTCAAAAAGGAATGCAAAGTCATCAGAAATCAGACAAACTATATAGTTACCATATCAAAATGTAGCTTTCGCATAACCACCAGACTACTCTAAGAGTATTTTGTCTTTGTGTGTTGGCGCAGTACAGTAGTACTTCGTTGAGATTGCTATGGTTGCCTTTGCTTTTTATTTAATGCCGCGACCTATGATAAATTCCGTCCATTACAAAGTCGTATGTTATAGCGCGTGATAAGCATGCACCTGCGTAATGTGTTGTTGAAAGCAGCTCTCATCTGGCATGAAGTGCGTGTTGAAGCTAAAGCTAGATACGGAGAGGCAGAGAGAGGCAGAGCTGCTGTTGTGCAGCTCGATGTGGGGGGGAAGTACTATTATGCACTGTCCTTGATGCTGCAGTTCATTGTGTGGCCAAAAACTAATCGCACAAATGGATAGCCGTGTCGACAAGTCCTCACAAAAGACTTTGGCTTGGCTCACATGTCATACAATGAGGCGTCAAAAAGTCAACATAAGAGCAGCTGCGACACTTGCATAAGTTTACGCAAGCAGCAGCAGCACCAGCACCAGCACCAGCAGCAGCAGGAGCATCATTTCCTGGCAACAAGGCGACGCAGCTGTGCCGTCTGTTCGTAAGTGTCCTTTGCATAAGCCATTCCTGGCCGGTGCGAGGCATATTGATAACGAAAAATAAACTTTGACTGGCCCCAATGAGCCGTCTATCACGAGCCATGAACTGTCGGATGACTCTATCTATGACGCCCTATTTAACGCTGTTGCCAACGCCTGTTGTAGCCGCCATATGTCCGATGTGTAATCATTTGTCAATTACTTAAGCCATGGATTAATTGTGGCCGACCGCGCACTTTGCTGACAGCCCATCAGAGATAGCCCCTGCTCAGGGATTTAGATGACGCGTCAGCGTGCAATCGAAGTGCTGTCATTAAAAGGCCAAAGAGGACTTCTTTTAAGCGTCTAATTAACGCAGCCCAGCCACTTTACTGTGGTCAGTTGGCGTTGGCGTTGGCGTCGACCCTCTTCATTCCGAGTAATGTCTATTCTAACATTTTTATAGCTTCACAAAAGTCGCACGTATAATTTAAAAGTGTTACGCCATTGGGCAATAAAGCCATTTTTAATTGTCTCGCAATGTGGACATAAATTTGTTATTTTTGACAGGGGAATCACTGCATTCCTCTTACAAGGCAGTTAAAAAAAAAGATTTTAAGCTGGTTTTTGAGCCAACCTGTTGAATGAATTGCTTCAAGGAAGATTTGACTTTAGATTAAATTTAAATTTAGAAAATTATGAGCACTACGTATTTTATTCCTGGAACTAGTAACATTTCTATCTCAGTATTGTTCAACAAAATTAATTTAAATTTCTTAAGGGGAATATTTTAATTTTTTTAAAATTATCCTTAAGTTGTTTAGAGAATGTTTTATGAATTACAATAAGCAACAACTAGCTAAGTTATAATTGATAAAAGATATGAGAATTTCTTGAAATTATAGTACAATTGCCATTGTATTCTCCACTCCACAATATATGGACTGTTCAATGTACGCTTACATCAAAGAAACTTAAAATTACAATATGCATTAGGATCAACTCTCTAGCGCTTTCTACACTCTTGAGCTCAATAAGTTATCCCTCTTCAATAGCATAGAAATACTTGTGCTAATCGTGTGCTGGACGCGTAATCTGTCAACCTGAACCTAGGCCAACTCAGATAGTTCTCCATTATCTGAGGCTCAGTTCAAAGGCCAGTGCCGACACAATAGCTGCAATCTAAATTGTGGCATAGAGCTGAGGATAAGCATAGCCCGTATTAAGCCAAAAACCAACTACATACAACTGCAGTGGGCTGCAGGCGGCGGCACAGCTTGAGTGGTTCACACGCCTTTTTTTTGTGCTTCGTCACCTAAAACTGGAGCTGAAGCTATGGCTGTTGTAGTTGTAGTTGTTCTTGTTGTTATTTGGCACGCAATTTGGATTAATTTACGACTGCAATTAAAATCGCTGGGGCATTTGCAGGCATTTCGAATACCGTTGCTGTCTGACAACCGACGCAGTTGACGACGTAACGACAAATTATAGCAAATATGCCAGATAGGCGCTCTAACAAATGGGCGTGGCTCGACTGGATCAAAGAGCAACAGGAAAATGTGCATAAAATAGATAATGCGCATTACAATTTGAAAAAAAAAAAAAGAAAAATAATAATAATAACACCAATATGTGTTAATCAGGTAGTTGGTTCTTGTTTTTATGACCGACAACACGTATTATTGTGGGAAATTCTAAGAAGGCTTTTCCGATGACGCATGGTCAACGGTAGTAATTGTTATTAAAAGTACAGAATTGAGCTATAATGCTATGGAGTATATATAATCGTGTGGAACAGATAATTATGGCTGTTGTGTTGGACAATGAGAAATAGAAAATAGACAAATAATCCATTGTGGACTAATGACAGTTATAGATTTATATTTTGAAGGAATTTGCTGATAATAAAATATAAATTTTAGTTTTCTCTCATCTTTTTTTCTGTACAAATAAAAGAACCAGAGGCAATATCTCTCTTCGACAGAAAACTTTAATGGCATTAAATTTACTTTGCTTCATATAATTTACTTAATTCAAGTTTAAAATTTCGTCACGTAAACCTATAATTTTATATATTAAGTAGATTTATTAAGAGCAACGGTAAAACTCAGAGGACAAAACAACAAAAGTAATATAAAAGGAATTACAAGTTTTGGCTGCATTTTCTGAATTTTCAAAGCATACTTTTAGGCTGATTCATTTTAGAAAACACTAGAAATACCTTTTGACTCAAAGTGACGATATGACATTTTAGTAATTTATTTTAAGTCTATTAAAGCTCTAAGATAAGTTATTAAAATCAACAATTTTATAAAAAAAACTAAAAATATAGACTTTAAACATAAATAACTATGTCCATATATGAAGAAAATTATATGAGCGAATATAAATTAATTTAGCTGAGCTTAGATTTATGAACCTATTATTGCTTGGAACTGTTATCATTGCATACCTCGGCAGAGTTTTACTTAAAAAAAAAAAAAAGTAAATGAAAATTGATATAAAGTTTAAAATATGTTACATATATAATATATATATATATTGATAATTTTAAAAAACCAAATAAAATTTTGTCTCAACTTAAAAGTCTCCATTATGAAATACACACAATTTTATCAATTTATTGCAAATATCTATATATATATATATAAAATGTTTAATGAGTTATTGAGGAAGCAATTTTTAACAGAACAAAAGAGAATTTAATAAAATTAATTTTTGTACAAAATAAACAAGATTTAAATTTAATTTTTAAATAAAAAAGTTAAATATAAAGTTGTAAAAAGTATGATGAATTTTTGTCTGTTGGGTATTTAGTAAAAATGTCTAAAATTAATGGTATTAACACACACACACACATAATATACTAATCTATGCCTACTCTTTTTTTTACACGTTTTCACCTATGTTCATCAGAGATAATGTAAGATTCTGATAAAATAATTTTTCAAATAGGTCCAGTAGTATTGGAGCCTATTCAATGCAAATAAACAATAAAATCTTTGCTTTTTATATAAGAGTATAGATATATATCAATATAGTTTTTCAATTTATATCAATTTAAGTAAAAAATTTCCTTTAGTGCTTATATCAATTTACCTGTCACAAGCGTGAAGAGGACCAGAAAAACAAAAATAGTCCAACTAAACTTCTGGCAGCACATTTTCACAGTTCGATCGAAGTGAGCACGCTTTAAACTGTCAAAAGAAATTTATAAGATTTCAACTGTGGCACACTTTCAACTTCACTTTTTAAATGCACTGGCGATAAAAACTTTGTGCAACAGTTGCGCTGGGTACTACTAGGTGCAGGTGTATACTGGAATGCGTGTGTTCGAAACACTTTTCGAATTGGCACCGAAATGCGTTAGACGTGCGCCTTTTATAGCTCGACCCGTTCACAATATATAATGCAGAGCTGTAACGGCAAAGATAACGACAGCCAATGCGAGCGACCATACACGAAGCAGATGGGCCAGACGAAGAACGACGATGGCAAAACCGCCAACGCACGACCAACACAATGCCGCCAATGAGCGATGCGATGCGTTGCGTTGAGAGGATACGCAACAGGCTGAAAGTGAGGACCTGGGGGTTAGAACTCTGATGTCGAAGAAACGTGTGCTCGTTCGCCAACTGAAAGAAAGACTTTCGTTTTAATGCTCTTTAAAGAAAAAACGCAATCTGAACAATTGTTTATTACAATAAGGTAAGTTCGCCGGTGACGTGTGTTCTTTAGTGTTAGCTACCAAATACAACATTTCATCAATCATTTAGTTTCGAACGCAAGGAGGTTTTGATTTATAACTGAACAGTGTGTGTGGGTATAGAGTTTAAGTCCCCGATCTGTCTGCTACGTGTTTGACGCTTATAGAAAAATGAGCCATTGAATGAGATTTGAGCCGAGCTTATTCCAACTTGGCCAGGATGTCGCTTTCGCGGAAGAGAACGTATTCGCGCTTGTCATCCATGTCCACCTTGGTGCCGCCATATTTGGGCAAGAGCACACGGTCACCCTCCTTGACGGCCACTGGCAAGTGTCCAGCACCAACGGGATTGCGTGCACCGGGTCCCACAGCAACGACAACGCCCTGCATCTCCTTGGGCACGGAGTCCTCCGGCAGCAAAATGCCTCCAGCTGTTGTGGTCTTTACCTCGGCACGCAGTATAAGAATGCGATCAAGCATGGGCACAACTTTCTTGATAACTTTAGCTGCCATCGTTCTGCGGGGTCAACAAAAAAAAAATAATTAGAAATTGAAAAAGATTTTTCTTCAACTTTTACCAAAGTTTTTTTTAAGTATTTTTATTATTTTTTTTTTTTATTTTACAGCCGTTTAGTTCGGATGCCGGAAACAGACTGAGATAGATGAGGAATATAGATTGTAAGCAGCATTCGAACTTCATGGATTGCTCAGTTTCAAAATGTGTTAGCCTACTTTGATTTTGGTTCACCCTAAAAGCTGTTTATTTTGGCCTTCAGTGTATTTGTGTGTTAACAGACTTCAGTAACTTGCAATTGAATTATGTGTGAAACTAGTATTAGAACTTTCTGTATGTGGGTGTGTGAGTGGGTCTGTGAGTATGTATATATGTATGTACGTACTTGTTTTTAACATTTCATTCATATTTGCGCGTTGTTTTCATAAAATTCCCACGCTATACGCGTCAGCGCCACCTGTTGGCGCTACTGCGCACTAAGTGCTATGCTTGTGTGACTGCGCGCGCAAATGCTTCTACGTATGTGGGTGTGTGTGTGTGTGTGCGTGTGTCTTCTTTGACTTCCCGTCTAAATGATTGGGATGAAGTCGGTGCTTTTTGTACTTCCAACTGTTATTGCTGACAACTTTTTTTTTTGTTAGAATTTCGCTTTTTTGTGTCCCGAATCGCTCGTAAATCACAAAATTTCACACTTTCTACGTCATTTTGCGGACGGCCATGTGTGTCAGTGGGTGTGTCTATCTCTGTTTGTGTGAGTGTGTGGATCATTTGCTCTTGCTGCTCGATGGTATTTGTGTTAGTTTAATGTGACGTGCGTGAAAGATATATGAAAATATTAATTGGGTATATTAACTTTCGCCTGGAATTTGTTACGTTTAAAATAAAAGCTTACTCTGAATGATACTTACTATGCTAAGAGCTGTCTGATAGACTATGCGATTTAAATAGTTTATTGAGACGAATTCAGTTTAGACTGTACTTTACGTAACAACAAATAAATAGATTTTTAACCAAAATGCCAATTTAATGCAGATAGGCAAGTATCCTGTGAATAAAGTCATCAGTATGACATTATTATTATTTAATATGTAACTATTATTTCGTAAGGCAGATTATTTTAAGTAGTCTGAAAAAAATATATAAAATCAAGATAAACTATGAATAATTTTGTATTTTCGGTAATTGTTGTAGAGCAGAGGCCGTCAATGCAAGTAAACTTCTGCAGCTAATTTGATATTTATATTTTCTATACTTTTCTTTCCCTATACCTATTTGGTCGACTCTCAGTTTAGCTTGGTAAATGAAAAACCTAAAATATTTGATATAGGTTACTTAAAATTTATTTTTTTTTATTACTTAACTTTTAGGATATACTTACTTTTAGATATAAAAAAAAAAATTTGTATAATTTTTAATGGTGCTAAACAGTACACAAAAATATATATATATTTATTAAAATTTTTTATTGTAAACCTGTCTTATATAACAAATATATTATGAAACATATCTCAATTAGCTTAATTATGAAGGATAACTTTATTGACAGCAGTATTTAAACATATTTACAGAAGATGAATACAACCAAATATAATATAATATTTCAAGAGTATTTAAAAATCTTCAAACACAAATATATATCGTCAATGCTATCGTAAGCATTACAATTTTTTTGGATTAATGTCTCTGCGCCTGGGATAATTCCACTTGCATCAAAAACATGACGCACTTGAAAAGTGTTTATGGCCAACTGGCTGTGAATACGTAAGCGAATATAATGCATTGTTGCAATAGTCTATGGTTAGATTGAAGACAATCATACAATTACAATGATATTTGACTAGTCCATTTGCCTGATTGCATTTTCATAAGAAATGCACCTTTGAGTGCCTGAGCAATATTACCCATTCGCCACGTTGACTGTCGCCTGCGATTGCAGTCCGTGACCCTGGGACGATTATAATCGCAGGGCATGGTGTATGGGACATGATTAACATATTACTTATTTATGCACACAGCAAACGCATTTCCATTCCCATTTGCCTGCGAGCTAAATCGATATAAAAAGCAAATTTTGTTTACGCATATTGCCATCTATCCAATCCAAAATATATATGATTTTCACGTCTCCATCTCTGGCACAACAAAAATAGACAAATCAACGAAACCCTAGAAATTGCCGAAAGAAACATATAATTGAGTTTGCTACATATTTAGTTTTTATTATGTTTTCTTCCATTCATATCAAATATAAATACAATTCAATTCATGCACTTCCTTAAAGCTTTATTATCAGCGTCAATTGAACTTTCCAGTGTTTACTTTCCGGTAAAAGAAACGTTTGATATTTTTGAGAAATAAATCAACTTTTTGCGCACAGCTCATCAGTCAGCACAATGACAGCTTGTACTATTTACACTGCTCAACTAAAGTTTTTTCAAAACTTGAATTAAATTATGGCAAAACTTGAAAATAATTTTCATTTTAAGTTTATTTTTTGAAGTACTTTGATAAAATCATCATTATTTATGAAGTTGTTGACAAATTTCGTTCTATATTAATACATTTTGATCTGAATAATGTTGTTAAACATATACGAAAGTTATATATCGTATGTATATCATTTTTTCTATATATACGTAAATACATTGGTGTTGCTGCTTAGTCATTGTGAGTTACATTGTCTATGAATTGTAAATTAATTATTTATTTAGCGAGTTTTTTATATTAATGCATTCTTAACAGTGTTTAAAATAGCACAGTATTTCGCTTGTAGTATATTTTATATAATGTTATAATAATATATATAATATAATGTAGTTTTATAATATATAATACAGTGAATTCTTTTACACTTAGAAATATACGACAAATACATCTAATTCACTTTTATTTACTTTTTAATTTATTTTCTTTTTACTACATATAGTATATATAATAATAACGACTAGTTAGTCCAGCAGGTCACACTTACTTAACTTTTAGTTGTTTAAAATATAGAGAAATACTTTCATCACTGTCTGAACTTTCAAATAATATTAAATGCGGATTCCAAATATTAGTTTTTAATACATTTTTAAACTGGATTACTTAAAAGAAATTATGATACTTATTTTAACACAAATTGTACTAAACGCTTTGGTAGCTGTTGATAAACAAATTATTTAAAAAATTTATTTAAACATAAAGTGACTTAATAAGAAAAAAAAAATTATAATTTATAATAAGTTAACACTAGAAGTAAACAGAAAAACGATAAATAAATATCGATAAAAGAAAATCACTATAATAGCAGTGCATTGTGCATTGCAAATTACGAAACTAGTTGCGACCTTGCCTGCGGCGGGCGTTCATTTAGAGCTATCTAAAAGCGCAAGCGACAGAGGGAGAGATAACAAAAAGAAAGAGAAGGAGAAAGAGAGAGAGAGAGAGAGAGAGAGAGAGATGTTAAGAGAGGAAATCATATAAACAATTGATATTGTATTGCGTAATTTTAAGTAATATTACTCATACGATCAGTGTTACAGACCTGCATTAGCGTGTGCTTCGACTCAGTGGAATCTCGTTGCGTTTGCGACGACGAATTGAGGGTTATGGTGCGCCGTAAGCGGCGCGATTCCAGCTGATGGCGCGAGTTCAACGAGCCCTTTGAGTACTTCTTGCCCAGCAGCACAGCCTGCAGCAGATCAATCAAATATATATATATATATAAAATATAGACAGAGTAAATATAATTAGGCACACTCACTTTGAAGGCCTCGCGGAACTTGTTGCTCATCAGATTGTAGAGCAGCGGATTGATGCAGGTGGACAAATAGTAGAGCACACCCGATATATATGTCATCACCGTGTAGAGCAGCTCATGCTGATCGTGGAGCTGGGCGCCCCGCGCTGGCGCATAAATGGCAATCAGACGCTGCGCGTGAAATGGGGCCCAGCACAGAAAGAAACAGATGACGACGGCAACTGTGAAACGAATAGATAAACGGAACAATTGTATATATATTTATATTCATAAACGCCATAACGACAGTCACTATAGCTTATATCGTCTACACTCTTTTTTTTCGGGGCGCAATAAACGCGCGCGCGACTCATAAATGTCGAGCATGCCAAATGACAGACGCTATAAATTGGCCAGTGAATGGCTGATTAAACGTATTCGCCCTCTGCCCCACTGCTGCTGACACAGGCAAATGTAGCCAGAAATTGGATATTTGGCTCACAGCCTGCGGCCATTTTACATGTGTAATTGGATGTCATCAATGTTGAACGACACTCACCCAGCATCCGAAGCACACGACGCGTGCCGTAATGATTGAGGCGCCCACGCACCGAACTTAGCTGGGGCCCAGCACTGTTCGCCAAAGCCGAGTTGGAGCCGGCATAGCGATAGAGAATCGTATCACTTTGCACCGACTTCATTTGGTGCTTCTGGCCCCGTACGTTGCTCTGGCCAAAGGCAGCTGTTGATCCGCCGCCAATGACACTCGATCGATACAGATGCAAGCCGATGCACAAATATAGCACCAATATGATGGACATGGGTGCAAAGAAGAATATGATCGTGGATAGCTGAAAAGAGTGCTGAACGATCACGCGCACCACCACGCACTTGTCGATGCCCGCGTAACTGTCGATGCCGAACTGTGCCGCCTGCGGTATGGCCGTCAGCACGGCCAGCAGCCAGATGAGGAATATGATGCGAATGGCGCGGCTCAGCTTGCTCATGGCCTGGCCGAGGAATGGATGGCAAATGGCCATATAGCGTTCCACGGTAAAAGCTGTTATGGTCAATACGGTGGCATTGGCGGATGTTTCGGCGAGCAGTCCACGACCGACGCAGAAGTATTCACCAAATACATACGGATACTTGGACCAAATGAAATACATTTCCTGTGGCACACCCGAGAGCAGTAGCATGAAGTCCGATATGGCCAACGAGAATAGATAGTAATTGGTGGCCGTGTGCATGGAGCGATTCTTCTTGATCACAATACAGGTGCTGATGTTGCCGACGACGCCGGTCAGGAAGATGAGACAGTAGACCACCGTGACGGGTATAACAATGGCCAGGGGATCGCGCTGGGCACCAAACAGTTGGCTAATTGCTGACGTGTTCTGATTGATGGCAGGTGATTCTGTTGCCGGCGACATGTTTGCTCGAAAATTTCCTTCAACTGTGCGCTTTTTGTTTATATTCATTCAAAATTTCCACTTGCTGGAACGCCGAGAGCCGCTTAACTGCCAATATATCCCCATATGCTAATTATTATAATTCGATGTCACGACTAAAGCAACAGCAGCGACACAGACACAGAACTCAAGCTAGCCAATCGACTCAACTCGTTTCTTGACTGACACGCAACGCACAGACGACACAAAAGTATATAGCCAGCGAGGTCGCGATCGAATCCAGAAACGTTGCCAAATGCCCGCCCAGCGATTGCTACGAGCACTGGACGCTGGACACTGCGTTCATTTGATTACAACTGGCCAAGCAGCTCGCAGCTATATCACAATACTTAAATGCATTGAACTAGCTGCATTAAGTTGCCTGTATCCGAGTTGCGAACCCGAATCCGAACCGCACGCTAGCGCGCTCTGAACTTATCTGATAAGCAGTGGCGACAATTTCATTCAGATTTCTATCCACAATAAGCAACGACGACGCGTCGCTGCTGCTGTTGCTGCTGCTGCTGCTGCTGCTGCTGCTGCTGTCGCTGCTTCTGTCTGCGTCTCTGCCTCTGGCTCTGCCATTGGCTCTGCCGGTCGTCATGTGCATATTTGTAAGTGCTTCGGTCTGTGCCTGGCTTTGTGTTTGTGTTTTGGCCACAATATCTCACAGTCGCAAAAAACGCCAGCTGGTCACCCACACCCCGATGCCAACACAAACAAGAGCAGCAATAAGAAACCCCACGATGACGGCTGGCAAAAAGTTTCATTCTATGCGTTTTGTCAGTGCCAGATCTGTTCTCCGCTCCACATAGCTGATGAGTGACATTTTCTTTGGCCCCGTCATATATATATCTCAATCATTTATATTATTTCGTTTAGCGCCACCTTAACTAACTGAACACCCGACTTCCGTCCCCGCCCCAGCGGTGTCAAAGTGCGTGCGTTGCTTTCGAAATAGTTGCACACATACATGGACGTTTATATGCACACATACATAAGGAACAAGCACACAGATGAAGATGGTGGCTGCCATGAGCTATATAACTGTGTGTGTGTGCGTGTGTTTAAGCTTTAGCAATTGCGTGCTTTAAAAGCTCTAACTGCAACCTGACTGTTCAGTTAGTTTGTTGTCTATTAACTAACTAACTTTATGTACATATACAAAAGCCTCGACATATTTGAGAGAGCCAAAGTTACACTAACTTACAGACTATTTACTAATCAATAATCAGACTACTAAGACAGGAATCACATTTTAAAGGAAGTATCGAGCGAAGGAGCCATAAGATAACTGAGCCTCGACTTACCACTTTTAGGCCAACAACTCTATAGAGCTATTCTAGTTTTGCCAAAATATACACTGATTCTTGCCTACTAAACTTTGTTGGCCTGTGTTATTCAGTACTTGATTTACTGTATTAAAATCGGTTGCATAAATTTAATTTATACTCTTATTAGTGCTGTATCATGATCTGAATAATATTGAATGTTAAACCACTGCCTTAGCTCTAAGTTGAAGTCTAGAGTCCAATACATTTTATCTCACATATTTCTCAGTCTCGTGTTTCGTTAATTTAGAGAATTGTCCGTATTCCAGTTGAACTTCTTTTTCTTGTCCATCAGTAAATCAAAACAACAAACATTATAGATATAGATAGACAATAAGATAGAGATGCAACATCAATTTTATTATGTTATGTGATAAATCGTTTAGTAAGACTTAAAACAAATTAGTATAATTAAAGAGAAATGTAAATACACTTATATATTCTCAGTATCGATTGCCAGAGACTTGATAAAACGAAGTCAATAAATATATCTTTAAACCACTGGACACTTATTCAACCAGCCTTCACCGGGAGCCGAGCCCGGAACCTCGTTCTTCGTTACCTATTCAATAGACATTTACCAATGCATTACATAAAAGTTTATATGCGGTTAGTATTAAAGACTTGGCAAGAACCAATCGTATAATATTTGTAATTAACAACACATACGAAATATCTATTGACTTGCGCATGGCAATAATAATATAGTTGTAGTATATATATATACTATATGTATATATATATATAATATGCTTGTAAATACTAGCAACCTACTAAATATGTTTTCTTAAAATGAGTTCTACTTTCATATGTTATATATCATACACTTAAGTATGATATGGAACTGTTCAAAAAAAAAAAAAAAAAAAAAAACCTTAAAAACACTTTCTTAAACCAATTTCATTCTTTTCTTTTCAAACCACAGATCTTTTAGCTGTCGCGAAACAACCTATTCATGACTTTTTCAATATCATTGTAAAACCACAATTACTTTGTGCTACACATAAACTGGGATAGTTAAGAAAAATTAGTTTTCCTTTTTCTATGAATAATCTTAAGTTTTTCTTTTGTAACATCTATTCGTATATATTTCCGAAACTTGTGTAAAATCAAACGGATTTCAATAATCAGAGAACGGTTTCTGGCTTGCTAAGTAGGAAATCTTAAGCTTAGTTAGATTTTAACAACAGAGCTCGATTGATGTACTTTTATGCAACAGGTGCTCATCTGATATACTTATCCAGCATATTTGAAGTGAAAGTGAAATTTTGTCATTCAATTCTATCGAAACATGAATAAGAAAAGTCTTCAACAATAGTTTGGCCTGGGCCTTTCAATAAGTTTTTCTAAAACTCGCTGATCATTCAAATCGTTCAAATTTTACACAAGTTTAAGTTTAAGTACTTGATTAAACAGCCTCCTTCTGGATTTGGCATTGTATAATGTAAATTCTGATAAATATGTATATATATATATATACTAGTTTATAGTGCAAGTTCGCAATGGGCGGCATTATTTTACATATAGAATAAATACATCGATATATCGTTATGTTATTCAATATGCGAATAGTTATGACACTTATAATATATTTTAGACATATATCAATATGTAAAACTGTAAATACTGTATAACTCACAATAAAAGTGTTTTGTTGTCAAGCTCGATAAGTTGTTAAGTCTAGACTTTACTAGTTTTACCCATTTTTGCTTGGGATTATTATATTTTTGTTGTATCACATAACAGAAGTTTTAGATATTTCCAATAAATATAGTAGGTTCCTCGAAGAATTTTGACTCTTTGAAATGTTTGGTTTCATTTATTTAGAGGTAAGCTAGTAGCATGACTTTTTGGCTTGAACTATTGTTGACGTGAAAACCGTAGTAGTTATAGGAGTTATTGTTATTGTATACATTGCCTTTATATATATATATATATATATGTATATACGTATATGGTTTCACCTAAAGATTACGACCTTGTGAAGCACACTTTTAAGTTTTATAAAAACTAAATATATGTTATATAAATATCAAACATAAACATAATAATAATAGTAAAGGGAAACATGCGAAGAACAATTAGATTAACTTATATTAGAATATAGTAATTGAGTATTATAGTATAGTAAGATTAGACGATAAATCAAAGTAGATTCGATCATATTGCACGGATCCAGTTTAGATAACAATTTCGATTATTTCCGGTTCGTCTTCGTCGTCGGTTCCCCATCCGGCATGAGGATTGTTCTCGTCTAGTCAGTGAACGAGCTTCTCCTGCTATAGGAGAACAAACTTCAGCTCTGGCAGCTCGCGCGACAAAAGCTTTTGTGTTGCTTCATGATCAAGTCCATCAATACTGCAAGCAACCAAATCTCTCAGATTTCGACCATTTTTGGCAATACATTTGAAAGCTTGCAGCGTGAGCATCGAGCAGTTGCTTATGGTGAGACTACGCAAACGCTTCAAATTGGCAACGACATAGTTCACCGCCTCGTCATTGATCAATGAACAGCTGGCCATGGACAGCGTTTCCAAGGACGGACAGTTGACACTGAGCGCCGCTATGCCATTGGCCTCCAAGCGATTGCAATAGTCCAATATTAAGTTCTGTAGCTCCGGCAGCCGTAGAGCTCGCTTGAGCAGACGATCTGTCAGATTGCGACAGCCTCGAACATTCAGCTCATGCAATCCTCGCAAACGACTGATGGGCGAGGGTTGGTTGCCGAAACCTATGAAGCCCATATCCGTTACCTTAATGCAATGATCCATCCTTAGTACACGCAGCAATGTCTGGTGGCGGAATATGGTCGACAAAGTGCGATCGGTGGTTGCCTGGCGGCAGTTGTCTAGACTGAGCTTGCGCAAGTTGGGTAGACGCTCCAGCATTATGCACATTGACGTCTCGTCGATGAAGCACACATCCTCCAAGAAGAGCTCCTGCAGCGTATAATTAATGTCCGTGGTCAGGCCCTCGACAAGGCCCCTGCCGGTCAATGCACGGCAGTAAGCCATGGTCAATGACTCCAGATAGCCGCTCATTTTACGCAGCGCTACCACACAGCTTACGTCCAGCTGCACACAGAACATGAGATCGATAGAGCGAAGGCTTTTGTGCCACTTCTGAGCTATACGGATCACCATTTCATTTGTTAGCGATAGCATGCCAGTTAGATCGAGATTTTGTAGCTTAGTGGATTCCGGAATCGAGTTCAGAATATCATCGAGCAGCACAAGATGACAATTGCCAGAGAGCTTAAGAGTGCGCAGATTGGTCATCTGCTTGAAGGCCGCACACCAGCGCAGAGTTTCAATGCCCGGCGAGCAGCTGAAGAAGAGGTCGACGCACTCCAAAGTAGATGCATGATCGTGGAGCACTTGCAGCAATGCAGTCTCATGGTTTCGGCGATACTCGAACTGCAGATGACGCAATCGCACCTTGTTTTCAACGCTGCGCAGTTGCAAAAGCATCAACAGCTTCAGATTTGCGTCCAAGCTGACGCCGTCGCACTCGAAGCCGGTCAGGTGCATGAATTGTTTCATATTGATGCCATCGACGGTCATATTGACGTCATCCAAGAAGCTGGTCGAAACTATTTTCAAGACCTTCAAATTCGGCAGCTTGCCATCCATGTCATGAAAGACTGGCGCATGTCGGACCTCCATTCGTTTCACCTCCGGTCCTACCATCTTCAAAAACTGCGACAACTCGGGACTTTGCGTTAGATTACGCAACTCCAGGTCCTCGAAACGCAAATATGAAACTCCACGCTCTACGTGCGCCTTCATTGCATTCAGATTCTCTTTGGTAACAATCACCTTGCCCTTTGATGCAAAATACCGTCGATTGACCAATGCGCGACAGCGCCAAGATACCAAACGCAGCTGCTGCAAATCTCTATATGACAAATATGCCATAATCTCGATCCATATGTCATTGGGCAACTGCTCTATGTGCAATGGCAGAGGCTTTCCATCGCTTGATAGCATTAGCGAGCTGCTCGTCCCAGCCGCCTCCATATCTGGCTCCACTTTGTTTTCCTATAAGAATTTTTGGCAGTTAATATCAAAAGTTAAATAAAGCATGAATTAGGTTAAATCTTACTTGTGTCTGATTATCGTTACGAGCCGATATCGTTGTTAAATATTAATGTTAAGGAGAGTAAATATAGGTTAGGTGCACAAGGTTTTTGTAATAAATCTCAGTATGATAGTTAATATATAATAATTAAATGTATTGCTTTGGAGGGACGTAACAGTTGGGCTGAAAAGTGTTCAGACTAATATAAAAGACAACATTTGATTCAATATTTAATAGAGATACCTTCGAGGAAGATACAACAATTATAAAGGTTATACAATTTTTCATCAATTTTGTGGATTTTTTTGATGCTTTATTCGGTAACTATCTTTTTGGAGCGTCCACAGAGTGCATGTCCTTGGTGCTCTCCGTTTCCCCTTGTTTAAAGTTAGCAAACTGCTTATCAACGATTAATTATCTTAATGCAAAGTCTTCTTAATGTTTATCAAGCCAAGGTTTGACTGCAACAGTATATTAATTTTCGTATCCTTAAATGACACACGAAATTCCTTTTAATCCATTTTCTTCAAACTAACAAAAGTTGATTCCCTCAAAATTCTCTATCTCGCAAACTAATAGTCCGATAGCTGTAAAATGCTATAGGGATAGGTCAAACTAAAATGTATATGTATTAAATACTAGAAGCGCCAAGTTTATATTAACCTACGAACTTTTCAGCCCACCTGTTATATGTAACAGTTGTCTACCCTAGGTGAGTGAGCGAAAGGTCAAGTTGCTGTAAAAGGGTTAACTTTATGGTAGACAAAAATAACAAGTTTAATAAATTTTATTTATTATAAACTCATAAGTCGACTTGGCATTATGTTTTTTAATTTAATTTATATTATTTTAGTTTCCTGACATTTTCTTATCATTAAATATAACACAAATATATATATTTATGTAGTAGCTGGATATGGAAAGTTCACAGCATTCGTATATACTTGCAGTTGTCAGTGAAAAGGGTGTTTCTTAACTCTTAATACCAGGGGTTAAAACGCCCACTGGCCTGGGTGCAGGTGGGCTGTTCGTTGGTTGTCCGGGCTGCAGCCCTTAACTGTTGCTATGCATTGCAACGCCAGCCCGGGCAGAGCCCGGCTTGTTTACCACCAGCCGAACATCTATGTACACAGTACGCGTATAGATACAAGAATGCATGTATGCTTCGAATGCAGTTAGGCCCACGCAACACCCACACAGAGGCAATCGAGATGCTTCTGCGGTGGTTACAAGGGGGTTGACTGCGCCTACACATTTTTTCGCTTACCTGGGACTCGGCGGGTCTCTCGAAGAAGACAATTCGGCCCCTGTTAATCCGGAGCAATCCACTCGTAGTCAAGTTGTTTCCCATCCAGACAATTTAAGTTTTCTTATTGAGCAATCGAGAAATAGTTGTTATCTGCGTCAAATTGCGCATTGATTTCCGCTTATTCGAATAAGCCTGTTGTTTGTTGCCCACTCGACTATTAGAATGTTTCTCTTTAGTTCAATTCAATTTATTTGTGTATTTCATTTGTAGTTCCAACTTCTTGTGCAGACAGCAACCTGCTCACTGTTTGAATTACAAAACCCGAATACCGAGGGGAACAAAAGCCACGCACTGCCCATACAGCTGTGTATCTAATAATGAAAATCAAACTGCCAGATACTTTTGTGCATGCTGATAGATAAATTACCGTAGCAACGCATGCTCGCCTGCTCAACTCGCTCTCTTTGTGCGCTCTCTTCAAGACGCGCTGTCTCGCTTGCACTCAGCCCGTCGCTCCCCCCTGCTCTATCGCTCGGTCCCACTCTGACTTATGCTCAGTTTTTGTTTATGTTTGTTGCTTGTGACCCAGTTCCGAAAAACAAGAAACTTATATTTCGGGCCGGCAGTGACCTTAGTGGTTGCGTAGGAACGATAATTCTATTCTGTTTGCCAAGTGTACGGAAGGGCTGAACAGTGAAATTACAAATACTAGAAATATATGTATCATATAGAGTGGTATCAGCCAAGCGGAAATTGAATTGTTACACAAATATGTCATTAGCCTTATGATATTAACCCTGTGATAGCAAGAGCATATGATTTAATATAATAAATTAATATTTCTAAGAGCTTTATTTACCATTTCCATATATCAACTGTTTCATTGCAACTACAACCTGTCATAAGTTATCTTCGGCTTAATTTTAAATCTTATTTCAATAAAAAGTAATTTTAAAAACCTTTTATTTCTTTATGTTAAATATATAAATTCCAGTTGCCCTAATAACAAAGTAAAGGTCTATGCATCGCAGCCAACTTCACGCTTTAAGTTTGTGCTGCCAGCTTGTTGAAAAAACATGTTTGTCAATGTAACGGAAATCTTAAATATCAAACTTTCTTGATATGGCAACGTATCTTTCTTTATTTTCTTTTAATATAATAACTTGAACAATTAATCAATTCATGCAGCTCTATCAGAAAAGGCATTTATTTAAGATATTTACTGCAAACTTAAGTAAACATAATTAAGATTAATTATAATAATTAATTAGTGTATTGAGCATATTGCTAATATCTGCACATTTAATCCATAGCTAAACCTTTACAACTAGACCTGAGCAATTCGGACAGAGCCGACGCAGTTGCCTCTAAGGATACGTCTGTTTGCCCAGACGCAGCGAGGGACGACGCATGCCGGCCACGGGCACTGCTGTGGTCAGACGGGGCAGACGCGAATTCACTGGAGGACCCATTAGACGATCCGGACCTTCCGCCACGACGACGTGCTCGGCATGACCCTCAATGGCCGGCAAAGGCGAGGCGGGTGACCATTCGGAGCTAGAACTGGAGCCCGGTGAATCGGAGCTACAATAAAGTGCGATGTTGTTGATATTGATGTTGGGATATTGCGCACAAATAGAGAAGTCGGCTAACCTACCCAGCTGTGTATATGGGTGGCAGCTTCTTGTCGTAGCTGCTCGTGCTGGGCGTCACAACTCCAGCGTGTATCTCCTGCTGATAGAGACCGTAGAGTTCGCGCAGCTCGTCCGGCAGCTCCACGTTGCCCTCCTCGATGAGTCGACGCTGAGAGCTAATGATGTCCTCGCAGAGCCGCCTTTGCCGTTCGGCACGCAGCAACTGCAGATCTCGACGTCGCAGCTCTGCCTGACGCGCCAACCTCTCCGCTTGCAGTGAGACCTTGTCCGCCTCCAGTTCGTGCACGCGGCATAGAAGAGCGAGCAGTTCACGCTCCTCATCGCTGGTAATGCGCTCCGGAAGCTCCTGGGAAACAAGCATTAGCGAACCAAATCATTACTGTTTATAGCTCGAGCACTTACATCCTCTAGTTTGACGCCCTTCTGGCGACACTGCTCCAGCTCGTGCTCTGTGTGCTCACGTATTTCCTTATATCGTCGCGTCTCCTTCTCTATGGCCGCCAATTCACCCCACGCATTTTTCAAAGCCACTGAGCCCTCCGATTCCATGTCTGTGTAAGAGAATAAAGGAATGAAGATTACGTTATAAAAGTTGAAGTAAAAGAATATTTAGTCCGTGGTTCAAGTAATAGATCTATAGAATATAATCTAGTATAAAGTATTTCATGAACTCACCATCTTCGCCAGGTGCATCGTACAGTTTGCCGATGCGGCCCTGCCAATGGGATATGATCATATGCTGTCGCTCGGCATCCAGTTCCAAGCCCAGCAGATGACTCTCTGCCTCAAGGAGTTTGCGGCGCAGCTTCATTTGCTGCTTGAAGGTCAGCACAATCTGTTCACGCAGATAACGCAGTTCGGTCTTACGCTGCTCGTTCTGCTCTTCACTGGGCGGCTGCTGTGCCACTATTGAAGCAGCAGCAGCGGCGGCACCGCTGCGCGGACGATCCGTTAGCATTTTGGTGCGTAGGCGGGTGACCTCGTCTCGCAGCTCTGAGACGAGGCTCTGATAGTGCTTGGTGGGAAAGTTCTTGAACTCATCGATATAGACGGAGCTCTGCAGCTTGGTGGTGATGCTATTTGCACGGTCTGCGTATACCAGTGTGTTCTTGGTCTCATCACGATGCTTGCTCTCGGGCGCAACATGTGCTATCATAACCGTCTTGCAGCGACCACTGAGCGCCTCTTTGAGCAGACGCGTGAGCTTCGAGTCGCGGTAGTTTACGTATCGAGCGCCGCCAGACAGTGCATTGATGCAGTTGCCCAAGGCCAGCAGACTACGATTGATGTGGGCGCCCTCCTGCAAGCGTTTGCCCCGATTCTTAGTCTTCTTGGCCCGCTCCGAGCCAGCCAGATCTGTGAGGAAGAGCCTGCCCTGTTTGGTGCCAAGGGGCGTTCGCGTCTGCACGGTAATACTGAGGAGGGCATGGCTGCGCGATGAGGTCTGGTTGGCCGCAGTTGGCTCCATTGTTCTTGACTTGTTGCCCTTGATGAGCAGGCTGACGACCTCCTTTCGACTAGATGTGGTTATTTCGGATAGACCGGCAACTGTGATGCGCTGACCCCTATGATCTTCACGTAATTCCAACGGGCCGCCCGGATTGAGCAAGTCCCGTATAAGCTCATTGTAAATTTCTAGATACGATATTGATACCTTGGAGGAACTCTCCGGCCCAGCTGCCTCGATGTGTCCAAAAATATCCTCAATGGCGCGCACCATTAACCCAATGTCCTGACTGCTAACGTCTGCATCATATCCGATGACTGCTGTCGGCCCGCGATCCGCTGTTGAGGGCTTCTTCCGCGGCACAGGCCCGAGCATTGTATGTGTTTTGCCAGAGCCTGTGGCGCCATAGGCAAACACTGCCGCATTATATCCATTCAGGACATCTCTGACCAGTGGTGCTGTGGTGGTTTTGTACACCTGCTCCTGCGTGTCGTTCTCTTTGAAGACATGATCGTATGAATATTTGCGTGGCCGGCTCTTGCCGCCATCGTCATACAGCAGGGAGCCGCCAGAGATGACCTCAATGCAGCGCTCGGTGGCCTCCAGGCTCGGACGTACACGCACCGCCACCTGAACAATGGAAATGCGTATAAGTTCTTTTGGCTTAGGTGTTGGGTGTTGGGGTCACTTACCACTAAACGTTCTTCCTGGGCGGGTTGAGCGGTCGCCAGTTGACGTCCTTGGGAGGATGTACTGCCACCGCTGCTGCCCGACCAGCTGCTGGCACCAGCGCTAGCCGCCATCTTTGATCAGTTGACTGTCCTTCACAGGTGTGGCACGTGCCTTTGAAATGCTGATAACCTGCAACAAGGCGACAACAACAAATGCTTACAAATGGTGTCAATTTGTTGTCAACAATCGTAAAACTGTCATTAACTGGGTGTTTCCCAATGCCCCCACCCCCCTCCGCCTACACCTTCCACTCGCCGTAATGGATTGTAAACTTCGGCGCCAAGGACTTCCCACCATGAGCATGACTTGGCTTAATCGATGTTGTTGGCAAGGTTTGGCAGGTGAAAATCCCGCGGGCTTTGTTTACGGCTTGGCGTGCGCCATAAATTAAGCCGTGAACTTGAACACCTTCGTTGCATTTGCGTGTCCTCAAATGTAAATCAACGAGCATTAACTCTTCAAGAGTTCGATGGCAGCTCAAAAGGCCAAAAACTTGCCGGATGACCAAGCTGACCACCAACAAGGAAGGCGGCAACAAAAGAACTTGACTAAAAGCAATTCTTCAGAAGTTTCTTTAGATATATTTGTAATATTTACTTTAACCTTTCTTAATATCTATCAAATATTGAAATTGGAAAGACTTAGAGTATACAAATTGAACAAGATTAGCTATTGTACAACTAAAACTAAAACAGTCCGAGTAATCCTTGGATAAAATCAGTTATTTATTAATCATATTTATCTGCTGTAAAATAAATTATTTATTTTAGGAAGCTCAGAAATAAACTAACTAAATGATATTCTTGATAGCCGCTTAGCACGGAAACGTTTCTAGATATTTATCATATTATAAAAATATTTATTAAATTATAAAAATATACGACTTCATAATTTTAAGATAATTTACTAAGATAATAACAACATTAATTTTAATATTTGTACAGAAAAGTTCTGTGCTGAGATCTGAAAAGATTGATAGCTAAAATCAAACTATATAGGATTGGTTTTCAAAACTTTTTGATTAATATATTTTTATATTTTTGTTAAACATCTGACTAGAGGAATCTTTTAACTGTGCTTAAATATGAATAAATTTTAGAATTTTGCAAAGTCAAATGTAAGTTTTTCCTTTTAAATTGTTATTTAATTATAATATTACTCTTCCTTGATAAGAACGACCCTGGCTAACCAACTAATTAGAAAAAATATTAAATTTATGTATATGTTCCGACTAATATCTGAATGGTCACATCTAGTAATAAATAGTATTTTGTGTTAATTACATGCCTAAACAAGTTGACCTCGTCAAATTAAATAGTTATCTGGAATGAGTATCACCTGGTGGCGGAGACACCTGTACTCGAGCCACCCAACAACAATTTTTTGTTCTTCGCACTAAATCACCTTTTCTTGAATGTGAATTAATTATAAAGTGTGCGACAGAATGGTCAATATTTTTGGGCGTCAAAGTGCATGAAATATTAAATTTATTTCAGCCGACAAATCGTTAATATATATAAAACGGAATTTCATATAAACAAACACGCTGCAATTGATGAGTGTGTGTAGCATGTAGACAAATTACTGGCCTTCAGTGTCAATAAAACAAATCGAGTAATCCTCGGACACGCCCACTGGCCAACCGGGTCTTTGTACATTAAGTAAATAGAAATTCCCAATTGATCGCCTTAGGCCCAGGCTTTCACGAATTTGATATTCAAATCGATTCGCATCGGCTAGCTCCAAGCGCTTCGAATGCCCCAATCAAATTCAACTTTTATATTTGTCGACTATTTTCTGCTGCTTTTGTTTGTATACCCTGTAAATTTGATTAGCTGATTAATGGCTTAGAGTTTGAAAATGGTTTAAATTAAATAAAGTGGAGTTTTTGGAGTAGAAGGTGTAGTGGTATATTCGTTCAGGCTCAGGATCTGTTGTATACATGAGCTTATATTTCAATTGCAGGGTATATTGTGGTCAGTCATACGCAGCAGGAGCTCTCCCACTTGTTTTCTACTATTGTCGCTTATTGAAATTGTGTAAATTGCCCGCAGACACGACAACTGCAGACCAATTTGACTGAACTCAGTTGGTGTCCAGTTGAATAGCTATACAGATATGTATTGGTATGTATGTGTGTGTGTGTGTGTGTGTGTGTGTGTGTGTGTGTGTGTGTGTGTGTATGTGTGTGTGTGTGTGTGTATGTTACTGGCTGCCCATGTCTTTGGCTTTGTTATTTTGACGTTGTCGCACGCTCATTGTTAATGTTTTAATATTTTCAGAGACCGCATTTTGATTTGATTTCGGTCAGGAGAGTCGGCGACAAAAATTAGCCCAGATTACGCCCAGCGATAGGCCACACTGCGCTTGGTTAAATCATGGGGGCAGCCCCTGCCTTATATGCTTGCAGTATGTATGTATGTATATATGAGCTCTATATTCATATTGAGGCTCATTAGTGGCCGTCAGGCTACACTCACACCGACTCACACTGTGTATGAGTAAATACATGTATCAAATAGAGCGCGTGCTTCAAATGAGTTCCACCATTTTTCATTTGCACTCCTATGTGGCTCAGGCAGATCAGGCAGACCCAACCCAACCATCGCATATTGACAAATTGCTGAGCGGTAAACAAATTTCATTTACATATGCTACGAAAAATCAGCGAAAAGATGAATTTGTTTATTAAGCACACAAAAAGAAGATTTACACATTTGTGTGTACTTAAAAAAACATTGTAGTAAATCTGTTGCATTAAATATTTATAACTGTAACAACAAATATTTTGAATGTAATATGAAGTCTTAATGGAACTATCTTGAATTTAAATTAAATTATTTTATATCTATTTTATAGCTGCTTCAGCTATCTGTACTCTAGTTAAGTCTAGAGACAAGGTAAATTTTCTAAAGTTTTGTTTAGGTTTGTTTTTATATAGCCTGAACTATATATAATAGTTTCGTTTATTACTACTTTTCTCACTCTCTTTGTTATTGTCTTTAAGCCTCAATACCATTAATTGTTTATCTTTTTTCATAAATTTATTTTGTAGGTGCATTTCATTGCATTGTGCATTAAAGCTACACGAACTAATCAAACTCAATGAACTTAACAAAGTAAGCAAATATTTGACTATACTTTGGCAAAGATTTTTGGCGTCTGGAATACGAATCGGAAACTATAATAACTCTGTGAAGTCAACTTTTACTTATTTCTGCTATTATTAAAAAATTTTCTATATATGATAATATATGACAGACTTGATTCTGTGTGGCATGATGTTCTAATATATAAAATGACAAGCTTGAACTTTACCTTAGAGCTATATCAATTTATTATTTGATTTCTCAAAAACACATATTTTCGGTTACATATAGGTAGTGCTAAGTCACAGTCTCTCAATTTAACAGCCAATTGCCCACAAGCTTCGTGCCTCACTCCTCTTCTACACAACACTTACATTTCCCACTTCCAAATCCTAAGTGATAGTATAACTATCCGTGTGTGCAGATATAGCAAAATGTCTCTTAAACAAATTTCAATTAAGACAAAACGAATTACTGAAGAATATATAGAATCTTCCCTTGCACATCAAAAAGTTGATATTGAAGTTAGATTGTTTAGTAGACAATTTTAGAAGCAGTTGTCTGTTCTTAACAGTTTTCTATATTATTAATATAACATACACTCTCTAGTTTTAATCATTAATATAATCTTATTAAGGACTTTCTTTCTGTGCAATATAATTTTTTCATATTAATTTTTCCATTTGAAACGATACTACATATAATGTATATCAATTTATCATAGCTGAAAAGACAATAAAGTCTGAACTCTAAAATTATAAAAATGTTAGGACACACAAAAATATATATTATATAATTTAAAATAAATAAAAATATATATGATTAAATAACTATTTTTGTAATAAACTCATTTCGAATCAACTGTTGATTTGTGTAGTTTAAACTACTATAAAAAAGTTTAAACAAAAAGCAAAACAAAACTAAACAAAAACACATTTATAATAATTATAAGCTTGTGCAGTCCACGACTCCAGGGATTGTGATTGATGGTCAGCATTTGCAGCAAATAGTTAATTACTTGTGGTCAGTGAAAGGTGTGTTTGATGGCTATTTATAGAGTCCATCAAATGAAATGTGGCTGGCTAAGCGTCGTAATATGAAGTTTTTCTTCTTGCCCACACTGCACTATGATGACCCAAGGAGCGAGCTTTTAGCCATTCACTAATTTTGTTGTTGTTTTCCTATAACTTCAAGGGAAAGTTTTAACCTTCAAGTTGAGCAATTAGTCGACGCAATTAAAAAACCCAAGACGTTAACGTTAAAACGTCTATGTAAAAGAGGCGTGCGTGCCGCAATCTCAAGAGTTTGTCCTGGCTTCGAATGGGGGCCAACTGCTTTGCATTGTTTACAGTGCCAAGGAAAGTTTTCGCACGTTTCAAAACAAAATGACGCCCGGTTGGCCCCAATCTCTTTAGCATGGAATAATGTAATATTTTACAATTCAGCTAAAAGTAAATGCAATGCGAGCAGAGATGGCCGCGATAAGCGGCTCAGCCAAGCGCCTCCAAGTAGGTCAATTATATGCGCAAACAGCTAAAGGACCGCCAGGCCCAACGGTCGCTCATAACTAGTATATGCCGAAACTTAGCATCGATTAACTTAAATAAAAGAACAAAACTTTTGCGCCAGTCCGATGGCAAAGTTTTTCAGCACCTCTGCAAAATGCCGCACTTACGAAATGTTGTTTGTTCACCAACTATTTGAATATTACGGCAGGGCCTAAATAAATAAATATATTTATATATATATATATATAGAGACACTTTCGGAAAAACTTGACTCGCGCTGACTGCGAACCGTTCGCGTGGACTGACAAAACTAGACTGAAAGTCCACCGGCTCTATTGGACTCTCTGGCCTGGTCTACTCTGGTCAAATTATAGGCATGGTGTATGCCATACCAGGCCGGGGTTATTGGATACACCCCCAACTGCCGGCTGGCCCTGTGTTGTGCTGTGCTGGGCTGTGTTTTGTTTTGTTATGTCCTGGCCGCATAGCTCAATCAATTTCTCAGTTGTTGTTTCTTTTGTGCTCCACTCGTTTTCCGAATTGTTGAAATGCTAATGCGCCATTTTGCATACATTTCTTTGACGTTGGCCAGTTCAGCGTTCGCCCAGGGCTTCTTGACTGTGAGCGGATTTGTAATTGTTGGCCAGCATGGGTATATTACGGGCAAGTGATGGCAGCTATACAGTCACACAAGTTGCTTGAATTTCAATAAGTCGTAAATACAAATTGAAGTTCTTGTGTGCACTTCATATATTGAGTATTGCTTAAGGATATATCATTAAACTAAACTAATGTGTTTTTAAGACTATATGATTTTCAGAAAATATGTCATAGCACTCAGAACTTTTGGCTTTAACAATACTAAGAACTGATTGATATATTCAAATTTACATATGATATTTAGAAGAGACTCGTGTCTTCTTGGAATCCCTAGGTGAATATATATACTTAATATGTATTAATATTTATATTTATTTTAATACTTAAATTATAAATTCTAATGAGCCTTCAATAAAAAAAATATTTATATTTTCAAGCAGCAAAAAATTATAGCTAAATTCATGTTAAGTAGAAAATCTTTCAAATAAAAATAATTTTTTGTCTATTTTACTATTATATTATTATACCCTGAACCCATTGAAAATGGGAAAAGAGGGTATAATGGTTTTGTTAAAATGTATGTAACAGGCAGAAGGAGGCGTGGCAGACCCCATAAAGTATATATATTCTAAATCAGCTCGACGAACTGAGTCGATATAGCCATGTCCGTCTGTCCGTCCGTCCGTATGTGTGAACGCGTCGATCTCAGAATCTATAAGAGCTAGAGACTTGAAATTTTTTATGTAGATCCATGTATAGCAAAAAATCGAAACGCAGTTATAAATTTATATCTCCCACATCTTTAGAGCTAGAGTCTCCAAATGTATTCAGTATAATGTGGAGTTTATCCAATTTTGATTTTTGTCACATTTTTGAATGACAAGCTGCAATATGATAAGAACAGAGCAAAAGTTGTTAACTTTTACGTTTTGTTAAAGAAAGTACATCTGATGGCAATTTTGATATTATTAAAATAACTTCTCTAAAAACATTAAGTCTTTTAGTAACTAGGCAATTTTTATATATTTTAACAAAATGTTTTGCATCAGAACATGTTACTCACCATTATCCTAAAGTCGAAATTATATAACATTATATTAACTTAATTTAAATGAATATCAGCATTGATATTAACAGTGTTTAAAATTCACTTAAATGTTCTATGCTTAGGTCGCTATTATTGTATGCATTATTGTTATCATATACATACATATATATATGTATGTTACAGCGTTATAATAACATAATTATCAATAACATTAATATAATTTTCAACATAAAAACAGAATTAATACATAATATAAAAAAAAAAAAAGCAAAAAACCAACAAAAACTTAATGATCATAAACACTTAGATCATTATATTATGACTACAATTATTTTAATTTAAACAATTGCTTAAAACTACAACAATTCCTCTTAATATATTTAACATATTCTTAACTATTAATATAAAACAAAAACAAAAAAAAAAACAAAAAAAAAAAAAAAAAAACCAAAAAAAAAAAAACATTATACCCTGATTTCCCATTTTCAATAAGTTAAGGGAACAAAACACAAAAACAAAACACCAAAAAAAAACACCAAAAAAAAACACCAAAAAAAAAACACCAAAAAAAACAAAAATAAACAAAAAAAAAAACAAAAAAAAAAACAAAAAAAAAAACAAAAAAAACAAAAAAAAAACAAAATAAATAAAACAAAAAAAAAACCAATAAACAAAAAAAAAAAAAACAAAATAAAAAAAAAATAAAAAAAAACACATTATACCCTGATTTCCCATTTTCAATAAGTTCAGGGAATAAAAACACAAAAAAAACAAGCACAAAAAAAAAAAACAAAAAAAAAACACCAAAAAAAAACTTACTGATCATAAGCACTTAGCTCATTATATTATAACTACAATTATTTAAACAATTGCTTAAAACTATGCTTATAATTATTACAATTCCACTTAATATACTTAACATATGCTTAACAATTAAATACTTACCACATTCTGAAGAAGTGGTGGATCACTGCACTTTACTTTATATCACTTCACTTTACTGCACTGCACTGCACGACTGACCACCAGCAGGCCACAAAGACGACTGAAGTTGCGCAGAAACAGGCGCCCTTTATATAGGACAAAACTCCCGCGCAAAGCACCCGCGCAAAACGGAGTTCGACCCATGGTGGTTTGATCTCAGTCGTTTTTTCATTCGAACATTGAGCGAAAACTACGTCCCGCGCAAAACGGAGTTCAGCTCATTTCGGTTTGATCTGAGTTCCTCTTTTTTCACTCGAACGTTGAGCGAAAACTAAGAGAATGAAGCTTCTGCTCTAGCAAGAATTTGAGCTTACTATCGTTAAACACTAACAGAATGCTGCTGCTCACATTTACAGACTGGTAGAGCAGCAGCATCGATGTAAATACTAACAGAATGCTGCTGCTAACATTTACAGACTGGTAGAGCAGCAGCATCGATGTAAATACTAACAGAATGCTGCTGCTAACATTTACAGACTGGTAGAGCAGCAGCATTCTGTTTGAGCTTGTATCGAGAAGAGTAAGCTCGAACTCGGTTTTGCGCGGGTGCTTTGCGCGGGAGTTTTGTCCTATAAAAAGGGCGCCTGTTTCTGCGCAAAATCAGTCGTCTTTGTGGCCTGCTGGTGGTCAGTCGTGCAGTGCAGTGCAGTAAAGTGAAGTGATATAAAGTAAAGTGCAGTGCTCCGCCACTTCTTCAGAATGTGGTAAGTATTTAATTGTTAAGAATATGTTAAGTATATTAAGTGGAATTGTAATAATTATAAGCATAGTTTTAAGCAATTGTTTAAATAATTGTAGTTATAATATAATGATCTAAGTGCTTATGATCAGTAAGTTTTTTTTTGTTTTTTTTTGTTTTTTTTTGTTTTTTTTTGTTTTTTTTTTGTTTTTTTTTGTTTTTTTTTGTTTTTTTTTTGTTTTTTTTTTGTTTTTTTTTTGTTTTTTTTTTGTTTTTTTTTTTTTTTTTTTTTTTGGTGCTTGTTTTATGTTTTTTTTTTGTGCTTGTTTTATGTTTTTTTTTTTGTGCTTGTTTTTTTTTTTGTGTTTTTATTCCCTGAACTTATTGAAAATGGGAAATTAGGGTATAATGTGCTATTTTTTTATTATTTTTTTTTTTTTTGTTTATTTTTTGTTTGTTTTTTTTTTGTTTTTTTTTTTTTTTTTTTTTTTTTTTTTTTTTTTTTTTTTTTTTTTTTTTTTTTTTTTTTTTTTTTTTTTTTTTTTTTTTTTTTTTTTTTTTTTTTTTTTTTTTTTTTTTTGTTTTGTTTTGTTTTTTTTTTATTTTTATTTTGTTTTGTTTTTTTTTTTTTTTGTATATTAATAGTTAAGAATATGTTATATTCTATATTAAGTGGAATTGTAGTTGTTATAAGCATATTTTTAAGCAACCGTTTAAATAATTGTAGTTATAATATAATGATCTAAGTGTTTATGATCATTAAGTTTTTTTTTATACCCTGAACCCATTGAAAATGGGAAATCAGGGTATGATGTTTTTGTGAAAATGTATGTAACAGGCAGAAGGAAACATCGCAGACCCCATAAAGTATATATTCTTGATCAGCTCGATGAGCTAAGTTCAAATAGCCCTGTCCGTCCGTCCGTCCGTCCGTCTGTCCATATGAACGCAGCGATCTCGTAAACCACAAAAGCTAAATATCTGAAATTTTCAGAGAATACTCGTCTATAGCCTACGCAGTACGAGTTTTTTTTTTTAGATTTTCGATAACTCATCCCGTTTCCTTATTATCGATAAAAATCGATAACTTTTCTTCGGTTAAGCATACCGTAAGAGCTAGAGACTCCAAATTTACTGTGTAGATTCGTGTGACGAATGCAAAGATTTTGTAATTTTTGGATTTTAGATGCCACACCCCCTTCGCCACCAATTTGCATTTGCAAATTCGTATTTCAAATACTAGAGACTTGTGATTTGGAAAATACACATATGAATGACATAATCACGCTCTGAAAGTTTGATTAAGAAAGTCCATCTACAAAAGAAGTTATTTAACATTTCATTTCCCATAGTAAAGCCTATTATGAGCGTAGCCCACGCTCAGTCCCTGCGCTAACTGCGCAGTCAGCAGAGCGCGTGCTTATGCGTGTGTGTGTATGTGTGTGTGCATGTATTGATTGTATAGATGTATGTGTTAAATAAGCATAGTATGTTTGGAGTATCGGCTCTTCGCAAGGTTCAGGGGATCTCCTAGTCGGGTACCGCCGACTAGAGCTTTCTTACTTGTTCTTATTATATTATTTCTATTAGTTTACTTTCCATTTATTTTCTTTAAGTTTAAAAGAAAGACAAAAATCAATATAAAAATGTTTTTATTTTATTTTCTTTTTACCAACAGCTAAACCTTTTTTACTTTTATGCAAATCACTTTAGGTTTTGCAGTTTTTGCTGCGACAAAATGGAATCCAGTTGGCGGCCGGCGCCTGTCCGGAAAACTAGAAACATTTCCGCCCCATCGATCTCATGCCACACAGTGCCTCACTGAGGCGACTCAGCTCAAGTGAATGAGGCTTGATAATAAATGTTGCAAGTGAAAAAGTGTTACACATCAACATGAAGGCATTAATTTCCGTGTCGTCTTGGCTGAAGGAGAGTGGTTGGCCCGATGCCGTTTTGCGAGCGCGACATTGAAATGTAAATTGTTTATATATGTACAGGCAGCAATAGGAAATTGATTGATTGATAGAATTGGGCGGGAGTTTTATAAGTGTTGGCATTTGTAAATATTTTATTGAGAGCAGCCGGCCACCCACGTCATGCATCACTCACTAGTCGCTGGGTCGTTGGGTGGTTGGGTCGGTGCCTGCCAGGGACGGACTCCCATTAGCATTTGATATACTGAGCACTTTCGCTACGCGTCCGACTTTTCATACGAGATTTCTTCAGGCACATGTGCATCCGGCACGAAAAGGTCAAAATGTCCTTGATATGCAAACGGGCAATGCCAAATTGCATGGTCAAAATAAACAGAGGTTTTTTGAAATTTGAAATTTTTATTAGCTATTAGACCATATAATGCATGTGGAGCTGTATATATTATAAATGTAATTTGATTTCTTGTTTTTGTTTTGTTTTTTTTTTGTAATTTCCCTTTAACTAAATCTTTAGTATGCACTTACGCAAAATAATATTTATATATGCATATTGCTGTATTGTTTGTAAATAATTATATGTGTGCATAAAAAAAAATGCATAACCAATTGGCCAATACTTAAAAGCTAAAGGCTAACTGAAATTCGTATAACCTACGATACTGCGGCAATTGAGGGTCTGGTGGAGGCGTGGTGCAAGCGCAATGTAAACAATAAAAAACATCCAAACAAAAATTGTAGTAAGCGCCGGCAGTTATTTAACCACTTTATACTTGGGGCCGAATTCGTCTATATGTCTGTATACTATATAGTTCAAATATATATATATGTTTATATATATATGTTCTCAATTTCATGAATTTTTCATTCCTTTGGGCTATTTTCGACTATTAGATTATTTAATTAGTTTATAGTTTACTTTATGTAGAAAATAGCGAACGCTCTCATATAAATGCTTTGACAATTCTTGCTGGAGTGTGCGTGCGTGTGTGTGTATATGTGTGTGTCTATGTGTGTGTGAGCCTTTGTTGACCACTTGTTCATGTTTAACTTTATGTAGCTCGTTGCCATTCTGTTTATGCTAGTGGAATCCTAGTGGAATTTGTAGAGCGTGCGCTGTGGCTTTAGTTGTATAATTATCATTATCAATATGCGCAAATTGTTATCGTCTTCGTTATAATGCAGATTATTGTTATTGTTAATTCCGTTGGCAGTGCTTAGACACATGGTTCGACATAATTGCCCGGAAACAGACCGGTAACACCATCCATAACACCCTCCCACCAGCCATCGTCGTTCTTCTTCAACACATATAGCACCGAGCTCTCCTGGAAGCTGAGCTCGTCATCCTTGTCGGCATAATAATCATAAATAGCCACCACTAAAAGCAAATATACAATATAATATACAAGAAAAGTAGATTTATATATATATATACTCTGATTCTTACCCTTTTCGATGTAGTTTTTGGGCACCCAGCCAGGCAAGTTCTGATCCTCCGGCACAATGGGCGCCAATTGTGGGCCAGTTGAGGTGCGTGGACGCCCAAAGTCTTGATGCTCATCCTCTGGCGGCGGCGGTGGCGGCAACGGCGGCGACTGCGACCCAGGGCGCGCAAAATTTAAGCTGAAATGATTTCTAAACACACGCAAGAATTAACATCAAACCTAACTTAAGACTTAAGAGCATGCAATTTACCTATTCGGATTCCTGTCGACAAGCAGATGGCATTAAAAGGTACGATATGAGTTATATACAAGCAAATAATGAGAACATGCTATGTGTTGTTGCTTACCTATTAATGTTGCGACCCAGTGTGTGCATGCCAATGTGGCTCTGTTCGGTCATCTCGTGCTGCGAGACGGTCAACGGCGAGGGAGGCGCTGCTAAGGGTAGGCACGAGAATTTTCAGTATTTGCTTTACGAAATTCAATGCAAATCGCTTAACTTACGCGGCATGCTGCTCCTGTCGTCATAAGTTGTGGGCGGCGGCGGTGGCAGCGACTGCATCATGCCCGCCGAGGGCAGATTCACGTGCGTGGCTATCTGCTGGCTGGGCGGCATGGGCAGCGCACTGTAGCCGGCGGCACGCTCGTTGCCAGCTGCACCGCCACCAGTGGTATTGGTGGTGGTGGACGAGGCCGTTGACATACGCTTGGGATGTCCAATTGGATAGTTGGGAGCATAGTGTGAGGGCACTTGCGGTGGATTAACCACTGGTGGCGTGCGGTACTCCCGCGAGCTCTTGCCCAGTGTTCCGGTATTGCTGACAGATTTGCCCAGAGTGCCTGTGTTGCCGGCACGCGACATTTGCGGCGGTGTCGGTGGCTTTGTGGTGGGCGGCGGACCCACCGATGACGGTACCAGAGATTGAACAGAACCATGGCTCGAACCGCGATGCTTTTGCCGCACAACATGCTGGGTGGACGAATTGATGCCATGCCCAATCTCATCCAGTATCGAATAGTCGATGGGTTTGCGCACATACTTGATGGGCTTCTCGGGATTGATGGGTGCCACAATCTTGAACTGGCGAGAGCTCACCTTATTGGCTGTGAGAACACCAATCTCCCTATAAGAAAAATAAATAAAGAAAATAAAATTTTTCTCTTTTGTTCTCTGTTCATTAGATTATTCTCACCGTCTGGCAACCTTCTCTTTGTGTATGTGCACCGTTTGAGCGATGTGGTTCATCTGCGACTCCATTTCGCTGAGCTGCTGCGCCTGCAAGTCCAGCAACTGCATGTAGCTGTAGGCGAGAGTGTTGATCTGATACGCGACACTGGCCAGGGATTGAGTGGTGTAGTTCTTGGTGGCCTCGAGTGCAGCCTTCTTATTGTCGGCACGATAGTAGGTGTCCTCGCAGTAGTCGGCCACACGCTCCAGATTCGTGTAGCTGTCGCGCAGGCTCTGGCGGCCATCGGGAATTTCGGTGCGTATCAAAGATGCTAGTTCGTCCATAATGTTGTCGCTGGCCATGAGCGCTTCGGTTAACATGGGTATGGATGCTACAATGAGTAAAATAATTGCATTTCACATTCAATTTTCACTACATAAACAAGCGGAAGTAAACATTCGTTGTAGTAGTAGGGCGGTGACGAGCGCCGACGCTGACGTTGGCAGCGACAGAGCTAACGACAGAGGCAGCGAGAGCGTGCATGCAGCTTATTGGTAATTAGAGCGTGGAATGCTTGGCACTCAAGCTGCGGCCTAATTGTTCACTCACTTGATTCACTACACGATTGCACTTGAAATTTATTTTTGATTGGACTGCGTCGCTATAAATGCAATTAAATGCAGCTTCTGTTTTACATTTTACGGACGTGAAAAGAACGCAGAGCAAGTAGCAGTGCTGTAAAACACACGGTTATATGCTCAAAGTCTGGTCGCACTTCCATCAGTTGGCGCTGCCAGATGGTGCACTGTTTCTGTGCAAAATGTAAACAAAGTTAAAGTGATGCCACATCAGCCATCAAAAATAAAGAAAGCTGGCAGCGCCGCTCTTCTTTTGTGAGTAATACACTTTTTTTTCGCCTATTAGAGTTTAGAAATACTTTCAGTTCGCAATGTCGCATCAAACGGGCATCAAAGGTAAGCTGTCGAACGTGCAAGAAATAATAATAATATTGTTATTAAATGATATGCATTCCCAATAGCCAACGAGCAACTGGCGAAAGTGTTTGCCAAGGCCAAAAACGGTAAAATTCGAGTGATAAAAGTATCAATTGAGAATGGTGAGTGGAATACACACACACACATATACACACATACATATTATTTCCGTTCACTGATTGGCCCGCACAGAACAGCTCAGCTGCAGCGCCACAGCCGATGTGAAAAAAGATTGGGAACGGGACTATGATAAGCTAATGTCTCCTCTCTTCGAGGAGAGTGTTCCCTGCTATCTGCTGTACCGCATGGACACGAAGATACCTCTGGGCTATGGCTGGCTGCTGGTCAGTTGGACGCCAGACACTGCAAGCATTCGCCAGAAGATGGTCTACGCCTCAACGAAGGCAACACTCAAGACCGAATTTGGCTCGGCATACATCATGGAGGAGCTGCACGCGACGACCTTGGAGGAGACCACTCTGGAGGGCTACAAGAAGCACAAGCGTGAGTTTGCTGCGCCGGCGCCGCTTACCATGCGTGAGGAGGAGATGAAGGAGCTGCAAAGAACCGAAGTGCGCACCGAAATATCTACGGAGACGCGCCACCAGACGCTCGGCGGCATCTCCTGTCCGCTGACTGATGCGACACGTACAGCGGTGCAGGACATGCTGCGCGGCAGCTACGACTACTTGCAGTTTCGCATTAGCCTGGAAGAGGAGCGCATACACGTGTCCCATGCCGCCAACGTGGAACTGAGTGATCTGCCCAAGCAGGTGCCCGACGACCATGCACGCTACCATCTGTATCTGTTTAAGCACACCCACGAGGGCGACTACCTGGAGTCCTACGTCTTCATATACTCTATGCCTGGATACTCTTGCTCTGTGCGCGAACGCATGATGTACTCGAGCTGCAAGGCTCCGTTTCTCGAGGAGCTTGCCGCCTACGGCGTGGACGTAGCCAAGAAGGTGAGTGAATCAAAGTTCAGCTCAAGGCGCTGCTAAGCCTATTTCCATTTGCATTACAGCTCGAAATAGACAGCGGCAACGAACTCACCGAGCAATACCTGCAGGACGAGCTGCATCCCAAGAAAATATTGCATCGGCCAGCCTTTGCCAAGCCAAAGGGCCCACCGAACCGCGGGGCCAAGCGCCTAACGCGTCCCTCCGAAGACGAAGTCTGAAATCCATCGAGTCACATCCTTCACACATATTCTATGTTTCTTGTTTTCCTCGCAAAAGCATTTAATTTATTGCATTTGAATTAATGTGCTGTGCTCCATCTTCACGTTCTTCAAATGTATCCGAGTCATATCTGTATCTTTAGTTGCACTAGGCATCAACTGGAACAACGCATAGCAGCCGCAGCCTTGGGCTTCCTTAATCGTATTGTTTGTACAACGTTTAAAGGACATTATTGCAATTTATTTTTTAAATAAAACAGTTCTAAAGTTACACTGAGATGCTTCACTTGACAGACTCCAGTGTTACCGTGTCGCCCACGCGCTTGTCGTGCGCGGTGAACAGCTCGGGCGCATCCTTCTCGGCCTGGTTCTTGAAGGCCTGGTTGATGTCGTCATCTCGCTGCACCCGCCACTTGTACTGCCAGTAGCGCATATCCTCCATGGAGGTGCCTGAGACCTTCATCAGCAGCAACGATGCCGCGCCAGCCACGCCACCCAGAAAGCCACCAATGATGCCTCCAGCGGCCATGCCACGCAGACCCATGCTGACTTTGTAGAGACCGCCCGTTAGGGAGCCCGCCGCGAGGTACTCATAGATTGAGGACTTGCCTCGGTAAACAGATATAACGGTTATGATGCCACTGTTGGAAAAGACAAAGTGTTAAAGGGTCTGGAGGGGAATATTATCTATAGAGACTCACAAGTAGGAGGTGGTGAACAGACCGACACGCCAGCCCCATTTGAAGCCGCCTTTCGCGAAATTCACCGTAAACTGATCCTGCAGCTTTTTCTGTAAGTTTTATTGATTAATCGAGTTAGAAGAGTCAGTGAATGAGCTAAATTCCTTTACCTTGGCTTCAAAGTGCGACTTGAACGCCGTCGCTTGATTGTTCTCCATGAAGTCCATGTAGCTGACGCGTGATTGTGTAACGCCGCCATAGATGGCGCCCACAAGGAAGCCGAGGAAGCCCACCTGGTATATGGAGTTGAGTTCCGAGGATATGCTGCCGAATTCACTGCAAAAGTAATTGTTATTTCAGTTGCCTTCAGGTCGCTTCGTTTGAGTTGCTTCACTTACTCCACGATAAACATTTGCTTCAGCCGCTCACTTCCCGTTTCGTCATTTCTCTTGTCGGCCAAGAAAGATTTGTAAGTTTTATTCTCTTTGTCGACAATGTCGTTAGCATTACGGTCAATGCCCGGCAGAATGCCGGCAATCAAGAACCGACCGCCTTTTCTTAAAAAACTCATGTGAATTCCAGCGTTAAATAACAAAAAAGCAAGACGAGAAAAACATGCAACGGTACAAACAGCTGTTCGCGGCTGATAGTGGTGTGCACGCAATATCGAAAAGGCGGTTGCAAATAGACCATGAAATGCACGAAACTGAATACCCTATATGGAATAAATTATAGATATTAAATTATAGCTTAAAGTAGCAGAAAAAATTAAAAATCTTTTATCATTCATAAATTAACAATTATTCTTTTCGTTTAAAGCTATAAGACCGAGAAGATATCCGCTACAATCTGAAATGAATAACGTATTATATTTATTTATTTTTCTATTCACATTAAATTAAATATTAACATTTATGTATTAACATGTGACATATTTGAAAGCGTTGCTGAACAATGTGTGCTGAAATTAGCTAGGGCACAGCATACCGCGCACTGTAAGATATCGATAGGCGGTATGTCGTTATTCAACACTAAAAACTATCGATACATCACATACTTTTCTGCTACGAGCACATCACTAGTCCCAACAATATAGCCGCTTATTGCGGTGCTTGCAGACTTTTTCGTGTCAATTTCATCAATTTATTAAAAAATTTAAAGATTGTTAAAATACCAATTTGTTCTATTTTCTTCAGTGCACAAAGTGCAATAAGACGTTAAAGTCAACATGATGTACGACAATGAAGAAGGTAAGAATGCGTCTTGCAAATTTCAACGCACGCCGCGCAAGAAAATGAATATGGCGGCGAAGGCGCTGGCGTTGTCTGCATAAATTCAACTGAAAGAAAAATGTTTTTGCAGAGAATTTCGATGAGGAAAATGCCGAGGAAATCTCGCACGAGTTGTGGCAGGAGGCCTGCTGGATTGTGATCAACGCCTATTTCGACGAGAAAGGCCTAGTACGTCAGCAGCTGGACAGCTTCGATGAGTTCATACAAATGTCCGTGCAACGCATTGTCGAGGACTCGCCGGCCATTGAGCTGCAGGCAGAGGCTCAGCACACGTCCGGCGAGGTGGAGACGCCGCCACGCTTCTCTCTGAAATTCGAGCAGATTTACTTGTCCAAGCCGACGCATTGGGAAAAGGATGGCTCGCCCAGTCCCATGATGCCCAATGAGGCGCGCTTGCGCAATCTGACCTACTCAGCTCCACTGTATGTGGACATTACAAAGACAAAGAACGTGGAGGGCATGGATCCCGTGGAAACGCAGCATCAGAAAACGTTCATTGGAAAAATTCCCATCATGTTGAGATCAACATATTGTCTGCTCTCACAGCTCACCGATCGTGATTTGACCGAGCTGAACGAGTGTCCGCTTGATCCGGGTGGCTACTTCATTATTAACGGCTCGGAGAAGGTGCTCATCGCCCAGGAGAAGATGGCCACGAACACAGTGTACGTGTTCAGCATGAAGGACGGCAAGTACGCATTCAAAACGGAGATACGCTCCTGCTTGGAGCACAGCTCACGTCCCACCTCTACGTTGTGGGTGAACATGATGGCGCGTGGCTCGCAGAATATCAAGAAATCTGCGATTGGACAGCGCATCATTGCCATACTGCCGTACATTAAGCAAGAGATACCAATTATGATAGTGTTTCGAGCGTTGGGCTTTGTGGCTGATCGCGATATCTTGGAGCATATCATCTACGACTTTGACGATCCAGAGATGATGGAGATGGTGAAGCCCTCACTGGACGAGGCCTTCGTCGTGCAGGAGCAAAATGTCGCCCTTAATTTCATTGGCGCTCGCGGCGCACGTCCCGGAGTCACCAAGGACAAGCGTATCAAGTACGCCAAGGAAATTCTACAAAAGGAAATGCTGCCGCATGTTGGCGTCTCTGACTTTTGCGAGACAAAGAAGGCCTACTTTCTGGGCTACATGGTGCATCGCTTGCTGCTGGCCTCGCTGGGTCGTCGTGAGCTCGACGATCGTGATCACTATGGCAACAAGCGCTTGGATCTAGCTGGTCCGCTTTTGGCCTTCCTCTTCCGCGGCCTCTTTAAGAACTTGATGAAGGAAGTGCGCATGTACACACAGAAGTTCATTGATCGTGGCAAGGATTTCAATTTGGAGCTGGCTATCAAAACGAACATCATTACGGACGGTCTGCGCTACTCGCTGGCCACCGGCAACTGGGGCGATCAGAAGAAGGCACATCAGGCTCGTGCCGGCGTCTCGCAGGTGTTGAATCGTCTCACGTTTGCCTCCACATTGTCTCATTTGCGTCGCGTCAACTCGCCTATTGGACGCGACGGCAAGCTGGCCAAGCCGCGTCAGTTGCATAACACACTATGGGGCATGCTGTGCCCGGCAGAGACGCCTGAGGGCGCAGCTGTGGGCTTGGTCAAGAATTTGGCACTGATGGCTTACATCTCTGTGGGCTCACAGCCATCGCCGATTCTGGAGTTCTTGGAGGAGTGGTCCATGGAGAATCTAGAGGAAATTGCGCCCTCTGCGATTGCAGATGCTACCAAAATCTTCGTGAATGGTTGTTGGGTGGGCATACATCGAGACCCCGAGCAGCTGATGGCCACACTGCGTAAGCTGCGCCGTCAGATGGATATCATTGTATCGGAGGTGTCCATGATTCGTGACATTCGTGATCGCGAGATCAGAATCTACACAGACGCGGGTCGCATATGCAGACCTTTGCTGATTGTGGAGAATGGTACGCTGTTGCTGAAGAAGACGCACGTGGAGATGTTGAAGGAGCGAGACTACAACAACTACAGCTGGCAGGTGTTAGTTGCTTCTGGCGTCGTTGAGTACATTGATACGCTCGAGGAGGAGACGGTCATGATTGCCATGTCGCCCTACGATCTCAAACAGGACAAAGACTACGCCTATTGTACCACCTACACTCACTGTGAGATTCATCCGGCCATGATCCTGGGCGTCTGTGCTTCTATTATACCCTTCCCCGATCACAATCAGAGTCCACGTAACACCTATCAAAGCGCTATGGGTAGGTATCAGATGATAACTTTGAATGCATTGTATTATAACAATTTTTCCTTATTCCTGGATTATAGGTAAGCAGGCTATGGGTGTTTATATAACCAACTTCCACGTTCGCATGGACACCCTGGCGCACGTGCTGTATTATCCCATGAAGCCGCTGGTTACCACACGATCCATGGAGTACTTACGTTTCCGTGAGCTACCTGCGGGCATTAACTCGATTGTGGCTATTTTGTGCTACACTGGCTACAACCAGGAGGATTCTGTTATTCTGAACGCCTCCGCTGTGGAGCGTGGCTTCTTCCGATCGGTGTTTTATCGGTCGTACAAGGATGCGGAGAATAAGCGCGTCGGGGATCAGGAGGAGAACTTTGAGAAACCGCATCGTGGCACCTGCCAAGGCATGCGAAACGCTCATTATGACAAACTGGACGATGATGGCATCATTGCACCTGGCATACGTGTCTCTGGAGACGATGTCGTAATTGGCAAGACAATCACACTGCCCGAGAACGATGATGAGCTGGACAGTAATACGAAACGATTTGCCAAGCGTGATGCCTCTACATTTTTGCGTAACTCTGAGACGGGCATTGTGGATCAGGTTATGTTGACATTAAACAGCGAGGGCTACAAGTTCTGCAAGATTCGTGTGCGCTCTGTGCGCATACCACAGATTGGGGACAAATTCGCCTCTCGTCACGGGCAGAAGGGTACATGTGGCATACAGTATCGACAGGAGGACATGCCGTTCACCTGCGAGGGATTGGCGCCAGATATTATTATTAATCCCCATGCTATTCCCTCTCGTATGACAATTGGTCATTTAATCGAGTGTCTGCAGGGAAAGCTGGGCTCCAATAAGGGCGAAATCGGCGATGCCACGCCCTTCAATGATGCCGTCAACGTACAAAAGATATCCACTTTCCTGCAGGAGTACGGTTATCATCTGCGTGGCAATGAGGTCATGTACAATGGCCACACTGGACGCAAAATTAATGCTCAGGTAAAAAGAGAGAGAATACTGACTGTATGAACTCAGTTGAAATAATGCGGTGTTTCTATTATAGGTGTTCCTGGGTCCTACCTACTATCAGCGCCTCAAGCACATGGTGGACGACAAAATCCATTCACGTGCCCGTGGTCCAGTGCAGATCCTAGTGCGCCAGCCTATGGAGGGCAGAGCGCGTGACGGCGGCTTGCGTTTCGGTGAGATGGAGCGTGATTGTCAAATCTCTCACGGCGCTGCTCAGTTCCTGCGCGAGCGACTGTTCGAAGTCTCCGATCCGTATCGCGTGCACATTTGCAACTTTTGCGGACTGATTGCCATTGCCAATCTGCGCAACAATACGTTCGAGTGCAAAGGCTGCAAGAACAAGACGCAAATCTCGCAGGTGCGCCTGCCGTACGCGGCCAAGCTGCTCTTCCAGGAGCTCATGTCCATGAACATAGCACCACGGCTAATGGTTAGCTGAGCTCCTGCCAATTTGTACTAATGTAATAAGTATCATTTCGAAGCTATTTGTGCTTCTTATAGTAAATAATTAAATTTTCATAATTGTGACCAACTCAAACCCCAAGTGAATTGTGTTTTATACACTCTCTGCTAAGTCCATCTCGCAAGTGGAGCAAGTGCGTGCGCCGAATTGTAAAGAGTTGAAGGTGTTTGACACTTCCAATTAGCTGAGCGAAAGTCTGCATAATTTATAACAATTTCGGAATAATTTTGCTTTAGGTTTCTCAAATGGATCCGATGGTTTTTGTACAAAGTTTGTAACGTGCATTGGATTGTCTGAACAACTTTAATACAAGATGATTGAATTAGGAGCACAGTTTGCAGCAATCTAGCTAACTTTGTAAGCTATTCATTTATTATTCCGAATTTGTTCTGAACTGACAACTGATATTTACTTGTTTGACTGAGTGAATATATATATCTATCTGTTTGATTATTCCTTGTTTGTGTCTCAGAGTCGATGGGTCGACCCACTATAAATATTTCGTGTTTTTAACCATATAGGCTTTCAGATTTTTGGATATATGGAATTTCAATAAGTTAGGATTTAGGAAAGTTAATGAATAGAACTTTGGATTAGTACTAGGTATAGCCCTACTAGCTTATATTAGAGCTTATAATATATTAATAGACTATTATATTATGTAAAATTTGAATTTGCTAGATGTATAGAGTTTCCTATGTTATATCACTAACATATTTCATCAAATAGCTTTCAAAGAACAATCATTTGAATATTGAGATCATTTGTTTCAGAAACTTCTGTGGCTTCAGAATGTTGTTAAGATCAACTTATACCAAAAGTTTTCATTCATTCACAAAATTAAACGCTTAAAGTTCTACCACATTCTGTACAACTTCGTTTTCAGTCTCCCCAATCAACTTCTCCCCAAAATCTCCCTAACTTATTGGGCAAGTGTATCTGCACAGCGGCTCTATGATAGCTTTCCATTCGTGGTATTTTGTTGCTATTTTGGCTTTCTATGAATTTGACGTAATGTTTGGCCCGCGGTCTGCGTTGGCCGATGACAAAAGGGATTAGTTCTTTGTTGTGATGCTGGAGCTTTGAGTTGGCTTTAGTTGTGGCAACCAATTGACTGACAGTTATTAATTGCCGCTTGACGTGAACCCGGTGTGAAGCGCGTGAAATTGAAGTTGTCAGGGGCTTTGGGGGGATGGCCCTGTTGCCACCGCCCATCATTCAGCGGCAATTGCGGCCGTCTTTGTTATGGATAATTGAAATGGCATGTCAATCGTCGCCCCAAAGCCTGCCTGATAAGAGCCTTTCAGCGGTATTTGAACAACTTCAGAAGCATTTATTTATAGCGGCTTATATACATAACATAAAAACTTAAAGGCTTAACTGCAACGAGAGTGCAGCGTACGGAACTATCCTTCGCCTGTTCAGCTCTCGTCGTTGCGGAAAACGCTGATCGCATAGAACTCGGGCAGTCTATAGACCTTCAGGCGTTTGTCACTGAATTGACCATTGGCACGCGCCTTTACAAAGAATATGTCCTTGAGGCTTAGCTCTTTGCGCCGCTGCTGCTTCTGCACAAGTCGCTGCTGCTTGGGCCGATAACCATCCAATTTGTCCGGTAGCAACTTGACAAAGATAATTTCCTGCTCCCCATCGCCATCCAGCGTGCGCGCCTGATAGAGAATTTGCTGCGATTCTGGATAGATTAAGAGCGGCTCAATGGGCAGCACCTCACTTGGCGCATCTGGAAATGTCACGAGATTCTTGTCAAAATTTGAAACTGGCGCGCCAAACGATGTGTGGACAATCAAGCTGAAGCAGATGAAGATTATCAATGCTGAATAGATGGGCTGCTAAAAGAAAGGAGTAATTTAGAATATATATTATATGTTATGAAATATTATATATTATGAAATCAGATTGAACTAATGATAAATACCATAAAATTTTAAAATATATGTATGCGTTTGCTATTGAATATATTATTGGTAAAATTTAAATTTTCCTACAAGAAATTCATAGAATTATTTGCTGCTTGATTTTTAAAGCTTTTTAAATCAAGATTTTTACTGAAAAATTACTATAAAATATTAAAAAAATTATAAATATTATTATATAAATTATTTGTAAATTGTTAAATTAACAGACACAGCTACACTGGTCAGCAGCATTTGGTAACCAAGTGCTAGAATATACTTATGCAAAGGATTTTAATGAAGTGGAAATCAAATTTGAATCAAGCAGAAAAAGCTTAAATTTTTTTAATATTTTATGATTTCACATCTGATTCTTGGTTAACAAATTCTTAGCAAAGTTTCGTTAAACTGTGAACTATGAAATGTTGACAAAGAAGAAGCAAAAATGGAGCAACAATTCAATATATTAGGTATAGAAATAAGTTTTGAAGGATTAATTAAGGCAAACAAATTATACATTAAATCACATGGTAGAAAAATATATTATATTATATTAAAATAAAACCCAAATACAATTTTGTAATAAAAAAAATTTAAAATATATATATTTTTTAAATTTATATAAATGTGTAAGTAAATAACGAATGGTTAAAAATATTTTTTTTTTAAATTTAGTTTTGTTTTTTTTCATTTAACATGACTGAAGACCTGACTGTCTCAGCATCACTGTGGTTAAAACGCAATTTTAAAAAAGCCAAAACACAAAACTTTTTATTCAAATTTGTTTTTATTACTATTTTTATTATTATTCAAAGTGTTGCGTATTATTATCATATTTGCATTAGTACCAAGTACTTAAATGATATATTGTTATACAAAAAAGTGCTTAGCATTCAAGCTACTAATTAGTTTTAGATAGTATCTGGTGGCCATGGCTAGACAAAATTGTTTTGTTATCTAAACGAACAATCATCATATTTTTGAAGACTATTTTTAGATCGTTTTTACACAGCTTAATTTGTGTCCCGTTTTGCAATTACCGTTTTGAACTTATACTGCAGCATTTTGGCTGATAAATCGCTGCACGCTGATTAGGCTTTAAGGCAAATTGGATTCTATAATTTAAGCCGATTTACGCGCTGCCAAAATATATATATATAATAATAGCCGAATGCCGCGATCTGATTGGAGGCAGTTGAGTTTAGAGCCAAGCGCGACGCGCAAATGTTAAGCAGAGACTGGCGCGCGACAAGGCCAGGTTACTTCATTTACCAAGTCCAAGTCCAAGCCGGCGACGTCGACGACGGCGACTGCCTCTGCGACTGCGTCTGCGTAAGCGTCGTCAGCATTATCAACGACGGACGACGACGGCGTTCTGCGCAAAATGAATTGTAAATTGAAGGTAAATAAATAACGGGTAAGTAAAACGCTAAACACTGTAGGGGCGTTGGGGCGTTGCAGCTTTGGGGTTGCTAAGTAGCTGCCGGCATCTTCAAATGTCAGCAGCTAATAATAATATTATTAATAATATTATTGATATTAATTGATCACTAGGTCGTTGGGGCTGAGCCATGTCAGCGGGTTCAATGCCAACATCGATATGATGCGCCTCTAGAAGCTGTCCCAACACCGGCAGCAGATGCTCAACTCAGGCATTTACATTTATAAATAACAAGGTTTGTTTGTGTATTTTATGCTTTTACGCGCAATGATGTCAAATTTATTATTATTATTGCCCAGGTAAATACTTGAGAGAGAGAGAGAGAGAGAAGGAGAGAAAAAAACTTACGTTGAAATGTTTAATTAGCAAATATTTGCGCTTAGCTAAGAAAAAACTTAGTTCTGTTTGTCTATTGTCTTTAGCCAAATTATGATAAAAATGTCTATGTATTTATGGCTAAGGTATGGGCATTATTAGCCAAGCTGATTGGCTACTTTGAATTGACATTGATGAGTTTCTTCGACTGTTGATTGCAATTGAACTTTGCTGGCTGTAAGCGCAGAAGCGTTTAATAAATTTTAAATTTATGAATACGAATGACGTGAAAACTCTTACGAAACTTTGCTATGGGTCGTATAAGTAGCATATAATTGATCATTATTATTGTCAATAAATAGTTGAATATTATTATATTGCTTCGCAGAGCAAAATGAGTATATTGGCTATGAGCAATGCTCGTCTTGCTGTAAAGAAATTGAAGCTAAGAGGAAGTGGAAATTGAAATGTATTTTGGAGTTTTCTTCAAGCTAACAAGGGAGTTAGTTACCATTGCTTTTCTTTATATATAGCTCAAAGAGAGTAACTAGACGTTGATAATCTTAAACATGATAAATCAGCATATCTTAGAGCGACAAGCACTAAGTGGCTGATATTACTGTTATATATATTATTATACTATATATTATACTATTGATATTAAATTGATATGACTCAGTATTGTATACCTGAAAGAGCATTATGCAGTCGGTTATTTCTACTTGTTTTTGCTGTGTTTTGGGATGTGCAGCCTGTTTGCTTCAAAGTGTTAAATTCCTCAACTAACTGACAATATTTGCAAACAATATTTTAGAATGAGATTTAAAAAAACAAATGCTTTTAGTTAATGAAAAGTTTAATTTGAGTAAAAACAATATTTGTTTTAAATAATAGAAATTTTCTATGTACCAAAGTTTTTTATTAATTAATTAAATATAAACAAAATTGTCTATAATTTTTGTATTTTAACAATAACAAACCCTTTAAACTAAAAAAAAAACTAAGCAGAAAACAATATTTTTATAAAATTAATTGAAAATTCTACTTTTCATAACTTTTAGTTCAATTTACACATTCAATTATTTTACATAATTTGTTTTTAAGCTGACCTTAAGTATACTCTATGTACCAAATAAATACCATATAATACAATACAACTCTAATTAATCAATCTAAATAATTTCTTATTAAGCATGCTTCCCATGAACTACAATGGCCCAAAAGCTGTGTAACTTACTTTCCAGTAGCAAAAGGGGGGGAAAAGAAAACCTGCTTAACAGCATTGTAGACACTATATCTAATGATGTTTACGCAAGTTATAGCCAACCATGCATCAGCCAGCGCCCGAAGAGACGTGGCTCCAAGTAAAAATCAAATCAAATTAAGCCCAAGTAATTGAAGTAGCAACACACAACACTCGGCTTTGAGGGGCACCAGCTGGGCACCATCAAGGCCACAAGCGAAATTTAATCGCTTTAAATGTGAAATTATTTACAAGTTAGAAAAATAGAAAAAGAAACACATTAAAACTGAAATGAGGCTGAAATTGAATTCGAAGCACATCACATAATCAAAACAGCTGTCGCTTGATTTCATTTTTGAGCGCGCGTCGAGTACGAATTCGTGATGTTTAATTGCAACAACGCATCTCTCACCTGTTTTGCTTACGGCTTATGGGCGATCTTATTTCGCTCTGGTATTCAATTTTCGTTTCGTTCTATTCCACCAGAAGCGAACACGATTAATGGGCACATTCGTATGCAGGCGGGGAGTTCTGTGAAAGGTGAATACTTATCGCATATTGAGGCGCCTCTGGCGTTACTTAGCTCTGATTCCGATGGTGCTACTGTCTTTGCAAATGGCACGAAAAGTGAAAGCCCAGCTGTGGCGCCAGCATTAGCCATAAATATATATATATATATACATATATACGGTAGTTTATTTGTCTGGCCAAGCGATTAGCTCACAGAGTCATTGATTTGTAAGCTAAGGCGCTTTATTTGAGCTGTGCGACCATTGACATTTCTCTTTAAAATGCAAATATATTTATTAAATCAAAATCAAATTAATTTACTATAATGCTTACGAAATTCGCAACAAATTTTTGGTTTCAGGTCATCTTGCTTTCATTCACAAAGAAAATAAAACTAAAATACTGTCTTGCTCTTGCCTTGCATACATCTTTCACTTTCGCGTATTGGGATTATAATGTGACAACATTTTGGAGTTTTTGTGCTGGTTGAATAAGTTACGGTTTGCGGTTACATATGAAACCACTTGAAATTAAAAAATTATAGTCTAAGCATTAGTAAAATAGATTTTAATTAGTAGATTTAATTCTACTTTACAGTTCTGTTTAAAGTGTTGATGACTATTCAGCCGTCTTAGCAACTGCCTCGCTCCATAATAGTTCGGATGAGTGTTCATTTGCTCTATGCAGTCTGTGGCTTAAAAAGTAACTTTCAAGTTAATTTTGATGTTTGTTGTACGCATATGCTACGATGAACTAGAAATTAAGTATACTTTCTTCTACTTGAAAGATTTGTACTGTGTCAAGGTGGGTGATATTCTTGGTATTTATATCAGAGTTTATGCCCCATTAGCTGCTATTTTAGGTGCTTTCTTACAACTGGTGCAAATATTTCAAAGAAAATTTTAATAGAAACAATTATATTCCATCTCATTATTTATGCATATTATTGATATTGATATGCATATATGCGAAGCATGTTTATCTTTCTGTCTGATGGTTTTCAAGCGAATTCAAAGCTTAGGCGAAAGTTGTTAAGGAAAACCAGCTGCAGTTAGACATCAACCTTAATCTAAGTGATTCTTTCTATTTTTAGTTATTATTAAACACTTTGAGCATAATAAAGTATCATTCAATTGCCATTGCAATGCGGCAAGTTCTATGTCTCCTAAACCCAATATTATTATATTGTTCTTCAGTCAATTGTGGTACAAAGGAAAACTGTGAGCTTGTCTCCACCCTCATATTTTAGCTTTATTCTTACTTAAATTAAACTGATTTATTTTAAGTTCGTTTGCATTTTAAATTGTCAGCAAAATAGTAAATTAAACAAAATTAATATGATTTATGTATGCAAATAGTTTGCTCTTAAAGTCAAGTGTTTTTGTATGATTGGTTAAGTCATTCCGGTGTATGAATAATGCTATTGACTTTAGCTGCGTTAAATATTCATTCATTATGCGTATTACATAACTTAAAATGAAAAATATTTACTTGTATAAAAACTTTGTTCTTCATGCCATACTATTTCAGCCAGATAAACATTCAAAAGCTAACAGTAGTTCTAGAAAAAAGTTATGCATCGCGGAGGCTTTCCATCCTACGTACAGCTATAAAATGTTTATCTGTAGCTAGCTTTAATACCCAAAACTTGTGTCCTCTATATCTTGTTCAATGTGTTTCAAGCTACGTGATGAAATAAAATTATACTGAAGCAGAATATAATAAAAAAGCCAAAAAGGTGCTTGACTATACAATAAGGCACAAGGAAGACAAGTCGGTGCTCTTTTAATTACCATAATTACATAACTGTACACACGCACACGCACAGGCACATGCATACGCACACTTACCCACACACACACACAATGATAATATTGCGGTTGCCTATAAGTATGCAGCACTTTTAGTTGGTGCAAACGAAATAGCAAATGCTGGTGTGGAGTGGGCAAAGGGGGAGAGAGAGAAAGAGAGAGCGATGGGAGAAAGGCAGGCATGTGCCACCCTGTTGCTGTGCTTTTATTGTCCTTATCGCATAAACTTAAATAGTTTTTACCAGCCACTTTGCGGTTTTTAAGTTATTTTGCGTGCAGCACTCTTAAGTCGCCTACTCAAGCAGAGGGAAGCTACCTCTCCCTCTCTCTCTCTCTCGCCTTTTCTCGCTCGTGTTTTCTGCATTGTTTGTTGCCAGGGCAAATTAAAGCTGACTTTTGAAGTGCGGTGGGAGAGCTTTTAGGACCAGGTGCTTAGAGTTTTACGTGGGGCGCAAAAGTTCGAATGTTAAACTAGTTATTTGCCTAATTAAATCCTAGGTCCAGTTTGATATTCATCTTTATTTAAAACTTTTAATTATTTCTCATAAGATGGGGTCAACTTAAGGTATACATTCAGACCCTAGCTGACGGGCTACACAATTTGCATGCCAGCCCAACCGATTTTATGCTTCCTTCCATACCTTGGCACTCTTGCCGCTTGGCTTAAATGTTTCGCAATTAATTTTCATGCAACTCGGTAATTAACCCGCCTAACATATGAGGTGAGTGGGTCGATGTGGTCTATGTTGGCCTCTTTAATTTACCTAGCGATTTGTTCAGCTCCGAGGCGTATTGTCGGTGGGCGTGTTTACCGTACTAAATCAAAGCTCTTAGCTATTTTTATTCAAACCTTTCTGCATTTATAATTGCAAAATAACTAGTGATTAAAGCGTTAAGCAATTGGGGCTAATGGCTTTGCTACAATTTTAAACAAAGGTTATTTCTGTTTAGAATTGAATTGCAATAAATATAAATTGCCATAAATATAAAGTTCTAATAAATAAAAATATTGTTAATAATTAAATTTTGTTCTTATTGTGTCACTGTCAAAAGCGATTTGTTATCTACTTTTTTTTTCAATTAAAACTCATTTTTAACTTAAATAACAAAATTCAATTTTATTGCTGTTGTAAATTCTTTTCAATTATAGCATTTGCCGACAAATTATTCTGTTGGATAAAAATTGATTCACAGCACACAAAGTTGGCATAAAAACAAATAAATAAATGTTAAACTTGTTACATATGCAAATTCTTTTTCATAAATAATACACTTGTGTCAAACACTTTAATTTCTCACTGAAAAAAATTTGTTTGTTTGTAAAACAGAATTGAATTTCATTTCAGATTATCTTTTAATTGTATTACATGGAATTGTTTATGAAACTTGAGTCTCAGATGAATATGAACTGCATTAGGAATGAATCTAGATTGACTATTCCTTTTAGATATATATATATCTAGTTATAAAAGTGTAGTTCTGGCAAATATCGGATGCAATGTTTAGACAAATTGTGTAATAGAAATAATTCCTATTATGACAAATTGCTTTGACTTGTTTGACTTCTTCTGGTTTGAACATGGATTCAAATAAGTTATTTTAAATGCATTTATTAGCAAAACATTAGTACTTATGCGCATTATTTATTTAGCAAACAATATGAGACTTGAATTTTAACTTTATTGTTGACCTGTTGTCCAATCGGGTCAAATGGCCCAGCTACACGTGCGTGCGTGTCTATCAAATTGGCTTTGCTGGCAATTTCAATTTCATGATTTGGTCACAATTTCTATTGTCGAGCGGCCCAAATGCATTTGGCTTTCATAAATAAATAAGTCCGTTAAATTGTCCATGCTCCAGAGGCTCAATGCTATTGGTAGGACATTCTGTCTCTGGCTTTGCTCCACTTTCTGCTTGTTTGTCACTTTGTGGCTGTTGGATTTGAATGTAACTTTGTTATGCTTATCACGTGCCCCAGCCCCATGTCCACTGAGTCCATGCTAAAATTGTCAGATGTTTGGTAGCTATTATCCCCACGGCTCAAGCGGCCATTTAAGCGGCTTACTGAAAATGCGATTGAAAATTTCCACGAATTTTGTTTTTTATCAAACGCAAACAGAAAAAAAAAATTTAAATACAAAACATTTACAGCATCCGTCAGAGCGTTAAGTTCTTTTTCTAGTTATTCGCTGGATTATAATTAACTATATTGTAAAGTTACCCAACTTCTTTCAACTGACAAGTAATTGATTTTCGCAAAACTGTTTTGGTTTTCAATTAAACGCTAAAAGTTGCTGGCCATTGACGGTCGAAAAAAGGAAAAAATACCGTAACTTTGATTGCAAATTTTGTTTACCTCAACCAAAAGCTTATTTTTTATGATCGCTTAAGCTCCAGGAGGGTATAATATATTAATACAAATAGTATGTAACAGGCAGAGGCAGGGTTTTCTAACAATATATCAAGGGAACCACATCAATAGCTCACTGGTTCCATCTATGCTCGTTCGACTTCTTTATATAAAGTAGCTTTCATCTACAGGAGAGATTTCTATGTTGGAATTTCTATTTGAATTGGAGCACAATATGTCAATGTTGTGAAATATATTTTTTCTCATTTATAGAGATTCTTCATTTAAATAGTACCCGGTTCTAAGAGGTATCTAACAGTTCAGCTAATAGATAACTCCTACGCTCTCTTAGTTCTTTGCTATTCTGCTGCACATTCACTTGTTTTTGTGCGCGCTTTATGCAGCTATTTCGAATCTTCCTTCCTTTTCATTCAACATTTCTATCTTACAGCTTTTTTTTTTTTGGTAAATACTTTCCATTTTTGTTCATGGCATTTTCCATTTACCTACCTTATATACCTCCTAAATCGAGTGTGGCCTGGAAATGTTTACTGCTTAGTTTTGCGAGCAGCTCTGCTATAAAACAATTTGATGCCAATGTCAACAGCAAAGCATTCAGATGAACAACATTTATTCTCTAATGCAGTTGAGCTTATCTTTGTGCATTTTGCTTTTTGAATATATAAAATAGCTTAGCTTAGCATATTGCAAGGTAAATTTGGGCTTGGTCTGGCAGTTTTATAAATATTGCAATAGATTTTAGGCAAATTAGAAAGTATTGAAAAAATGTTGCTTCTGCTTTAAGCACTTAAAATTTGATTGCTATAAAAATTGTATATCTAAACCAAGTGATTAGATATAGCTAGGTCTGTAGTCACCGAAAAAACCAACATTACGCGAGGTTTACTAATGAAATAAAGTGCTAATATAACAAAGGAAGATATGTAATTATCTTTATTTCAGCTTTTACGATTTTTAATTTTCATTTGAGTACAAATTTTGGTTAATTAAAAAACAACAAAATGCTATTAGCTGACCTTGAAGTAACATCAACATGCTTTACCTCTGACTGTTTAGTCATTCGTGTGTGTGAGTGTGAGTGTATGTGTATGTGAGTGTGTTTGCGCGTGTTGAAAGTTACAAGCGCATCGACAGGAAACACATAGACGTCTAATGGCACTTAAACGGTAGAAAAACTATAATGTATACAAACAGAATAACGATATGAGATTGTTGCTTGCACTGCAGAGAGAAAGAGAGAGAGTGAGTGTGAGAGAAAGAGAGAAATGGAGAGCAAAAGGCAGAGTCTGGCAGTATAGAAACTTTGCAGACACGCAGCAAAAACTTTTGGTGTACCTGAAGTGTACGCAGTTAAAGATGCGTGTTGCTGTTTCGTTTTTATTGATGGGCAGCCGAAACAAGGCAGCTATATATTTACAGCCTTATCCAGTGATATGTCAACTGTCAACAGCTGTCAATCCTTAATTAAATGTACGCTGGCAACTAGGTGACCAGCTGCTGTGCCTAAGCACATTTGATTTATATGAGCCAGTCAGCTGGCTATCGCCTGTCACACATAGTATACCAGGCAAGTCTGTGCCCGACTAGAAGATACTTTACAATACGAGCAGAGTTGAATTCCAACTACATCTCTATATAGTATATAAACATATATCAGTGATGTCTGGCTGTTGTCTAGAATACCCAATTATTCAGTCGCTCAGAGTGCAGGATATTCCAAAAATAGTACGCAAAAGTTCTGTGTGTGGCTGCCCTACGTTAATATTGTAATTGCCTTGACATTTTTATTGCTCGTTACTAATAACTTAATTGACATATTTGATTCGATGTGTGTGTGATTTATGTGTGGTTGTCTGTGTGCGTTCGGTGTAATTTGCTCAATTGCTCATTTAAATGCTACAATTAAATGCCTGTGTACAAACAAAAATAACATTTGCATAATTTCTCTTTCACTCTCTGTCTCTCCCTCTCTCACTCTCTCTCTCTCTCTCTGTGTGTATTGCTCTACTTTCAGTTTGAATTTAATCTTGCGTTATGCCCAGAATGTTGAGTATATCAATAAATATGTTAATGACATCCAAGTAGAGATTGAGCGTAGCGAAAATATATTCTTCGGGGCTAATTGAATACTTGTGACTGCCGCCCATCATTAGCTGTGTATCGTAGATCAGATAGATTGAGAAAAGCACAGCGCCAAGCGATGAATAGATCAGCGATATAATTTTGCCATGCATGAAGAGGGTCATTATGCCAAAAAGGAATAGGGCCACCAAACATGCTACCAGAATGCCGCCCATCATTGTGAAATCGTATTTGGTCTGCAGGGCAAACAGCGTCAAGGCCAAGCAAATGGCTGCTGTTATGCCAATTGCCAGCAGCACCTCCTTGGGAGCGAAGCGACTGGCCGAGACTCCAAGCAGAAAGGATTCAGCTCCTGTGAACATGCCCAGAAATATGAAATTAGTAGGCGTCTCTCGGCGCACCTTCTCGCAGCAGATCATGGACAACATGGTTATCAGCATGATTCCTACAGCCACCCAGAAGAGCCATAGATTCTGGGCCGCAAAGATCTTGGCGTCCTCACTGAACACAAATACAGCCACAACCCCAAATGTGAACACCAGCTGGCCCATTAGTATCATGTATACCTTGCGTATGAATCCACGTCGTATGGTCTGATTGTCAAAGGACAAACCCTTAGCCTGTGCCTCGGCCTCGGCGTCGGAGCCATAAGCCCCATAGCCAAGAGCGACATTGCCTTCCGGTGCAGTGTGATAGGCAGCGTATGGATATTGCTGAACGTATTCCTTCGACTCCATTTCGTCAATTGGGTAAAGATCTTGAGTACACAATTTGCAAATGTAAAAATATGCAGAATAATTGAATTGTTTTATATAAAGCTACAAAGCTAGATCGAGGACTACTTGTTAATGAATTGTTTCTAAAAATTTTTAGTATTTATACAATCTTTGTAGTTCCACTTGATATTCATATTTGGAAGTATAGTTTGAAAAGTTTTTCGAAATTAATATTCGAAGGCATTTTACAACTCTAAGCATATGTTGAAAATATACGCAAATTGTTCGTTTGCAAAAGATTTAAAATCTTTCCATAGGGAATTCATTTAAGAATCTTAGACTCTATCTCTGACTATCTCTATCTCTACTCTAACCTATGTAATAAAAATGATAATTCAATCAGTTAATTGTTTATTATCTAATGTGCTTTCTAATGCTCACATGAATCAACAATGTTCTCAATGCATTGTCAATTCGATTTGGCTTGGCATATCAGACTTGACAACTGATAACTCGCAGGAAAACAACAACAGGTGTGCCTTTTCCCCGTATAAGTGATTTGCATATGCTTTTCTCTGCTTCGCATATAAGTCTCTCTCTCTCTCTCTCTCTCTCCCTTACACTTGCTCTTTCTGTCTATCTGTTCGGTCTGGCTCTCGCTCATATTTCGCGTTTGCGCTCTGCGTTTATTCAGCAAACATTTATTTTTGTAGACTACCCAGAGCTTTTTTTTGTTAGTTTTGCAAAATGATTTTCAGTATTTTCAGCGCCTTTGTCGGTTTAAGTGGCCGAAGGAATTGAAAATTGGTCTAGGCAGGAGCTGCGTTTGGCATCTTCTGATTGCCTGGCCACTAAAATTGGCGTATTTTTATCTTTTTTGGCTTGCGCACATGCGGCAATCATAAATTTAGCGTTTTCAATTTATAGAAAATATTTCTGTTTGAATTTACAATTTTTTTTTCTTCTTCCAGATTTTGCATGCCTAATGAATAGAAGTCAACAAAAAAAAAAAAAAAACTTGACAGTTCGTTTTATGAAGAGTTAGTAACGAGCATAGCCTAGTTCCGATGGCAGCAAATTCATATATTTATGTTGAAGATATGCTCAACGTACTAGAAACCCTGTACTTAGATTGTTATAGAAAACTAAAATGTATCTTTAAGTAAAGAATTGTGACCTAACGTCAAATAAACATTGATTTCTTAGGGATTTCACAACAAAAAATTATAATTTTTTTTTATATAAATTTAGATCTATTTATATAAGGTTATATTAGAAATTATATATATATTTAGCTATATTTAAGAAATATAAATATTGAATTTCTCTTATATATTAATTGAAAAACTTAAGCGTTTTCACTTAAAAGTTGATGTATTGAAAGTCAGTTCTCAGAGTCCAACCGTAGCCAATTGCTTGGAACAATTGTTGAAATTTTGGTTTGCTTTATTGCTTTGCTTCTAATACACATTTTTGGGCATTTGTATGGTTACAGGGTATTAAAAATATTGTGATAGGCGAATGAATTTTCACATGCCGTCTGTCAATTGCCAGCCTTTTGTTTTGTGCCACACATCAATCAAAATGCCATTTGGGCAGGCATGCGATGCGACCCAACTTCCGAGCCTTATTTTTTGTTCGAATGAGCCCAAAATGCTTCTGCTAGCTGGCAGTGCACGGCACGTGTACCTTTTTAAAGTTAACTTAAAGTCCGCAAAAGTCTCTCAGCCGCTGTCTGCAAACTATCAACAAGTTTTATTTGCGGTGCCGTTCTTTTTTTTTTGTTGTTGGGGCTAAGCCATAAGAAGGTCACCAAAGTGATGCTAAAAAGCGGATTAGGCGAGCAAATGGTTTGTAGGCACAGAACCAAGTTTTGAGTACCTTTTTTGTAATATTTAGAGTAAATGGCAATGTGGCTATATAGACTTGACTTATTGGTCATATTTTTTAGAGAGTCTATAAAAAATGCTTTTTGTGAACTCTTAAGGAAAGGAATAATAAGACTAAACAGTGATTTGGCTGTATAGACTTTTTTTTAACAACATTCCCATGAATGCTGCATGTGAACCTTAACTATAGGGTAGCTAAAAATAAAAGAAGTGAAGTCAGTCACGCGTTGCCCTAATCCCCATTGCTGACACATCCAGCCAGTGAAGCTCGCTGCAACAAAAGTTCTAGAGTTAGGCGTGGTCGCAAGGGTGTAGCTGCCAGTCAGTTAGGCATCTATCAAGAACAACAAAAACAAAAAAAAAACTACACTTTAAAACTTTAAATGAGTTTTTGTGCGGTGCAAAGTTTGTGCCAAAAATCAGTAAAAATCACAGCAAGGGAAACTGAGTAGATAAGAGGAGAAAAGAAAAGCAGGGCAGCCACAGCAAATCGCTGACAATTTATCGACCAAATCGCAGGCGTTGACAGTCTGGCCAAAAATTGAAAATGGTCTTAGCCGAGGTTGTGACAAGGCTTGACCAAAGTTAAGACAAATACAAACACAAATACAAAGTACACAGTATATATGTATATATATATCTACAGATTTGGCAAAAATAGAATACAAACCACGCGGATTAACAAGCACTAAGAACTTGCGCTACCCAAAAACAAAAAACCTCAACAACAGCACAAACAACAACAATGACCACATCATTATGTCATACTTTCCTTCTAACCAAAAACGCGAACTCCATTGCAGTTTAATCTATGCAAATCCAAAAGAAAAACTCATTTTGTGGCTTTCAACTTCATAAAACTCAGATGAAGCCTTTTCAACAACGAGGACGACGACGACGACGATGACAACCGCAAATGCAAACAAAGACTGTTCAGTCCACTCGAATTTTGGCGTGGGAATTAGTTTTTGATTTTCTTTTGTTTTTGTATATTTTCATAGTGGAATAAGATAACGAGCCGCGAGTGCATCATAAATCTAATTCGAAGCAAAAGTTTCGCTGCAGTCTTAAGATATCACAGAGAATACTTTGTATTTCATAAATTTAAATACTTAAACATCATTGCACGCTCGGGTTATATTCAATTTTAATTAATTAACATTTAAAATATTTTCATTAAATTTTATTTTCAGAAGAAATGGTCGTAAGCCTACTAATGAGGCATGAAATGAATAGCCCTTTGGGTATTCCAACAGTCTTTGTACTGTAATCCAAGCTTTGCACAAAGAAGAAGCAAAGTTCAAATAAATCAAATATGCGTATTATGGTCGGAAATGTCCAATTAAGGTATACGATGAACGTTGAGCCGTTCGCTTTAATCTAAGCAGAATAGGGGATAACCGACTGACCAATTACTGAGTAAGGCTTGACTAAGTGTCACATATCCTTAGCGATTTATTGGAAATGATAAAAACTATCGATTACTTGATGCAATCTTGATCAACGCGTAGGGAGATATGTATAGAACTAGTCTTAGTTGCCTCTGATATGGACACATAGGCGAACGATTGAGAATATTAGGAATCTGTCCTTCCCGTCAGCTACATAAATTTTAATGAAAACAATGGATATAGCTTAATCAGTTATATCTAATAATTAGTATATAGTTTTGTTTACCAAAGACAAAGATTTGAAGAGAGTACAACAATCTGCTGCACTTCCAAAGTTTTTGTTTCATTTTACCAAAGTTTACATATTCTGTTTGCTGTTTTGTTTTGCTTTAGTTGGTTTTTTGTTTGCTTTTCTGTGTTTCGGCTGCTGCTTTCAAGGATAGAGTCATTTAATATAAATGCATTGCGCGAAAAAGTTCAATATTAAAATCAACTTGAGGTAACTTTTATTTGTCTAGATCTAGATATTGTTGTTTAGAAAACTCATTAAATGCTTTTGTAAAGTTTTTACTTTGCCTTATATTAATTCGTAAAGACATTTATTACTTCCACAATACGTAAGTTATTGTATACCTATGTATAGGTTGTTTTATAAAAATATAGAATTTATCTAATGAACTAAGTTATTTATGCTTCAGGATTTGCTGTTCATTTGCTTACTTATTATGTTAAGAAAGGAAAGATCACAAGGGCCAAATATTGAAATAAATATCATAATAATTATTATTATATATAAATATAAGTAAATATTTATTGTATCTGTTTTCATATTATTGTATTTTCTTTTTTGTAATTTTTAATATGTTAACATATGTTTCAACGTTTCAATTTAACTCTGTGTGAAACCCAATTAATTTTTTTAATATTCATTTATTGCCAATAACTTCTGTTGACTGAATTTTATTTGCCTTAAGCAATTTGTGTGCAACTTTTGAAAGTTAACTCATTTTTCCGTCCATTGACTCAAAGTATGCAAACGTTTATGCGCAGTTTGCTTTTAATGCGTTGCACTTTGGCAACGAGGTCAAATATATATTGTGCTGGCCAGTTGCTGCTATTTTTGAAGTAAGCAAAAACATTTGTCAAGACATCGACAGACAGACAGACAGACAGACAAGCCACAGGCAACGGCAACGGCAACGGCAACGACATTCTGAGCCATCAAACACATTCAGTCAATGACTCGTAGTATGTGTTAGGTATGCTTGTTGGCAATAGAGTTGGCTCTCGCCAAAGCATTTATTAGCTTTTAAGATTCACATATTAAAGATTTAAGCAACCGACCAAGAGATACTTTCATTATGCATTTCGAATGCTGTGGTTAATATTTTATTTTGATACTGTGAATAAATTTGTTTAATTGAATTTCATGCGGTGTTCAACCATGCAAAAGTCTCTCGCTCTTTGAGCGTGTGCGTGTGTGTGTGTGACCCACTTGTGCGCACTACTGTGGATACTTTTTTTTTGTTTCTCATTTGTGGCAAGCCGAAAAGAGTTGGTCCTGGTTGCAAACCAGCCAACAAATGGGAAAATAAGTGTTTTCGTAATTAATTGAATGTTTCCTGTCATTTCCTACTTTTAATAATAATAAATACGTAATAATTGAGTGCGCGAAATGCAATATTATTATTAGTTTTCTGCCATAGAATATTAGCAAACAATTTGATTCTGAAATAAAAGTTAAATTAAATTGCGAAAACAAACAAAAATTCATCATAAAAAAAAAAAAATGAAAATAGTTTACATATATTTTTTTTTTGTAAATTCCCTTTTGGTTCAAAGAGTTGTTTGTTCGCGTTTTTAAGCTTGTTTTTACTGCTGTTTCACATCGCATTTGTGTTGCCAAAAACATTTATATGCCTGGCCAAATAATACAAAATAATACAGCAAATGGAACAGTTGTTTAATTCCAACGAAATGCTACTGCTGTTCTGATTTGATAAAATGTGAAAATGAATTTCAAGTGTTTTGGGTTCATTCTATTTTATGCAAATGTAATAAAAATGCTCTAGCATAGCGATTCGTGCGTATGTTTGCATGCATATTTTATTGCATACTTTGCGGAGCGCAGTGTCAAACGACCTCGCCTGCAGGTCGTATGGATGGCTCCATGCACGCCCATCGGTCTCAGTGGGAATGCCTTTGCATTCAAAAAAACGCATAATTAAAAAGTTTTATTTTCAGCACTTTTTACGCCGGTGCGTAGCGTCGAGGACCTTCCCCTCAGCCCATAAACACCCTGGCGACACTATATGATAGCTCTTGGACAACCTTTCGGGCAGAGTTTTAGCTTTGTTCATTAAATGTGAATTGAGGACGAAATAAAATGTTTAAGTTTTACGCTTTGAATGCTTAAGAAATAAAGCGAGCAAATAAACGCGATATTTCTGCGATTAACTACCTTATTTTAATTACCAAGAAGCAGAAAAAATGCTTCGCCAACAAAGTCAAGCGAAAAAAAACAGAGTGCTCGAATTACTAAAGCAAACCACTTAACGCTTTAGTCTAGAACTTTTTCCTTTCGACTTTCAGCTCGTGCTATAATACCCTATAATCAAACTCAATTGAAGGTCATACGGGCTATGTGAATTAGTTTAATGAGCTGAAGCTGTTGTGAACTATACAAAAAATTTAAATAAAATCATCAAAGAAAGGAACGTAATATGCTTAAGATGGCAAAGCCAAAGCTGAATGTAATCTTTGAATCATTACCAACATAACATAAGAATCTGCTTTTATCTAATTTTTCAAAATTATACTAAAAACACAAATTAGTTCATAACATTGTGCAACAAACTTTAAGAGAGAAACTGAAAGCCTGTCAAAGCGTCAAAAACACGCTCCATAGATTAAAAGCCTTAAGCGCGTAGCAAATTGGCAATTTGGCTTTTCAGCGAAAGTTGTTTAACTATTTTTGTTCATGTTCGAGCATTCCTCTTTATTTTCTTATATTCGTATAGCAACTTTATGTGTTATCTTACGTCCTGGAACAATGATACGCTCTGCAATTCTTCAAATAATTCCTTTTGTTTACAATACTCAAAGTATAGTTATCTCTTTACTTGCTAATTGATAGCTGACTGATATCCCGGAATGTTAGCAAAGCATTTTAAATTCATGAATTCATAGCTTTTATACCACGAACATTCAATTTGAGATATAATGGGTATTCTGCATTGATCTCTTCAATGTAAGCTTTAACTATTTGCAGTTGCTTTCATTTTTTCGTTTTGCAATTTGCTTTTAACGAAATCATACAAATTGATGCTGGACGTAATAGTTGCATAATACACACACACACGCTCACTACACACTACACACTCACATGCTAACATTTTCCGGTTACTCTACGTAATCATAGTTGACGCTGTTTGTTGCTCATACGCAGTATTGGAGAGTGACAGAGTGGCAGAGTGGCAGACCGCTGCCTCGAGCATTTCTGCATTAATTAGGCCAACGTTTGCATTGAAGTTGCATGCCAACATGCGACAGTTGTCGTGTGCCACAAGCCGCTTGTATGCCCTGGCTATTAAAATGCGCCAATCGAATTTTCAATTAAAATTGGGAATTTTGTGAACCGCAAACGTACGAATTTTTGGCAAATACCATTTGCCATTTCCAATCTTTCTCTTCTGACAATAACAAAAAAAAAAAGACCAAAAAAATCGAAAACTGATGCAGCTGGTTGGGCGTTGGCAGGTGTCGCATAGCTGGCAACTACATCTTTCTTTTTGCCTTGTTGCAATCGTATCGTATTGCATTTAGCTGAGCGAGCTGACAAAGCTGAAACAGAAATCTGCGAACTGCCAACTGGCCAAAATGCCAACCGGCTAGCCGACAGCTGGCAAATGGTAACTGCGACACGCGCAGCTGCCTTCAAATTGCAAAAAGTGCCAGAAGCGCCAGGCAAGAAAAGTTTTGCAAATGAGTTAGACAGATTAAGGTGAAGAGTGGGGGCGAGGTGGGCACAACTTCTAGACAACTTCAAAATGATGGGGCAATGGCTGGGCCTTGGGGCATTTACACAACTACTGTCATAATTATAATGAATTATGAAACAATAACTCTGCCTAATGGATCTGGCCCCGAGCCACACACTCCATACGCATCTCCTGCCTGCTTTTGGCACTCACGTAACTAATTGACAAATGATGATAAAGTGTCTTGGTCAGCACCTAAACGACTTGACTTCATTTTATAACATTTTCTTTTCTTCTTAATGCGGCTCGACGTGCGATGTCCGTGTTGGACGATGTTTTCAGTCGCGAGTGGACTTCGCGTTTTTGGTATTCGCGTTGCCGCATTTTACATGAAAATCTGATAAAAGCTTTGTTTCTGCCGACGGAAACGGATGTTGACTGTCAGAACGAATGGACACTGGCATGACTGGCATAAAATGGACTCGAGAGTGGCATGACGAGCAGATTTACATGATTGTGTGAATGTAAGCAACTGGTGTGCATTGCCTTCCAACCATAAATTCCAATATTTTTACACCATAAAATTTATGATACTATTATTGAGTTCTTATTAACTTAATTCTCCAAAGAATTATAATTATTATTAGCACTATTCAAAAGTTAAATATGTAAATATAAGTAATAAAGTAATAGAGTAACAAATGAATCCCTTACCTTAAATCAAATTCTTTTTCACTTTAGAGTATTTGCATTTCGTGATTTGGAGTTTTAAATTTGTGTTCGTTACTCCTTAAAATCTGTTTGCCTTTTGCCCTCTCGTTGTGAAGCGAACGAATAAACAAGTATTTTGCATGAAGCTTTCATAAAACTTGCCCAAAAACTGACCCTTAAATTTTGACCTTTTGTTTTATGTTCGTCGCGGTTCACAATGTCACACACTTGCCGCCGAGGCTTTATGTTTAATAAGCCCTGTACCAGAACTCTTAATTCTTATGTTTGCATAATGGCATTGTGTGTCCAATCATTTAAAATTTACACTTTATGTTTATTATGCACAAAGCATAAATATTTACAAAACACTAGGTGTAAAGATTGTTGTTAAAATATTTAAACATGAACATTATGTCGATTGCAAGCAACAAAGAAGATAATAAAATAATATTTTCATATGTTGGTGTGATTAATGTTTTAATCGGAAAACTCATATTTGTTTATCATAATGATTTATAAATATTTTCTATTGCAAATTACCTAAAGGCATGAAGGGATATACAATGTGTTCGTCACCAACCCACGCTGACCATTTAAATAATTTTTCTTCTTGTTAAACATTTCTGCCAGCAGGTATTTGCTGTATACGTAAGCTTCAGCTTTTAGTCACTTTGTTTTCTTGCGACTTTTTGCTTAATTGCCGTAATGTGCTTAATTAAAATTTTATATTTGCGTAAATTTGATACCTTTTTGGGTCTCACTTTTTCTGTCTCACTTGCGTCTGCCCTGAAAACATTGCAAAAGTAGAATTCTCTGTAATTTTTAGATATATATACTTTACTCAGCAGCTACCTATGAATCTCAGAATCTGTTGAGGCGCTGTCAGTCCTGCCGTCTGATGAATAATATAAGCTAAAGTCTTAAATATTGTTTAAAGTTTATTTAACATTGCATTGAAATCAATCAAATGTATATAAATTATAAGTTTTTTGAGCTTGTCACAATGAAGACCTGGCAGAGTCTAGGGAAATGGGAAGAAACAACAATGAATTATAAATTACAAAGCCTTTGGCGAGTGAGCTTATGTTTACGAGTGTACGCACTTATAGAAGGAAGCTAAAAGGTTTGAAAGTGCATAGACAAGTGATTAAGGGTATCTCGTATTAGCATACTTGCGATTAGAGAGCTTTTCCTTGTTAAAATTTTTCCTTTTTTCTGTATTAGAGCGAGGGCCATTAAGCAGGCTTGATTGCAAAGTCCAATTTATGCAACTCAACTCATCCTTTCATCTCACCCATTAAACTCTTCAAGTTCCCCCCAAAGCTGTTCATCCAATCAAGTTTCGAACCTCCTATTGAATTTAAAGTCCTTGTAAAAGCCACATATTGAATGCCAGGCAACAGAAACAGTTTAAGTGCCTACTTATAATTGATTATTGTTCTTGTTTCAGTATACTAATTATGAGTAGTAGAACTAATAATGGAATGCAAATCAAAAGTGCAGGCTAAGCTGCTTAGGTTGGACATATAATTTGAGTGTGTATAATTTGTTGTTATACGGAGTTGTATGTGTGCATGGAGCAAGCTGTAGTCTGTCCCCCTCTCATGGGTTTAAGTACTGTTTTGCCTTGTCTAAACGTGATGTAAAACTTAATTAATTAGGTATTGCAAAACATTTTCAATATACATTAATTTACTTTTTTGAAAACTATTATGGGTCGTTCGTTGCATGCAGGTAGAGACAGAATTTGAAGACTTGTTAACCAATCCCAATTATTATATTTGATTATTGCTATGATTTACCAATTATTGCTTCAATTGGAAGTCATCGATTAAAAACACTTTGATAAATGTAGTGCATTCAAGAAACTTTTATTATCAAACGTATAAAAATTGGAAGTCTGTTATGTAAAAAATGGTAAAAATTTCGTTATCCAAAAATGAAGTTAATTTTTTTTTTTTCAAGCACTATCATTCGAATTTCAGGGCCTATGTGTAGAACCACTATTTGACGAATACTGTAGCATTTCAGTATTCTTTGTTAGAGTTTCTACAGCATTTGGCTTGAATTGTGTTTCGGCTTTGACAATATTTTCAACAGCTTCATTAAACGTCGAGTCATTCACCTTTTAAAGGCTTACAAAATTAAGTATTACTAGAATGGCAATGAGAACGTTCACTTCTAGGTCAGTGCATGCGACCTGTTACTGTTGCGTTTAGAGCTCGGCCCGTACATCCAGAGACACCGTCCTTAAATACATTTTCAGCTGATGCACCATATGTGGTACGTGTATGGCGTCCCCATATAGCACCGTAATAGCTGCACCAAATGAGGTTAAGACTGCTGCTTAAATTGGTGCTTAAAACAAAGAAGCTGCAAATGTATGAATGGTGTTGATGATGGGGACATGAGCTAGCTTCCTCTTCTTGAGTAATCTTAATACGGACAGTAGCAACATGGATAGCAACACGGGCTCACACATGAATTGTAGTACTGGCAGCAGGGATCATAGCCCCTGCCCAACCGCGGCATACTGTCGAGCGGTGGCATGATCATCGAGTTTAAGTGTTTCTTTTTGTGTTCCTCCCTAGTAAGTCCATCAGGGAACACGAATGGGGGGATCGGTTTCGGGTTCTTTGGCTGAGGATTATTTGGATCCCAGGGCTTAGGAAGAGCACCATCTTCTCTCAAATACGCAATTAGGTCAATACCCTTCTTTTTGCGTGCAATCTCATTTTTAACCGCATCTTTTTCTGCTTGAATAGCGTTTTTAATAGCTTTAATATCTTTTTGACGCATGCGAACTGGGATGGGCTCGGCTTTCCCTGATCCCTTCTTCTTATTGCCGGGAAATGATTTGTCAAATGCTCCTCCCATTCCACCGGGTCCACCACCACCAGCGCCACCACCACCAGCACCACCTCTACCACCACCGGCACCACCACGCATGGGCCCGCCTTGGCCGGAACCCCATATGCCCGGAGGCTTCGCTTTTCCACCGGGAGCGGCTGATGGCCCATGTGGTCCACCGCCCCCATGTCCAAAGAGTCCATCCTCAAATACAGGCTCACCAGGTATACCAAATGCTGTGCCGGTGTACCGATCACCTGCAGCACAGTCGTAAACACGCCAATAGGGATCGATCACAGTTGGATATTTTGGTGTTAGTTTTAAATCTGCTGCGACAGTCTGTGTTTCATGATTATGAGTTTTCGGCTTAATATATTTCTGCGGTGAAGCCGCTGGCGGTGACACATCGAAATCGAACTCCATCTCACTATCACTGGTGTCTGTGAGCACCAACTGAGCGACGCAGCTTTCCATACTCCGACGTTTACATTCCTTCTGCAGCGCAGCCTCGAGACACTTCTTCTCGAAGACATCCCGGCATACGCACATCATTAAGGGCTTGTGACAGATGCACTTACGGAATCCTTTGTCTTTGAACTTTCTCTTGATCTCACTTAGAGCTACGCCAAGATCACTTTTAACGAGTTTGAAGATAATCGGTTTCATTGTCACATTTGGATTATTGAGGGCGCGCAAAGTTATGAAGATTTCGCCATTCTTCTTTCGCAAATTGAGAATGGGCGGCTGGTGTTGGTTTTCTAATTCCATTTCTTTCTTACATTTCTCAGCGGCTATTTTCTCAGGTGAGCCGTGTAAAAAGAATTTCATAATCTTCTTAATCGGCCTACGCACGAGTCCTGGCTGCCAGCCATGCTTGCGTGCTTCTTCGCTGGCGTACCAATTCCAACCGTGATTTGCCGGAATAAACCTCACGGGATTTGAGCACTTCTTGTGTCCTGCTGAAATTCTTCGAGCGGGCTTGGTATTTGTACGCTTTTTCACATTTTTACGCTCGTTGGGAACAGCTGTAGGTTTCTTCTCATCTTTCCCGCAGGTACCGGCTTGCAGTCGTTCCGCTTTCTCTTTCCTTGCGCATTCCCTTTCGAGTTCGGCGTATGGTTTGACGTCAGGTTTGATATTATTTAAGTCGCGCATTTCGGAGAATACCCGTGATAGAAATGGGCGAGACTCGGCAACTTTGACTCCGCCTTCAGACAATTCTTTTTCACTCTCCATTTCCAAAGGTTCCCTGGGCGGCTTCTCAATTGTGTAAAAGTCGGCACACATTTCACGTACGCGGCAAAAGGCGCACAGTTTGCCAGCCGCGCAACTGCACCTACATTTCTTCGGCTTCGGTTCAGCTGGTTGTTCTTTTTCTGGTAGCGTACGTAGATTACTGTAAAGCAAATCTTCATTGCTTACTTTTTCATTACGTATATTGGGAAGTAGCATTGGCTTTAACCCGCAAGTAGGACAGGCAGCCAGTACGGGAAGCCATGTCATATTAGTAAGGCAAACGGGACAAAAACGCTTTTCCTTCAAATGTTCATTTTTCCTTTCACATAGTGTATGGTATTCTTCAGGATCTAGTGGTGGTATGCGCGTAAAACATGGAGCCCGAATGTTACTTTCCTCGAGGGGCAATCTGCAGCCGTTGTAGTGCATATTTAAACTGCAAGGGTGGCCGAGTGGGTCAGGTGGTCCTCGGCAAGGCGGCCTTAATTTCTTATGATCCAATCTGTCCGCAATTGCATCAACAGTATCGTTACAGTCTTGAGCCATTTCCTATATAAAGAGATATTTTGTTGAAAGCAAACTGATGCGGATTTACTGTGTTCATATATACCTTCACTTCGCAACAGATAGCATTGCCAACTGGATTATGAAGAAATTTGGGTTTAGGCGGCTTACACTTTACATTAGCATTTGCAAAACTTTGAGTGCCAAATTTGAGATATTCGGAGTCTTCCACAGAGTCTAATGCGCAAGGATCTGCGCACTGCTGGGACTCGCTCATAATGAACAAGATATCCTTTTCGTTGATGGTTTTGTCCTTGAATAGTTGACAACTGCTCTCTTTCCCCCTGAAACGCATGATGAAAGATAAAATATGAATTGAAGTTCTTCACTTCTAAACGAAACCCTTCACTTACTTTTCCTCATCGGCACACTTCAGCTGCAGACTGCATTGCAGTTCCACTGTGGCAATAGGTTTCCCGTTGCGACTAATTGCACAGGAGTCAGAGAGGATCAATTGCTTCGTGCTTTCCTCCATTCCATCCATGTCTTCTTGGCGAAAACGAACAGATCCCATGCCAAGTAGAGCACCGTCATACTTCAATGATATGGGTATTCCGCATTCATCGAGAGTCTGACGGAGAACTTTCGGTTCAATAACGATCTCAGTGCCAAATTCGGGCATGAACTCGGTTGCATTGAAGCCGCTTTCTGTTATTGGTATGAACGCATTACAAAAGTTGACCTCCACTAGTAGTTTTTGGAGATCTTGACTATCTGGATCATTCACCTCTATGCTAGCGACAATAGCATTAAAGATAAAGGTACAGTTAGACATTTTTATGCCGATTTTTTTTATTAGCTTCTTTTTTTTTTTTTTGATTTGATTTAAAAGTGTGCGAAACAATAAAAATTTATAAAAACAAAATTTATTGTCAATTTACATAAAATGTCGAATTTGTTGTACAGCAAATTTTTGATGTGTAATTGTGGAATAGAATGCTAAGCTACTGTGATCTACTAAAGGGCGACATAATTTTGTTGTACTGTCATGAAATATGTGTATTTGTGTTTATGCCTTACACAAATATATAAAATATATCTCAAGTATATCTCTTTGCCATGATAAATTCTAAATAACCAAAAGTATTTATTAAATGAATGATTTATGGTAAATTTAGTCAGTAACATAACACATTATACCTTTAACAGATGTACTTTGAACAAATCGAAAGAAGAATTTATTTAAAAGACATACTTCAATCAAATCCAAACTTAAATTAACAACTTGTGATCAATCTAAGCTAATGAATATTATGAAGTTCTGAGATCGGGACTTGAGCACCCATCAACTTAATAGTTCATCAAACAAAACATAACAATTTAAATTAAATTTGAGTTTTTATTACGTTTACTTTGCATTTACTTATACAATAATTTATCTTTAGAAATTGTTAAAATTGGCACATAAGAATTGAGTGGCGCGAGCGTTCTTGTATCCGTTGAACTTACGACTTGCCAACTCGATGGGAACGTTCTTGTATCCGTTGAACTTACGACTTGCCAACTCGGTGGGAACGTTCTTGTATCCGTTGAACTTACGACTTGCCAACTTGATGGGAACGTTCTTGCGATTTGCCAACTCGATGGGAACGTTCTTGTATCCATTGAACTTAAGACTTGCCAACTCGATGGGAGGTGCGGAAAGTTGCAAACGAGTGTGACGTCCGTGCTGTGAGTCTGTCAGATCATCCTGGCTAAGCAGAGGCTTTCGCTTAGAAAAGGAGCTTTTTTTCGTCAAGTGATTCTTGTCGCTATTTAATTTTCTCTTCACTATTTCGTTTTCTTTATCTGCATTTTCGGAGTTGACGACAGTTTTGGTTTTCCTCGCCAAACGCTTAGATGTTGTTTTTGGCATGAATTTAGAATCGTGTTCCACACTAATTGGTCTCTTGTTAAGGTCAGTAATTATCTCGTCAGCCATTTCGCCTTTTATACGTCCATCGTCGAGAATACGACCTTTAAAGCTGGAAGCAAACATACTTCTGACTGGCCTATCTCCATTAACTTGAGCACTACCCGTATACCCTCTCGAGCTGTCTTCACAAATAGTCGAACCACTGGTTGTGCTCTCTGGAGTAGTATTTCCAACATACAGACCGCCACCACTTTCTCCAAAGATACCATCCTCAAGCACTATCTCTGCCGGTTTGCCGAAAGCTGTGCCCGTGTATCGACCACTGGCAGCACAGTCATAGACATGCCGGTAGGGATTTTGCTTGAGGGGATATCTAGGTGGTATGCATAGATTAACTTTAGTTACCTGGGTTGCAATATTAGCGGTCCGTGGTTTCTGTATCGACGCCACGGCTGTTGGCGCTGTCACATTAATATCGAACTCCATTTCGCTGTCACTGGTGTCTGTGAGCACCAGATGGTTCACACAACTCTCCATACCTCGACGTTTGCACTCCTTTTGTAGAGCAGCCTCAAGTCTCTTTTTTTCGTAGCTGCTGCGACAGACGCACATCATCAGCGTTTTGTGACAGGTGCACTTACGGTAACCCTTGGCCTTAAGCTTCTTCTTGATCTCGCTTTGAGCGGTGGCTAAATCGCTTTTAACTATCTTAAACACAATCGGTTTGATCTCTGCTTGTGTGTTATTGGCAGCTTGCAGAGTAATTAAGATTTCGCCACGCTTCTTGCATACGTGGAGAGTTGGCAAGCTTTGTGCGTTCGCTTTCTTTGCCACGTTCATACATCTGTTAAATGCATTGCGTTTGGGTAGGTATTGCAAGAAAAATTTCATAATCCTCTTGATGGACTTGCGAACGAAGCCTGGTTGCCAGCCGTACTTGCGTGTCTCTTCGCTGGAGGTCCAGGCCCATCCGTGATTGGCAGGAACGTTGGCAGGCAGTTGAACACAGAACTTGTGACCCGTTTTGACAGGGTATCGCTTTTGCAATGCAGTTGTTGATATGGTTTTTTCAGGTTTTATCAAGGAATCATTTTTCAAATTATGCTTGGTACTCAAATTTAAGTCGTTGTCCTTTGGTTTGTCTGCTACTAGGTCGCACTTGTATTTAAGTTCTTCTGACAGCTTATGTGTTTTGATGTCGTACAGATCGCGTAGTTCGGAGAATACCCGCGCTAGATGTGGACCGTGCTTCTCTAACTTCTTATTTTCCACGCAAATGCTCTCGAGCGTGTTTTCCTTTGTATCGGTGCAAGCCACACGCTTGTCATCATCATGAAAAATATCAGCGCAGAGTTTACGTATGCGGCAGTGGGCGCAGGTTCTTCCATTCTGGCAAGTGCAACGACATCCGGGTTTTTGAACTTTTTCCTCAACGGCAACTGTTGCCGGTGGTTTTCCACAGTAATCTTCTGTCTTTTCTGGCGACTTGTCCAGAAAATCTTTTAAAATTTCGTCAGCTGTTTGCGTCTTTTCCTCTTGGCTTTCCTCAATAACTGGCATAGCCTTAACACCGCAATTGACACATGCTGCAAACTTGGGCAGCCACGACATATTCGTTAGGCAAATGGGACAGAAGCGTGTGCCTTTTATTTCTGGATTTTTTTTATTATTGGTTGCCACTGGTATTAGCCGTGGCTCGTATAACTTATTGGTGATGAGCTGACTAGCTGGATCGTTTAAAGAGTAGCGAATATTCGGGGTACTTTGACTATCTGTCAGAAGGTTCATTCCATCGTTGCTTATATCAATTCTTTTACGGTTAGACAACATGAACGGATGAATGTCGTTCGCTCCTCTTGCGACTATGTCAGTAAATCGCTCTGGTCTTCGGCCTAAAGTCTGTGAATAGAAGTGAAATCTAAGAGAAAAGCTTTTGAGAATTATTAGATTCGTAACAACCTTTATTCCACAAGTGGCGGCACTGGCTACTGGGTTGTTCGGGAAAGTTTCCAGTGGTCGAAGGGGATCAGCTCTGGAAGCGGCATTTTGATATGAATCTAGTTCAAAACGTAGTTTGTCGTCATCTGGCTGTAGTATGTCCGGGCAGAGATCACTCGACTTTGGGCAATGCAGATTATCTCCCATAACAAACATAATGTCATTCGGATGAATGATATCCTTCGCACGTTGGTTACAATCAGGGTTGGCCGGCCTGAAACTGTATATGATCAAGCCAATTCATTGATTTTAGAATCTGACATACATTAACTTACCTTGCTGTATCAGTACATTTGAGGTATAGACGACAGAGTGCCTCAAGTCTGCCGGCAACCTTACCTGCCAGCTCAAACGTGCAATTACTTTCACACAAAATATCAGTCATGTTTTTGTCTATGCGATCAATAAACACCGGAGGAAACTCTATTTTCCCAAGTCCAATTACATTATTATTGTATTTAACTACCACTGGCATTCCATACATTGCTATATTTTTTCTTACACTCTCTGGATTGCCTCTAAACTGAAAGGTTGATTCGCCTTTAAAGTCCTTCACATTTATGCGACTGGATGTTATCTGCAGTGGCTTGTTATTAATGCTAACGTCCACTTGCAGCTTCTTAGGATCTTCAATCTGTATTTCTGTTGTCTTTAAATAGGTGATGATAACATCAAGCAAATAAATACACGCATCCTTGTTCATAGCTGCTGCGTTTTGTTTCTTGGCTGCTCATTCAAATTTATTCAAACAAATAATTTTAATATCGAACAGTTAAATCTGATCTGTGCGCGTAACTCAATTGAAACACAATAAAACTGTAGTCTCTTAGTATTTTATTGTCAAAATTTTTAAATCAAATGGTGGCTTGATTAAAAAAAAAAAATTAAAATTAATATAAATATTTAAATATATAAAATTGTATACCATCTACACAGCTGCTACGCTTTTGCTTTAGGGCTCCGTGGCTTGGACGTAGCCCCCATACTCATCATGCTTTTCATCATGTCTGATGCCTTTTTTTTACTACTATCTACCTTGGCCATCTGGGCTTCTTGGGCAGCTTTTTCGCGAGCCCGATAATAACGCTGAGTCATTCTGACAGGAATTGGATCACTTTTGACAGGCGGTCCTTTCTTGCTACCAGGAAATGATTTTCCGCCCGGAGGGCTGCCACCACCGCGCATTGGTCCGCCAGGTGTTGCTCCCCAAAGAATTGGGTTTTTCGGTTCGGCACCTGGAGGCACTCCGTGGGGACCACCGTCCCTATACCCAAATAGCCCATCCTCAAACACAATTTCATGAAGGTCACCAAAAGCTGTGTTCCTGAAACGATCACCTGCAGCACAGTCATAGAAGCGCCAATAGGGGGAGTACTTGATCGGAAAGGGTCTTTCTCCTGGCTCAGCTTTCGTGCCGGTTTGCGAACTATTATTAACGGTTGGTCGCTTAGGTGAAGGCGGTTTAGCTATGCCTGCCGGCGTATTAACATCGAAATCGAACTCCGTCTCGCTGTCACTGCTGTCTGCCAGTACCAGATGATCCACGCAACTTTCCATGCCTCGCTGTCTGCATTCCTTCTGTATTGCCATCTCTAGATATTTCTTTTCAACGATATCTCGACAGACACACATCATCACTGTATTGTGACAGCTGCAATTACTGAAACCTCTGGCCCTGAGCTTCGTCTTTATCTCACTGAGTGCGATAGCAAGATCGCTTTTAACTACCTTAAATACAATGGGATTCATCTGCACATGGCTATTCTTATTGGGTCGCAATGTGATGGTGATTTCCCCATTCTTTTTTGTCAAGTTGAGCACTGTGGGCCCACATTCACTTTCCATATTGCTTTCCATCACACCGTTGCGCCTTTTACGTCTATAATTCCTTTGCGAATTATATAAAAAGAAGTTCATGAGTTTTTTTATTGACTTGAGAATGGCGCCGGGTCGCCAGCCATATTTGCGTGCCTCTTTGCTAGAAGACCAACTCCAACCATGGTGGTGTGCGACAGGTCTTCTATACTTCACGCAATATTTGTGTGTTTTACTTTTACTCTTTTTTCGCTTTGGACTATTTCTACGAACGATTTTAGGTGCGGTCTTTTTTTTAGCGATCGGCTTGGCCCTTTTCGCTACTTTATGGACATTTGCAACTGGCATGGGTTCCGCCGCCTGAGCAGCACAAGTCTCCTCGTTTACTTGTTTTCCAGTATCGATATCATACATGTGGCGTAGTTCAGAGAAGACACGTGTTAGAAATGGACGATATGCCGCAGATTTTTTCGTATCTGAACAATAGTCTTCAGGCTCTATATCAGTGTCTTCAGTATCTTCAGTTTCCATAGCGACATCTGTTGACTTGGGCTGCATAATGTCCGGATATTGTTTGCGCAATCGACAGTTGGCACAGAGTTTGCCATGTTTGCATGTGCACCGACACATAGATGTCGTCTTGTTTGTTGTTTCCTTAGATGTCTCATTAGTCGGCAGGTTGCATAAATCGTCAAGGGTTGGTGGGGGCTTGCCAAGATAATCTAGTAATATTTCATCTGCTGTCATTTCAGTTGCTTTTCGCTCTTCAACCATCGGTACGGGCTTGACTCCGCAATTGGGACAGCTAGCGTATTTCGGTAGCCATGACAAATTATTTTGGCAGACAGGACAGAATCGTACTTCATAATTAGGCTGTGAGTTGTTTGCACTGGTTAGTCCACTCGTAAGCCTGTTGCTGTTAAAATTAAGGTAAGGAGTATACTGGTTAGATGACAAGCTCGATAAGGCCAAATCTACGGGACTGGCAGTCGCTGTTGAATATGGATAGCAGCACGGTGTACCACAAGGACTTCTTAATGCGTCCGCTGTTCGGCAGGGCAGTTTTCTCTGACCCGCGGCCTGAGTTATTGAATCAATAATTTCGCAATATTCATCTGCCATTTTCTATTGAATAAAAATATGTTAATAAATCAAAAATGTATTATAATTTAGACTTGTTCAATTAACCTTTAAATCATCACAAATTGAGGGGCGCATTAGATCGTATTTAAAAATTTCCTCATGCTTATGTTGATTAGGGTCACTATTGTGATGACGTCCCAGATTCAGGTCTATATACTCATCGTCCTCTTCTGGCTGCCACGATTCTAAGCCAGGGCAGGATCTGCGCTGGGAGTCGCTCATAATAAAAAAGATATCTTGTTTATTAATGCTATTGTCCATACTGTTAAGACAACTGCTTTCCTTCGTTCTAAAATGAAAAGTTTTTCATTAGATGTAGTAGATTCTGGAATACCTCTGACTCACTTTGACCAAGTGTCGCATTTTATAGCAAGCCGACAAAGCAGCTCAAGGGTGCCAACAACAAGTGCTTCCCGCGATATATAGCAAGTGTCCAAATGTATAAGTTCGGGCATGTCTCTGTTTATGTTTTCAACAATTTCCTGGGGAAAAGTTAGCTGGGCGGTGCCAAGGATACGACCGGATTGCTTTACAGTAATAGGCATCCCACATAACTTTAGAGTCTGGCGCAGCTTTTCTGGTGATTCTAGGAATTCTGTACTTGAGCCGTACTTAAATTCTGATACATTAATTCGACTCGAAGTTATTTTTATTGTTTTATTGTTCATAGTGACTTCTACACTTATTTGTTTCAGTTCCTCGTTACATACATATGGTGACTCTAATTGAGTCACTACAGTATCGAATACAAAATTACACGCCATTTTAGTTACTCTTTTAGGCTTTTTTATGACACTTTTTGTAATTTCTGGATTCTGATAATATAAGAGGAAATAACATACAAACGAAAATTTCAAATTAATTGAAAATTTATAAAATACAAATTTCGATAGCTGTGTACACTTAAACATTAAACTGAAAACAATAAATAATATTTTCATTTCTGTACCATATATGTATAAAAAGCAACTGTGATGAACAAAAATTATTTAACAGCATTTCAAATAACGTAATCGGACGATTTATTCCTATGACTTCGGCGATTTTCTAATTATGAATAACAACAGAATATATGTAATGCCATTAATCAGATCTAGTGGTCTACTCCCACAATATCCATTTGTTCACTAATGCGCGAAAAACAAATAAGAGTGCTCTAATCGAAACTGCTCAACTTGGAGATCCCCTTAACCCTGCAAAGAGCTGATTTTCCAAAATTCTATGCTTATTTTACATATATATACAAGCAACACAAAACACACACACACAGGTATGCACGCATAAGCACGCTCTGCCTATGGCTCTGCTCTGACGCAATTCAAGCTCTTCTCTGACTCTGCTTGGGCTCTGCCTATGGCGCTGCAGAGGCTCTGCCTATGGCTCTGCTCTGACTCAATTCAGGCTCTTCTCTGGCTCTGCTTGCGGTCTGCCTATGGCTCTGCTTGCGCTCTGCCTATGGCTTTGCTTGGGCTCTGCCTATGGTTCTGCTCTGACTCAACTCAGGCTCTTCTCTGACTCTGCTTGGGCCTATAGCTCTGCTTGGGCTCTGCCTATGTCTCTGCTTAGGCCCTGCCTATGGTTCTGCTCTGACTCAACTCAGGCTCTTCTCTGACTCTGCTTGGGCCTATAGCTCTGCTTGGGCTCTGCCTATGTCTTTGCTTAGGCCCTGCCTATGGCTCTGCTCTGACTCAACTCAGGCTCTTCTCTGGGTCTGCTTGAGCTCTGCCTATGGCTCTGCTTGGGCTCTGCCTATGTCTCTGCTTAGGCCCTGCCTATGGCTCTGCTTGGGCTCTGCCTATGGTTCTGCTCTGAGTCAACTCAGGCTCTTCTCTGGCTCTGTTTGGGTTCAGCCTATGGCTCTGCTTGGGCTCTGCTTGGGCTCTGCCTATGGCTCTGCCAATGTCTCTGCCTATGGCTCTGCTTGGGCTCTGTCTATAGCTCTGCCTGCGGCTCAAATTTGGCTCTTCTGAGGCTCTGCCAATGGCACTGCTCTGGCTCAACTCAGTCTCTGCCTCTACCTCTGCTTTCGCTCTGCTCAGGCTCTGCCAATGGCTTTGCTCTGGCTCAACTCAACTAGTTTATAATTAAATAGCTGAAACACATCTCTTTATATTCCATTGCGACATACATAGATATTTTAAAAATTTTGCACATCATACAAATAGCATTCCATTAGGAGCCATCGGCTCCTCAACAATAAAAAGACCATGGTGAACACCATTCTTGATTAGATTGAAGATAGTTTTGAGAGCATTGTGCAGCGTGCGGGTCAAAGCCCCTTCCTAGCCGGGGCACTAATTCGATAGGCCATAAGGGGCCCTGTAACTGTGCGCGACGCTTGCGTTGTGCAGTGGACAGGCCGTCTGGCCCAACTACAGAATCTGACTTTGTTTTTATTTTAGAAAATAGGTTGTGGCTCTTCAAATAGTTTATCATATCTACGTGTCTATCTACTGGGGGTGAAGCCACTTTGGTTACTTTCATAAGGCGTTTAGGCAACTTTACGGGAATTGGCTTTCTGCTTTCGGCTCTCATTTCTCTTTCGGCATAACGTTGCCTTTTAGCTCCGGGAAAAGGTATACTATCGAGTTGGCTAAATGTATTCCCAGCAAAACGTACAGTGCGTCCACTACTAAAGACTGCACCCGCACCATTGCGTTGACTCCCGAAAATAACACCATGCGGACCGCCACCCAAGTCATTGCGTTTACTCCCTAAAATTACACCATGCGGACCGCCACCCAAGTGTCCAAAGAAACCGTCCTCAAACACCTTCTCTCCTGGTGCGCCCAACATTGTGCCCGTGTATCGACCAGCGGCAGCACAGTCCTGGGCACGCCAGTAGGTACCTTGTTTGATTGGATATATAGGCCGGATGTTGTTATTAATTTTAGTTAACTGGGTTGCGTGGTCAACGGTCCGTGGTTTCAGTATCGCTGGCGTCTGCGGTACTTTGGTCGGCGGAGACACATTAATATCGAATTCCGCTTCACTGTCACTGGTATCTGTAAGCACTAGATCGTTCACGCAACTTTCTATACCTCGACGTGAGCACTCCTCTCGCAGAGCATCCTTTAGTTTCTTTTTTTCAATGTTGCTGCGACAGGCGCACATCATCAACGTTTTGTGACAGGTGCACTTACGAAAACCTTTGGCCTTAAGCTTCTTCTTGATGTCATTTAAAGTCACAGCAAAATCGCTTTTAACTATCTTAAATACAACAGAGCTCTTCTCTATTTTTCCATTTGTCACTGCTCGCAGAGTAATAAGAGTTTCGCCTCCTTTCTTACATACTTGGAGAATCGGAAGGTGATCTTTCGTTTCCCGTTTGGAATTTAATTGCTGCTTAAGCATATTACCGGCATTTTCAGCTGGCAGGTTATACAAAAAGTAGTTCATGAGCTTTTTGATGGGCTTGAGAACTGCACCTGGTCTCCAACCATATTTGCGAGCCTCTTGGCTAGAAGGCCAACCCCAGCCATGACGACGCGAGACAAGAGGCTGCTGATTCGCACAGCCCTTGTGTGTTGTCCGTCGTCGCTTTTTTGCGAACTGTTTCTTATTGTATTTGCAAGTATTGTCTGAATTATTCAGTTTTATACATTCTTCAGCAAAGGGCTTTTCTTGATTGGGTACTGTAGATAAATTTATATTGGGTTTTTTCACTTTACATTGATGATCGGGCGACGAGTGCTCTTTGGTGTCCCTTAAACAGTAGAGATCGCGTAGATCGGAAAATACTTTAGCCAAATGTGGACGAGAGTCGTCAGATGGCACATAGTAGTCGGATTGTGTTTGTGTAACGGGCACTTCAGAAGGCTTGAAGATGTCGGAGCACAGCTTACGTATTCGACAATGAGCACATAGCTTGTTCTCGCACGAGCACCGACACCGGGACTGTTCTTGTTGATTAATGTTTTCTTCAAGTACCAAGGCATTTGGATCTACAGGCATATCTTGGCTGGTTACTTGGGGCTTACCCATGTAATCATTCAAAATTTGTTCTGCAGTCAGATCCTTCTTGTCGAAAGGTTCAGTTCTGACCGGTATGGGCTTGACTCCACACTTGGGGCATGAGGCAAATTTTGGTAGCCAAGACATATTATTCAGACAGATTGGACAGAAACGTATGGGTTTTATCCTTTGGTTATTTTCGTTACTTTCGATCATGGCTGATGACTTTGGATGACTAAAATCATCATATTTGTCTGAGGGAAAGTCCGAACTACAGGAAGTTGGTGGAATAAAGGATGAGCTTTTGTCCCGTAAATTACAGCATGATGCACCGGGACAACTTCTTAGATTTATAGATTCAATAATGTTCTTGCAGTCCTCTACCAATTTCTGTAAATAGAAACATGCCTTAAGAAGTTTTGCAAACGTCGATGTAAATGTCTAGAACCTTAAGTGGCTTGAGGGCGTCAATAACATTATTATTATTTATGAGAATATTCGAGTATCTTTCCACCAGTCTACCAGTATTCACGTTATGATAGCGTTGTAAGTCCAAGTTTAAACATTCATCGTACTCATCTGATTCCAATTTGTCTAGGCAAGGTTCGCAACTATTGGGACAGTGCTGCGACTTGTTTATAAGAAACATGACATCCTGCATGTTAATGTTATTATTGTCCAGCTTCCTTCAAGGAGATATAGACCATTAATACTTCACCGTGAGGCTTATTTTATGTACTCACTCATTATCGCATTTAATAACTAGACGGCAGTTAATATCAAGCATACCCACAACTATAGACTGGTTCACGATGTCAACGGAGGCTGTGTGGATGAGGTCAGACATACCTTTCTCAATTCTGTCAATGTAACTGTCAGGAAAGTCTATCTGAGCTCTTCCTACAACAGCCCTTCCATTAAATATGACAATTGGCATTCCACAGTTGCCAAGCACTTCGCGTACCTTTCTTGCCGACGCACTGAACTCTGTGGCTGAACCGGCTTGAAAATCATTAACATTGATACAACTAGTTGTTAAGCATATTTCTCTGTTATAAAATTTAGCCAGCACTTTCAATTTACTGCAATCATCAATATTCATGTTGGGCGCATTTAATTTTGTAACAACAATATCAAAGATAAAGTTACTATTGCTCATTGTGTCTTTAATGCTACTAGGGCTTTATTAATTTCTTAAAAGATGCAAATAGATCCCAGGAGAGGAAAACTTAAAAATTATTAAATATTATTTTTAAAATAATTTTGTTTGTAAAACACAATGAAACGTGTTTCGTGTGACAAAGTAAGGCATGTTTTATCAAAAAATATATAATATAAATTTCTTGAAATACAATCGACACATGTGTCTCAATAGTTTCATAAAATACATATTCCATACTATAGCTTCGCATAAGAGTTTATCTGGCTTATTCCACAAGATTTCTCTACTCCTCTTACAAATACCATTTCGAAATTCGCTGAATGAAACTGCTAAAAAACAATCACGCAATTCACTCCAGTCTTTCTTTCCCTCATTCCAATCGGAAAATAAAAACTAACTATTCACAATGTAGAACATCCCGAAGAATGCAATTTCGATATCCACTTTATTTTAAATTGTATCCTTATAAATAATTTAACACCGGCTGTTTAATATTACTAACAGTACCAACACGGATAGCAGTACTGGGTTTCACATGAATTGTAGTAGCATTGACAGGGATCGTATCCTTTGCCCAAACGCGGCATACTGTCGAGCGGCGGTACGCACATACTCTGAAGATCACGTCGCTTGCGTTGTCCAGCCTCAAGTCTTTCCTTCTTTTCGGCTTCGGCCTTTAGTTGATCTTTAGCCGATTTGACTGGTTGTGGCTTATTCGGGTCCCAGGGTTCAGGAATAACGCCATCTTTCATTAGATAATCTATCAGGTTAACGCCCTTTTTTTTTTTAGCAAGCTCTTTCTTCATTGCTTCTTTTTCAGCCTTAGCAGCATTTTTAATATTTTCGTAATGCCGTTTGGGCATTCGAACTGGTATAGGTGGGCTTTTACCTTTTCCTTGTTGTTGATTTTTATAGCCGGGGAACGCTTTGTTGTTAAGCATGCCAGCTAGTCCTCCTGGCCCTCCTGGTCCTCCAAATCCTCCTGGTCCTCCAGGACCTCCTCCTCCACCTCGTCCATGGCCTCCAGAACCAGCACGTCCACCTCCGCCCATAGGGCCACCTTGACCGGAACCCCATATTCCTGGCATCCTTGGTCTGCCACCCGGAGCTGCAGAAACCCCGTGGGGCCCGCCGCCTCCATGTCCAAAAAAGCCATCCTCAAATACAATTTCACCCGGTGATCCGAATGCTGTGCCGGTGTAGCGATCGCCCGCAGCACAGTCGTACGGACGCCAATAGGAACCTAACTTAGTTGGATATCTTGGTGGTACTACTATATCTTTCTTGACAGTCTGTGTTGAATTGTTTACAGTTTGACGCTTTAAACGTGGAGATGCTGAAGCCGCTGGCGGTGACACATTAAAATCGTACTCTGCCTCACTATCACTGGTGTCTGTAAGCACTAGCTGATTTACACAACTTTCCATTCCATAACGTTTGCTCTCTTTCTGTATTGCGTATTCGAGGTGCTTCTTTTCTATCATGTCTCGGCAGACACACATCATCACCGTATTGTGGCAAGTGCATTTGGGGAAGCCCTTTGCTTTGAGCCTCCTCTTGATCGCGCTAAGAGCAACGGCTAGATCGCTCTTCACTACCCTGAATACAATCGGTTTCATCTGCACAGTTCCATTGTTGATAGGTTGCAATGTAACTACTATCTCGCCATTCTTTTTGCACACGTTTAGAGTCGGCTGCTCTTGTTCTTCCATTACGGCTTCTTCTTCTTGCTCTGTGCAAGTATTAAAAGCATTATCATCTGCAGAATATTTAAGAAAAAATTTCATCAGACGCATGACTGGCTTCTTCACAAATCCTGGACGCCAGCCATGCTTCTGTGCCTCCTCCCTTAAACCCCAGTTCCAGCCACGATTACGAGCAACTGCGCCTACTGATTTTACGCAATTCTTGTGCAGAGGGCTGAAAACTGGTTGCTTCCGTTTGAATGGCTTATTGAGTTTGGCACTTTTTATAGGGATGTTTTTTATGGTATCTAATGGTGTTTCAGATATATTTGTTGCTCTTGGCTCGCTTTTTTGTCCACAATTATTCATATGGAGCGTGTCTTTAATCTCATATAAGTCTCTCAGCTCAGAGAACACTCGCGCTAGATATGGCTTGCACTCTTGAGAGTTATTATCCTTTACACAAAAATCCTCGGAGGATTTTGGTGTAACCTTAGGACATATCCTTTCATTTTTAGTAGCTTTAAAAATGTCTGCACAGAGTTGACGAATGCGGCAGTGGGCACAAAATTTCCCACCCTTGCAAGTGCATCGGTTAGTGCATTCTGTATCCTCTTCGTTCCTCTCTCTTTCCGCTTTCTGACAAGGATCTTCGCAAAAGTCAGGGGGACCTCCTTTGGGATGGCCCAAAAATTCTTCTATTATTTGGTCTGGGGTTAGTTTTTTCTCCTTATGACGTTCCTCAATGACCGGCATAGCCTTGGCACCGCACCTGGGACAGGCAGCAAGCTTTGGGAGCCATGACATGTTGGCCAGACAGACGGGACAAAATCGTGGTGGTTTTACAGATGGCTTATTTAAATCACTAATTGGCGCTGGTATCATCGCTGGATCGCAAAAATCTGGACTATCGCCTTGACGGGCTGGTATATACGAAAAACATGGACCATATGAATTACTTGGTAAAAAACTATCCTGAAAAAACTCATTAGGGACATTGCAAGGACCGTCTAGTTCTGTTACATCTGGTATCCGGCAGGGTGGCTTTATACCCTTTGGTTGACCAACGCGAGTGGTAACAGAGTCAATAACCTTTCCACATTCATCTGCCATTTTCTGCAGAAAAAAGAAACAGTTTCAGAGCCGCTAAGGAAAAACTCGTCGACGAGACACGGCACTTCCACCCACACTCACTTTGAGCTGACAACAGGCGTTAGTTCCTACTGGGTCATGTGTAAAAATTTCTCTCTGGCCTTTGGCGGCTGGGCTATGATAGCGTTGCAAATCTAGTTTCAGCGCTTCGGCACCCTCATCTGCCTCCAAGGCCTCCTGACAAGGATCGCAAAAGTTGGGACATCGCTGGGACTCACTCAAAACGAACATGATGTCCTGTTTATTGATCGACTTGTCCACATTGCTCACGCATGGAGTGTCCACCTGACTTTAAAACATATTATGCATATAAGAGCTATAAGAACATACTTTACTCATAGCTTTACTTACTGTGTTAGTTCCTCGCATTTAATGATCAGGCGACATAGCACTTCTAGCTTGCCTACATATTCGCCTTCTCTCTCAAAAGAACATGAGCCCACATACATAAAATCTGACATTCCTGGTTGTATCATTTCTATCGTCTTTTGTGGCAAAAGTATTTGACCAGCACCGATGACCTTATTTTTATACGAGACCGTCATCACCAGCCCACATTCTTCAAGATTCTTACAAATTTTTTTTTGCGATGCTTTGAAATCCGTTCCACCACCAGCTTTGAAGTCTGTAACGTTTATACGGCTCGCTGACAGATTCACTTTGGTGCCACCAAAATTGGCGACAACTTGCACCTCTTTGAAATCTTGAATTTCGGGACTTTCCAAATTAGTAACGATAATGTCGAGCACAAAGTTAATGCTGTCCATTATGTAGTTTGGTTTGATTGCTTATGTATTAGAAAGTTATTTTAGTTTCTGTTTCTGATCTTGTTCCAGAAAAACGAAAAATTTTGAATGAAATTCTCTTGTAATGGTATTTAATAACATGAAATTTTAATTACAATTTTTTAGTGTTTTATACATTTATTTTTAAAGACAATACATTACTCAAGAATTTTTCAAAATCTGATTTCAGAAACTACAGAACTATACATATGTTAAATCAAATGCTACTGTGATGAGCATTAAATTAAAAATTATATGTGCTTGCCTTCATCGACTTGGCTAACTTTTTTAATGAAATCGTGTTTTGCTCATATTTTCTAAATTGAATACAAATCCACTTCGACATTTGCTTTTGAAAGCATATTTATGATTACTTTTAAGAGCATGATATAATTATTAACAAACAAATTTTAGTATTTTTTAAATGTCTTGTTATTTGTAATTTGGACCATATTTGACTGTCGTCACAATCTTTAATTTTATAGTTATTTTTTTTAAATAATAGGAAAAAGGATTAAAATTTTTGATGGCGCTAAGCAATGGTAATTCGATTTGGCCCTAAGAAAGGCTAAGTCTTGACTTTGGGCTTGACTTCAAGCTTTGGCTCATAAGGGTTCCAGGGTGTAAGAGTTGTGCCGCTTTTCATTAAATACGTCATAAAGTAAATACCTTTCATCTTTTGAGCAGCTCGTTAAACACAAGTCTAACCGGACGGGCTAGGACCAGATTTCCGTTCATTGTATCTATTGCTTGGTCGGCTAGATTGAGGCTGGAAACTTGATGGATTTTCGTGAACTCCTGTTTTTTTTAGAACCGTTTTGTCCACAATTATTGGAATGGAGGATGTCTTTAGCATGATATAAGTCCCGCAGCTCGCAGAGCACTCGTGACAGATGTGTCGTGCACTCGTTAGGGTCAATTATCCTCACACAAAAGTCTTCGGAGGGATTTGGTTTAGCATTAGGGCATTCAACTTCATTTCTAGTAGCTTTAAATATTTCTCCACAGATTTGCCGTATGCGGCAGTGGGCACAAAATTGTCCACCTTTACAGGTGCACCGGGTATTGCATTCAGTATCCTCTTCGTTCCTCTCTCTTTCTGCTTTCTGACAAGGATCTTCGCAAAAGTCAGGGGGACCTCCTTTGGGATGGCCCAAAAATTCTTCTATTATTTGGTCTGGGGTTAGTTTTTTCTCCTTATGACGTTCCTCAATGACCGGCATAGCCTTGGCACCGCACCTGGGACAGGCAGCAAGCTTTGGGAGCCATGACATATTGGCCAGACAGATGGGACAAAACCTTGGTGGTTTTATAGGTGGTTTATTTAAGTCACTAATTGGCGCTGGTATCAGCGTTGGATCACAGAAGTCCGCAGGTTCAGCTTCAAGTGCTGGTATATACGAAAAACAAGGGCCATATGAATCACTTGGTAATAAACTATCCTGAAAATGTTGATTACGGACTCTGCAACTATTGTCCAGCTCTGTTATCTTTATTCCCTTTGGTGGCTTAACGCGAGTGGTAAGAGAGTCAATAATCGCTGCACATTGTTTTACCATTTGCTGCAAATAGATTAAATTTCAGAAACGCTAAGGAAAAACTAATCGACGAGACACGGCATTTTCACCCACACTCACTTTGAGTTGACAACAGGCGTGATATCCTTCTGGGTTGGAAGTTGTGGAAATTCCGGTCGCTCTCTGGTTTTTGGTGGCTAACCTACGATAGCGTTGCATATCTAGGTCCAGCATCTCATCGCCCTCTTCTGCCTCCAAAACCTCCTGACAAGGATCGCAAGTACTTCGACATGGCTGCGACTCACTCAAAACGAACATGATGTCCTCTTTATTGATCGACTTATCCACATTGCGCACGCAAGGCATAGGAAGCTCCGCCTCCCTGTAAACCATATTAAGCATATAAGAACACACTTTATACATAGCTTTACTTACTCAGCTTCGCATTTAATGATGAGGCGACATAACACTTCTATCTTGCCAACAATTACGCCTTCCCTATCGAGAGGGCAGGACTCCACAATCATTAAATCTGACATTCCGGTTTCTATCATATCTATCATGGTTTGAGGGAAAAGTATTTGACCGACACCGATGGCCTTACTTTTACTAGATACCGTCAAGGTCAGACCATTATCCTCAATACTTTTGCGCAATTTTTTTGATGCTGTTACGAGATCTAGTCCAGCACCAGTTTTGAACTCTGTAACGTTTATGCGGCTCGCTGTCATATTCACTTTTAAGCCACCAAACTTGGCGATAACTTGCACTATACTGACATCTTGAACTTCAGGACATTCCAAATTAGTAACGATAATGTCGAACACAAAGTTAATGTTATCCATTTTGTTATGTGATTGATTGCTTATTGTTTAGATCGAGTTTTTAGTTTCTGTTGCTTTTATAAAGACTGTGACGGGGTTTGACGGATGTTTAGTAACTGAGAATTTGAAAGTGTCTAATTAATTTTTTTTTTTTTTAATTAGTTTTCTATACAATGATATTGTATTACTTAAGAATTTTTTAAAATCTGATTTCTGAAGCTTCCAGAAGCAAACATGTGTTAAATCAAATGCTACTATGATGAGAATTAAGTTAATAGTTACGAAATGCAGATGTGCATGAGTTTATCGACTCTGCTCGCCGTTCATGCTGTTCATGTATATTCTCTAAGCTGAATACAAATTTTTTTTAAGGACATTTGCATTTGGAAGACTACAATAAAAATACTTTTGATTTCTTTTAAGAATAAGATAAAATTTACTGACAGTATAATTAACTCAGTTTCTTTTTATATATCTTGTTATTTATCATATTCATCTTATTTAGCGGCCAGCACGAATTTGATTGAAAATTGGTGAATTTTATCTGGCATCCCAGTTTCATTGTATTGCTTTTTTAGCAATAGTAGGAACAAGGATTGCAATATTGGGCGCATGGAGTGTAGCCTGGACTAGCGCACCGATAATAGCATTGATTGGCGCACGGATCGAAACCCTTACCACGCCGAGCCAAGCTTTCAAATGGTGGTGCGCAAACCTGGTTGAGAGATTTCCGTTTGCGCTGTGCGTCGGTCAATCCATCTGGCCCTAACACCGGACCCGTCTTGACTTTAGACTTGACTTCTGGCTTGGGCTCATTGGGGTTCCAGGGCGTAGGAATTGTGCCGCTTTTCATTAAATACTTCATCAGGTCAATACCTTTCTTCTTTTGAGCAATCGCATTCTTAACTGCATCCTTTTCGGCTTGAGCAGCTCGTTTAACACCTTCAACGTGGCGTTTAGGCATACGTACTGGGATGAATGGGGTAGGAGCAGATTTCTTTTTACCGCCAGGAAAACCTTGTCCATCTTTCCCTCCCCCCATGCCACCCATGCCACCCATGCCCCCCATGCCACCACCTCCACCCATACCTCCTGGACCACCACGCCCGCCTGCACGCATTGGACCACCTTGACCGGAGCCCCATACTCCTGGGAGCTTAGGTCTGCCTCCGGGTGAAGCTGATGCACCGTGCGGTCCACCGCCCCCATGTCCGAAAAGTCCATCCTCAAATACAGACTCACCAGGTATACCAAATGCTGTGCCGGTGTACCGATCGCCCGCAGCACAGTCGTACACACGCCAATAAGGATCCAGTTCGGTGGGATATAGTGGCTGAACTTTTTTATCTTTTTCATCTGTCTGGGTACTCAAGGTAAAGGTACGTGGCTTAATCGCTAGTTGGGGCTTAGCCACGGGCAATGGGGGTGTGACATCAAAATTAAACTCCATCTCACTCTCACTGGTATCCGTAAGGATCATGTGATCTATACAGCTTTCCATTCTTCGTCGCTTACACTCCTTCTGCAGAGCGCGTTCCAAATGCTTCTTATCCACAGCGTCCCGGCAGACGCACATCATTACAGACTTGTGGCAGACGCATTTAGGGAAGCCTTTTTTCTTCAGCTTCTTTTTGATCTTCCTGAGTGCCACAGCTAGATCACTTTTGACTATCTTAAACACAATGGGTTTCATTTCCACATATGGGTTATTTACCGCACGCAGTGTTACATAAATTGCGCCATTTTTCTTGCGCACATTGAGAATCGAGGGTTGTATGTTCCTCTCAGCCTCTTCCGCTATCCGACAGGTGTTAAATGCATTATTTTTCGATGAGCATTGTAAAAAGAATCTCATTACCGCTCCAGCATAGCGGCAAATAGCTCCCGGACGCCAGCCGTGCTTGCGTGCTTTCTTGGTCGATGGCCACGCCCAGCCGTGACGTCTTGACACATTGAATTCTTGCCTTAGACAAGTCTTGTGTCCAATTTTCGGCCCGAGCGACATGCGATGCATAAAGGTTGGACTGCCAGTAGCCTTCATCATGGCGCCCGTCGATGATTTCTGGGCCAGCACATGCGAACTTTCCGGGGATTGTTTGAATTGCAATAGAGACTGCCCGCAATGCTTATTTAATAGTGCAGTTTTCTTGTCGTCTCTTTTTTTGTAAAGATCTCGAAGCTCGGCAAATACTCGTTCTAAGTAAGGACTGCACGACGTAGGTGATAGATTATTGGGTTGGACTATAACACAAAAGTCCTCATTTTCATTTGGTTCCACTTTTGGACATGCAACAGTGGGACCAGATTCAGGGTTAAAAATATCTGCACACATACAGCGAATGCGACAATGGGCGCAAAATTTGCCATCCTTGCAGGTACACTGTGTAGCACATAAACTCTCTGAGTCTTCCTTTTCTGGCACAGCACAGGGATCTCCGGAAAAGTCTTCGGTTAGTCTCTTAGGTGCTCTAAGACACTGATCAACTATTTCGTCGGCAGTAAGAGTTGCCTGGGGTACAAGCTCAATTTGAGGCATTGCCTTTGTACGGCACTTAGGACAGGAAGCGTATTTGGGTAGACATGACATTGGTGTGAGGCAAACGGGACAGAAGCGTATGGGCTTTATACCCATCACTTCTATGTCCCCAAGTGGAACACCTATTGAGCGATCGACATATTTTTGTGTGAAAGGCCTCTGTTGACCGCTCCAATCGGTGAATACAAGATCATCATCAGGTAATTGATTTACTTGCTTTATAACCGAGTCAATAACGTCTCCATATTGGTCTGTCATAGCCTTTAACAGGGAGCACGCTGGCGTTCTAAAACTCTCCACAGGCGGCGCAGTAACACGCTGATTGCCCATTCCGCGATAGCGCTTTAGATCTAATTGAAGTCGATCATCACCTTCCACTGGCTCTATCTCATCTACACACGGCTCACATACCGCAGGACAACTATCTTGCGTGCCAACTACAAACAGAATGTCCGCCTGATTTATAGCCTTACCTAGGTTCGCACAACTCTTGTTGCAGGGGCTAAGCAAACCAATAGAATGTCAGTCGTATGCTTTGGATATGATCAAAGTTAACTTACTCTTGTACTTCCAACTGGTTCTCACACTTGATGACTAGACTGATAAACAGCTCCAGAGTGCCAACCGGCGATTCACGGCGAGTAAGAATACATGAACCTTGATGAAATAAGTCTGACATGCCATCCTGAATACGATCGATGAACTCCGGAGGGAACTTGAATATTGCAGCTCCCACAGTCGCTCCAGTGTATCGTACAGTGAGGGGCACGCCCTGAACATCGAGAGATTGACGAAGCATTTCGGGATCACATGAGAATTCTGTTTGACTTCCTGTCTTAAAGTCGCTGACATTTATGCGGCTCGACGTAACGGAAATGGGAATATTATTAAACTTCAAATTAACCAAAAGCTTAGTTGGTTCTTCTATAGGATTGTTGCTAAGCTCTAAACGAGTTACAATAAGCTCCAAAACAAAGGTTGGTGTCTGAACTTGCGACATTTTTAATTTATTATTAAAATAAAAACTACACAGAATCTATGAAATTAAAAATAGAAATATAAATTAAGATTTGGCACTCCGAAACCCGATAAAAACTCTAAAATAATGATGTAGAAATGTTTCATGACATAAAATGCTTATCATCGGTTCGAGTTCTATAGACTTCAAATACAAACAAGCTTTTGTTTATTTATATTAAAGCAAATTCCAATGAACCACTTGAAGACACATTTAGACTTTGCTCACATGTGTGTGGAATGCTCTTGGAGGTTAAGCCAACTCCACAAACCCAAACAAAGCATTCCAAACCAATATACCAAAGTTATTTAGCGCTTTACTTTTATCGCATCAGCTGCCTTTGATTTGCCTGCAATCCGCTTAGCACGCAACTGAGCCACTAATACACGACACGCGCACCACCCGAGCCTCTAAGTATGCTAAATTATGTCACCTCATGCACTTATCTAAATTAAGTTCAATTTTAATTAAATTTTGCGCATTGATTTGGCGTCACAAGCGCCTCATCTGTCCTAGGTTCATATGTTATGCAAACAACTAGGCCAGTGGAACTTTGCCTATCTAATGAATGTGACTTTTTTAATTAATTATGATAATATAATTTGGGGTGAATCATTGGGGAAAAGGATTTTATTGCAAACTGTACCAATTCAATTGTTTTCATAACACTACATATTGAGCCTTCAATCGCAGTCAATAGCTTAATATAATTTTGATAATTATTGCTTGATTTCTTGGTTGCTTTAATAACTACCAAAAACTGATTTATTTTGATTTTTATTGATTAAAGTAATAGTAAAAGTGTAAACTTAAAAGAATATGATCAAATCTTTGGGTTAATTATAATTAAAATATATTTGCATAAAATACGATACGTTACAATGATTTGGTGATAAAGCCTCCACCTAGTTGGGACTGCGTGGTAGGTTTGTTCCTTTTTTTTTGGTCCCTCTGGTGGTAAAGACGTTTGAGTTGTTTTAATACATTTTTTAGCTGTGGACGACTTTCAGTGGTTGATAATTCTTCGTCGTCCTCGTCCTCGTCCGTTTTTGATGGTGCTCTCTGGTCTTCTGCTGTGACTAACTCCGCGTACATTTGGCGAACGCGACAATGGGTGCACTTTTGGTTATGCCTGCAAGTGCAGCGGTGACGGCATCTATGCGTCTTTGTTTTAACCTTCTTCGTAGGTTCATGGACTTCTTCATCATGGACTTCTTCATCAGACTCTTCTTCCGAGTCCTCTTCATCAGAGTTTTCAGTATAGCGCTGTACAATTTCGTCAACTGTGGCCACTTCCACAGGTGCGCTACATAACTGTGGCACGGTCTTGCCCCAACAACGAGGACAGTGAGCATATAATGATGGCAGCCAGGACATAGAGTTACAGCAAATTGGACAGAAGCGAATTGGCTTAATATCCATCTTGCCCAAATCACAAACTGGAGTAGGTACAATGTGGTCGCTGACTACGTGATCGTTAATTTGTGGTAGATCGCCGTCGTCATCATCTACGTCCTGATAACTTATGTCTGGTGTCGATGAAGATAACTCTGTAATTTTCTCAAGAACCGAGTCGATGATTTGACCGTACTCAATTGCCATAGCCTTTAGCAATTGGCACGCTTCTGTTCCGCTTGAATCCTCAGATGATTGACTCATACGTTGATTGAATCTGCTGTAACGATTGAGATCCAGATTTAGTTGTCTGTCATCTTCTAACTCTTCCGACTCCGTCAAATTCGATTTGCTTGGCACTGCGTCGTTGTCCACATTGCTCATTAAGAACATTATGTCCGTCTTGGCAATCTTCCCGCAGGTGTTGTGGCATGCTCTAGGAAGGTCAACATTGGGATATCTATTATATCAAGAAATACACTAGCTTACACTCCATAATCATCTTCACTCTCGCATTTGATGGTTAGTAAACACTTCACATTCATGGAGCCCACTATGTTATGCTTGTGTATAATTCTGCATGTGTCTGCAAAGGTCAAATAGTTCATGTTATAGTCAATCAGATCAATAAAGCTTTCGGGAAAGGTGACCCGTCCACTTCCTAGGATCACACCGCGGTATCGCACCGTAATGGGCAGACCATTTTTCCCGAGACTGCCACGCAGGATTGTTGGATCTGATTTGAACTCTTCCCCGTGTCGCATACTGAACTCGTTCACATTTATGCGGCTCGATGTGACTTTAATATTATTTCCATTAAGCTCAACATTCACCAAGACTTTTTGTGGCTCATCGATTTCATGCTCACTCAGCTCTAAGCGAGTTACAATAACGTTGAATATAAATGTTACTCTCTCCATTATCGTTGAAAACCTTAAATTTTCTATAAAGCTACTGAAACTTATTAATAATTTTCTGTTCGCCAAACAAATGGTTCAAAGCAAAAAGTATAAACATAAAAAAAAAAATCATATATAAAATTTTGTGAATACTACTTAAGTGAAGTTATAAAACTAACTGGAATCGGACTGAGCTAACAATTTATGACACAAGGTTCAAAGGCTGCTTTATTGAGTGCATGGCATATGCCGCCGCTTTCGATTCAATACAGCCAATTATTAAACCCACTCATGCATTTGAGCCAAAATTGCCCACGAGAATTGGCAAGCGAAGGCTAGTAAATTTGATTAGATGGCATTGTTTAAGGGTAATGCTCATTAAGACGGCATCCACTTATCAGGACGATGCAGTTGGCGGCTTTATAAATCCCTCGAGGACAGCCGCAGCATAGCAAACAACCAATGTCTACTGCCTTTGATTGGCTTATAAGCAGCTTAGCGTTCGTGCAGTGCATTGCCACACTCACCTTTAAGGGTTCTCGAGCCTCCAAGCATGCTACATTAGTCCACCTCATGTCCATCTAAAATAAGTTCATGTTAATTAACTTTTTCGCATTACTATGACGTCTAGTTCAGCAACTTAAAAGTGTCAAATTATATTTAATCTTTCACAAACTTTAAGAGTTCTCTCTCACTATGAGCTAGGTCACACCTTCTTCACCTGTTACATACATAAAGTGACCAAAATGAAAAACACAAACTTCAAACATAAAAGCTTTGAATAAAGAATAACAATAATAACACACACTCATATATGTATATATTTATATATCCACATATTTGCACTTTAGCTTATATAGTTAAGGTGTATTAATACTTTGAAACAAATGAATGAATGAAAGCTAAATAAATACAACAAAAAAAATTATAAAATTTGTTATAAAATTGAAATCATCACAAAAGAATAAATATGCCACATTGTTTCAATATACCATATTGAATAAATTACTGAATGGAATAAGTTGTTTATAAAGTATTTAAGCTCATATTTATTTAAAATAAAGCTGTTGCAAAATAATTGTATCGATTGTTATGCACCTAACAATTTGACTTCTCATAGGCTATATTGAATTTATCTTCGTATCTACGTAAGCAGCCCTTTAAGAAATTCCTCTGCACTGCCTACTTATAACTGATATTCTTTCCCGTTTGTCGGTCTGTTCAACAATGATTATCTTCATCTGTTTTCTTGATAAATTAACTCGTGCAACCATACCGTCAAGATCAAAGCCTTTAAATCAATAGATCAATTAATAATAGTCTAATTAAATTAACTAAAGCTTTTAGGTCGACTATCGCAATTGGCGTCAGAGTTGCCGAGAAAGCTTGCCCGGCATCAAGAAAGACTCTTAATCGTTTACTTACCTTACCATCATTAAAGCTCTTTGAATGGGTCTGCACTAGTTGGAGTATAAGCAGACTAGTCAAAAGTTGTGCATGTTATTTAAAGACTTCAGCAAATCGTATTATTTTCCCATAATACAGAAAGCAAGTGGTTGCAATATTTTTGCCAATAAAATGTATATATGTACCTGCTGTGCGTGGGTTTACACCGCAAGTAAAAGCAGCAGAAATACTTGTTTTATATATATATATATATATGTGGAACATACACATATATTCACTCTAAGCGGCTCACTCTTCACTTCTCGTTCAATAAAGTCCTGTGCGAATGGCGAAGTGCAAGTCTGTGGCTGTTGCTGTGGCTTTGGCAAGCCACAAGCAGATTCTGTTGCTGGTAGACAAATGAGCAATGCCATTAAATGCGTTTGAAATATGCTGGCAAATCATTTACAGCAGCCACAGCGCTGCATGCCTGCCTGCTTGCTTGTCTGCCTGCCTGCCTGGTTGCTTGCTGGTTTTCCAATAAATCTGAAAATGCTGAAACTGACGCAGCTTAAGGCTGTGAGCTAAATGAAAATCGTTGGCAAGTTCAATCGAATTTGGGTTAGGACTTTGCTATCCCGAAGGCAACTTAGATCACTTCTATAAATATTTTCCGCCTTTAAGTTTGTAGACGATTCAATATACAAATATACTGAGTCTACATTATGTATGTATATAGCCATGTATGGCTGAAGCCATGAGGCATTTGTTGCCTTTTGGAATTCGTAATGTTTTCCTAGTATTTGCACGTTTTGTTGCTATCTTTTCACATTAACATGAATCTGAGTGAAATATTCTTTGCCTGTCTGAATTCATCAAAATATATTTATAGCTTATTTATTTTTATATTCTTTGAGTGTCAAAATTCATCGAAATAATCACATCTAATGTGGTATTTATATGGATCCTAACAGAGGTTAATAATCTTGAAGGAAAATAAATTTTAAAACGAAACTGGATCATAGTTTGTATATGAGAGGCAAAGACTTGCTGCATATAACACTAGCTGCGTATAACATCATACGCATATTTGCATTGCGACTAGTCGTTTTCTAGTGAATTTTATTTGTTGACAGTCCCCAGATATACAAACTTTTTAGATATCGTCTGATGACTGGTTATCAATACCCTGTGCCCACTGAGTTCAATCAAATGTATGCAACAAACAAAAGTAGGAACTAGGTATGAGGATTGGAATATAAATAGGAATATAACTTAAACATATTTACTTAACATGACTCTCGATCTGTACAAGGTATTTACCAGTCGGGTAGCGTCCACATCTTATTCTTTTAAACTTATGTGGATCATGTTTTTCATTAAAATTTTTTGCTCATTTTAATGTGTTACGTTCTCGCATTGCTTTAAGGTTATTTGTACGTTTTATTTGAATCCTACTGCTGCTGTTGCCACTGCCGCAGTTGGTCTGCAAGCTAAATAAAAATTAGCCTTGGAAATTGGATATATGCAGACAAATATATGAAGCACATCTGAGCCAGACAAAGAGTGCACAGTAGAGCTTTTGACTGAAAATGTAACAAAATTTAAATATTTTCAAATATCTAAAAGAGTTTAAGAAGTTTATTTTCTATAAGCCCAAAAATTTCTTTAAAATAATATATAATATACATTTATATATCTCACTATAATAACTCGTCCTTTGAAATGAAAGAAATCTTCAGAAAAAAGCCACACTGTGCAATGGCCCATAAAACGAAGTAAGTTCATATATTTTTTATTTTTATCTGGTTTAGCCATATGCCCTCAAAGGCATGAATGTATTTTGTTAGTCAGCAGACAGACTCCGGTCCATTATGGCTGAAAAAAATCTTGTTTTGGCTTTTGTGCGTTTTTGGGCATTTGTGCAATATACAGAGGGCAGACATTACGTTAGGGTAAGCAAATTTGGGAATAGAATACTTATTAGAATTTTAAAATTGATTAGATGAAGAGCGGGTTGCTACTGTCGACAAAAGTATCTATAGACCTGAGCATAATAATAACAAAAATGTCAACAATGCGTCAGGTAAAAATCAACTTGCGAATTAGGATTATCCCGTGAAAACTTGACAAAGCTCGTAGCCATAGAATAAGTATTTGTCGTATATTCGTTTTCCTTTTCTATTTAATAACGAAAACCTTTAAACAAATTTTAATAAACTCATATCGCATGCTGTGCAGTTAACAATGGAGGTATACGCTTTGGGCTGAGGCTAGAAAATGGATATAAACGCTTTAAGTCATGGGTTGTGTGTATCTTCCCATTCAGACAAGATACAGAGAGAGAGAGGGAATGATAAATTCTGATTTTTATGCCATCTTTGAGTATTGATGCTATATTAAAATATACATTTCATTTAAATTTAAGATAAGTAAGAATTTACAAATAATTAAAAGCTAAATTATCATGCCAAATACTTACCCAAGATAGTGTGATTACAAAGCAAAGCCTCTCAGCTCATAATGATAGAATATTAAACAATTTGTTTGCTTATTAATATATTCTGTATTTATTTAAGTAATGCTCAGTAGGTTTTTTAACTTAACAATAAGTTTGAAATGTACAATTGATAATAATCAATAATTGAGTTAATTAAGCGAAGAGAACAGTTTCCAATGGGGTGATACAAGCTCTTAAATAAATATGGATTATCATCTGTATATAGACATTCACACATAGAACTAATTACTGGCTCTATTCGAGTATTTTGCGGGGAGTTCTATTTGTTTCATATTTTTGTGGTTTTTGCTTTTGCTTTTCCTTTATTTATCCGATTATACTATATGCTTTTATATGTATATGCATACAATGATTGAACGCACACAATTACATCTATGCTAATTTAGACAGTAACAATTAACTTTAATTTCTGGCTACATCAAAACATAATGTACATATATCATTAGCTATATGCGTATATATTGATAATCCATATTAGGTTTTTAACATACTTTTTTTGTGTTTAGTTATCATTATTTCTATTCCTCTTTAAGGTATATTTATACTATTAAATGCTTTCAGCATAGTTTTTACTTACGATTAGCCTGTGCATTGGTTTAAGCAATAAAATTCATTTCTGTTGTCAGTTTCTTTTAATTCATATAGTTCATATAGTATATAGTTGTTGTTGCTTAGCCATATATATGTATATATATTTTTATAAGTTATACTTAACGCTTGTAGTTAGTTGTAGGGTTCTTTAATAAATTCGAAAGTGGGAATCAGAAGGTACAAAAGAGCTTTAGTCATACACAATCATGGGTCTGGTTTTATACATTTATTTAGAGAAAAACACACACATATTGTTATTATTTATGTATATATATATATGTATATGTTAGTAATAGTCTCTATTTGCGTATATTTTATGCCACAAATTTTTAGTCAATATCATATAACATAATGTATTCTCGTAGAATTGTTTTCCTGTTATTTAACTATATTTCGAATTACACATTTATTTTTGGTTTTTATTAGATATATTCTCTTTGGTTATCTAGCCAATTTCTGGGCAAGTTCTTCAAGTTTTTATTTACATTTTGCTATTTGGTTACAAGTAATGCAATTGGCTTAAGTTGCTAAGGTGTCAGGAAATGTATTCCGTAAACTTATTTGAGTATGTATGCATATTTGGGGTCTGTTTGTGTGTCAATGATATGTGGCCAATGCTATCAAAGTAGCACGATACTCTTCAAAATTAAGAGTCTTCTGATATGTCTCACAATGTCCTACGTGGCATTCCTTCATTGAAATGTGTGTGTGTGTGTGTGTGTGCATGTGTGTGTGTGTGTGTGTGTGGGCTGAAACTGACAAACGTGTGCCGACACTATACCGCATTGTCATTTCCGCATCCGGCTTTCTTATTGACATTTGCACTAATGGCACAGACGCTTGGCTTGTGCATTTGCCGTAACCCAGAAAAAACAGAAGTCTACCCGGGGAGTCATGCGGTTCGTTATTTTATATATTTTATAAAAGCAACATTGCAATATCTATTCGGCAGCCTGTGGGCGTGTCTGTCTGTCTGTCTGTCGGCTGCCTTGACTGTCAATGACTGTGTGCGTCTGTCTGCCTGTCTGTGTAGCATAACCGGGAACGATGCGAATGCTCCGCAAAGTGGAGCTAAGCTATGGGGAATTTTCTTTAATACTTTGGCGCTTCGCTCGCATTGGTGGCAACACTAAAATAAATATAACTGTATAACTATATATACACGGTGTAGAATATGTCAACTCTTGTGCCAATTGTATGACCATTAAACTATTGCGCTTCAGATGTGATGCTGCCTCAGCAGCGCACATCTCTTTTCAGTTGATATCATAATCGACATCTTGACAATTTTCAGCAATTTTCAACAATTTTGTCATTTTGCAATTTTTATCTTTCAATGCAGACAACTGCATGCAAAAAACGTGCCAATCGTTGAATGTTTTTTTTTGCTATATAGCGGGTCAACTGGACCTTTGACAGCTTAAGCCTTAGCTAGTAAAAATTTTGATAGTCTGACGAGAGAAATGCTAAAATTGCATTAAGCAAGCACTAAACACTTATCGATTTTATACTAAAGAATTTTTTCGCTTCCGCTCAGAATAATAGTTTAAAGGAAGCTGCATCCTAGGCATTGTGAATTTCCATGTTCTTGAAAGCAAAAGACTAGCTTGAAAATTCCCAGAAACAGGTTGAAAAGAAAACTCTTTTCAAATTCTTTCAATAAAAAGCAATTAAGAACCAAGTCTGCACAAAGGCTGCACAGCTTGTAGCAGCTTGTACCAAAAGCTTTTTTTAAAAGTACATATACACACACCTGATTGTTGCGGTTTAAAGTATATAAATATTTGACAAACAAAAAAAATTGATAAACAATCAAATAAAAATACAAAAAGATGGGGAAAAAGAGCATACTAGCATTAATGTATGTACGTAAAGTGGACGCAAACGTGTCGAAAGTTGGTGGGCGATGGTGAAGTGGGTGGGGCTGAGTGGCAGTTTGGCCAGAAATCTCGCACAGCATTGTTTGCGCTGCTCCGCTTTCAGTTTTTTACTGCGCCAATTGCAGCAGAAACTCAAACAAAAATAACAGCGCAAAAAAGTGAGGCGCATATATTAAGCAAACAAAAGCAAGGGAAAATAGTGGCGAAAACGGCAAGCGTAGTGAGGCCTAGTGAGGCGCAGTGAGCAAACATTTCAGAATTGTTTTTTCGCTTTTCTTTGCATGCCGTCGTTAAATGAAAAGTCGAGAGAAATATTTAAGCCAAATCTATGTCAGCAGCTCCAGCTTCAGCCCGTCCAAGTCATAACATTGCCATAGCCAGTATAAAATCTCAGCTAAACTCGTAAACTTTGACCCTCGAATTTCAGCTCAGCAATGCAACTTGATCCATTGCACTCAATTTGACACTTGAAGCAAAAGTTTTTATTCGCTAAGAGAATGCTTAAATTTCAAACAGTAAATAGCATAGAATATTTCTCACACTTTTTTTTTACTTAAAAGGATATTAATTTGTATTTAAAGTGTAAGAGAGAACAAGTTCATAGACGAATCATTCCGAATACGATTTTATGGTAACTAATTGATGAAAACTATATAAATTCGAATACCCCTGTAGAGCAGACGAGTCCCCATCCGAAGCGATACAAATTCAAAATGTCTCTAATCAGCTGCAAGCGCTTCAGTTAAACTCAATTTATTATGAACACAAAAATTGCTAATTATAAATTATTATAATTACAGCTCGAAAGACTTAATAAGCTGCCTAGGAAGTCAGCAGACTTACTAAGTAAACACTAATTAAAGACAAATAATTTGTATTTATTTGAAGTATAATCTATTGCAATCCACTTTCAACTGCAATCAGTATGCCTAGGATAACTCTTCTATCTTGATTTAACTTCGGGCGGCATTTAATTGAATATGGGGATGCAATTTATTTAATTTCCAAGTGGAAAACTCTGGTTGCGAAACTAAACGTGAAAGAGAAGACCGAGAGAGAAAGAGGGAGAAAACTTTTTAATGATGCTTATTGATTGGTTTATTGGTCAGCAAAACCAAATCAAAATCAATATAACAAAGTTCTGTTAAGTTCGCATCTTTAAATTGGATAATTGAAGTAATCGCAAATGCTTTCGCACAACAATTTGCGGACAATTAATTTGTCATAGTCAGTCGTTAAATGGTCTTGGCTTCATTTGTGTCAATTAATTTAAGTTTGGGAAAATTCAAGTTAATGCTTAAGAGCCACAGCACTCAAGCCAAATGCCAAATCCAAGTATCTGAATAATGGGTAAAGTCTGATTTAAGCCACTGTCACAGCTGGCCAATTAAATTTCTCTATGCCTAATGGCCATTGAATTGAGTGAATCAACTTTAAGTAAATGCCACATTTTGGCAAAGGTTAAGCAAAGGCTCTCTCTCCTTTGAAGCATTGTTGCTATTAGCCGACTTGATTAATGATTGTTGCCGCAGAAGCAACAGGAAAGAAATGGCAACGCCAAAACATTTAGACAACAGTTTCATGATTTATATCAAACAAATGATTCACACTTACACACACATACACAGACAGAGCGGGGGCGTTGCCACTGCTGAACTGACCAGCAGCCAGCAAGGAGGAGGCATGCTACAATTAGGGGCGCGTCAATTCGCAGAATTCGGCCTAGACGTAGGTCTGGCCTCCGTCAGAAGGGCATTAAGAGACATTTTAAAATCAAATCTTGCTACTTAATGGGCAATTAGTCAAAATAATAAAAGAGCACTGCGAGCGGCTTACATTTCAATGAAACTTCAATGGGAATGCAGCGTAAACAGCGCTCAGGGAGCCATCGCAGACATCCCCACTGAGCTGGAGCTTGCCAGCGCGTATAAATTACAATTAGCTGTAATTAATCATCCGCCGATGGACGGCCGAGGCGAGGCTGGGCTGGGCTTGCTGTCCTGCTACAGTTCAGTCAATGTCTACTTCTTGGCCCGGAGGCGTTTGTAATTTATTAGCCGAAGCCACGGTCAAGACATCAACATCAACATCAACATCGTTGTCGACATCGTTGCACAAGACGCAACATGCGGTCCAGCCGCACCTTGCCGACTTGTGGGCCGCGCGGGTTGGCGCTCGATTGGTCAATCACACGGCCACTTAGCAACTTAGCAGAACAACAACAAGAACTGCAACAACAACACCTGCACCAAATGGACGGAACAGTGCAGGTGACTTACAAACGCTTTTAATAGCTGGCCAAATGGTTAGCTTTGCCTCGGGGCGCACGTTCTTCTGCGCTAGTTGGTCCCAGCAAAGGCAAATCAATGAATGGATATTCATTCAGAATGACGCATAGCCAAAGGGTTGCACGGACTCTTGGGAACAATGGCAGCCACAATACAGTGGACTAACAACGCCACCACCAGCAGCACCAGGAGAGCAGGAGTAGGAGCAGAAGTAGAAGCGGGAGCGAGAGCGGGAGAGCGACTCCATCAACAGCTCGTTCGGTTGGAAAACTTATTGCGCCAGAAGTAATTCTATAAAGAAAGCTCAGTAGCTATATCTCTCTCTCTCTCTCTCTCTTGCTTTGTCACGTGATATCTCTCTAGCTTTGTCTAACCGAACGGCTCGTTTAGTTTTCCTGTTGAAAATGATGAGGGCCAGTGTTTTGGTGGCTGCTGCAAACGCCATGTTATTTTGGTTGCAAATACAAAATCGAAATATAGAATATGGAATACGTTAGATGCATATACATATAAATATATATAAATTTATATATATCTGCACAAGGGATCGATTTTTTTTTTGAGCACTTGGGCTATTTACAGCTCGGCCAGCGAGCCAGCCCTGTGGCAAGAAATTTGACTTGGGGCAGTAGGTTGACAAAAATATTCGATTTCCAGCATCGAATTTTTGGTAATTTGCCTTGCCTGGCAACGGAATTGGTTTGGGTTTGAGTTAGGTTTTGATTTTGGTTTTGGGTTTGGGCTCTGTCGGTTGGCTGTTTCGAATTTTGTATATTTTGTAAAAATAAACTTAATTTGATTAGTTGGGTTCATTCGCACGACACAAGCGCACAGTTTGGCCACAACCCGTTGGCCGGCTGCTCGAAATTGATTTTTCTTCAACAGTTTAATTCGACAGCATAATTTAATAATAAACTTTGGCACTTTTAGCCATTACAAAGTCTGTAAATCGGCATGCAAGCGGAACTGCGAAGCCAGCAGGAAGTTAAGTTGCGGCCCGTTGAAGCCTGAAATTCAAGCCGTAACGCCTGCATTGTTGGCCCACAGCTAGCCCAACACTCACGTTCTTACCCTCATCCAGCCGGCCTGTCAGCGCCACGCTCGTATCCACTGGCGGTCCTTGGCGTTGGACTGTGGCTACAACTGTGCCTGGAGCAGTGGTCGCACTCGCATATTTATGGCATTTGGCTGGAATTCAAATATTACTATGCGAGCGAAAAACGATTATTTTAAAGAGTTTACTCATATTGCACTCAGCTTAAAAGCTGCTCGTACTGCTTTATTTTGTGGTTGTGCCAGCTGACGATTGTTATTGTTTAATTTAGGAGCAACAGCAGCTGCTGCGGTTGCAGCCAATAAAAATATTTATCAATTAATGGAACACTAATGTGAGCTGAGCATAAACACCATTTGTCCGAGTAATTTATGGGAATCTGTCAAATCTAATTTATGCTCAAATTGTCACGCGCACAGCAATAAATGCAAATTATTTCATATATATACATTGCGAAATTATTTGCTAATTATGAACTAAGCGGTCTCAATTAGAATTAATATATTGGTTTTCATTCAAATTGATAAATCATCGTTATTATTATTGCTCATTAGCATTCAAATGTGTTGATTTTAAGATTATGAAAGCGTGAAATACTATTAGTTTAACTACCTGATATTTGGCATTGAGGTAATAATACTTTCAAACAGGCTCAAAGCATTTAGCAGTAGAGCAATTGAATAAACTATTACGAAGTATTTAATGTCCTGAGTCTGAATTGTAAATGTATTTAAGTGATGTCTAAAATATAAAATTATAATATATAATTTTCTATACACAAAAGTACAAGCAATAAACGCTCATATAGCATCAAGGTAGAGGTTAAAAAATATATGAAAAAATTATATTTTTTTAATAATTTTTTTAATACTTCATGGCATGAATGTAGTTAGCAAAAATTAATTTTTTTTCTATATGTAAAAAAAAATTATTCAAAAAGTTGCAAGCTTTAGCAAACTGACTGATTTATGAATGTATAACTAATAACACAGCAACTATACAACTTTTTTTATTAGTGCATAACTTAAATTGTAAGTGAATAAGGAAGGCTGCATAAAATATGCTTAACAACAATTTTTACACCAGGCAGCAGCAACCACCAGAGGCGCAAGTCAGCATAGAAATTACACAATTAAGGCTAGCAGATACTCTGTAAATTATTAATCTTACTGTCGTTGGTAACACTATTGGCTACTCAGCTTTGACTGTCAAAAACCTTAGATACTGAAAATATCAATAAAAATAGGATTTCGAATGAATAAAGAGAAGTGGCTTGAGAACTCTCTTCAAAGTTCTGTTTCATCCTGAAAATAAAAGACTCAACGAAAGATTAAGATTTAGAAAGTTTTATGTCACCTTGGTTTTCATTATTAACACTATTTGTTTTTTGGTTTTCCATAATACAGGGTACAAAAAACGTTCGCTGTGCACAACTTTACCCTCAGGGTTTGGTGTGAGACGACAACGATGACGCGGTAATTCAATTTGGGTTTAAAATTGCAAACTATATGTCGTTGGATGTCAAGGCAAGCCTTATGCATACATATATATTCATATGTATATGAGTATCGGTTGATAACGTAAAATGGAAAGGCAAAAAGCAGTTGGTGCGTGGCAAGATATTCTCAGGATGCTGCCCTCCAACTCTTTGCTGCGCTCAGCTGTGCTTGTCGCTTGTCACGGCCTTTTTAATTAAAATGCATGTCAGGCGACTGTGTGTGCTGTATGTACTTGTAAATCGATTGAGTGCAGTTTGAGTTAAGTAAGCCGTGGCGCAGCCACTGGCACACCATGCCACGAGTGCTGTTATCCAAATGAAAGATTAATTAATTAATGTTATTTTGAGTACGGGCAACAATTAAAAAGAGCAAGAAACAGAACTGTAAAGAAACTTGACTTGGCTTACAGTTCACAATTCACATTGCTTTTGCCATACATTTTTGATTTAAAGCCGCTGATCAAAAAGTTTCTTACAATACGGAGCATTCAACCGTCAGTCAATTGGAGCGAAACGCCTAGAAAGCAACGAAAACTTTCCATCAGGAGTCAACTTCGAAATTGAATTTGTTTTTCAATTAAATTGCCATAATTGAAATGGCGAAAGCCAAACACAAAACGGCACTAGAAAAAAGAAGAATCGTGAACCGAGAATCTGGCATCGAAAACTCATTCGAAATGTGCATTATGAAAATGTGCAGCAGAATTGAAAACTTTTGGCTTAAGGCGGATGTTATGAGCATTTTGTTTCCTAGATAATAGTTAAAGCAGAGCGTGGCCCGTCGGCCAGGTGGCTGAAGCTGACTAAGCCGCCGGCGACCCCCCAAGGTGGGCTGAGGCGAGCTGTCAAAACTTTCTGCATTGTTATTGTTGCAGTCAGAGAAACTTTTGGCGTCGCAACTTTGCCACTGCAACAAATGGTAAAAAAGACACACCGAGCAAAAGTTTATGTGGCAAACGAAAAGTTGCTGTAGCAGCTTTAAGCGCTTTAAGTTTCGCTAAATGCCAAAGATTGCGCATACGCAGAGTTGCCCTTGTCAAAAGTCAAAGTAGCTGCACTGCCAGGTCAATGGAGCAGCTGCCCTATAACGTTCACCGCAAAATGTCTGACACAAGGTCAAGGTATAGGTCTGGCAACTGTACTGCAGCCTTATCTAGCTTGACCATGTATGCAAAATTTGTAACATCCATCAAACGCTTAGCCAAAATCCACGCGCATAAGCAAAAATTGTGATTAAAAGTGTGTTTTTATGAAGCATTGAGTCGTGACCCGGGGCAATAAACGGTGCCCGGTGCCCGGTGCTCGGTGCTCGGTGCTCGGTGCCTCCATGTATAAATTAGCACGACCCACAACTCCGGCAATAAAACGTTTTTGGGCGACTTATACGTAGCGTATACGTAATACAAGCCTCGCTCCGCTCTGTCCAAAAAAAAGTAGGCAGCCGAGAGACACGCTTCAACCGAATTTGTAGAAAGTCGTAAAACGAAATAAACACTTTAAGGCGCAAAGTCATAAAAACACCGAAATAAATTCAGCGCCCAGGGGCTAGGTGGTGCCGGGAGTGTTATGAGTGGCGAGCATTTCACGTGGGTCTGCGTGCCACTAAAGTTTTACTAACAACAAACTAGAGCTCCGGGCGACATTTTGTGTTAGTTATTGGGCCCGCTGTTGACAACTGTTGCTTACAGTGCTCGAAGTGCGGGGGATGGACACTCCAATGCTTGGATAGCAGCTGCAAGTTTCTACGTTCAGTTAGTTACGCTTTGCAAATGAAATGTCAATCTGTGAATCTGGCAACCACTTAAAAAAAAACTCACTAGCTCGCAAAAAAAAAGGTTCCAAATGTAACTGCCAGTCAGCGCCCGCCGGCACATCAGGCATTTATCCAACCATCAATCAATCAGGGCGTTTGGCGCGCCTGATGGCCAGCTCAGCTCAGATCGTCTCCTTGGCAATCGACATGCAATTTATGCAAAACGTTGACATTTATCGCCGAGCATTTTGAGCTCGCAGCACTCGTCTTATTTGACTTTCAACTTTGCCCAAATGGCACGAAGAGTGACGTGAAGTGTAAATGTACATAAATTGTATACAAACATTTAAAGGGTCTCAAAGGCTTAAGCAACTGCATATATACATAAGGGATATGTCAAAGGACTGCTGATGCTGCTGGCTTGTTGACTTTTCATAGGCCGTATTTAAGGCCAGATTTTGAATTAGTTCTAAGTCTTCTTTAATTCAAGGATATATTTTTTCCCATTATCTGTCTTAAAGTAAGCTTTTTGGATTTCGGCAAGAACCTAAGGGCAACTTACTAAGTATGCTTTTATCAAACAGATTTTAAAGCCAATAAATTATACAAAAGAACAAATACGATAAAAACTGTTATAAATGAAAAGCAATTTTTCATTTAATGTGTTAAATCTGAACTGAGCTGAGAGCAAACTGTTTTCAATTGTGTCAAGCTATGAACGCAGTGCAATTTTTTTAAATGACGCTTTAATTGGAGGTAAATGTTTATTTAACATTCATTTGTGTTATTTTTTTTTTTTTTTTATCGAACACGCGCTGAATTGTAACTGAATTGTGTTTGTATTTGCATTTGCTTTTTTATTTGCATTGAAATTTTAATTGTTTGCTCAGGCTGTTGACACTGATGGTTGTGTATGTTGTTCATTCCTTTCCTCTACTTTTCTTTGAATCTTTGTGGCAAATAATTGAATTGCGAAAGCAATTACAAGAAATCTGTTTGTTTAAGCAGCAGCAAGTGCAACGGTGTGTATGAGTAATGCCCAATAGGGCATCGAATGTCGGCAGCGCTGTTCGCCACACTCTTGAAGCACGACCGATTCTTTGCTCAGCGATTATGGTAATGAAGGGACATCTCTGACATGTTTTATGCAACGCTGCGCTGATTTAGACCTAAGTCGGCTCAGGCCAAGGGACTTGTTTGATACTTGTTATGCACAGCACGTCGCGGACCAATTGTAGACATACATACACATACACAAATGTTGCTTGAAGCTGGCTAATATAATTAAAGAGCACGCAACATAAAATAGGCCAAGTCTGTGCAAGCAAAACAAAACGAAATGAGAAATGTTTCAATTAAAAGCGCAAAAAGTCAATTTGTGACGTTCAAAAGGACCACTCCGATAGAATCTCAGCGCAATGAACATTACCAAAAAAAAAAGGGTTTGAAGAATGCTTTAAAAAAATCGAAGTGAATGGAATTGAGGTAGCCAAAAAAATCTGCAGACACTCTGTAGGTATCTGACATGCCCTCACGCCCCCCTAATGTCAAATACATAAATAAAGAGTTTGGCAAAGACAAAAAGCAGACGATGTAGCATATCCAACGGAAAAGTGAATACAATGCAACCTTGTATCGAATTCTTTAAGCTGAAATGAGCAAAGCAATACGGCCTCTAAGTATAACCACATATTACTGGCACGTGGCATTTGCTTGGAATATTTATCATGGCATTTGCCATTTGCCATTTGCCATTCGCCATTTGGGCGTGCTGCAAAACACCAAAGTCAATGCCAATAGCAATGACAATGGCTCGACTTGAACTGGGTGCGTGCCGAGCACAGTAGGCGCAAAGCACAATTCAAGCCTTTCGTTGACTTAGAGTCACAGTGCCTAAACCCCGTTGCCGGAAAACTTGGCACGTGCGATCAGCATGCGCACGGCAAACAAAAGTGGAATTGATTGCGTGCCAGATGCTGAAAGGAAATGAGCCAAAAAGCTTGGGCAAACCTTGATATAGGCTCACTGGCGGCGGGCGTGGCAAAGCGAATGAGTGAATTCCGTCGCTGTGCGAGTCGGTATAAATAAGTATATTGTAATTAAAATGACGACAGCAGCTGCTTTTAATAAACTGCCAAAACAAATGAAAGCCAAAAAAAAATAAATACAATTATTTCAAGTTAGAGTGCATCACTAGAAGATACCCTAGCAAAGCTTGAAATGCTTAGCAATAATATTAATGCGGATATTTACAAGATTTTTGATATCATATTTTGAGTTCATATAAAGATGGGTAAATGGTTCTAGCCCTGTTATAAATATGAGTAAACTTATTGGCTAGAAAAAATCATTAAGTATTTTGACTAACTTGATAGAAATTGTGATCCTTATACCCGATTGGTTAATTTCATTTGGCAATGGGTATAAAAAGAAGACATAAGCTTGATTGCGAGTATTTGAACGGATTGTCAGGGACTACACATAATTAACAGAGCAAAGAGTTGCGCTGCGGTAAGGAGATGGCTGAAGGGTGCCGCTAGGGATTTAGCATACACAAATACTTAAGTGAAAATGTGTCTGAGGCCTCAAACCGAAAGTAAAACAAAGAAGAAAGAAGATAGACGAAAGAAGAGAAGCTAAAGCAGCGTAATTTTTCATTATATGACTAAGGATGGAGTTGGATTGGTGTTGTTTTGGCATGAAACGCAAACTGTTTACATTTGTTTCCCCTCAGCTGCGAGTGCTAGCGGGCCGGGTAGCCAACGGGGCCACATGTTCATTATCTGCTGGCTGACAGGCAGACACGGGGGTGTGAGTCGTCGTCGAGTAGTTAAGGTGTCATCGCCGTCAACAAAGCGAATCCGCATTGCGGCGCTTCAGGTGCGGCTCATTAAATCATTCGGTAATCAGGGAGCAATGCTTTTCCTCCAAGCAACTTGGCTTTTTATTACGCTTCAATTTCAGGTCTGTCAATCACAGTTGAATGCCAGCTAAAATTTCAACAAGTGTAACGATTTTCACCAAAAATCTGACACTTGAATAAGTTGAATTGCCAATCAAACTTGTGCTTACTAAATGAATATTAGTTGTCGTTCAAGTGGAATGAATATTTGTCTTGCAGTTTGACAGCCCAAATAAATGAATACGCATAACTATAAGCAATAAATTTGCATAAATATAAATCAGATTGAGAAATTCAACACTAACATAAGCTGAATAGTAAACGTTGGGGATTTCAACATTTTACTTATAATGCTTCCAAATCGACATAATTTTTTGAATGATTTATGTGTGCTGTTGGCAGCTTTATACCATCCTGAATGCTCCGACGGGTACCACTTTGACGCTGCTCAATGACACATAAATTTCCAACAATAATTCAAATCTAAAGCTTTGTTTGCTATCCGTATGTGGGCAATGCGAGCGGGCGCTGAATTGTGTGCAACGTTTTGTTGCCAGTCTTCAATGGATCTGTGTGAATACATGTGTGTGTGGGTTTATGTCTGTGTGGGTGTGTGTATTGTCCGATTGTGAAATATATTTGACGTATGCCCTTATTTGGCTTGGTCATAATAATCATAACTTCAGTTCCTTGTTAAGATGGTACAATGGTATACGTTATCCATTCGAACTTTTGGCCACATGCAAATTGTGTCTTATTGTTGTTAACGGTTATTGATTGTTGCCGTAGCTTGGCTAAATCGTAACAAAATCTTAACAGGTCAACTACTCGTATTTAGAAGCTCTTTGGTGTGTGGGGATCTTAGACCTAATCACGACTCGGTTGCTAATTAGTAAGTTGTCTCATACACTTATAAAGTTGTAACATAGAGATACGATTAAGTATAAACACTGTTACAAATTACGGCTTGTTAGTAGATTGCTTAGGATACTAGGATACACCGATAATGATAATACTTACAGGCTCTTCATTTGCTTTGTAATTTAGGTAATTTAGGTGCTTTGGGCTGGGATTGTTACGCATTGATAGATGCGAGTAGGAACCCAATTGCTGACCAATTTTAGACAAGCTCCGTTTCCATTTGTGCGGCCTCCACTGTCTCCACGATGGTTGTGGTGGCCGCCGCGACCGAATCTCATGGAACGTATCTTGTGGTCAAAGCGCCATCGTCATCATCGTCCACATTCAAACCACTTCCGGTGCAGCAGCCACTGCACAAGAGCCAACTGGTTTCACTGCCGGTGCGTTTTGGTCAAATCGCAGACACCTGCTCCAACTCGGCACTGGAGCGGCCCGAATTCATCACCACAACATTCTTGGCGGCATAGTCCGTAATGAATCGATCGCTATTGCGTGGATGTATATTGCCCACGTCCTGGGCGCAGCACCACGGATTGCGCATGGTCAGTATGCGCTTGAACGCATCCCTGAACTCCTTGTTGAAAATTGAGTAGATGATCGGATTGAAAGCGGAGTTCGAGTAGCCCAACCAGGTGAGAATCTTGAATGTTTGGCCGCCAATGCACGTCTTACAGAAGGCAGCCGTAATATTGACACAGAAGAATGGCACCCAGCATATGAGGAAGACGCCCATTATAACGCCCACGGTGACGGCTGCCTTGTGATCGGATACGTGATATGGCGAGCTGTGATGCAGATTGCGCACCTTAAACTTCTTCGGTTGGTTTTTGGGTCGACGTATGCTCTTGTATCGTTGCTTCTCGGCCACCTCACCAGGTCTTGTCACCGCCTTAATTGACTTTACATGTTTCTGGGCATAGCAATAAAGCCTGTGAAGTGGAGAACACCATAATTAAGGTAATTAAGATGTATACATCATTAATTGATCTTGTATAAATTTAAATTTCAAATTAAATTAATTTTTAAAATTTTTGAAAAATGTTTGAAGCTAATTTTCAAATTTATTAATAGCTTAACATAAAAATAAGTTAGCTCTGATTTGATTTCAATTTTCTGCCTAATATATGTATTTAAATCTGTTTATAGGAATAGGAATTTTGTCCTCAAGCAACGTTTGTCTAAAGAACCTTTCGCAAAATGAAATGTTATCCTCTTTGAGTAATTGCAGTGAGAGGAAACTCGATTAGTGGCTATCTAGTTGTTGACCTGAGTGTTTCTGTCTACCTCCTATTGTTGTAAGTGATATGATAATTATTTACTTTTCCAGCCATGCCAATTATCAGGCTGCCCCAGGGAACTCCCACTGGGTTAGCAGCTCACAATCGGCAACTGTCTGGGTCACACAGTGCGTATACTTAATATTCAACTTAACTCTATGGCGTGTACTCCCATACGTCATAGGGCACGTTCGTGGTGGCTCGTTTGCTGAGCAGCCTTGCTAGCATATGGCCCGGATGGCCACATGAAAAGGATAACATGGCTACGCACAAATTATGACGATAAAAGTCTATTTATTCTGTAATTCAACCGAAATTTGATAGAACATTCCAATGACAGCCACTAGATACTTTAGTAGATGCCCTGAGCCTCAGCTCGATGAGGGAACAGCTTGTCTCCATTTGTTGCCTAGTTGCTATTGCCCATTGGCCGCAAATCTCGTTAAGCTAAAATGGCAACGTGCCTTTCGCCGTCGGCTATTTTGCTGATGAGCGGCCATATCGCAATGCTGTTGTTGCTGCTGCCGATGATGATGTTGGCATCCTGTTGCCGCCCTTACACGCATTGTCTAGCCCTTTTTGCAAACGCCCTGGCTCATGGCCGTCTGCTCGCCTTTGGCTTAGCTAAGGGATTACTTAGCTGGACAGTAATGCGTGTGCTTATTTGTATGCCTCATTTGCTTGTCTCCTCACCCCCCCAGTGCTTAACGCCCAGCTGCCATCGTTCAGCTTCTAACTCCCAGCTATGCCAATGCTACCGATCTCGTGTCTGGGTCACATCAGCGTCAAGGTCCTGGCTGCCTTTCAGCATTACGAAAGTAAATTCATAAGTGTTTGCCATTATTTTATTATTTACGTCTTACAACATTGCGTTGCCCATAAAAATATTCAAATTCTTTTTATTTTTCCTTGAGTCATATTTAATTGTTGGCTAAATCGCGCTTGACCTTAATTAGTATAATTCATTATTTATAGGATGGCGCCGAGAAATTCTTTTATATGAAATTGTTTATATATAATCAAATAATCAATATTTGCTAATAAATGTGAACAGATCTTTAGCTATATGTGTCTGAAAGATAAAAGAAATCGGATTTGTCTTGCTAATGCGTACTGCAAATGTAATTATAATGTAAAGATAGCATTTAAAATTATAAGCACGAATATATAAGATATATATAAGCTGCCCATATAATAGCTGTTGGCTCTACATTGGCTTGCCGACCGTTTTCATTTCAAAGTTTTCGCATTACATTTACTTTTGTTGCTTTACTTTTTGTTTCTTCTGTCATATTTTAGCGCAGAATAATTGTGCCATGGCAAGTTTTGGGCCATGTTTCATAGAACTTTATGACGGTACTTATGTCCCCATACTCACCGACAGTAGATGCCAATCATGACCACGCAGGGGAAGTAGAAGCTGATACAGCTGGAGACGACTGCATACGTGGGTGTCAGGTCCAGTGCGCATGTGGGATACTTCTTGCCATTATCCTCAAAAATCAGTGGCTGGTCGGGTCTATGGATCCCCAGCGAGATGGGCACAAACGAGACGAATGCGGCCAACAGCCAAATAGCTGCAATGGTTATAACAGCCACCCGGCGTGTCACCCAGCGGCCGTATCTGTAATGAAAGTCAGAAAATGGAAAGAGCAGCACATCAATTTGGAGTAAAGGAAGTGCTTGTGATTGTCTCCTGCGGTTGCCTGCAGTAAAATGGTTAAGCAACAACAGCACGAGTTGTCCATGGTGACAGCAGACGCAGCAGCAGCCGCAGCAGCAGCAGCAGCAGTCAGAAGAAAGAGGTCCACATTATGATTGCGGCTACGCGTGCTAAAGGCAGTTGGGTCGACACCAAATTTAGGGCAGCGAGCGACAACTGTTGCGGTGCAGTGGTACAAATTCAGCTGGCCAAAGGTGCGCATGGAGCATTCGTGTAATGGTCACTGCGGTCTGCCTGCATGTCATTAATTACCCGAACAGAACAGGCTGCGCCAAATCAGCCTAAGCCGAAACCCAACCGCAGCACAAACCATTGAACATTACGCATTCTCTAAAGGCAGTGTAGGGATAGGTCTAGCTGTGCGATGTACATATGCAAATCACCGTGTATGGATTTTTGTAGCACTTCGATTCTGACAACGGTCGCACAATTTGCATTTACAGCAACGGAAATGAGCAGGCAGAGACCAAAAGCTGATGGCATTTTATGGCCCACTGTGTGTGTGTGTGTGTATGAGTGGTTGCTGTGTGCGTGTGTGTGTGTGTGTACACATTGGCATATGCTGCCGCATTTTGGCTTGTGTAAATGTAACCGCTGGCTGTGTGGCAGACATGGGCAGGAAATCAAACAAAATAATTCAATTTCAATTCAAAGACGCACTCAGTCAACGTGCCGACCGAAAATACTAAAGATGACAAGAGCGTCTGTAGCAGGTGGGCGGGAGGACAACAAAGCGGAAAAGGAAGTTTTGGTAATTGTATTCACAAACAAATTCGATTTCATGTGGCAGCAAAATTGATTTCTATTCGAACAGCAACGACATCAGCCCGCACCGGTAGCCATTTAGTTGCCACCCGAAGCCAATAGCCCATTCAGTCTTTTGAGGCACAGGAACTGGCACAGACGCTAAACGTAAGTGCAAATACCTGACACCCGTATCACTCCAGAGACTTTCCCTATGCAAGTGCCAAGTGACGCCACACTCGTCCATTGATAGAGCCACCAATCATACCCCAAAGAGCTAATTGAAATCGTGTGACTGTGTCTGTGTCTGTGTGCTGCCTCAGCGCCAGACCAAAGTCAGACCGCATTTGCATTTAATATTGCCCCTGTGTGTATGCAAGTGTGTGTGAGTATGTGGCACGCACTCAAGAAATTAGAGTCAGGCACGCACAAAGCTAGTGTAAGTGTGTGTGTGCGTGTGTGTGTGTGTGTGTGTGTGTGTGTGTTTGTATGGGTTGGGGTTGCATAGCTCGGCTAACTCTGGCGTTTATTTTGTTTGCCTCTTGTCATATCTGGTTTTATGTGCGTTTTGCACAGTGAGTGCTTAAATGTTGCAAGCACACGATGTTGCTATTGTTGCTGTTATTGCTGTTGTTGTTCTCAAGTGTTGCAGGCATATGACAGTGTGCTTACCCAAACCCAACCAGGCCAAAAACACAATTACAAACATTCCCCAAAGCGACATTCTCGTTGGCTTTTGTCGCTTAACTGTTATACCTCTCGCTCACGCACGCATATAACACCTATTTGCCCCATCCCCATCTCACTCTTTCGCTCTCTCTCTCTCTGTCTCTCTCTCGCCCTCTCCTCGATGTGGATGACATAAAAAGTTTGCGTCGCTTTTTTATTGCAGTTTAAAGTGAATTTTATGCATGATACGAGCATGCACACATATGTTTGCTCTGCGTCTGACAGTTACGATGATGACAGGCGCCACCAGATTCAACTTTTATCGCATAAAACAAAAATAAAAATTTTCCTTAATTCCGGCATAATTTTAACTTTGTCAGCGGCTGCTTCTAATTAGATTTCCACGTGCTTTTCATTCAAATTATTTCTTTTTTCGCCAATTTTCGCTGGCAGTGCACAAATCTTGGCAGGCGCAATTAAATTAAACGCTTGCAATTATTCTAAGACGCTGGGAAAATACGACAAATTTCTCAGCGCCAGAGGTGGGCATCCTAATGAGAAGCCAGCCCAAAACAGTTCGTGAACTTTGACACGTCAGGCAACGGCAAGAAAAACTGAAGAACACAAATGCTGTCCCTACTTTGACATGCAAATAAATCAGATTTGCATAAAGAGCAACGCCAGCCAGTGCCAGGGCCGGGGCCGGCACTAATGCCGCTAGACACGCAGCATTCAGAACCAGACGCCGACACCGTCATCCGTCAGCTTTTTTTTCTTTCTTATTTGTATCTATCTTCAGACGAAGATTAAATACTCTGAAAGAGAATCGACAGGAAAATGCTTTTATACGAATGACTTGTTGTGGTCGCCCGAAACATCATTGAGACATATATACGTAACATTTGTTGAGCTATTCTTGCAAAAAAGTTTTGGAATGAGAGTGAAATTTATTGCATTTATAAGAGTGGCTAGTTTGGCGGAATCTCTACAACAGATATGCAAAGTTTCGTAGAAATCGCTCTATCAAAAATACATTCAGATTAAGGGATCTGCCTTGAAAATTTTATAATCAATCTGCAAGAAAACAAAGCTTCATCCATTACTTTTAGGTGCAAGGTAAAGGGCAACTTTGTCAAGCTAAGTTTTTTCAATTTAAAATAATGTTATCATACTCAATTTTATTACGCAGTATGTATTATTCAGAATAATCTTATGAATCTGACATCTTACTAGCACGAAAAAAGTCCCAAAGTTACATACTTTACTACAGCACTTAAGAGCCATCTGCAAGGGTATACTAGAATGAAAAGTGTGTTGGAATGAGAGTTGTGATGCCTGTGAGATTCATAAGAGACTGGGCGTGGCATACTCGTAGGAGTGCTAGGCCAGGAGCTTGAAGTCTTAAGTACAGGCGTAGACACACTTGGACCAGAAGAGCACAAGCAAGTCCAGCACTGTGGAGTGCAGAAGCCAAACTCGATTTGAATGTATTTAAATTGAACCGCAGGACGCACGCAAAGTTGCAGGAAAGTGGGCAATGCCTACGCCAACGCTCTTCAATAAAATTTTGTTTGGCCTGGGATAATTTAAAATAATATTAAATTTTATAAGCATTAGCGATAAAATGCTTTGGGGTTTGGTAATTTTTATTCTTGAGAAGGAATTGTTGATTGTCGAGCTAATTTACAAACCGCTCTGAGTACAATGGAAAAATGTAAAGAACATGATATTGCGGTCAACTCAAGAACATCAAGCTAATAATGCTCAACTGCCAATTATTTCAAAGTGATGACTTAATTAATTTTCACTTAATATAAAAAACTTTATAGCTTTATGAACAGAAGCCCCCACAGAAGCCGCTGTGAATTAAAAAGTGCAAGCAAACTTTTCGCATTCAAATATTTTTGCTACCTCAATTCGCAAAATTTACGAGCACGCCAACTTTGGCAACTCGATGAAGTGTGCTTCAACGTCAACTCATTATGCTCGGAAAGTGTTAGCAATAATAAAAATGACTTAATTTAAAAAAACGTAGCAGTGGATGGAGCTTCAGCAGAAATTGTGTAACGTTTTTAATAAACAAATAAAGTTTCTACGTGGACTTGGCAGATGTGACAGGTAACAGTAACCTAGAAACTGTGCACATAAATAGAGAGATGATGGACAGCCAGCTAGGGGTATGCCGTGTGGTGAGCAGAAAATATTTTTCCACTTTTGGCTTGCACTGAAAATAGCATCAAAGCATTTATTACGGCTATTTGCAACAGCAGCTGCTAGCATGGCACTCACAGCCAGAAGTGTCTCGTTGTCATATGTGGACAGTAGCTATATTCTTTCGTTTTTTTTTTTTTTTTTTGCAACTTCTACTGCCTGAAATCGCTTGCTGGCTTCCCCATGGACCAGGTCCTTCGCAGCCATTGAGGCACATAAATTTCATTTGTGTAGCTGCTGTGAATTCTTCTTTGGCTGTCAGTGACTTGGCCAGCGTCATTTTTAACAAGATACACACACACTCACACACTTGTAGTAACAGAGACATGTATGTATGTGTGTGGTCTTTCTATTGCTCACTGTTTGCCGACATGTTGCTGACATGTCATAAATTTTCGTTTGATTTTGTCCAAAAATTGTTTGGCTTCCTGAATGAAAATGTTTGATTCCTTCTTTTTTTTGGCTGTGGCATTGCCAAAAAAAAATTTAATTAACCCACAATTGTTAAACCACAATGCGAAACACAAACGAATCGCTGATATAGTTGTTTCCACTTGCCGTATTGTCCTTTGTGCCTGTTACTTTCTTTGGCAGTCAATTTGGATTGCACAGCCCCAAAATCTCTGCTGCCACAAAGCAATCTGGCACGCAACCTGCATAGTGCCCGCAGACGACAAAACTGACAAAGTGCAGTACAAGCACCCGAACAAGACATTATGACACAAGCAGCCACAGGAGCTGGCAGAAGTTAAACTGAGGAGTTGGCACAATTTCATTGCGTTTGCCCAAGCAGCAAGCACACTTACACACACAAAAACACACACACACTCACTCGTAAATACTCGTCTACTAGTGTGTGAAATTAAATTGGAAGCAGGTGAATTTTGTGCGCCTTTAAGAAATAATGGTCCTCGAGCACTTCTAATAGGCGGAATTCTTTATTGCCTGTGCTGGAAGAAGCACATAAAAATTAAGTGCTAAATTATTTTAGAATTCCCTCTATACACACACACAACTAGCAAAGTGTTGTTGTTTTCTCTTAAATTTGAAATTTTAATATACAAAAATTACATTTTGCATTTTCAAGTGAGACTGCAGATATGCAAGTTTTAAACAGTTTTGATTTTAGATCAGGTAAAAGTCAGGTAATTGCCAATCGTAAAGCTATTACTGCCATTGTATAATACTCCAACAGCTTTAAGCAGCATGACTTGCCGAATAAATTAAAGTAAAGATACTAAGCTAATACTTTGCCAACTAAGCCAACAAATCAGTGCCTGGTGATGCGGCAAAAGTGCCTGGCAAAGTTTTATATACAATGGCAAAAAATGAAGTCGGAGCCTTGGACAGCATACTGATCCTGGTAGTCGGCCAGAAAAAAATAAAAAGAAAATATCGTTAATGCCCAATAAATCTGTTACTAATGAAACAATTATGTGCTGCGATTAATGAGAGGCGGCGTCATAAACAAGTCGAGTGTCTGCGGAGCCACAAAGTGAACGACCAAAACGCTGGCAATGAGAAACGTGACGTGCATGACAACGTGGCGGATGAGTAATATGCATGAGAGAGGATGTTGCTTTGCTGCAAATTAATGGAATGGGAGTAGATGGTGGAGAGGCAGGAGGTGTACTTATATCACTTGACAGGTCTGTTTTTAATAAATCGATATTTAATCGGGCCACCATCGGGAGCGTCAATGTCACATCAAAAATATTTTGCACTCACTTGATGACAGACAACAGCAGCAGCTATGCATAAAACTGAGCGTCAATGTTAAACTAAATAGGGTACACACACAAGAGTACTCTACTCCACTCATATTTTAGTTTCTACTGACCGAGACACTCCATGCACAATTAATTTTGGAGAGGCTCATGTGAAGGACGCGATGACAGGCAGCTGGAGCTATTGACAAATTGTATAATTCATGCATGTGACAGTGTCATCAACGTTGTCGTCACCATGATTAGTTACGACACTCACCTGAGCGGATCCTTGATGTGTATGTAGCGGTCCATGGATATGGCGCACAGATTCAAAATGGATGCTGTCGAGCACATGACATCAAAGGCCACCCACGTATCACAAAACTCTGCGCCAAAGATCCAATAGCCTGTAATCAAAGAAGTAAAAGATAAAATATTAATTGAATAATTGATTGATTGGCGTATGATTGAATGACTGTCAGACTGATTGCTTGTTTAAAATACTTAATGACTTCTTGAATAAGACCGAGCCACTGTATAAATGCAATTTAAGTGACTATGCATGAGCTGGAGCGGATATTGCCACGTTCCGGCCGACAGGAGTCACAGGAAAATTCTTAATTTTCTCGACAACCAACAGACGATGTAACGAGCGCAAAAGGACCGCAGAACCATATAAATGTCAAAGCTCCTCAGTAGAGCTTCTATAAATGGGTATGGTCAGCAAGTGCAAGTGATTTACGTGTGGTAAGCAAAAAGAACATATTAAAGTCATGTCATATTTATTACAAGCTTATCAGACAGTTTAACAGCAAGAGCTGGAAAGCTTTTCTAACCTTAGCCTACTAGAAAGAGAAAGTCTTCAAGTACTTTACTACCTCTGGTTCCAGTTTGAAACTCAATCAAGTAAAATTGCTTTCAGAAGAGTATATGGTATCTGGCTTTCGATCATGTTTTTATTGCAGCAGCAGCTCTTGCTAACATGAGTGCTTGTATTTACTTATTCATAACGAAAATTGAGTTTAAACGATTTCATAAATTAATTTCCGTTTCCTGTTTCACTTCAGACTTCGGATTACCGTCTGCAAAAGTATGTCTCATACGTTATTTACATTTGATTTTTGCTGGCGATACAGCGATCCCTTTTTGATAGCATTTCCATAAATGCATTGCAATTACAGAAAAGGACTCTGTGAAAAGTGCCCCAACCGACGAACATCATCGTAGCAATGTACGTGCTCTAAGCCAACAGCCCGAGCGGATGTCCGCTGCTGTGTCCACTGAACGCGTGAAGGAAATCAGCGTCGCACGCAAAAACATATAAATGTTTTGCTATAATAAATTTAATACCAGATCCCAAAGCCAAACATATTTATTCACTTTGCGTGGGTGTGCGTTGATTTCATGATATTTGATGATACACATACATCATGCTTTCGCTTTTATGCCATGCCATGGCAGCCATGTCACAGGATATAGCTCTTTAGCGCACAGGATGTGGCGTATCAGCAAAAAGGGCTTTGCCCGTCTCGAGCGATTATCTGTCGTCACATACTGCAGTAATGCAAGATATCGATTACGTAATGCCTTCTCTATCTGATTGTGTCATCTGCTCCCATAACTCTGACTACAGACATAAATCCATTCTCACATTGTTAGATCTGATGAACTTTTTAATTCGTCTATAAATATTTTACTACAGATAAGTAAAACTCATTTCGTGCAACAGTAAAAACGGCTACCGAAAATAAAAATACAAAAAGTTTAACAAAACTATGGTTTATTGCTTTTATCAAATCTGCTTACTATGCAAGAAAGTAATATTAATCATTAAATGAACGTGAACAACGCATAAAAATCCAATTAGAATTATGTTCCTTAAATAGATATCCCTCTCACGCAGTCTGCCGAGTCTTACAAGATATTGAATAGACGACGACTTACAAATTTATTTCAACAGTTACATATACTTCACATATGTATATAAAAGTGAGACAGTAATGCTGGCCAACGTAAGTAAGTACTATATACTTGACAATGGCATTGTTAGATTTTTTTGCATTGCTCCCGGCTGCTACGCAGGAGCACTTACATTGACATGTGAAGCAAGAGGAGGCATCGTCAAGTTATTCAAACTGCTTTCATACAGAGCCATATATATTTATAAATACTTATTGGTTATGCCCTATCTGCTATAGGAGTTTGTATATATATATATATATCTTCAATGACTTTGCGTGTGTATTTTTTGAGCTGGCGCAGCTGGTGCCAGCTCGCAGAGTCCCTGTGGCCTGCGTTGTTGCTCAAATTTGTATAAATATGCTGGAGCTTGTGCGTTTATTTGCTGATTTGCCAGCCTTGGAGCATGCCAAATGCTGTTTTACTGGCACCCACACAGGTTCATGTTTGCCGGCACTTTGTCGAAAATAATTTGACTCAACAGCTCTCAATTCACATGTGTACTTCGGCATATATGCTGGCCCTTAGGCACCTCTGCTGGCACTCCAGATGCTGTTTGTCTTTAACACTCTGCAACAAGAGCGTTTTTATTTATTTTTTCACACTTTCTGCTTACGCAGCAGGAGCAGCAGGAGCATCAGGAGCGCCGCCTGGATGCGGAATCAAGCTCTGGATCCATCTCGAAGTAGCAAAGTCGTTTATTATTTTCACGCACAGGCAGACAAACGGAATGACAAACATACATCGAGTCCCATATATGGCGCACATTGAAGCCTCTGTCTGTCTCTGCTCTGTTCCTGTCTTTTCTGTTGCCGAGGTAACGCATCACTAGACTTCAGCACATTTCCTCAAAGAAATGCCTGGCCAGCTGCTTCCCATATTTATTTATTTTCTTTTTCTTTTTTTTTGTTTGTTGGTGTTTTGCTCTCCCCATTAAATAAATACTGAACAAGCATTGATGTCAGCTGCATACGGAACTTTTCTTCTATATAGGCAATTGTAGCCAAGTAGCAAGTCTTCAAAGTGATTCTGACACGAATGTCGTTGATTTGCCTGTTATTTACTTTGTATTTGTACTTTTAATTTTTAGCTCACACTTTTCATACTTCTAGTTAGACTTTCTCAAATGGCCAACTGCTAATGTCCTGGCTATACCAATGTCAACAGTTTCAAGCAAGGCTACAACTGCGCATCTCTACAGCTCTACAGTTATGACCAATAATAATTCGTACTGGATGTATTTATGGCAGCATGTGCATTTTGTATGTTGGCTGAGAGCAGTGAAACTCGTCTTAAACATGAAACACATCAAATAAGAATTCCTGTTGGCTAAGTAGTTTCACCTTTTTGCCGAGCAAAAGTGCATTGTGCAGTCAGTGGAGGACAGGCTAATACTCAATGTGCTTTGCGACCACTCAGCCGACACGACAGAGCAGCTGACACTTTAAAAGGCATTGTACCAAGCCGTATAAGGAGCCTGCTTTAAGCGCTGCCAGGCATGTCAAGTGGGCTCATACGAGCGCCTCTTCTTACCGAACAAACTATGCTTCCATTAGCCCCATCGAAGCTCCGCTTTTGCATGTTGTCGTGCCGTTTGTTTGTGCGACAGCCTGCAGCATTTTACATAAATTTATTGCTCAACAATTTCAATTGCAAATTTTGCGCTTCACTGTCTGCGTATGATATTCGTACTTACCCAGCAAATCGTTGACACCCGCGAATGTCATCACCAGAGAGGCCACAAACAGATCCGCAATCGCTAATGAGGCCAGAAACAGATTGCCAATGCGGCGCAGGCTGCGCTCCGTGTAGATGGCCAGGCAGACGAGTATGTTGCCGGCAACCGAGAGGAATATCAGCACCGATAAAAAGATGCCTACGGCGGAATAGAGAGTGCCAGATTAAACATATATGTAGTGGATATAAGAAACGTGAACATTCATAAACATAGCATACTTATGGGGGGTCGAGCCAATGACAAGCGTGTTTGCGTGGGCGTGGGCGAGTGCATGTGCGTGTGCGTGTGCGTGTGCGAGTGCGTGTACATGTGTGTTCACCTATACGTGTATACATCTATACGTGTGTGTTTGTACAGTAAGCCACATGCGTTTCTGTGCGCTAATTGAACAGCAAATATTTTGCTGTATACTGTGAAAATTGGACAAGTGTGCGAACATGTGGTGGTACGAGTGGTGCGGGTGGTGCGGGTGGTGTTGGTGGCGATGCTGGTGTCTGTTTCGCTTGTTACACGTTCAACGACATTTACTTTACCAACAACTACAATTGACACAAGCGAGAGCTCTTCCGGTTCCTCACCAACTATTGTATCCATTTCAGAGGCGTTAGTCCAGCTCGTTTCATTGTAGTACGATGTCAGCTGCAATAACAAAATACAATTTAAGTGACTTTCAGTGTAATCAAAATAAAACCTTCAAGAGTTCTGTACACCCTAGATCTCTATATTGGCAGCAGCTGCCAGCATATTATCCTTTGTCTCTAGGAATTCTCTTCTAATTACGTGGCATTTAAGTTGCCACACAAAACACAAGGCAGCGCGAGTTTTGAAAGCATAACGTGAACGCGGGGCTGCGACAACTTTTAATTAACATCAAAGGCTTTGACTTGTCCTTACGCTAAGCTAATTAAATATATAAATTCTGAATATGACACAAACTGCTGCAGAATGAAACATTTTACACTAATTAAACTCCAGACATTAGTTTTCGCTTGCGTCCAACTTTCAATTACGTCGTGTCTGCCTTGACTCTGGCCCCAGCGCACAGGGCAGATTCTTTGACAGCCCGAACCCTGTGGTTTGTGGTCTGTGCTTCACATGTCGTGCTCCTGCTGTTGACTTGGCCCACACAGCAACTATCAATCATTTGGTACATGCGGTTGCCCAGGAGCGAATCACTTTGCCGGGGCCAAGACATAAGACACAAGGCGCACTAAGCCGCATTATTCATAATTAAAATCGACAAACTTGTGCCCCTGCTCCATCAAATGCTTCAAATGATAAATTTCTAGGCTATTCTCTAATTATTTTGTAGCTATTCCAGTTGGGATATATGCATCTGTCAGTGCGAATTTGCTTTTGGGTTCTGCGGCAAGTGGGCAGACTGTGTTCTCTGTGTGCTTGGCATTTGGGCAATGTATTTGCATGTTGGCATTCCAGTGGTTGGCTCCTCATTGCCCACGGATAGCTGGCCTATGTCATGCATGCACGAATTTAATTCGATTGCAAACTACAACTGCCTACGATTCGATGTGTGTCCTTTCTCGACAACACAATATGAAATACCAATCCAAAAAAATGCAATTAAAACGCCAAAAACATTTGCTAGCCCAAAGATATCAAATGCGTAGGCTAACCAGCTATGACCACTCGATGGCATTAATATGCATACCAGACAAGCCCACTGAATAATGATTCTTGCTGCTCTTTCAGCAGCAGCAGACGTGGGTATAATAACTTCATTAAGGGCTAACAGCACAGAAACATTGCGACAACTTGCAGCTTTGCTTTCTACAGAGATTCCCACAGGGTAGAGTATGAAAGGCTGTCTGGCATTTCTAATATAATGTTATATAACATAATAGTGAGATTGATATCTATTCAACTCCTGGCATATACATATATGTATAAGAATCTTGCAGAGTATTCAAAGTTGTCCTCACTCGAACAGTCCATTCAGCGCATCGTTGAACCCACGTGGCGTATGTGAAACATTTATTTACCACAGAAATGCTCGCACACATAACATAAGCAACGAAAATGCAAATGAGAATGCTAAAAACCAGCCTCAAAACCGCTGACATATGCAATTAATTAATTTAAACATAAAAGCGCTGCCGCTGCAAAAGTATATTTAACTTGCTGCCAGCTGAGAGGCGAGCAGAGGTGGGTGGGTGGTGAGTGTGAAGAGTTTGTGCACCTGTAGACAGCGGCTTACGATTTTATTGAATTAATTTCAGTTTTTTGTTAATACATATTTTAAGCAGCTTAAAAGTTGCTAATTAGCTGAAAATCACAACTTTTATTACACGATTCAATCGGCTTAGTCCACATATTGTGGGAGTAAACGAAACGACGAGAGACACCTCATGCAGTTAAGGTGGCCATAGGTTATGTCTACGAGACTCCTTAATTAAGTTCAATAAATAACGAACAGTGCTTCAGATATTCCATTTAAGCGTCAAAAGTGCCAGATTAGCATGATTAAAGCTTAAGAGAATCACTCATTGAACCAAACAATAATGAATATTAAATTAATAATCCGTTAAGTCTGTCCATCAACATGTTAAATTTAATTTGATTTGAATGTTTCATAAGCCTAATTTCAATTTCAATATTAACATAGACATCTTGAGTCAACAATTGCCAGTGCTCGCCATCACAATGTTTGACTCAAGTGCATAATTAAATAATTACGTTTAAGGGAGTAATTGAACAGCTCAGAGTAAGCTCAGAGGCATCTTAAGCGAAGACTTTGTATCGTTGCTCAGCATACAAACAATATGAATTGCTTTTTCTGGGCAAGGCCAAAATTGATTACCAGACAATATATACCCAACTAAGTCGACTGGCAATATAAATGCTTTTATATATAATAATGAATGCTAATGGCTGAGCTATTTAAGGATTACGCATGCATTTGCCATCAACAAAGTTAATTGGCGCACACAGCACACAGCCTCAGAGATTCAATCCATCTTATGCATTATACAGGCACTTAAGATTAAAAACGAAATACATAAAATACTTTTCTGCTTCATGGGCTGACAGAAACATATTCATTAAATTAACAGATTTTAAATGGTGTCAGACATAACACCATTATTATGCCCTGTACACATTGTGTGCGCGAAACGGTTGTTATGAACGCTTCCACAGGCAAAGTCAACAACAAACAGGGTTTTTAAATGATATTTCTTATAAACATATTATATTTTTATATATTGTCATTATATATTGAGTATTTTGGTAGCTATCTTGATGCTTGATAATGATAATGAAAATTGATAATGAGATTTAACAAGCTTCGTGGCATAAACTGTTTTGTTTTATCGAGTCAGAGGCATCATATCTGAAATAAATACTTTGTTGAGAACCGTCTACCAATTTTAAATTTAGGCATTCAATTTAAAAATATATGATCCGCTTATTAAATCAACTTTCCTATATATCAAGAGTTCAATATAATTACTAAAATATTAAATCTAAAGATTTATTTAAAGCTTAAAAGCAGGGCAGTTCGTAGTTAAGCACTGTATCACATTGATTTAATTTGCTAATTTGCTGTTTTCTTCTTTTCCATTTTACAACATGAAAATCCCGACTGCAATCAATGACACATTGAAATTAACTAAAGTAACCATGTTAAATACCCCCAAAACGTATGTGAAGCTACATCAGATTGCATTGCATGTTGTTAATTAAATTTCTATTTTTAACTATTTTGCAATTAAAACAGTTAGCAATGGTTAGAGTTTGAGCTAAATCTGTTTCATAGAGCACAAAGCATGTTGTGAGTGAATGTGTAATAGAGTTAGCAAAGTGAGATTCCAAATACGAGAGCTGAAACAGCAGCAGCAGCATTTAATTGGCAATAAAAAGTGAACAACAAATGTCATAGAACAGCTGGAGGGTCGCTTTTAAAGCGTTTGTTTTATTGGTATATATAATGGCAAACTAGCAGAAATTTAAAACTGTTTGGTAATGATTTTAGCACGAAATGGACTTTTAACAGATATCAACCTAACGAGCTAATACTTGACAATAAAAATAGTTAAAAGCTGAATAGCATAGATTCAAGATTTTATTATGAATATATACAAAATGTTGAATAAAAATATTCTTAAATCAAATAGGCATTTAAAATAAATGAAATATATTGAAGTAGCAAGCGAACTCAATCCAGCTTTTATTTGTCGCTGTTACATAGACATTTCCTTGTCTTTTCGCATTTAAATCATGAAAAAAAGAATCAAATATTTGAACTTTTTCTTCTTTATTAAGACCGAGCTATTTAAGGACAAAGAAATTTATTCTTCTTTTTTCAGTTTTATTTTTAAAAATTGATGCTGAATGAACTGTAGGAGCTCCAGCTCCCAAGTACTTAGCAGCAAGGTGACAGAAGTCTTCTTTGTCGCTTTTCAGATAAATTTTTAAACAACAATTTCGATGAAAATAAGAAAGTTTTATATTTTTAGTGCAACGTTGCCAGCTCCAGCTTCTGTCAGGCAGTACCAGTTAGCCTTCGGTGACCAATGAGAAATGTCATACATTTTTAAAGAGCACTTTCCAGTATTTTTATGTGGCCGAATTGTTATTAAACTGCTCCCAATAAGGCAGGCAAGTACGTACACGAGATAAGCAAGAGAAAGAAAACAGGCACAAAAAACAACACGCCGCAGGATGTTGCTTTGAATTAAAGTGGGCTTGTGTGTATGTGTGTGTGTGTGTAGGCGCTTAGGTTTTGTTTGTAAAGTTAAATGGTACAATGCGTTGATTAAACGCACACTCACACTACCACAGCCACACGCACACAGTATGAAAACGGACACTTACACTTACACCCACACAAAGTGCCCAATGGCGGCAGCCAAGCGAGCAACGCAACAAAGTCGACTACAATAATATTGCGCAAAAGGCAAGTCGCAAAACCTGTGCACCCAACAACAATGACAAAGACAAAATAACAATGACAACAACAACAACAACAACGACGACAGCTGTTGAAACTGTTGCCCACGGCAGCACGCCTCTGTTGTCTGTCGGCCCAATTGCCTGTCTCACTGTCGGCTTTGTGCGTTTACTTGTAGGCGAGTGTATAAGTGCAAATATGAGCGCCCGACGCGTCGGAAGTAGTGTGATTTACAAGCACGACACGACAACAACACACGAACGCGCATAATAAGCAACCAGCAAACAGGCAGCGACATCAAGTTCTGCAACTGAGTTCCCATTTTCGTTTCATTTCGTTTCAGCTTAACGGCCCAATGGAGCCTATTTACTTTAGTCGTTTTACAGTGTCATCTAAGCAGTTCCGCCACTTGAACTGCTGTTTTTATTTATTTTTATTTTTATTTCCAGAACAAACAGGAATAAGAGTACAAAAATAGTTGCTTTCGTTTCAAAAGGAGGCTTTCAAGTATTTCACAGGAATGCAAATATTTTAATGGGAACTTACTTTGAAGTCAGCTCATTAAGCAATTTGCAAATGGAATAGAAATATGTTCAAGTAATTCATATTAAATATATTGATGGTATTTTATTATAAAAATATATACATAACCTTATGAGAACATCTGAAGTAACTTATGTAGACAAATTGCAGAGGGCCAAGGGTTTATTCAGGATATTGGCTGGTATCTTATAAATTATAAGTCAATATGATACTAGCCAATATCCGGAACGAATGCCTTGTAAATGTATAAGATACTAGCCAATATCCGGCAGAAGAAACTTGGCTATCTGTATTCGGCACATTTCTCACAAAAACAAATATCCGATTTCGTGGCTCAACTGTGATGTATCTGACTAGCTTCTCTATATTTTTATGCGTGTTGTTGTTGGCATTTGCAACTATTACAAACATATAAATTATGGCTTATATTATTTATTATGTGATAAATTAAGTTATTTACCTGTATATGTATTAGCTATGAAGTATTTACTATAATACTTATTCCACAGTGCTTAAGTAGTCTTAGTAGATGATTATTTATTTCTAACCATTGAACCTATTAAAAATTCGTTATCTACATGTAATTGACAGGCAGAAGAGGACATGTGCAATCCCACAACTAATCAACATATTTTTAATCAGGACAACAATCAGAGCCTGTTTGTACTTTAACTGAAGCTCGCCAAACTTGTAACCTACCAAAGCTAAAGACTAGATATAGATAGAAACAGATTCTAGTACTTAATCTTTATTCTTATTTTTTAGGTTTTACTTAATTTAAGTCGGTTCTTATATAGCACATATACACAAATTATGATTATATCCCATTTGACAACAATGATAAATAAATTTGAAAAAATTGTATTTTCACTTTTCCCATATTTATGATTTGAAAATTTCATAGAAATTAAACAATAAACACCGAAGCTATTCAATAAAATATTTTCCGTATTGCTAGAATAATTGAAAAAGGAATAATTGAAAAAGGAGCTCAGATACTAGATACTATTTAAGGGTATTTTCCAGTCACACACTCCCGACTAGCGCGATTGTTACTGTTTCTATTTTATTTCTCTTGTCCTTCCGCTTGACACCGCTGCAACTAAGCTCGTTATTTAACTGGCTGCTTTCAGTCGACAGTTTTATTCGAATTGACTTCTCCAAGATTACATTGGCACATTCCGAACGAAGTGCTAGATTTCCTGTGCATAAGCAATTTTGTTCAGTTGGCTGACTGCACTGAGCTTAATAGAAATCAGCTAATAAAAGTTTGCAGCTTCTGTCAGCGATGATTTAAAGAAGTCTTCAACTGCAGTGCCTGAATGATTCAGGTTTCATGACAAAACCCCAGCACATAGTTGTACATATGGAATTTAATATGTATTCAATATGTGTTCATTGTTAAGCCCACATTCCGCAGGCCGTTGCTTATTTTGCTAGCTTTTGTAAATTGCGGCATGGTTAGCTTGCACTTTACGATCAGACAAGCCACAACAATGATTAGCATAAATTTAAATTCACATAATAAACATGAAAATTCGTAGGAGTTTCCTGCTCAGCTCTATTTACTATACATACGAGAACAGACACACACACACACACACACAGACACCCATACAGTCATACTTGCACCACGTATTTAGTTTGCCAAGTCGTGAAATTGGGCAGAAGGAAGTGCCTATATATAAGTGTATGCACAGCATGGTCCTGCTCGACTTGCTTATAGATATGATAATAACCGTGCTAACATGCTGATTTATGCGCTGCGCAAATATTTGTTAAGCCAACCCAAAGTCTGGAGTCGACTTTAAAAAGTTTCTTAAACTTGAAGTCATCCCTTGGGTTGATTGCAGGCACACACATACAACATATATGTATGTGTGTGTGTGTGTGTTGACATCAAAAAACATTCAATAAGTAGACACTTAAAGTTTAGCTACGATGAGATACCCTGCGTTAAAGTTGAACAGAAAATGTGGCCATAGCGATGATGATAGTCTCTTAAAGTATATCACTTGAAACTTGACTACAGAAACGGTTTTTTCTATGTATAAATAAATTTATACTGCATCTGAAATCATATAGCAAATACACACTTTACATTTCTAAGATATCTTTGGCTTCTCTAACTTCAAATGCTTATTCTTATATTCGCTTTTTTTAAAGAAAAAAAAAACGCTTTATTCTTCGTACGCCCACTCATTTAAAGAAAGAAAATATATGCTGCTATAACAATTGTCAGAGTGCTCGTTGTGCCATTGTTGGAGCTGTCAATGGCTGTGTGCCAGTTGACAATTGCATACAGCTGGCAGGCCAGCAGCTCCTTGTTTCCATGATCTCATGCTGCGGACCGCCTCAGTCTGCTTCGAGTTGTCCCTGTTTGCATTTGTCTATGATTGTCAAGGAACAAGCTGTGTGGCGTACATATGTTTGTCTGACACTGTCTGCGCCTTGTTTGTGTTCATTGTTGGCATTTGGCATAATTAAACGCAGCTGAAAGTCATGTCAACATGGATGAAACACACTCACAGCCGACACAATATTGTAGCGTGTTGTAATTGCGCAAATAGACAATGCGACACTTGGGCTCTCGAGCACGCCTAAAAGTATGCAGCAGCCGCCCCACATATGTTGCCTGTCAAATTTAGCAGCTCATCATAATTGAAGCAAAGCATCTATGAAATTTTTAAAAGACTTAACGAGCCTCTGAATAAATGCAAATGAGTATTTGATGGCTAGATACACTCTACCAAAGGCACGATAAGACGTTTTATAGCCACAGGCTTAAGGCCTAAAAAAATTGTATGCGTTGAAATGTTGCTTGACGGCAATTTCAATTATTAAAGCATTAATTAGATAAGTTGCGCACGCAAACTGAACATTATCTGCTCCCAGGACACTCTGTTCTGATTTGATCTTGGACTCAGCCAACTGCCGATGTGATAGCTATCACGCCCAACGTAATTTCGTTTGCACATATCAAGTTTTCGCACTTGATAAATAATTAAAATGGTTGGCAGCCCCCCTTTCTGGGAGCGTGCTCCAATGCTTGTGAATGCATAAAAGTTATTAATATTCCTCATGGCCACTGCTCCTCTGCTGACTAAACATATCCCAATGAACCTCTCCCTCTCCCGCTCCCTATCGCCCTAGCACACTCTGAGCTTGTGAACTTTGCAGCTGTCAACTGACCCAATTTGCAGCTTATCTAGAGGATTTGTTATTTTATGCAGTCTCACATTGAAAATGTTTTAAATCAACTGCCACCAAGAGCTAAGCATGATAATTGTTTGAGTGTTAATAATTGAGAAACGTGCTCAGATACATTTGCATATATGTTTATATAAATATATATTTGTGTGTTGCAGTGCAACAAACGAAGCGATGCTAATTTATCAAGTTCTGTGCTGCGGTTCTCTATCTGACAGAGCTGCTGTGGCAAACTGTCAATTAGCTGTGTAATAGTTTGGCTCTGTGAACTTCACCTGCACTATCGATTGGCCCGCAGATGCTCAGGCACCTGGCTATCAACAGCAGCACAATAATTAGCTGCTAGAGCACTTGGGCTTGTTGCACGCCACTCGAATTGCCAAAGCAAGTTGACTTAAGCTGATTGCGATTTGCAGACTGTCAATCGACGAGTCGATTGCCGATTTCAATCTGCATTTCCTGCTCTTGCTGTTCTTGCTGCTCTTGCTGCTGTTGCTGCTGTTGGTCTTGGTGTTGCTGCTTCATCACACTTTAACTAGAAGTGAAAGCCAATCGATTTTATGCCATGTGCCGTTTTTTGCTCTTGCCATGCAAGTGAATTTGAGTGGAAGCCTTGTAAAGAGAGTGGCACTGGCTCACTGTGCCTTAGCGCGCTGAAGGCTTGGCATGCTTTGCACACACCCAAAACTGCGCTCTACTGATACATCACCAACACAGACTCTCTTGCAGCTGCATCTCTTTGGCTGTGAGCTTAAAGCCAAAAGTTTCTACTGTTGCCCTTCTTTGTCTTCGTCTTTTGCTGAGCTCTATTTATTGTTGTGCATTCACCCAAAAAAAACACACACACCTAAACACTGACACCCATACACTGTGTTACAATAAGCTGCTCAGTAGCAAATTATAAATATTTCTCGATTTATTTCCGTCAACTTTTTATTAAACAGAGTCGGAGTCGATTTTATGGCAAGTTTCTAATCCAACTGATTTGTGCACCATGGCGAATGCCTCTCATTGTTGTATCGCAATTACATGCTCAACTTGCAGGGCTTGAGCGCTGCACTTATCGATCCCGGCATGAATAGAGCAATGGCTGGAAATCCACAATAAAAAACGTAATGAATGTAGCAAAAAACCGGCTCACGTTTTATGGTCAGTAAAAAGAGGGCCCTTTCGGTTTATTGAAACCCTTGGACTGTGACATTGAAAAATCTTTTCCTGCCATCTGACCCTCGTCAAAAGAAGACGACCTATCAGTGAAAACTGAAATGCAGACAACATAAAAATCAGAGAGTACCTGCTCCACATGGCAGCGCGAAAGAGAGACAGACATAGAGAGTGTGAGAGAGTCAGACAGAGAGAGTGAAAGAAGCTGACAGAGTGGCAGAGGACATAATGTTCTGTGCAATTATATGGCAACATCTATACAAACGTTGCGGCTACTGTGGTTAAGCTTAATGGGTAAGTGGAGGTGTGAAAAGACCAGAGTCGCTTCGCCTAAGCGGCCAAATGGCAGTCGTACACATTCACACCTACACATAGACGAACAGAATTGCAACGGGCCAAAGAGTTATGTGTGTGTGTGTGTGTATGTGTGCGTCTGTTTGCATTCCCTTTTGCGGTTTATATTTGCGACCCAATTTATGGTCAGGCTAGAATGAGCGCATTGCACCCAAACATGGTGTTCATTTGTTCTCATAATAATGCCAGGCATCTGCCAACAACACGCACACACACACAAACACACAAATGTTTGGTCGTACTTAAATGCAGCTAATTAAATTCAATTGCAGCGATTTTTTCACCTTTTGTGATGATTTAATTTAATCACTTGGTTATTCAAATATATGTTTACTTGTGCTTTTTCAGCAAATATTCAAATTAGCAAACTATAACAAGAAAAGCTCTATGCAATATTCATCCGATTAGCTATCAGATGTCTAACGAGCAATATCTCTGCCCTAGATTATAGATCAACAATTCAACAATTATTAGTGGTATGTGTTATTCCATTCACACTCTGATTGACCGGTAATCGATGCTATTTGTCACGCCCACTGGCATTGATACAATCCTAATCGAATTCAACAAATTATTGGCGGAAATGTTTGCACATTTCAATTGGTACAAATGCCCATGCTGCCCATGCGATTGTGTTTGCATTGTATTGGATCAACAACAGCCGGTGGCCTGTTGGCATAGCAGGGGCAAATATGGAACAATAAGTGCGCTGTTATGCAATATCAACAATGCCTAATGCTATTAATATTTTATTATTATTTTTATTATTATTACTTCTTGGCTATGCAAAGATGCCAAACAATGGGAAAAACTGAACATTTTGTGCTCCCACTACCGGGCAGTGAAGAATATGGAATTAATTTGAACACACAATCACAGACAAATAATAATAATGGCAACAATGGCGATGCTGTGTGATTTGCTTGTGTGTGGGTGAATTTGCACATCCCAAGGCAACTGCACAAGTCGGACGTGTGGATTAATAATTCAATTGGATTCTACAATGCGTCGCATGCGTTTTGCACTTTAAATGCAAAGTGCCTGCCAGCGCGAGAGCTTAGATAAAATAAGCATAAGTCGGGAATGCCCAACAAGCAGATGTCCTAACTAAGTGTCAGCAGCGCTGAAATACATGAATTTATATGTAAATCAAAGCTCGAGGATATGCTTCATATAATTTTATACTCATATGGATACTACGGCTGTTAGTATTACAATTTCAAGTTTTCAGCTTTCTACACATAAATATATATCTATATCTTATATACATATAATCTCTATTGTATTCCTTAGTTAGTTCGCTCAAACAAATATCCCCCTTTTCTCTTCAAGTTCAATGGGTAAAAAGTTCATATGCATGCAAATTTAATATGAGCAAATTTAGTTCTTTCAAATGATTATGAACAATGTTGCTCTGTTGCAATACCAATGCAATCAATGCCAGTCGACTACAAATTCGCCATCAAAAATGTATGCAAACTTTGCAATTTATCGATTAGATGTGCTTTTTGAAAGTTATGCAAATGTTTGATTGACAATTAGGTTGACAACATTGATGGGAAATTGACCGAAATTTTGTTATAAACAATGTTAGCATAGTTCATAATGTTTTTAAGTGCTTTTCAACTATTCGCAATTACCCATATAAGTAGCTAGTAGTATATTAGGCATAAACTGTTTAATGACAATATTGCTAGTTGATGGCTGTTTGGACAGGTGCGTAGGTGAGTCAGTAGCAGCTGCGGCATTCTTCAAGCACTGCACGTCAACTTCGTTCTAGTCATTATTTACATTCGATTGAAAGTTAAGCGTGCAAACAGTTCAGCACAGAGAAAACTTTATCGTTGTGTACCCGGGATACTGGCTACGAATAAATACTATATAGCGCTTTCTGAATTCGTATCTGTGTGTCAGCTTCTATATATTCTGAGCACTTTTCATATCCTTTACGTGCCACGTAAATTTTTCGTTTGCCAAATAAAGGATAAAGTTTGGCGCAACCGAGCATTTCTTCTACCATCTGTGCACCCTTTTCAAAAGTGGATTATGCATCGATATACACATACATACACGTATATACATATATATATATATATATACATTTACCCATCTCTGAGTCGTGAAAAGTTTCGCTTGTGCGTGCTCTGCTAATGAGTCCCGCATTCATATCCATTTAGCACCTGGTAACTGAGTAATGAAATCGCAAAGACACATACTATATATATAAATGTATAAGCATTCCCCATCCACTAGCCATATTTCATAATTATTTCAATAAACTATCGTATAAGTCACGATGGCAAATTAATTTTAATGTGTGTGGACAGCTTTAATCTAGCTTAATTAAATTTAAACTAGAAAATATGATATTAAATAAATTTATAATATATTTTCTAGGCAGTCACTCTTTCAATTTCCTTTAGAGATATTTACTAATACAAGACAAGATAATATCAAATTTATTGAACAACTTTTCTTTAGCCTATTTCCAAAAAGTCAACTTCACAAAAATATTTATTACCTACAGTTATTTATATCTTTATCAAGGATGATTACACTTTCCAGTCCAACAAGAAAAAAAATGTCACTGGCATTGACAACAAAAGCTTTATATCACAGATCAAGTTTATTTCCTACTAATAAAGGCCTCAAGAGTCATAGAAAAAACAAACAGGTTTTCTTGCCGAGCTTCGAAATGCTTCAAACCTTATCAGTTTTATTTACAAGTTTGTCTGATCAAACTAAAATACAAAATGAACCAATTTTAATATATTTATTTTAATTTATGCATACTTTTCTTAAAGAATCTAAATCATTATCAAATATCGGTTACTAATATAACCAATATCAGAATGTCAAAGCGACTTAAGTTTGTTTTTTTTTTTTTGGCAGTTTTCTATTCTGTGTTTTATTTGACAACTCGTACGTCATTCGAGGTTAAAGGCTAGTGCAGATATTTATTACGTGTACGCTCCATAAACCGCATGCAATCAAGCTACAATGTTTAAGGATATGCGCGCGCGTAATAAAAGTGAGTTCATAAAAGCTGATGGCTGATGGCTGAAAATGGATGGCGGATGGGGGTTGGCCGATGGCTGATGGCTGATGGCTGATGGCTGCCATAGTCATGTAGCCGATCAAACAGTAAATTACAGGAGCATCTGAGTCAACAGCAATAACAGCAGCGAATACCTGAATCTTTTGTGTGCCAAAGGATAATTTTACGACCATGCCAAAGACACAAAGACCCTAAGGCAACCCATTAAACCCATTCAGAATCGATGTACAATGCAACGGCATAAATGCCCATTAACTTACCGTAGTGCCGTCATAGCCATTTGTCAGCAGCTGAATGTCGATTTCCAAATCCAGATCCACTTTGGCGGTTGTCAGTTGCATCGGCAGGTGATCGACGGCCAATGGCAGCCCACTGTGGTTGCGACGGCTGCTAGTGCCACTCTGATTGCTGTTGCTGCTATTGCTGCCAGATAGTAGAGTGCCCTGGGCGAAGGTGTTGTTGTTGCCGCTGCCATGATTTGATGCAGCCGCAGCCGCCACAGCGGCGGCCAGAGCGGCGATGGCCATTGCTGCACTCACGGCATTTGTCATATTGCTTTCGAGGAAGGTAGGTAGGGGCAGTTAGGTGAGTCGGATGAGGGGATTGGGAAACAATAAACGGACTGGTTCTTTTACAGCCGCTGCGTGTGGAAATGTTAGCTCGAAGTGCAATCTCAGAATGTACAACAATTTGCCAGACGAATGTGGCATGGCATTTTGGCCTCGGTTGTTATGTCTAATTAATCCGCCCGTTTGCTGAGTGGCTCGACGTGTGTTTAGTGGCTCAGTGCATATCCTGTAGAAAAGCATTTGCTACCGCTGCTGCTGTGCGCGATTGTTCTATTCATTAGCCTTATGCTCATATGCATTTGCCATTTTGCATTTACTGGCCGTCGGTACACACACATGCAACACAAACACACACATGCACTTTAACAACGTGAATACAGCATAAACACTATGTAAATCAACGTGTCCTAGGCGTACGTTGAGCTGTACCCAGTCATCGTCATGCCACATTTCCCAAACGGAAATTGCATATTTTCAACAGTTCTTTTGCCGTGTGCTTGCGACTGCAGACTGCAGAGTCATTTATTATTAGCCACGACTATAACATGACCAAGACGTGACCATTCAGTGGCAACTGTGCTTCACTCTGTGTGTGTGTTGAATGCCAGTAAATAACAGTTCAGTGGCTTACTGCATGCAGGCTGACGTTAGGCCATTGCCTTTGCCACGCCTTGTTGTAGTCAAGCAAATTATCAAATTGTTGCCAATTGCTGCAGACCGTTCGAGTTTGAGTTTGTGTTTGAGTTTGAATTGGGCCAATAAGACCATGCAACGCACTAGATGTCTTCAATTTGATATCGTACTCGTATTTTACACTCGGCACTTTGGCGCTTGCAGCTTCGCGCGACGTGCAAACCAATTGGCATTTACGAAGACAACTGATCAAGAGTCACTCACGCATATGCACATACACGGACTGCTTGGAGTTCTGCGTCGGCTACTGTTTCGGCTGCTGGAAGGTGCTACCGCGCCGAACTGCGCGATTTGAAGGCTGAACGTTGACTGCCCGTTAACAGGCACGCACGAGTGACACGTTCCTCTATGGCGGACATACAGACAGGCAGGCGGGCAGGCCGTTAAACGGCGGGCGGAACGCAGGCGAATGCCGTGCGTTCATTTGCCAGTGCCGCTCGGTATGCAACAAATTCGAGGCGATTTCTAACGACACCGACTGCGAAGGCTCCAACGATTCAACAGGATGTGCCAAATGGTTTGTAGCATAGGCGAAATATGTGCGCAGCGCACAGCAGAGCGAGCTTTGCCGAGCAAAAGAGAAACGAGAAACGAGAGAACGAGAGAGTGGCACATAGGGTGCAAAAGCTGGAAACAGAGGGAGGTGCAAGGAAAGCACACGCTCTTATCGGCTTAGCACCTGTTGTACCATTTCGCATTTGGCGCGTTTTCTCCGCGTTTCATAGGCGATTCGTCTATATACGTCTCCGTCCGCAATTTAGCTTCGTTACCGACTGTTCGGCTCATTGTGACAGTGTGAAGTGCAAGTGTAATGAAACTAAATTGCGACCCCTGACAAATTGCACTTGCCCAGCAATTTTTCAATTTCATCTAACCTAGGCTAGCATTTATTTTGACATACAATTCAAAAGTTATCTCTCTCTCTCTCTCTTCTACTTATCACAAGTTAACTAAAGCCTTAAAAGAAACGAGTCGACTCACAGCCAGATGTGCTGGCGCAGCCAACTAATATGCCTTGCCAGATCTGTATAGATGACGGGCTGCGTCAGATCGCAGCGATTAGTAAACACCTGGCCAGCCGATACGACGCCGCGCAGCAGCCAGATATTGTTCTCCTGGAGCATGAGGCCACCGCCGGAGTCACCGCTGCAGGGTCCCGCTGCCTGCTTGTTACTCGCACAAATTGTATTCGGCGTGACAAGCCGGACGCCCTCGGTGGATCTCAGATTGCGCAGGCACTCGGCCTCTGTGATAATATCCGTGTCTGTCATCTTCGCGACTCGCGTATTCGGGTTTCCATGCTCATCGGATCCCCAGCCAGCCACATAGGACTTGTAGCCAGATGGCAGCTGCAGCAAAAAGTTCTCGTTCCACAGGCAAATGGGCTTGATGTATTCGCCAAAGCTGCAAAGCAAAACCCAAATGAAGTTCATTTTCCCAGAAGCTGTGGCAATAGTTAAAGCCTACCTCACTGGAGACGAAAGTTTCAGCAAAGCTATGTCTGCATTCGAATAGTTTTTGGGCTCGTACTCTTCGTGTACCATCAGCACAGACACCTCTCCCAATAAGCCGTCCGATACTAAGTCCAATGTATTGCGGCCCAGCGAGACACCCACACGGCTAGGCGGTAAATTTCGCTCAGCGTAAACGAAACAGTGCGCCGCTGACAACACCGTTGAGGCCGAGATGAGCGTGCCACCACAGAAAAAGCGAAGACCGTCAGGACCACGTTCATACAGGGCCGCCATCCAAGGTAACTGGCCTCGACGGACCTGGCTGCCAAAATGAAGAAGTGGCGATGTAACGGGCCCTTCTCGTCCACAGATTGTGGAGAGCTGGCCAAGTCCCTGGCCCTCAGTGCTAGGTGCTGATGGCCTAGGCTGAGCCCGAGGGCGTTGAGTTGCAACTTGCGTGGGTGGTTGTCGTGGCGGGGGTCGCGTTGGTGCTGGTGCCGGAACAAGCACTTGTGGATTACTGAATGTGGGTCTTTTTTCTTGCCCAACACTTTGTTCCCAAATTGGCCGCTGAGGCTGTCGAATGGTTTGCTGAACGAATTGAGGATTATGAGTAAATAGCGGCACTGTCGTAGAGCGTAGCGAATGTGACAAAGTAAGCGTAACACTGCTAGGTGGATCTGTAAAGGAAATGGAATAAGCTAGGACCTTCTTCGACAAGCTTCGAGTCACTTACATGGCGATGCTCTACATAGGACAATATCGTTGATCATCAGCAATGTGAGTTTAGGTAGCACACCTGGTGTGGGAAAGTCAACACGATATTGTATAGGACGTCCATAGCGCAGATTAGACTTGGTTGTCTCTTCGTCATCCCACAGAGTGAGGCTGCCAACGTAATTCTGAATAAATAAGATTCTCATTAATGGATGCAGGCAAAAAACCAGAAACCCCTATTTAACATTGCTTCACTTAGCCATCCCGCTCTGAGCCTGAGTTCCTCTTTCATGCCATGAAGTTTGTAACGATAATGATATTTTATAATATAAATCACCGTCTGAGTCTTTTATATATAAATATATTCATGTATATATAAATAAATTTATTTGGTAAAACCAACACCTTTGCGGTTTTATTATTGAAGCAACAAGCAATAAGATTTATGACAGCAGAGTAAATTAAATAATACAAACAGATGGAAAGAAACCGGTCACACAACTTCTGAAAACTAAGTCTCAGAGCAAGAGAGCTGCGTAGTATCATCTACAGGCCTTTGTATCATTTAATATTTTTTTTACTGTTGTACTACTGTGTAATATAAAAAGCAGCGTGTGGATTGAACAATAATCCATATTGTATTGTATTATAATATATACACAGTAAACAGTAGTAATAGTAACATTATAAACAATGCATTTACGAGGTCACTACTGCGGGAATCAATCAGAAATCTAATCTTAACTTGGGGTCAGCGAGTGATAAGAGCATAGAACATGAGACTTAAGCAGAGGAAATTCCAAATGCGAATAACATAAACAAATCGAAGATTCATTCTCACCGAACTTAGACGTCCCGGCTGCGAGAACTCGAGTCTGAGCGTATTTTCCTGATATTGTGCATCATGTCGTATCGAAATACGACCCACGTATTCCTGGTTGTAGGCCAGATACTCAAAGTATTCTGGACAGGCCACGGGCGGCACTTGCTGTGCTGAACTGGGCCAAGGTAGAAGCAGCAGATTTATAAAGATGCCGAACAGTATTAAGAATTGTTCCATATTCTAAATGAGCTGTGATGCGAAACCAATTGAGCAAGCGCAGTCACGATCCAGACCTCATTGGATGAGCGCCAAGCGGAGACTATTATGTGTGGAGTTCTGTTCCGACAATCAGCGGTCAGCAATCGATGAGCACCGCTGATCTGGGTTAAACCCGTTTTATTTTCGCTCTCTCTATCTCTCTCTCTCTGTAACAACAAAGAAATAGTTAGGTAATCTCTTTCTGCCGGACAGTCTCTCGTGCTGTGTTCAGATTGATTTCATTGTATTAATTTCTCTTTTCCATAAGTCTCCCTTGGACGGGTATTTATTAAAGATTAGCAATGTTTTGGATCGTAAATAAGCTAGAGCTCAGACTCAGCATATTATTAAAAGCTTGTCTTGACAAATAATTTGCATTTATATTACACGCTGATGACGTTCATCATAACAGCTACAGTTCTCACCGTGCATCTTCCGTTAGGGTATTAAATGAATAGTAATATAAAAATTGTATTTATTTATTATTATTATAAATTATTTGCAGGAAGAATTTGACTTAGAGCTGATTAATAGGTAGAGCAAAATGCACTTCTGGCACTGTTTGGAGGTTGGCTATTCCCACATGTTCTGACGCAGCCAGGCAATGTGTTTGGCCACGTCGGTGTAGAGAGAAGGCCGAGTGAGATCACAGGTATTGTTCTTTTGCAGGCCAAGTGAGATGACTCCACGCAGAATCCAGATATTGTTTTCTCGCAGCATCAGTCCGCCGCCTCCATCGCTAGCACATGGACCGGCTCCCACTCGTTTCGCACAGATCGTGTTCGGCTGCACCAGGGAGCGCACACTCTCGCGCAGACAGTCAGACTCGGTCACAATGTTTGTGTCCGTGATTTTCGAGAATTTTGTGTTGACATTCCCATTCTCATCGGCTCCCCAGCCAGCCACATAAGTTTTATAGCCAGAAGCCAGCTGCAGCGGATAGTTTTCGTTCCACAAACAAATGGGAACAATATAATCGTTGAAGCTGGAAGGGAATTAAACTTAGGTAAGTCAATCGGATATCGGATCATCGGATATACTTACATGATTTTCTTGGCTAGTCTAATGAGCACCATGTCTGCATTCGCGCTAAAGGCTTCGTATGCGTCGTGGAAGAGCAGCTGCGTTACCTCACGCAATTCGCCCGGCGAAATGATGTCGATGGTGTTGCGACCCAGAGAGACAACCGTACGGTCGGCCGGCAGATCGCGGCCGGGTAAACGGAAGCAATGTGCTGCCGATAGCACTGTGCTTGACGAAAGAAGAGAGCCGCCACAAAAGAAGATCAGACCATTGTCAGTCCCACGCTCGAAAAGACCGACCAACCAGGGCAATTGACCGCGCTGCAGCTGCTCGCCTTGAAAAATGAGAGGCGTTGTAACTGCTCTTTCGCGTCCACAGATGGTAGTCAGTGTTTGATCTATCGGCTCAGGCTTTGGATTTGCTCTACTGATCAAATTAGTTTGCTGCTGTATGACGGGACGTGGCTTGGGAGTTGTTCTAGGCTCCGGTACTTGAATCTCAGGAATCGTGTAGTCCGGTTGCTTCACAACCGGAGCGGATGGTCTAAGCTCCCACTGTGGAATGGCCCCATTCTGAGCACGCCTTGAGTCCAAGAAGGTAAGCGGCACCGTCGTGGACAGCAGCGAATGCCTAAGTGCTATCGCTGTTTTTGGTGGTTGATCTGCAGAAAGACTCGAAAGTTAGGTCGAGAACCAGATTGAATTGATTAAATTACTCACACTGCGCTGCACTGCAGAGCACCTCATTATTGAGAGTAATTTTGGTTAATTTCGGCGGATCACTGGGGATGGGAAAGTCGACGCGATAGTTGATGGGCTCGCTATTAGCTATATGGGCTTTTGTAACATCCTGATTGTCCATTAGTGTTAAGCTTCCAACATAGCTCTAAAAAAAAAAAAAACAAATTAAATAAATGATTCATCGCAGTTATCACTATATATATGTAGTTTATCAACAATTTCTGGTCTTTTACTTTAAAATGTATTTTGTGTAGATGCCGGGGATCCACGATATGGTTGGTAAAAACCGAAATAAAATCGTCGAATAAACTGGTCGTTGTATAAAAATGTCTAAACGATTGGCGATACAAGCAATACATACATAGCTAATGCCATTTCGACAAATCGCACAGGGAGAGGCAAAAGCAAGCAAACAAGGGAACCACTATTTGCGGCTATTAATAACTGTTCTCTAAGGTTTTTGCTCTCATATTGACATAGCCAATTAGGCGTCTCATTGATTGACTACTCATTGCATGCAAGCTTAAAGCAAACAATCATATTTGTTTTTACACTCCCCTATTGAATGAGCTTAAAAAATGTACTTTTAAATGGGGTTTTACCACGCATATTAACTAACACAATTGTGAATTGCTAAGTGCAATAGTCACATTTGTTTCCATCAGCACTCACAGCACACAAAGACATTTGTTGGGGTCAATGTGTGATAAGACCAGAAAAATTAGCACAAAGCAGCATCGCGGCTGGAGCAAAAAAAAAAAAAAAACTATAAATGGAAATCCAGTGATGCATATACTCACGACCGATCTGCATCAATTGCGCGAAGCGTATGCATATACCTACCCATTGATAAGCTCCGTGCTGGGAGAATTCCACAACAAGCTCGTTACTTTCATATTGCGGGTCATGTCGTACTGCAATGTGTCCTATGAACTGCTGATTGTAGGATAGATACTCAAAAAACTGCGGACAAGCGATGTCCGGTAAACGCTGAGCCGATATCGGCGATATAAGTCCAAGCAATGACAGCAAGATGCCGTATAATAGCAAAGCACTCTCCATATAAATTGATACTCTTTTGTTCATTCAGCAAAATGAAAATACGGAAACTACTCGTGAACTACACACGCGATGCACACTAAAGCGAATGTCTAAAACGAGCACAGTCGCACCTCGCGCTATGAACATCGGCAAACGAATGATTTGTGTTTACTTCTGAGCATTAAATACTAATCACAACGACGTTCGCTGTCCAGCTACACCTCTGAGAGAATCGATCTGTTTCACTCAGAGTTCTCGGGCGAAACCGGATAGTCTCACATGCGCGTATCGCCTGGTAAAAACATTACTCTTTTATGTGGAGTCTCCCAGCTTGCACATGATATTTCCCTTTATGAACTTATACTTGTAAACATTGATAATTTGCTTATCAATGCCCAACTTATATATAAATTTGTTTATGTTTAAATTGCTTTGCAAATTTAAATAAATTTACTTAAATTTATATTTTTCAATTTTTATCAGTTTTTTTTTTTATTTATGTTTAGGTTCAGCTTTTTTGGGGTAATTATTTGATTGAAAATTTGATTTTGACTAAACATTTTCTCATTATTTTTTAAGATTTTAAATAATGCTGATAAGCATTGTAATTTTGGAATAAATATTTATAAACTATTTTTATTTTAGAATAGAATAGAAACCATATTTTTTATAAATGAGTATAAAAGAGTTGATGTTGAAAACTCTCAGCTCCTTAAGTTCGCTTGGAACATATTTATTTCGATATAAAGTAATTAATAATAAACAAATGTATTTCGGTTTTTTATTTGATTTTCTTTTACAATTATAAATAATTATAATTATCAAAATAATAAGTAAGTTAAGAGCATAGAAAAGTCGTCGTATAATTTTTTGAACATTTGCAAATTCTTTTCTTTACAAAAATTCTTAACAAAATAAATAATTAATATGCATATTACAGAATATTTAATTGATTTTTTATGTTGATATTGGACGGCACCTGTTTTGAACAGGCTGCAACATAAATTTACGTATTGAGTTGATTTAAGAACTTAAGCTAATCTCTATTAGCTTATGTTTTGGCTGATCCAAGGCATATGCTTGGCAAGATCGCAATATAACACATACTGGTTATTGTTATTACAGTGGCTAACTGTACTACGTTCGCCTAAGGAGACAATTCCACGGAGCAACCAGCGATTATTACGTTTAATCATCAAACCGCCACCAGAATCACCGAGACATGGGCCCGAGCCATCCAGATTGCCAGCGCAGAGCGTGCGATCAAGAACCTGCTGCACCTTCCAACGGCGTGCGCACTCACCCACAGTGGCAATCTTCGCATCGACAACACGTGGATAACGTGTCATTGAGTTGCCGTTCTCATCCGTGCCCCAGCCGGCAATGGAGCCGATTTCGGTCTCAGCTTCCCTCTCAGCTGCCTCCCACAGGCAAATGGGATTGATGATGTCATTGAAGCTGCAAAGCAATCAAAAAGATCAAGTGCCAGACAATGGATTATGAATTATAACAAAAAGTCGTATTAACCCACATGACTGGACTATCTAATGTGATCAACGCAATATCCGCATCGGGCTGTAGCTGCAGGCGCGAGGAATATTCTGGATGTATCACGATGCGGCTGGCGTCTCTCATCTCAGCACCATCCTCGCTGTAATTATCCAAGTCATAGCGACCCAATGCTACCAACACGCGATCCTCCCTTATTTTGTATACACAGTGGGCAGCTGTAATGACTAAGCTGGTCGAGATGAGTGAGCCACCGCACTTGAAGGCAAGTGAAAAGGACTCTTTGTGATACACAGCTGTCAGCCAGGGATATCTGCCACGTGGAAACTCCATGCCTCGTTGAATGTAAGGCACGCCCGTGCCTTCTTGGCCACACACATATGAAGGCCAGGGTACACTTGATGTAGGATTTACACGAATGATATTCGGAATGAAGGACGGAGCTGGCGTTGCTGGTATCCAAGGTGCGGGAACAGTGCGAGAAGTTGGTGCTGATGGTGTAGGCCAGTTCTGACGAGGCGCAGCCGATGAAGTTATGCTAGTTATTACCGGTGACCTGGACGACCAATCAGAAACTGAGGTGGCGGACTGTTCATTTACCACGTCAGACAGAATACGGGAAATTGAACCATCCGAGCCATCAAAGATCAGTGTTTTAATCTGCAAATCGGTTTGTCCCTCTGAAAACTTGTGAATGACAGGCGTGGGTGCCTGACGATGAGGTGATCGTGGTCCGTTTATTTGAAGCTCGAAGAAACGATTGAAGAAACTCTGGGGATTATCTACAAATATAATCTCAATTTGAGCGCCATTGACCAACTAGAACTCAATAAGGTTTACTCACATTCGCTGGCTCTACATAGTTCGTTATTATTGTATAGCAATCTCGTTAGCTTGGGCAGCCTACCCGACGCATCCGCCCAGAGGCTGACTCTAAACTTGGCTGCCTCCAAACTAGCTCGCACTGTGGTCTCATCGGGATACGGCAGCAGGGCGCCAACAACAGATTGCTGTTGAATCGTATTGGAATTTGGTAGCGCAATCAGTTCAGTATTTCAATCGCTACAATCTAATCAGCTTATAGAGTAACTACATACATCGTGAGCGCCGAGCTGCGAGAATCGCACATCAATTCTATTGCGGCCATTTTGCAGGCCAAGTGTCAGCTCGCCTTGAAAACTGCCAACGCCACTCTGGACATACTGGAAATACTGGGCGCACGGGTTTTCCGGAAATCGCTGCGCAACGGAAGCCATTAACACCATGGCCACTAGCAGCAACAGCAGCGGTAGCTGCGAGTCCATTGGAATGTTAAAAAAAGAAAAAAAAACAAAAAAATAGCAATTCCAGTTAAAGTCTCGTCTAATTATTGAATGCACACGCGACAAGCGGCAGTGGGCGATTAGAACTGAATACGATATTGACAGCTCAATTGCACTGAGCGCCACGGCTCTGAGTGTTGAGACAGTATGCTAAGCAAACTGGAAATACTGCATCGTGCTGGAGCTGATACTGCCGAGATCTCCGATTGGAAATCTTAAGAGAGTACTGAGTGCTGAGTGAAAACTGAAAGCAGAGAACGGAAAGCAGAAAATGCGCACCCCTCCAGCGAGTAAACTAGACATAAGCGTGGCTATTACGAGATAAGCAGGCAGCTTTTTGTTTATTTTGTTAACTTATTTGTTAGCGCTCAAGTCACAATATTCCGTTTTACCCAACCGAGATGTCGAGCAACGTCACAGTAGATGACGTATCGCGACAAATCGCAGCCATTGCCAGAGCGTTGGGCTAGCGAGACAATACCGCGTACGAACCAGCGGTTGTTGCGAAGCACCATTAATCCACCGCCGGAGTCACCCAGGCAGGGGCCATGCCCCTGGCTGTTGCCTGCGCAGAGTGTGCGCGGCGTTAAAAAGTCCTTGGCGGTAACCATCTCACGTAGACATTGCTCCTGGGACACTGGCCTCACGTTGACTGTTGCAGGAAAGCGCGTTGGCTTGAAATTCGCATCAATTCCCCAACCGGCGACAGCAGTCTGTTCGCTGTCATCGATACGAAGCGAAGTGCTGCTGGTCCACAAGCAAATGGGTCGGACGTAGGTTGAGTATTGCACCCGCTCAGTAAGGACCAGCAGGCCCACATCCAGATCAGGCACCAGGTTGCCCACAAAGTCCGGATGCGTATGCACGGTCTGCACGGCCATCAGAGTAGCATCCTTCTCGGGGTGCATGCTTATGTCATGACGTCCCACATAAACTCTTAGTTGTGCCGGCGTTAAGCCGTAGATGCAATGCGCCGCTGTTATCACGGTGCGTGCCGAGATCAGTGTCGTCACGCATTTGTAGGACAACTCAATTTTATTGGGATCCACGTTGCTGTCGTGATAGAGCGCGGCCAGCCAGGGGAAACGGCCCCTCGGCAAGGTCTCGCCTCCAATCTGTAACCCAACGAGACCCTCCACGCCGCACTCATACTCCGCAGAATCATGCCGCGTATCCACTGTGACAACAGGCTTTCTACTTGACAGCGGCTTCAAAAATGGATTATCATTCGAGGCAGCCGGAGTAGCTGGTCTCTCTCTAGTTGGAGTAGTCACTTTAGTTATTGTTGGTGCTGGTACCGATGCATACGTCACTAGCTGATTGAAGAACGATTCTGCATCAATCGGATTAAACTGTGTTACTCTTCTTGTGGGCAGCGGTGGCGCTTCGTTCATTGTATATGAGGTGGTTGACGAAACAGCCATGTTGAGCTCTCGAGTTGATGTTGTGGAAGACCCTCCATCTGCGAAATGTGAGATCATTATTATTATTATACAAAATATTATGGTATTTTAAAAGTAGATAGAAGACTGAGGATTCATAAACGTGCAGTGCAAATTTCTATTACTGGAATCTAACATATTTGAACTCGACGTATGTAGGGTATGCAAAATAGTTTGTGTAAGCCATAAATTTCAAATTGCAATGGAATAATGCTAATTACATATTTCAAATAGTATATCATATGTACAATAATTGCGTTTAATGATACTGCTTAGCTACGTAATTGAAATTTTAATCAGTCCTATTCGATTACTCACATTCGCTAGCTGTGCATAACACTTCGCCGTTCAATTCGATGCGCACTATCTTGGGCAGCTCATCTCCGTAGCCAGTAAAGCGGACAAAGCATTCCGCACGGCCACCATCATGCATATTCTGTAGAGCGGTTTCCCTATTCGGATATGGTGCCATGGAACTTATCTTGCCAGGCTGTAGGTGCAAGAAAATAACGTTAGAAATGGGTTTTGCCAAAAAGATACGCTGTGCGTACCTACGTACTTACCATGTTAACTCCATGCGACACAAAGCGTAGCGTCCAGCTAACACTCTTGAGCCCATCTTGGGGCGGGGTAACATGCCCAATCCATTGATCTCCCTGTCGCCGATACTGGAAAACGTTGCCACAACTATTAGGTGGCAAGCGCTGGGTCAAAGCAATGCGTAGACAAAGACCTAGCACAATGAGGCTCAACGTTTGGCGAACGATTCCCATTGAATGTCGTTTCAGAACTGTAGCTGATAGCAGTTGGGTGAGAACTGAGCATCTCGATTCCCCATGAAGTCAGAATTATCAAAATTCCCGCTCAGCGCTCGCCAACATTTAGCTCTCTGCGCACTGTGAAATACCCGAACGTAAGAGCGACTGACGAAGCAGTCATCAGGACAGGTTTTCGGGCTTTGCCCGGTAAGCCCCTCGGCATTCTAAGCTGAAATTGCCAGTTCATGGGTCAGTATGAAAAATATATGTAGTATTCTAAAAACTAAAACATACGTTATATATATACATATATATATATATATATGTACATAGTCCGATTAGACTAATGCTTGAATGAACGCAACACTTTGTTTACGTTTTGATACGCATTACAAAATAAAAACTCTCTTCTCTCTATCTCGACTTTAACCTCAACCGGTTTGATTAATTCTCTCCCACACTCGTGCTCTCTGTACATCTCTGATTCGCTCTCGACTGCTAGCATAAGTGCACTTGAGCGAAACGAGTTTGACGGCGGAAGCGCAGATGCTACCTGCATATTACTTAATTTTAGGTGAATACAGTCATGCTGGAAAGATTCTCCTCTCACATCAGCTTTCACCTTAAAGAATATTTCTTTGGTCTTAACCAAAATCGTGGCATTGATAAAACTTTGCACTGGCGCCACCATTTGCACTTATTATATGAAAAGTTATAGATTATATCAGACAGACTCAGGCAACTTTTAATACTGTAACGCAAAATGTTTGTATGTAAATATTATATTGAAAATTCTGGTACACGCAAGTGTCAGTATGTACTTATTAAAGTAGCAAAACTTTTAACAACAATAAACGCTCCCAATTCAGATGTTTAGCTGGAGGAAAGAAATACCTGCACCTTTGGGGATGGATGACATTGTTGTAGCTCTGGCTGGCAGAGGGCTTCTTTTTTCACACCAACTTTTATAATCAGCTCAAGTTTGTTAAGCTTTTGTGGTGATTTGTTCGGATTTCTCGTAAATTTCATTCGTTTTGCCAAATATAATAAGTGAAAATGAAATATGGCTCCTCTTGCCTGGCAACTTGCTGCCAAGTTTCGGGGAAAATGGCCGACAAAGTTGACGCTGCTGGCATTCGTGACAGCCGCAAGCACAGCCCGAATGCTTCGACAAGCACATTGAGACATCTATATCCGACCAATTTGACTGCTCCTCAAGGCGAGCTGCATCCGCAGCGAACAGCTAAACACTCAATGCCAGTTGCCTATTACCAGCTGCAGGAAGTGCATGCGCCATGTAAATTGTGCGCACTCGAAAGACTTTGATTGCCATTGCGGGGCTATGCCATACGTTAATTGGAACTTTAGGCAGCCACTACAAAACTACTTAGACATAAATACAACCCAAGGGACCACCATTGTGCTTCAACACTTTAAGATTAATTGAAGTTGTATGCGAGTGTTTTGTATTTTCTGTTCAATAATTGCCAATAGTATGAAAAGGCTTAGGGCAGAACTAAGATAGACAAGATATGATTTCACATTATAATATTATAATTTCTTTATCAATTTTTACATTTGCACAGTTATTAATAACTTCAAATATTCATAACATAAGAATAGGTAAATTAAAATTCCAAGTAGTAAATTTATTTAATTCCCTTAAAAGTTTTTCTGCTCTGCTAAGAGTTGCTACAGTTTTTGCTTTGCTGTATCTTCTTTGCCTTCTGAGAATATTTCACATTCAATATTTGGCTATTTTAAAAAAATAAATTCATATTTGATTTTTAGTTAATTCATATAATGCTTATATTAATTAAAATGAACCAGTTTTAAAGCAAAAATGACTTCTGTAGTCGACTTACCTTATCACACAAGAACAAGAATTTTTATTTTGAACATCGTTCGTAAAATAAATTGAAAAGTTATTAAGTAAATTTTTTCATTAATTTGCCAATAATCAAGTACGGCGCAAAACTTTGTAGGTATCACAGGTGCACAGACCACGATAACGTGAGAAAATAAAAACAAATGCATCGGTGCAGCTTTTGACGAGCTCCAATCTAGTGGCCTCTTTGAGTCCAGAGCGGAGTGAGCAATGCAGCTCCTCGTGCCAAGTATTCCGCATATTTTCCTCTATTAGCATCGTGTGGAAGACATTGAGGAGCTGCAGGTGCCGCTGGACACGTGGACAGCGCACAAGGCACAACATCTGGACATATGGCCGGAACTTGGTCCAGCGCAAAAAGTCGTCGGCACAGACTTCAGTGCTAGCATCAATTATCATAAGCTTGCAATCATAGTGATAGATACCTTCCAGGATGTTACGCTCCATTGTACACTGGAATTCAGAGCGTAGCTCATCTGTGAGAAGAAAGCTGAGCTCATGGACTGGTGTTTGCATGGTCCACGGGTATGCGCGGTTGGCAAAGGAGTAGGCCAGGCGCTGACGGTTTTCTTGCTCCTTGCATTGTTGCTTAACTTCGTTGTCAATGCGCACGATGCCACGCGACCCAGTTGGGTGAAAGTCGCCAATCGCCATATCATTGAGTTCTTCAACGGCTTTGTTAGCTTCAGTTTCGACCAACTTCTCGGACTTTTCCTCATCCTTGGCAGCCTGACAGCATCGCAAATCATGCGGTTGCTCATATTCCGGAAAGCCTACATTGGCCAGCATGGAATGCCAATGCAAATAATCAAATGTTATGCGCGGTATAAAAAATTGAGTAGATTCGCTTTCCAAACGACACGGATTCTCATCCAATATCAATGGCCATAGCGTCTCGAAAAACGAACTATGCAATGAGTTATCGTCGCCTCGGCTATTGCTGTCTGAGTCTGGGTCCATGTTGCAGCTTTTTCTCAAAAAAAAAAAACTTGGAATTTCTATGATTGTTATTTAGTACTTTGAAGAATGTAGTCGTAAGTAGTGTCTATCTGACAGGCAATGCCAGAGTGCCTTGCTCTACTATACTATTTGATAGTCAGTACGGCACGCACACTTGTTGTGCTCCCGCTCAACGAGGCGTATGAGCAACAATTTCATTTTATTATCAGCTCATAAATCAGCTGCTGACTCGCATTCTCTGGACGTTTGTTTATATTTGTCTCAAATTTATGTACGCCCATAGCAATAACAGCATCAACAACAACAACAACAATAGCAACAACAACAATTTGCGTAAATTTTATGCCATTTCTGTCGTAGGTAGAGTCGCCGATCGTCGTCATTTTATAGGCTCGCCTGTGCCTGAGCTGTCCTGATTTTATGAAGCAATGTATGCGCTGCAATATGCCCACGATTTTCATGATGTGATGAAAGCTGCGATGGGCGTGGCTGCTCTAATAACACCCACGAATATGTGTTTGTTTTTTTTTTTTCGGGCTCATTAGCTTTAATGCCTTGGATTTTATTGCTACGCACGCACAGCGACATTTGAGGAATGCTATTTGATGCGACGTATCAAACATGCAATGTACATTACACAAAAAGACAACAAAAACAACAGATAGCAGAGAGATGACAGACATGGATATACCAATTCTGCCCTTGACAATGGGCACCAATAAAATAGCAGTTAAATAAAATAGCAAACAAAGGATCAAATTTATGTACTTTAAATATATATATCTATATCTAACGAACGACAGTTGTCTATTTATAATGAAGACTTGAAAGCTGAAAGCCTGTTTGACGAGAAACGACAATTAAAATATGGCTCAAAAGCTTCGTCACTAAAACAAATAAGCCGCCAGATACCCTAACCCACTAAGCTTCATCGCATCGCTGCTGTTGTTAATTATAGTGTTTTTGGGTTTTCTGTGGTGAGCTGTGCATACCCTCTGGGCCTTACCACAGAAATTACGTATACGCCACATGTGAGCAATAAATTTTCATAAATCAATTGCGCGTGCTACTTTTAACGCGCCCCACTGACTAACTGACACGCCCATTGTCCGCCCACCTGATGCCCACCAGCCCAATTGAAATCAACATCAAATCCGAAACCTCTTGTACAGTGTTTGTTGGCGTACCTTTTCTAATACCCTGTACGTCATTGAAATGAGGAGTTCAGAACAGAAGAGATTCTGCTTATGCTTGAGACACTTAGTATGCATTAGGGTATATTCCAGTCGGTTACCTTAGTCTAATTTGCAGGTAGCAAATTTATATGCACACAATTATTTCAAGTTCGTTGCGGCAGCCAAATGTAAAGAATAAAATTTAGTGACGAATGCTTATTTTCCGCTTCAGTTTTCGACAACTTACGGCAAATGTGATTTCGTTTCCAAATTCTGTTATTTATGCGTTTTTGCTTTTCTTCTTTCTTTTCTTTTCTTTTTTTTTTTGCGTCACGGTGCGAAAATTTGATTTGTGCTCTGAAGCAGAAGCTGCCGTTTTAATTTAATTCTGTTTGGATTCTTATTGCCTTCTACATGTGCGAGGGAAGATTTATGGCAGACCGTTTTACCAACGCCGGCTGCTATCGAAGTTTATGGAGGGATAGAGAGGCGCAGATGAAATGGCATGGGCTGGTTTCGAAATGTGTTTTTAATATTTAAGCCGAGTTTCACTGAAATAGCTGAACACCAGCATGCTCTTGACCTTCCACCGAAAGTTGCGGCAAAGTTTCCCTGTTTAAGCTGGAAAACATCCCCATGCCAAATTGTTTGGACCAACATGTCTGAGCGCTATTAAAATGCGACAAGAATTCCACGACATTCGCCTGCAGGCGAAATGGCACCGAAAACGAATAAAAATTATTTGTATATTTATTGTGTTTTATTGAAGCACTCAAAATTCAAGCTGTAAGAGAATACACACAGCAGTAAAAAAAAAAAAGAAAATGTAACCGAGACTCAAGCGGAAAAAAAAAACAAGAAAAACAAACGCCAAAACCACCACAACAAAAGAGAAAGACAAGTAAGATCCATATTGACATAAAAGCCAATCATTTTAAAATAGCTTTAAGCAGAGTCTACGACCACGACCAGGCGGAAAAAAACATCAAAAGGTTCTTGCCAGAGCGGAAAATAACAAGTACACGTCCAATTTGGAGCCACTGTGGAGGGGGCTGTGTAGCACGGCTTCTGGCTGGCTGAAAGTGTCTCGTGGAAAAAATGTATGCATTTTTCTGCATGAGCACAAGAACCACCACAACGCTGACAACACCAGCCAGCACCACATCCGCTACAAGCAACATTTTGGTAGTAGTCTTATGCACTTTGAACCATCGCTAGTCCTTCGCCGTTGGTCTGTTTGCCAGCCAAGTGGCGTTGCATATAAAATCAAAAGCGATGTTTTGCAAGTGAAATTTGCAACCCTATTAGCAATGCATGGACAACTTGTACGCGTTACTTGGATGGCAAACTTAAAGCTACCCAGAAGAAGTGTGGGCTATGGCAAATCAATCAATTATCAGTGAAGCGTAAGACTTGATGATTGATGTGCCCGACGCCCGTCGCCCGACATCAATCATCGTACAACTTAAGTGTAATGCTCTGTGGCGAGTAGATAAATCAGAATCAATGCGTTGCCGTTGCAGCTGCACATATTAGTTATTCAAATATTGCGGCTTTGTACAGTAATATTTAATAAATTTTAAAAAGTCATCTGTCTGTCAATTTGTTTTGAATCTTATAAATAATACTTAATAAGTTTTGTTTCTACCATTTGCCGACTCACATGTATTGAAATAAAAAATTATAAAATTGCATTAATTTTCATTATCTATTATTATTATCTTATCACTCATATATATTCTTAAATAACAGGTCATTGATAACGATAGCATCTAGTAAAGAATGTTAAGTCTAATACCAATTCAGGTACAACCTACTTATTTAGCCCAACTTCCTTACCTTACCTTTACTTTTAAGCTCCATCAGTTTAATAAAAAAACAAAGACAGTCTAATAATTAATAGGTATTCTATTGTTGTTCAATTCATCTGCATATAATTGACTCTTTCCATCTTCACATTTAATGAATGTGGAACCATGCATATATAAAGCTCTACAACGCTTTACCCTACCTACAAGAAAACATAATAATTCGCAGAATTTTTCGTTAAACCCGTGCAAAAACATCTACAGAATTTATTTAAGCTGATTATTGTCAAGAGCACAATAAATATGACTTCATATTCAGAAACGACGTATAAAACGAAGCAAACAAAAATTCAATAAATAAATGTCATTAGGTGCTTACACACACATTTCAGATATTACCAAATTTTGAGTGATTGATAGATGATAAATTTATTAAAATATATCTTTCTTGATATAGAAATAAATGTTGATAGTATTTGAAAGCCATTTGAGAAATTACATGTTTATCATATGAAGTTATTAACCTGCTAATCATTTACACAAAATAAGAAAACTAAATACTTCCCAAATGATTTTGCATGGTTAAATGACTTCAAAAACTCTTGCAGTATTCGTAGCTAAATATTTGATGTTTGCTTGCTGGTGCATAAAAATATTTCAGCTTTTGGAGCATTAAATGCATTCAACTCGAGCATATGCGAAAGGTCTTATTGAAATTGTAAAGCAGTCAGACAGCACTCAAAAGCTGTATAGATAAACTATTCAAGTTCAAGGCAAGCTTATGCTGAATTTCACAAAGAAGGCAGCTCTTAGTCAACTGTAAAGAGTAATGGGAAAACTAGCTATCAATTTGAGGCTTTAAGCCCTGTCAAATAATGGACTGTGATCTGTGAAGAGAACAGATTCGAAATGTGTATTCAACTTAGAGAAAGTGTAACAAGCATTTGGTGGTAGCTCGTTCACGACTCACCTGGCAGCAATATTTTAACGCATAGTTTGCCACGTGAAAACAATTTTATCTGACTGACTGACTGACTAGGAGAGAGTTCGTCCCTTTGGGCGAATTCAAAGTTTATTTTATACTTGCAACCTCATGCGGTTTAGAGTTGATCGATTTTTCATCTTGCACCTGACAATCAGTTTTCGGGCAAGCTGCCCTCGCTAGCATTTAAAGTTACAAATATTTTATCAGCTGGTAAATTGCTTTTCTCGTTGCACAGATAATGACCACAAGTATTTACGATGGCAGTGCAAGGAAGCAATCAGCTTTGCCAACTGCATTTAAAAGTTTCATTGCAATTGCTTTTCGCTTTTAAGTCAATCGGCTTTAAGGCCAACTGGTCAGCTGCTTTGGCCACATGCTCACGTTAAGTGCACATCAACTGGCGTGCAGTAATTGCCACAGGCATCTTTGCTCAATGAGCTTCATTATGCTGTGTTTGTGCTTAGCTTTGACCAAGTCCAAGTTTGCAAGCGCCAACCAGCCTGAGGACCCCACAGAGTGGATAAACAGTTTCTGGTCATGTCGAGCTCAGCCATATCGAGAGCAGCATAGCCTACAGCTATTCACGTTTATGGGTTGAGATCTGCTGCACTCCAGCGCCGTTTTTTTTTTAAACGAATTACAAACGTTTATAATTATGATTCAGAACAGAAATTAGATTATTTCTTTATTTCAGTTCAAAATGCACTTAGTTCGATTGATTGCCTGCATGCATATGTTATTCGTTTCTATTTTTTTCAGTTATTCCCATAGAGCTGTGAATTTCAACAAATATTCACGCTTTTCGATTATTTAACAAGAGAGCATGCTCAACTCGTTGCTACCCTGATGAATACTTATACAAATATTATATTTATATCTTCTATTCGAAGGAAGAGAGGTTCATGGGCTGAGGTTCTATTCAGTTTGCTTGTGAAAGTAGCGAAAGAAAATGATATTTAAGTGTTCCATTAATCAAAGCGGAGCACAAGAAAGTGAGCAGCTTGTCTGTAGTGCTATTTCTACAACCTCCCGGCAGTATTAACAGCAGCCTTCGCTGGAACACCATTGCCTGAGTGCTCTCTCTAAGCTATAAGAATTCTATGACTATTATAAGTTTAAGACTAAAAGAACTTAACTAGTGGAAAGTATTCACTCAGCTTGATACACTCTATATTCATAGTGTACAAATACAGGGTATACAAAAAACAAATTTCAATTGCCATTTTTTTGATATTTTTGTTTTTGCCTTTTCTTTGCAGTGCTTGTTGTCAATTTGTGTGGTCGCCCTCAATGCTTCTGCATTTGAATATTCGTGTGTGCGTGTGTCAATTTGTGATTGCGTGTGTGTGTGTGTTTGTGCGTGCGTGTGTGTGCGCTTGTGTGTATGTGTGTGAGTGCGTGTTTGTCGCTGCTCGGAAATCAATATTTAAACAGCGTATGCTCGTTTAGTCCTTGCTGCTGTTGCTTCAGCCAGTGAGCGTTTAAAAATAAAATCCAAACTCATTCAACTCGTTCAACGACTCAATAAATGTTGCAAATGTGCTCGTTGTCGCTGTGGTTGCTTATTGCTGCTGTTGTTGTTGTTGCTGTTGTTGTTGTTGTTGTTGATGATGCTGTTGATGTTGCTGTTGCTGGCTGGTGAGCGTGCTGTACCATTTTATTTATATAGAGGACAGGGGTATGAGGAAGCGAATAAGAGCATATCCCAACATGTCTGCGTTCTGCGCTTCACTCGAGTGTGTAACAAATTTTGTTTCAGTGAAAAGCAACAGCAACATTTCAAACGTTATTTATCTTGATTTCTCTAGCTCTGGCTACAACTCCGGCTCTGGCTGTGGCTCTGGCTCTGGCTGTTGCTCTGGGTCCTTCTCGGGCTGTGGCTCGCTCTGATGTTTGTTATTTGCTAACCGAAATGATATATACATTGCTGGCCACAGTTATCATTAATCATGCTTTGTTTCACAGACAGACACACCCACACACACACACACATCCTTTGGGACGTTTAACCAGCATTTCGTATACTTGATATTGTTCGTACCCCGCCAAACCTCATTTATCGATTAGTAAAAACTTTGCATAAACTTTCTGCATAATTCAAACGAATTTTGAACTTTCTGCACATTTCAATGTTCAAGTCTATTAAAGTACTGAGCAATTGGGAAGGCCGTCAACAAACGTTGCCGTTAATTACTCGAAATTTCAGTTGTTCAAGTGCTTTAGCTAAATTAGCAACAACTTTTCAAAATATCGACAGCACCAAAAGTTTTCTTATGGAACGGTTTTGCCCAACGGCATCAAGCATTTTATTACCAAGAATCTATGGGCGGATGGCAAGCGACAATCTAGCCGTTATTAGCGACTCGGCGTGCCTTAAACTGCAATTGACGTTGGGCCAACATTTTTGAAATTTCCCAACACACAAATGTCGAGCAGCAGCCTGCTGAGCCATAATCAAAATCTATTAACGTCAGCTCAGCTGTGCCCCACTCAACACAATATTGACATAAATCGACTCGCAGCCCGGCTAAGTAAAGCAACCGCGCTAAATATTCTTAAAGCCAACTGAACTGTTCATGAATAATTCACTTACTTAATTGAACGCAAAGGACACGAGTGCAAATTATGTTTGTCAAAGGTTAATGCTTCAGTTCAGATTCAGTTTTAAATATTTTTTTTGCTGTTTTAACGTTTAATGATCCCGTTTCCTTCTCTTATTACTTTTCAAAACCCAATATTTAATATTGATAAAGGTTAAACACATTGAATCATTTAAACAATTATCCTATGTCAACTTCATGTCAAAGGGAATTACATATACATATTTTTATTATTATAAATATATATATATTCATGTCAATATTTATCTTTAATCCTAGATCAAATTAAATTTGATTCATTTTATTACTAAATAAATATTAAAACCTAAAATAAATATAGGTATATTCATATATAAGCACTCCAAGTTTTGAATAAAAATATATATTGTATGAATGCATTAGCAGCACACACAATAGAAGTTCAAATTGCATAAATATTTGAATCGATATTTAATTATGGAGTACATATTGTTACAACTAGTTCCAGGGCCACAATGGACTTCAGAATGCATATTGAAAGTGAAAAAAAGAAAAAAACATTTGTTTTTATGAATATAATTTGCACTCAATGGAGTCTGAAATTTTAATGGAAAAGCGAAAAACAACAAAATAAAACCAAAACAGCCCCAAAGCTGCCCCAACGCTCGCATAGCATAAAAATATACAAGTTAAATGTAAAATTTAGATATAAGCCCAAAGCTCGTTTTACAATACGATTCCGGCTGCAGGCCTGCCGGGGGCCGCTTTAACTGATTGTAACAATAAACTGAAATAGTCCCAAAACAAAAAGGGTCGAAACCTGAGAGGACTTGCAGCTCGGAGTTTAGTTGAGTTATCTGCTTTAAGCTGAGCCGATAACTTTATGCGCACAATTCCATTTGATTGATGAGATTTATGCTCACTACGCCCACTCAGATTTGTAATTTATTTTTATTCTTATTTTTATGTAGTGGTGCCTCGAAATGTAGCTACAAATTGTGTGTTGTTTTGCAACTTTTATTTGCCGGAGCCCAAAACAAAGCGAAACAAATAAAAAAACATTTAAAGCGGCTCAGCGCCAACTGTTGAAGGGCAAGTCCTTTATGCCGGTTGCCTTACACATCAAGTCAAGTCTGTCTGTTGCGCCATACGAGTCGAAATTCAAGTGGATTTATTGTCAAAAGACGTATTAAGGCTTTGTCCTTATGTCATTGTCATTTTTAATTGGCTTCATTGTGCTCTTTGATATGAAAGCAATCCGGTACCAGGTGGAGTGGCATTAATTAGTAACTGCAGCAACGCACCTCTCAATCCAACGCATCAACATTTGGCATTGCTGGCATACCTCGCTCATGTCAAACGCCATGGCAACAGGCTCTCTCTCTCTCTCTCTCTGTAAGTTATCTTCACTCATGTTCGATAATACCTCTTAATACACCGAATCGCTTTGGTCTCAGACAGCCCTATAGATTACTGACTTGACGCGTGAAAGGCAAACGTCTCAGTTCGGCTGTACTCACAGCTTTCTGTTTGTAGTTTAGCTGGCTACATTGGATATAACCTTTGACGGAAGGCAAACTGTATTCAGTCTCGGACTGCGACGAACGGCAGTAAAATTTAATTGCTATAATTCAAAGAGTTCTGATTCTGTTCTTATTAGTTAGTTATTAATAAATTAAGTATATAAGTTGTAACAGAAAATATGAATACATATAAAATAAACTTTGTTATAAGAGTTTCTCACTCTTTAATGCTAGATCCATTGATTTCTCTGAATATCTCTAAGAGTAAGAGTGATATTCTACTCCTTATTGATCAAGTGAATATTGGTTAATCATTCAATCTGAACATATTTGCTCAAACACTGACAAGATATATATATAACATTTATACATTGGCTTAGCTTCGATGCAAATATTTTGTGTAATGAATATAAATTTCTGCAGACAAAGCTTACCATTGTACAAGTACACAGCACACTTCTACAACTACACACACACACACAAACACAGTCAAAGGCCCAGCTAGAGAGCGAGAATGCTGCAGTTGAAATTAATTTTGCTTGCGCTCATTTGTCGACTGTCGGCGCCTTTGTTTTTGTCGTCCTGTTCGTCTTGAGCTCAAGCTGTTGTTTGCCCACGCTCTATATTACAATTTTGTATAACATTCTAGCTGCTCCTTGCTGGTTTCCCTGCTCATATTTATTGCATTGTCATCCACGCCAGTTGGCAAACAATCAAACAGAAAAAACTGCATAGTTCTGAAAATTGATTCACCTCACTTTATCATAAAATATGAAAGCAACCTTAGAGATGCATAGAAATTAAAGCTTAAATCTGCTTGTAATCCACATAGACAGCATTAAAGTCGTAAAATGTTTAAATTAATTGCATAAGCAAGCAATAACACCTATTACTTGCCTGATACCACAACGAAAGCCAACACTTAGCCTTATTTAGTGTTTGGAGCAACAAGACCAAACACCAATACTCGGGCAACACACGCAAACAGACACCCTTTCAGCGTGAGGTTAATAAAAGTTCTACGACATTGTGACCTAAAAAAAAATATTATAAAATAAAATGGCTACCAACCAGTCTGTTGCTTCCGTAGTGTTGGTCGTGTTGTTTTTGCTGCTGTCGACTCTCCAGCTGCGCCGACAGCCTGAAAGTATGCTTCAAATAGTGGCATAGTAAAATATTTACTTTGGCAACGGCTGCAACGACAAGTGGGCCACAGCCGGGCAGGGAACGGGGCATAGGCAAAGGCAAAGGCAAAGCCAATGGGCAAAGGCAAAGTGCGGCTGCCACTGTTGCCCACTATAAAATGAAAACCAAAAGCCGGGCAAGCAGAAAAAATTCATTAAAAGGGATAATGACTCACATAGTTTGCAACGCTCGTTGTATGTGTGTGTGTGTGTGTGTGTGTGTGTGTGTGTGTATCTATGCTAACGGATTAAGGATTTTGGTAGCATTTTTGAGCGAAATTTAATTACAAATTATGTGAAGCGGCAAAACAGTTAGACAGTGGACGATTCGGCTTTAAGTAGGCCAACCGCGCGGTTAAGTGCCATTCAGTTTAAATGTCTAACTGGCAACATAGTTCACAAAAAGAGGCTTATCCCGACATTCTTGCACACTTGAAACTGTCCATGTTGTGGAATTTGTTGTTTATCTGATCTGGTCCCACTCAAACATCCCTGTCCCCAAAAACTGCTGCGCTAATTAACGAGTTTTTCTAATTAAAAGTCAAATATGCTTTATTTCATTTGCATATTTAATTGGCTTTTCTATTAAATTACATGACATTGACTCGATAACCCTTCAACAATTTGACCGCATTCCATGTGCTTGAATTTGAGTTATATTTAAACAGAAATTATGACTGCAATTGATAGCTGGGCTGGTTTTTAAATTAGCTACATTCAACATTAGCTATACCAAAATATTGAATATAGAACTACTTAAAGGTAAAACTACATTTAAAATATGATTACCAGAAAGATTATTGTGAAGCAATAGCAAAGTCTTAAGCTTAAACATATCCGAGTATTAATAAAATTAAAAATGCCTGTTCTGCTTTCTTTTTGCATTTTCATTGTTCATAAAACTAAAGATTTTGTTGCTTGTTGCTTGCTGCTATAAGAAATCATTCATGGAATTAAGCTCAGTTCATAACGGATGTGCTTGAGGCAGACTTTAGTCGTGACTTGCCACATGCAGCCAGCATATGCAGCTGCTCAACTTGCAGCATCACTCACTCGAAACTGCAGTCAGAGCTTGCCCCAGAATGTTGCTGACTCAGCAGAACCCCAGAAGCACCACGAATACCACGGCACAGCCAATGCAACAACAACAACTACAAAATAGAACAAAACAAAAACAACAACAATATTGCTTTAATCTCTGACAGTGGAGCAGAAATTAGAGTGCTCGAGTAGCTGTACGATTTTTAATCAGAGCACAAAAATGTACTTTTGAATATTAAAGGAGGCAACGAACGGACAACTTAACTCAAAGCAATCAACGCTCTATAAGTCAAGCGCCGTCTCCCATCAGATGCTGCTGCCGCTTCTGATTTTGCATCAGCAGCTCGTTCGTTCTGCAGCTACTCTATCAGATTTCTGTGTGCTCTTCATTCAAGTGCTGCACGTGAATTTTTTTTGGCATTTGCAAACGGATGCAGCGCACAAAAGCTCAAGGATACCATTGCCATTTGGCAGCATCCTTAAAGAGTGGAAGGAAACGAAATCAATTTGCGCTTTGATGTCTCATTCCAGCTCAGTGCAATCTGCGATTGTTGCACTGCTCCAAGCCCCAAGCACATTTCACCTGGCCAAATCGCTCAATTCATAGTATCGCACATACGTCACGTAATACCGGCACGCAATTAAATTATGCATCGCGCTCAAAGGCAATGCAAGCGATAGCAATATCCACGTGTATACATATCCAATTAATCAAAGTGCAAGAGCACTAATGAACCTTTAATGCTACTGCTCAAGTTTAAGCAGCAGTCGTTAAACGTATTACCTACTGCAGCGACCACCAGCGCTCGGTGTCCTCCGGCTAGGTATGTCCTTCTGCCGCCACTTCAGCCACTGTCGTAGCTTCCTGGCTGCCGGCTGTTGTTATAATTAAATTTATTATGCAAAGCCAACAAGTCAAGCATGTTGTTGTTGTTGTTGTTGTTGTTGGTGTTGTTGTTGTTGTTGTTGTTGTTGTTGTTGTTGTTGTTGTTGTTGTTGTTGTTGCTCTCGCAGCTTTCACAATCGCTTTAAACTAGTCGCGCATTCGCATCCTATCATTCGCCTTTAGCATCTACTGACCGCTCTGACGCCTCTCGTAAACGAGGTGTGCTTCAAAAATAACTGGAATATTAAAATTTTATCTAGTTCGACCGTCAGGTACAACGCCTACTCACATACATCGCAAATTTATTCGCAGGAGAATGGCACAACTAATGTGAAATACTCAGGATGCCAGGCATTACACAGTTTCGCATAGCTCATGGCAGGACATTCTGCACGACATAACCATCATAGGTGCAGGACCTATTGCTAGCCGCTACTTGTACTGATGCCAAACAACAAAAAACCATCACGGACATTAAAGTTGAGCTGAGCTGCTATCATGCTCTGTACATAATAACGAAATCCTATAAAAGTCGCCTCACTCCAACTATAGACCTATACGAAGACTGTGCTCATAGACTAGAGACATTGAATAATGTATGAAAAGCAAATCATCCTTTCACTTTATTTTGATAAATTGATAATTAAGTTCATATTTTGTTGCATTTCTACTAGCAACCGCTCCTAAGCCATTATAATTTATTTGTTCAAAATGAACTTCCAACTTCCAACCACTGTAAATGAGCAACAATCTCCACTCTGTCCAACTGCAGCAGCACGAAATCAGCTTTTTAAATAAACTCTAAAAATAACACAAAAACTTAAAGCATGCCAAACATATGTGTTCATCAGCATGTTTGTGGGTTGGTAGTTACACAGCCTCTGTATCTATTTCGCTAATTAGACTCACTTCATGTGCGTTGACACAAATGTGCGGCAAGCTGGTGGTGCTGCCAGTGTCTGGCTGAAAGTTGCAAGAGCCCTTCAGCTGTTGGCATTTTACACACACACACACAGACGGAGGCTGGCTGACACAGAATCCGACAGCCTGCTGCAAATTGTGCGACGCGTTAGCCTTATTAATTGTGGCCAACTTGGCAGCGCAGAATATTGGCAGGCAACATCAACTCTGATTATTGTTTGCAAGAAGTTTGTTGCAACAGGCACATCAAGCATTTACACCCAGCTGTTCAGGTTCAGGTTTGTTATACTAGGCGTATACGTAACGTTTGATTATTGTTTCAAGTGCCTTGCTTAGGATACTACTGAAGGTCATCGAAGTTCCTTCAGGTAATCACTTGCACACGGCATTGTTTGATAAGATGTTCTTTGACTGCATTGAGTGTCGGTATTTCTCAGCTGGCTCACAGTTTTTATTACTTGTCTCAAGTTTCATACTCATCTTTGGCAAATTAAAATAGCTTAACAAGCCACAGTGGCTGGCCAAGTTGCTTGCAGAGCGGGGAATCAAAGCATTTCTTCCTCTAGCTTATATCATTAAGTACTTTAAAAACGGCCCAGCTGTTTTATCACTTGGCCCAACTGCCCATAAATAAGACACAAGCACCTGAACGAACCTCAGCTATGTGCAATAAATAACAAAATATGCCGGTGATATGCGACCGGAATGTGAGTACAAGATAGATTCTAGTATCGGACGCCGCTGTTCCGCTCTTGGCGCATAATTAAGAGGATTTTAATGAGCGTCGGGCCAAGTGGGAGCCTTGGCAGTCGCCACTAAATAGAATGGGCTCAGTTGTGCGCTGCTTGGGCTTTGATTTGTGGCCACTTGGGCTGGCTATTTAGATTAAGCATACGCAGCGCGCCACAAGCCCCAATTCATAAATGTCACTACGAAACCAAATGAATACATTCAGTGGAGAGTTAAGAGTTGAGTTCAACTACTCGAGCTTGGCTACAGTTTATTACAGCTACGTGCAAGGCCAACTCAAGACATGGTCGCTGATGTCTTTCGCTCCTTTTTGGATTTACTTCGCTTGGATTGCGCCTGAGACTGTGTTGTCTGCTCTGCTGGCTTATCCTGCTGCTCCACAATTCGTTGGAATAAATGTGCACTGCTCTGCTCATCCAGCTGGCGATTCTTGGGCCCGCTGTCAGCACTGGCCGTTGCGAAACTCTCGCTCAAATGACGCCAGCTGCGCTGAGCAATGGGCACGTTTAGCTTATCGAGCAGGCGGCTGGTCAGCTGCGGCATCATTGGCTGTAGCACAATGCCGCAAAGCCGCAACGCGTCCATTGTCATGGCGATTATTGTCTGGAGGCGCGGTGCATTGGGTGAGCTGCCGCCCACCTTCAGCTCCCAGGGCTTGGCACACTCAAAGAAATTGTTGGCCGCATGCAAGGCTGCGACGGCTGTGTCCGCCACCAAGTGGAAGTGATTGCCTTCGTAGTGCTGCTCGCAGCGCCCTGTAAATGCAAATGGAAATGGAGGGCATTACTTTGCTGCTTTCTGGCTGGCCGCACTCTCAAGTGCACTTCTCGCATAGTTATTGGCCGGAAGTGTGCTTGCAGGCGACATCCAGGCAACAAACTTCACTCAGCCACTTCGTAGCGGCTGCTTAAATATTAAAATGACAAACAAGCTGACTTACCAGCCAGATGAAACAGCAGCTCCTGCAGCCGTTTGCCAGCATCCAAGTGCTGCAACAGCTGCGACAAGTGCTCCACATGCGGCTCCGGATACATTTGATGTGGGTTTAGCGACTTGGCACAGGCACGCGACAACAAATTGCCCAGCGTGTCTGCCAGCTCCGAGTTTAAAATGCGCAGCGCCTTCACGTGACTGAAATCTGCAACGGTTTCAACAATTCAGCAGCGTCAGCAATATACTCAACTAAAAGGCACAAAATGCTTGAAAATTTAACTGGGCGTATGATTGATGTTCCCTTATCGACTGCTAGCTAAGCTCCAATGGCCAGCCATTTAGCTTATAGCTGCCTGCAACATGGCCTGTTCTGTTAACCTTGTTGTCCATTAAGGCGATTATAGCAACAACAAATGCCAAAACAGAATAAGGTTGTTCGAGAGATAAACTCATGTTAAGGCAAATACAACAAGGGAAATAAATAAGCGAAGGGCGGGCGGGTCATACACATCAATACTCGAATGTTAGTATGTAGCTGCAGCAAGTTTGCAAAGCGTAAAATAAAATTATTGCCGACAGTTTTGCACGAAAAATCGCATTTTTCAAATCTGCAACAAATACTTTAAGTCCCTCAGTGGAGCAAGAGATTTTCTACAATTTGCACACCAATTTTTAGCTGCTGTTCGAAAAAAGATACTGGGTCAATGTATAAGTGAAGCTAGTCCAGATGATGACCCTACAGTGATTTGTATACAAGTTAATTCAGATCAAGATCTACTTTATATAGATTCAATATACATATACACATATTCCAATATGCAAATGTTGTCAGTTATCAAATATGTATTAGCATTGAAGTTGGGCACAAATAACTTGGTTTTATACATATCATTGTGACTTTAACTATACTAATTGCATAGTTTGAATAAACAAGAGTGATTCTATTTGCTATAACTATCTCTTAGCAGCTGTTTAAGTTATTGGTAACATCCACTTTTGGAAATAGTCCATCTGATTTGATATCATGACAAGCATTTGAAAATAATTTGAATATATTGCCATAATTCCAACTCAGTTGCTTAAAGCTTTAATCTTAAACCAACATCCAAAAACAGAATGGGGAAAAAAGTATTAAAAGCATAGTCGCCATAGCAACCTGTATTAATGAGGAGCCCAGAAAGATGATGCGGCGCCAACATTCGATACGCTGTTGCCGAAATAACAATGCATATATTGCACCGGGGCAACCAAAATGGAAGTTTACGCTTGAAGCATTGCCAACAAATCAAAGCGAGAAAAAAGTTCAATTAGTTGTTTAATGAAAAAAAAAACTCAAAGATTCTTTAAGCTTTTCAATATCGTTTGCTAATGGAAACATGCCAACAGCCTTTGTGGTGCACTCAACGCGCTTAGTCGTATGCTGGCAGCGCTCAAATACTAAACCCTAAATAAGTAAATTGATAGCAATTAGCAGTGAGGCTGCAATGCTCACCTGTTTGCTGAAAGCGACAATATTAGTTACGTTTCATTCCCAATTAGCGAAGCTCATTATAGCCAAACATCATTATCTGGCCAAAAGCATCAGATTCGCACAAACAAAAGTTGCACTGCGAGCTGGTTGCTGGTTGCTAGCTGGCCACATTGATGGGGACCAACTGATAATTTTGGATTTCACATGCAACGTTAATTAAAATACATGAAATTTGATTTCCATGCGGCAGGTGCGTCCACAGGTCGCACAATGGCCGCCAATCAAAGTTGGCCATTGCATAATTTTGGGCATTACCGGAGCAACAATATATTGTTGTTGTCTATCAATGTTGCTGCCAGTTGCTGCATCGATTTGGCAGCTGTTGTTATAGGTAATTAAATATTTGGCGCATTGGCCGCTGTTGTTGCATAAATAGCCCCTGGCAGGCGACCAGTCACTGCAACAATTGATTGACGTTGGCTTTTCTAATTAAATTCCATTTCAGTGCTAATTAGTTGTAGCCATAGAAAATCATTGAGTCATTTCGACCCGGTGCCTGCGCGCGGCGCACTCCAATTCTAAGCTCCCACCACAACTACATAAACAATGCCACTTGTTATTCAAGTATGCATAAAACTTGATGTGGCTTTGCAGTGCAGAGAATTGCATTTCCATGTCGAGAACTTGAGCCCAGCTCCGGTAGGTGAGCAGCTGTCGTGTGTTCCAAAAACAAAAACACCAAATGCATATGCATGCGCATTACACCTGCACTGACGACTGTGTGTGAGGGGTGTTTCCCCATCTGTAACCTGAGGTTTGGCAGCGAACCGAGTTTCTTTTCTTTTTTCATTTTTTTTCTTTTCTGGCCACGCAGCTGCAGCTACCCAAAGTGTTGCCTGCTTCTGGGCGCTCCACATCATTAATGCAATTGTATTGTCGCTGCCAGCTCAACTTTTGCTGCCGAACTCTGCTGCAAAGTCAAGTTGGCAACCTACTGAATTTGAATGCCAAAGCTCACGACCGTGCAGTCACATGCATAAATACTATATATATATATATATATGGAATATATATATACATATATGGTATATATATATGGCTCTTGTTGCGAAACAAATGAATTTGTTGGTTTGCCAATTGCCTGGCTCTTACTCTACCCTGTATGGAGTGAAATATGAAAAGCTGGAAAGACTTTAAAAGCTTGTTCCATATCCTACATATATTTTCTATATCTGTTTTGATTGTAAATTCTAATCGATTTACTAGCGTCTTAAATGTTTCTTCTAATATTTAACTTTATATATATTCTTTCTCGCTCTTTCTGGTAATCTCGTTATCTTTATCTCACGATTTTTATCTAACAGGAATAGACAAATCTGTTGCTAAGTGAGTAAGGAAGTCTTACACCCTCTCTCTCTTTTTCCGTCAGTCAATCTATATATATCTATCTCTTTCGCTCTCCCTTTATCTCTCCCGCTCTCTCTCTCACTATCTCTTCCCTCCACTGTTTCTCGTGCTCTTCTGCTTTCAGACAGATTCTTTCCCTCTGTCTCTTTCTCTTTCTCTTTCTCTCTCTCTCTCTCTCTCTCTCTCTCTCTCTCTCTCTCTCTCTCTAATTAACCCTTCTGCTCTTCTTTTCTCACTATCACTCACAATCGCATTTTCCATTCTTTCTCTCTCTCACTCTTCCCCAACTTCTCTTTGTTTTTCCCAACTCTCTCTCTCAACGACCCCTTCCTTTCTCTTGCGCTTTCTCTCGCCTGTTAAACTCTTTGAATATTTGCTTTACTTAATTGTAGTTCTCATATGATAATTGTTATCTCTGATTAATGTTATATCCCCAAGTCTTTTACAAGCTGCCCAGCTGCTGCCCATGCTCATGCTCTGTACATACGTAATATGTTATAGTCTGGTATGCCCATCGGAATGATGAGTATTGAAAATTTATGCAATTTGCTTAAACGAGTGTTGAATTGAATTGAATTGAACTGAACTTTCGGTTGAGAAGCATTTGATTTTCTATGCATTGCATTGTAAGGACCAGGGCATGGCATGGCTGGCTGCAAGTTACGTTCGGCATAAATCAATTGCAATCTCCATTGGGAATGAGAATTGCGAAATGCACTTCAGCATTGGGTGCCCCACTTTACCGCCATTTGGCTAGCAATTATGCCGACGCGGGTTAGTTTTTGATGCAACGGGGCAAACCAACCAGGAGACTCGCAACACGTGTCCCAACAGCTATGGCAATCCCAATCCCAATCGCAATCGCAATCACAATCGTAATCGCAATCCAACTAACTCTGGCTGCCGGGCCGGGCCATGTTGCTTTTAACTGCTTACGTGTGCAGCTACAAATTGCTAAGCCGCCACTAGCAACAACAACAACAACAACAACAACGGCAACGGCAACTCGGTACTCGGTACTCGGCATTTCAACTCTCCGGGCACATGCAGCGCCAGGTGCAGCAGCGATAGCAGTTGCCGCCACAACAGCCGTAATTTCGACAAAGTTTTGCACATGTTGCACAAAGGGGCACGTGACTGTCGCACTAGATGGGGGCAGGTGGCCCATAGACAAATGTTGTGCCATTTGTTGGCCATAACACACAAAATACTTTTACCGTTCGCGTTTATATTTTTCTGCTTATTTTTGGCCGACTTCGGGCACTGCAAATTGCTTAAATGACTTGTCGCATGTTTTTTCCTGTCACCTAAAAAAAACTTCTGGCCCTTTTTTTCCTGCTGCTACTGCGACTGCTGCGGGCAGCTGACTTTCCCTGCCTCGCGCCGCCGCTCGCTGTGTGTGTATATGAGAGCCTTTTTTTTGCAAATTACATCGCAGGAAAAGTTGCTGCCACACCCTCTGGAATTTCGGGTGGCCCTGGGGCGTGGCAACGCCAGCCAACCTGATGAGTGTCGACGTCAACTATTTGAGCACTTTTATAACGCCCAGCCACGAATGCAGAGTCTCCTACAGCGAGTCAGACTCACTGCAGCATTCGAGTGGATCTGGAATATTTATATATTTACTTAAAGCTTAATGGCATCGTAGCGCTCCAACTGTTTTCTTACGCCAAGATTACACTACTATATATATATATATCGTTGCTTCATTTCCATATTGCAACGATGCTTAAGGAAAGATGAGAACAAGAGTATGAAGACTCAAGTAAATCAAGAGATCATGATCGATTCTGTAGTAAATATATCAGCCAGGCAACAAGTATTCCTATATCTAAGGCAATTTGCCTTGATTAAGAACAATACTCGAATCTAGCTATCATCGAAAAGCCTCAAAGCTCTTCCTTTATATATATTTCTCTATATAAACCTCTGCTAGAAAACCTTTACTAATATTCCATCATATTTTAACCATTCAAAGATATTGGCATTCTAAGAAAAACTTTATATACTTTTCATCAGGTTGTTAGCTGAAAGACAGCGCAACATGATAACTGACATTGAGCACATATCATATTTATTTATAAGCTGTTGCTGGACAATTCCCAAGGAGTTGGGTAAAATGTAATGCGGACAAGTGCTTCAGTCCTCAGATAGTTGTGCAAGTGCTGCTTGATATTTAAACTGAACGACGCCTTTGGGGTGCTGTGTCAGTTGAGCTTTCTTTATTTGCGCGTGTTCTTTCATTTCCATAAGACTTGATGGGTGGGTGGGGGTGTTGGGTGGGTGGTCGGCATTTTGAAGCATTCCGTCAACAGTCGCCCGGACACTTTCGCCAAATGCAGTTCCAGTGTCGCGACAGGAGCCGGACAGCTTTTCCCATGCCGAGGCGGAAGTGAGCCGGCGGCACAGATGCAGCGACCGCAGTGGCAGAATTTCAAAATTAAATTGTTGGTAATGAAAAGTTGCGCACTTAATGATGTTGCCTCTAATGCGGACGATGATTGCGTTGCTGTTGACGCGCGTCCTCGTCATAAAAACTACGCTCAAATGCCGTTAGCTGATGGCAGCGGATGTCGCCAATCAGCGCCGCCGGGAATAAACGAACGCAATCCAAAAACTTATTGAAATGCACATTGAAATGAGGCGGAAATGTTCGCCCCACTGCCACTGCCCGGACTGCCACGGTGCGTATACTCAATGCCCCACATTATGCAATACTTAACGACTGTGGGTAAAACCTGTAGCAAATTCAATTTCAAATCACAGAGCCAATATCGAAAATATATATATATATATAAAGAACACCTCAAAAGGGGCCTAATTGAATTCTGCATGGACTGCGCAGCAAATTTGCTGCTTTTCTTTTGAATATGCGCAATATTAACGCGCTGCGCGCAAAATGCAATAAAAATGCAATTAAATTAGCCGCAGGGCAACAGGCCAAACAAAAAACCAAAAACAACAACAACAACAACAAAATAACCCAGAGCCGAACGGAGCCAACAGAGAAAGTCATCAACCATAAACTGTAGAGGCAAATTGAATAAAGGTGAGGGCGTGGCCGAGCATAACGGAAAGGCAAAGTTGGTAATAATTGAAAATTGAAATTAAATTTAAATTCCCGGCAAACAAAGCAGTCGAAAAGCCATTAAGCTACAGACTCAGCAGCGGCCATTTATGCAAATTGAATACCGAAAAGGTTATGGAATCAATCAAATCGCATCAACAGTGGGCGTGGCAAGCAGCAAACAAAACACAGCAACAGCAACAACAACAACAACATCAACACTCAAAATGATTTTGATGACTTCTGGCCGTGCGTCGAGCCGTGTTAATTGCTTTAGCAAAATGTTCTGCGTGTCTCTGACGTCTGAAAGGCGGTGTCCAACAGCCTGTTTGGCAACAAAACAATTGAAATTAGTTTATCCAAATTGGAAAATGGTGTCGCACGATAGGCATACAGCCATGCATGCATGAGCCTGAGTTGCTCACAAGTTGATATTAAATTAAAGATCGCCATCTCACCATCAAATCATTTCACAAACTATTGTGCTGTGAGCTCTTGAATGAATTTTACGGCTGAGCGAAAGGCAAGCAATATTAAAGTGCGGTGAAGGCAAATGACAAACTAATCATATCCAACAGAAACTTGCCCTCAACTTTCGACAGTCAGCCACAAGCTCGAGTGGGGCAGCCAGCCTCAGGAATTAGCCAGCGGTGCTCTTATGCAAATGCGCAAATCTTAAACCAAGTTCAAGATACAAAAACTTTGCAAGCAAATAAACAAAAGTCGGTTTGGCAGCAGCAGCAGCAGCAGCAGCAGCAGCAGCAACAGCAACAGAAGTGGCAACGACAGCTCCTGCACCAGACCAAAAGTTTTTTCCTGCTTTTGGCATAAAATTGAAATGCAAATTCAACTAAGGTACAAGTAAAACTAAAGAAATCAGCAAAGTGACGAAGCAGACATATTTGCATGCCCAGATGTGTAAGTGTGCCAGCCCTCGACAGAGCTGATAGAAGAAAGTCAACTCTTAAAGCAACCGCGTGTGGTTTTTGGTCATTCAGCTTGACATATTGCAGTGAGTTCAACAGAGCAGTAGGTTGTGTGTGAATACTTACTGCCATCACTGTGTGCGACGCCTTCGCGCAACAGAAAGTAACGCAAGCCTTCCATTGTATACTGTTTGGCTGCCTCTACGGGATCGACGACATTGTGCTTGCTCTTGGACATCTTCTGGCCATCCACAGTCCAGTGCGAGTGCACGTGTAGCTGACGCGGCGGCTCCAGGCCAGCGGCTAGCAAAAAGGCGGGCCAATAGATGCCGTGGAATTTCAGTATGTCCTTTCCAATGACTTGCTGCGCTGGCGGCCATTGAGCTAGATACTACACAGGAAATTCAGCAATAGGCTTGAGATATTGTCTGTAAGAGCTGGGCTAACCTGTTCATTGGGATAGCCCAGGGAGCTGAGATAGTTAATTAGAGCATCTAGCCAAACGTAGACCGTTTGCGTTTCATCACTCGGCACGGGTACAGCCCAATGTACACGATTCGCTGGACGAGAGACGGAGACGTCGGGCAGCGGTTCGCTTAGCGTATCGAGCAAAATCTTTTCAAATTTCGCAGGGCGAATGCGTGCCTCCTGCTTTACCCAGTGACGCACATCATCCTGAAATTGGGACAAGCGAAACATGTAGTTCGTCTCCTCAGTCCACTCGACGGGATGACCAGACTCTAAGGAATAGCGTGTTCCACTCGTTTCGTCTAAGCGCAGCTGTGAGTCAGTCAGAAAGGTCTCGTCGGACACGCAGTACCAGCCGCTGTACGCCGCCGAGTAAATATGACCTCGTGATTGCAATCTGTGCTGTGGAGGATGTAGACTAATCAGTGGGTGGACTAGCAATCAGCAACGGACTTCACTTACCCAGAAATGAGATACAGCCAGTTTGTGTCGCTGCTCGGTGGTGCGTATGAAATCATCGTACTCTATCCGCGCCGTCTTGAACACCTCGCGATAACTTGAGGAAATCTCATCGCAGTACTGCCCCACAGGCACCTTGTGCGCCGCTGCCGCCTGTTGAATCTTTGTGCCGTGCTCATCCGTGCCGGTGCAGAGGCGCACTGCAGTCTCCGGATAGCGCAGTCGCTGATAGCGACAATGTGCATCAGCTATGACCGCAGAGTACAGATGCCCAATGTGTGGAGCTGCTCAAAGGATTACAGTTCAGTTTGATTACACTTAAACTGTTATTCAATATGCACGCGTACCTGCATTAACATAGAATATTGGTGTTGTAACATAGTGGGAGCTGCCGCAGCGTACTCCAAGTAATTTAAAATGCTTTATTTTACTAAATAACATTTTAAATCGAGCATTTGGTGTATAAATTGTTGCTCTTTATAAATAAATAAAAATTAACTATTTGCCGGCTGCTATTGCTAGGTCCAGCTGTTTAGGCAGTGCTGTCCATCGCTTAATCAGCTGATTGGTTGTCACCCAGCACTTATGGGCAACACTGTCAGATTTAAATATAAAATAATGTAAGCTAAGTTAAATTTCCTATGTATAAAAATATATTATAAAAAAATATTTCTGTGTATTTTGAAATAATTAGTGTTATCTATCTTCTATGAGTTGCTTGCAGCGAGCATCAACAAATAGTTTAGCTAACAAGCAGACCAATGTTACTTAACATATTCTGTATCAGCGCTGTTAATATTTCACCATGTGGGAAATTTATGTTTGAGCAAAAATCCTCAGTGGGAAATGTAAAAGAAAATTTGAACTATGTAACGGCTCAACTGTATTAAAATATTTGGAGATTATTAAATGTAATAGATAAATAACAAATAACTTAATCTAACAATAATATGAGACTTATAAAGTGAATAAATGCAATAGCTACATATTGGTCGTAGAGACAGACTTCGCAGACTCCTTTAGCTTATGCCAACGAGCACTCATCCGACGAGTTCTGGCGGCCTTCTGCTTGGCCTCAACTGCCGCACAGGCGGCTTTGTAGGCAGCCTTCTTCGTTTTCTCAAAGTCCTGCTTGGCATCCGAGAGCTGGTGATTGAGGCTCTCCACGCGATTCTTGGCCGCCTCCAAGAGCTGCGTCTTCTCAGCCAGTTCCTGCTGCGCGCCGTTAGCCACATTCTCGATATTGGCCAGATTCGCCGTGTAAGCGGCGACCAAACGTTTCAGCTGATTGAGCTGGGCCTGCGACTCCACGACGACTTGTGCCGCGGTGTTGGCATTGGCCTGTGTGGCCTGCAGGGATGTGGTGATGTCCGTGACCACGGCATCCGCCTCGCACATCTCCTGCTGCAGTTGCTCCACAATCTGCTGTTTCCCTGCCAGCGCTGCCTCGGCGGCACGCGCAGCCTGCGCCGCCCGCTCGGCCAGCTCCTGCTTGACCTGGGTGGCAGCTGCCTCTGCGGCGGCCATTTGCGCATCGCTGGCAGCTCTCGCCTCCTGCGCCGCCTTCTGTGCAATATTCGATGCCTTTGTCTTGGGGTCGCTCTTGTCCAGCATATTGCCGACCTTCTTCTTGCAGCCATCATCCGAGCATCCCCTTGAATCTTCATCTTCAGACGCTCGCTTATCCCTCTTTCCAGACTCGTCATAGCTGTAGCTACTCAGCCTCGTGATCGCCTGCAGCAGTATGAGCAACAGCAGCAACACGGTCCGATAAAACATATTTCGAGCAATTCAGCCTTGCCGCCAGTCAAATTTACTTCGACACATGGCGCCACATTGACTATGTTTCTATAGCCCTAGAACACCAAATGTTCCACATATCTATAAACATATATATTCCTGTTCGACATCAGAGTAGAATCGACATTAAAGTCACTTTTTCAGTGTCACAAAAGTCCTTAGTGACATGTGCAGTGCTGCCCATTTGGCTATTTTCCCGTCAGTTCTGGCGGGAATTATAGCTAAATTTAGCTTTTTTCTGGATTTTTAAGTTGTTGTTTAGCTATTTTTGGCTTTTTTGACTAGTTGATCTGGCTTATCGAAGCCCTGAAGAGTTGGGAACACTGGACAAATGCCGCTGGATGATAGATATCGTATTTTATATAAGGCGAACTTTACGACATTTTACGATATTCAATATCCGATTATATCGACTCTACTGATTGATCCTAAAGGAAGTTTTCTATATAGTTTTATCTTAAAAATGATTTAGTTTACAAAATCAATTTTTATTCAAATTGTTAAATGTCAGCTAATAAAAAAAATATACAAAATGAGCGAACGCCTTTATTGAGGTTGAGGTAAATGATCTTGGATCAGGGGGATGGGAGATTTTTGCTCTCCGGCGGCTCTTCGTCGATTCCTTTGTGCTTTCTGCTTGGCCTCGACCGCCGAACAGGCCGCCTTGTAGGCCGCCTTCTTGGTCTTGTCGTAGTCCTGTTTGGCCAGGTTAAGCTGACGCAGCAAGCTTTCCACTCGATTCTTAGCCGCTTCCAGCAGCTGCGTCTTCTCGGCCAACTCCTGCTGGGCTCCTCCCGACACACTCTCGATGTTGGCCAGATTCGCGATGGACGCCTGCACTAGCTGCTTGAGTTTGCCGAGTTGATTCTTCGCCTCGTTGGCCGCATCGCTGGCCGCTGCGGCGTTCGCCTGTGTATTCTGTAGGGAGTTACTTACGTCCTGAACGACAGCCTCCGCCTCGCGATGCTCCGCCTCCAGTTGCTCCATGATTTGTTGTTTACCCGCAAGAGCGGCCTCGGCCGCTCGAGCCGACTGTAGCGCCTTCTCTGCCAGCTGAACTTTCACCTGGGACGCGGCTGCCTCTGCGGCTGCTGTTTGTGCATCATTCGCCGCCTTTGCCTCCTGCGCCGCTTTCTGTGCGATATTTGTGGCTTTGGTCTTGGGATCGCTGACCCCAATATTGAGAGCGCCTACGCAAGTCTTGCTTGGTTCACAGTCTTGACCAGGTCCCCCACTGCCACCGCCGCCGCCGCCACCATTTTTCGAGGCATCCGGCTCATCCAATCGCACAATGTCCGGATACATATCGAGGTTACGTTTGCTGTAGGCCTGGCAGCCCACGTTAGATTAGATAGCTAACTATCTTAATGACATTCTACTGACCTTCTCGCGCGCTCTGATCTTATAGCTCTGGGATAAACAGCCGTAGTTAAGGAGCAGTAATACGTATATATAGTGCATTGTGCTAGCCCGTTTAAGCACATTGTTTCAATTTCAACTTTGAAGGCTAAAACTTTCGAGTATTATAAAAAAAATATAGGAATATTTATGTGTGTAAATATATAGTGACATATATGTCTGTATATATGTATAGTTAGGTATTGCTACACTAAAAATACAATAATAAATAATACAGTGCAAAAGTATTGCCACTCTAATCATCCCACCCAACTTCGTATCGGATCGTTTCAGAAAATGTACAGTGGAATTTATTTTTGAATCTTCAAATCTATAAATGACAATGAGCATTACTTCAATCAAAATAATTTAATTAGAGATCTTGCGTCAATTCCTTTGCGCCTTTTGCTTGGCCTTGACATCTGCATCTGACCTCTAGGTATGCTCAAAGTCAAAATTCATGGCCTTTAGCATCTAGTTGGTCAGGCTCTGCTGACGATTCTTGGCCGCCTCCAACAGCTGCCTCTTCTCGGGTCCATATTTTTTAGAAATTCTTGAATTCTTCTTGCACCAGTTGCTTAAGATTACCGAACTGGTTCCATGCCCCGACAATTGCATCGTATTTCCCTGCGTATTATGTAGCGACCCCAACCTCCTTCACAGCAGATTCTAGTTCGCGGTGCTCTATCTGCTGTTGCTCAAAGATTTACTGCTTGCTGGCCAGAGAAAGACCTTCTAGTCAAGCTCCAGTTTCACCTGTATCTGCTGCAGTCTTCGCTGTCCTCTCCTCCTCCCCACCACCTTTTTTAGCGCATTCCTCAGCAAGCCGCGCAATATTTGCAAACATTTTCAGATTACATTTACTGTAAATCTGTCAGTTTGCGTTTTATTCAAGCTTAAATGGAAATATCGATCTACAGACCTTCTCGCACTGCCTGATGATACATCTCTGGGATGTACAACCGATGTTGATGCCGTTGCCCTATTCATTATTATAGGACACAGCTGTCAAGTGGTACCATGTTTGAAAACTGTGAAAGTTAAAAATTTTTGTTCCGTACGGAAAATGCGACTAAACTTTCAAATCATGTGGTTCATAATATTGTCGTCTGTTACACAAATAGAACTCGCTTCGGGCTACTCATCCCGCCGGGATCTGCATACAGAAGCGCATCAGGCTCGAGTCAAGCGACTGCTGAACCACAACAGCAAACTCGTCGATGGCAGAGGAGGATATCTGGATGGTGGGGAGAAGGATCACTCAAGTTGTGACAATGTCGGCAAGGCGCCGGAACAGCTCAGAAGCAGAAAGCTCAACCCGAAATCCCAGGGCACGGGCATAGCGTTGAAAGCAGCGATAGAGGCGAAACAGGCTAACGATGATATGGCTGGTGCGGTGAAGGAGGCATCCGATCGGATCAAGCTCGAGTTTTCGGAAAAGGCGGCGGCAGCTGCCCGGGCGGCGGAAGCAGTGCTGGCTGGTAAGCAGCAGGTGCTCGAACAGCTGGAGATGGAGGTGCGTGAGGCCGAGGTAATTGTGCAAGAGGAGTCAATGGAGCTGAATTTGGCTGAGGCGAACAGCCAGTTGGCAATCAAAGCACACCGACAGTCCCAGGAGGAGATGAAGCTGCTAATCGCTGTCCTTAAGCTGGCCAGAGAGAATTGCGATAGCGCGGAGCAGGTCTCGTCCTCCTGCCAGCAGTCCATGTTGGACAAGACCAGCCTACTGGATGCTGCGCAAAAGCGCGTCGCCGTTCTGCTGCGTCAACTGAGTGAAGCCCGCAACGACTACACCAAGACCAAGAAGTCGGCTCAAAAAGCAGTATGTGCGGCCAAAGAGGCAAGGCAGCGAGTTGACAGCGTCTCTAATTGAATTTTATTTCTTTGAACACACTTGTGTATATATATATTTTTTACTGATCCATAGAATCCATAGAATAAGAAACAATGTAATCCGTAGACATACAATTTTTTTACTTTACACCCAAAGTGCGTGCCTCAAGTGGGTAAATCATATGGTAAATCATTTCCCATGTCGGTGCTCGATCTGTGGAAGTTACATATATAGTTTTCCCCGATTAGCCATGCCCTCATAATTGGCTGGCTCTAATGTACACGAAAAACAAAAACAAAAACATTGTTTAAAATAATTTATTCTGTAGTTTATTAAACTTTTTTCTTTAGGGAATAAAAATATAAAATTCCTTGACGTCGGACAAAAAGTGCCCGCGTCTGAATGGCTGCCAAAAATGCTGTGGAACTTTGCCTGTACATTCGTATGCTTGCTAGCTTTCGTATGATTCCGAACCGAACTATGTAAGTTGTATAGATAATGTGGTTGAATTTCTCAATCCGACTTTTGACAAAAATACAAATATAAAACGAGCTAAAAGTAGGCTTAACCGAATCAATACATATTACAACTAATAGAATACACGGGAGCTGCTTATTAAATAAGGATTACTTGTAAAAGCCGGCAACAAGGGGCTGATGTTACGCGAACAAAAAAAAAAAACAATTTTACATATTTAAACTAGTTTTAAATTTAGAACACAATCTTTTGTTTTTAAGCGATGACAAACGAATTATACGAATTTACAATGGACACGATTCAAAGCTTTACAAATCGATAAGAAACACATAAATAAAGTGCACGAATACGTGCGTGTTTCAAAATTATAGTATAAATATGCGTTTGCTTGTCGCTTCTTTACAATTACATTGGTGTTTTCTGTTCACAAAATAATTTCAAAGGTGATGCTTAGTTACTTCTTGTTTAGCCAATACTAACATACATATGTGTATGTGTATGTGTGTATGTGTGTTTGTGGTGTGTGTTGTGTGTGGTGTGTGGTGTGGTGTGTATGCATGTTTAAGTATATATATATATATATTAGATTAGGCCAGTGGATTATTATTATTATTTGTATTAGTTAGTTAGTAAGTTCAATTGCAACAAACATAAATACTCAATTTGCAAGTGTGCATATATCTACATAAAATAGTTTAAACCTGCTTCTTGTTTTTCTTTTATAATTAGAGATTTGTTGCTTCTTATGCATAAATATTGAATTACCTAACATTTTATATTTTTTCTTTTCTTTTCCTTTTTCGTTTTCTTTCTCTTTATATACAATCTAACACAAGCCCCTGTAAATAATCATTAAATGGTTGTCCACCGATTTGGCCATTAATGGGTTGATAATCTGACCAAACAGCTAACGTTAATAGTTACAATACATATATATATTGATCTTGATCGTGTGATTTGCAACATAGTTATGCCTAGGTTAATTATATCATATATATATATATATAGAATCTGTCAAGCCTTAATATACTGAATTTCATATATGGTAGCTAATACATATGTATATATAATGCATATATTTTAAACATAGTTCATATACACTTAAACCATCTTCGCCGAATACTGAAATCATCGAGTTTTCCCATGTTATTATATGTTTTTGTAAGTGTGAGTGTCTGTATGCATGTGTGACAGTGTAAATATACACTCTTTAGATACATGTTAAAATATATATATATATTTCGTACGGATTATATCAATGGGTATGCCATATACGGGAATCCTATATGAGCACAAGTCGCGTTATATTGTTAGAATATTAGTTGTTTATATACGATTATGTATGGGATATATATTTTATATAATATCAACGTTTTAACTCTTACATGTACAACTGCTTTATCTACGTCTACTTAAAATATATGCTATCAAATGAAATGTATCACGATTGACCAAAAATAAGATCGAAATAACCGTTAACTACACATGTTGCTTGTTTGCCGTATTGTTCATTGAGTATGTCCTGGACAAGCGCACTGCGCTGTCCATTTGTTGTATTATATATATATGCATATTAGATCTCGCCTAGTTTAAGTACTTGCGGCAGCGCTTTGAGCCGCATGAGCATGGTATTTTCTCATCTTCGAATGGGAATTTGTAGTCATAGGTCAGCTCCTCGCCCTGCACAATGCGACGCAGGGCAAAGATGATGATGTGCTTATGTCCAAGTATATCAACGACTTTCGAGTAGCAATTCGGCTGTGGAAGACGGATTCAATCAAATTAGATTATCAATTTATTGGTTCAACCCAATGCTCTCCTACTCACCTCACAAGAGTGATTGATAAAACGTGCCGCATTGCCACGCATTGTGGCATCCACTACGAGATTATCGTCAATCTTAAACATATAGCAGCCAATACCGCGGCTGTCATAATACCGTTCCCGCTTGTCCGTCAGCGTAGAGCGTATCAGTTCTCCAGCGTACTCAATAACCATTTCACCTGTTTACAAAATCAAAAATTATTAAGCATGAATTGAAGGTAACTCCAAGGACATCACATACCCGCTTCAATATCTTTAGTGCAATAGAGACCACGTCCATGGATGTGAGAGCGGAAGACGCCAACGTAATCCTTGTAGGTCTCCTTCAGTGTACGGTACTTCATGGCCATGGGAAGATTGCTGCCTGTACCGCGTCTACAAATTGAATCGTGAATCAGTAAAGCTAACATATTAGTCAAAGATTTGACCTACCTGGGCACCAGTTCGTTATCGGAAGGTTGCACAAACACCTGTATGGGCTGCTTGCGATGCCTGGAAGCCAACCAGCTAAACATATCGTATTCGGAGCGACTGCTATACGGCTCGCAGCGTGCACTTTCGTATGCGTTCTCCTGCAGCTCCTCCTGATCTGAGGCGTAGTCTATAAGCGCTTGACCATCTGTTCCAGTCCCCAGAATTGCTGCATTACTGCCAGCCCCGCTGCCCGCATGTCCAACTCCCGAAGATGTGGATAGATTGCCATTGCGTTTATGATACTTAGGCGTGTACTTGACGCACTTCTCGACGCCTGGCAGCTGCTCGATTAGATACTTAAGCGCGTTCGTCTTAAGCCCAATCATTTGTACACCGCTCATATCGGCTAGTGGGCCTTCTGGCAGCGGCGTAAGACCGTGAGCGCGCCGTGCCACCTGCACAGCTTCAAACACCTTCTCCCAAATCTCGGCAATTGAGCTCGATTTGTAGGTGAAACCATCTTCGCTTTGAATCTCGTATAGCAAATGTGGCCCGCTTATCTTCTTGGGGTCACGCATTGGCGGCGGCAGCTGTGGTGCAGATGCTGTAGGCATCACATTGGGTTGCACCGTATCTGGCTGCTGTGGTAGATCCAGTTTGGGTTTCTTCAAATCCAACTCAACGCCCGCCTGTATCTTCAGTTGCAACTCATGTGCTTCGGCCATTTCGTTAATGTAACTGGCTGCTGCTTCTACTGCAGCCGTCTCCTCTGCGGTGGCTGTGAAGGCCTCATCGTCAGTAGCCACTGATCCAGCGCCAGTCGTGGCCAGCACATCCTCAACCATTTGCTGGTAACCAGCGCTCGCTTCGACTGTAGTTGCCGTGGCTATTGAGTCGGCACAATCATCGTTTGTCAGGTTGTCTAGAATTTTGCTGATCTTCTCCTTTACCGCGGGCTCTTCGCTGTCGGACATGTCGTGGTCGTTGCATGCAGATGTTGCCATCTTTAGACTAAAATCATCATCGTCCTCCTCATCCTCATCGGGATCATCCACTTGACTGAGCCCCTCAGTGCCGCCGCCGTTCTTCAGACTGCCATAATGATCGTCAGTCTCCATGGACACCGCCTCCACATGGAAACCATGCTTTTCAAGCAGGCAGCTCTCGTTAGATGTTAGCTGAAAGCCATTATTTACCATTTCCATATGCTGTTGCTGCTGTTGTTGTTGCTGTTGCTGTTGCTGTTGGCACGGCGTGGACTCAATAAGCATGAGATCGTTCCCTTTGGGCTTCTCCAGCTGCTGCTGTGCCTCCGACTGCTTTTCAAAGATGTGTTCGCCGTAGATAGGCTCCTGTTGCTGCTGTTGTAAGTGCAGCGTCATTATGGAATTTGTCTGCACTAGACTATCTAATGTGGCGTTCGTCTTTAGTTCCGTCTCGTAGCCAGGAGACTTCTGTTCCTGCTGTGCGTAGCATTTGACCACAGGCTTTTGGGTGGATGCGGCCGCAACTACTGGCTCCTCTATGGGCTTGGGTGGCGTTGGCGACTGCACTACGACTTCGCTGTTCAGTGGCGCTGGTTCCTGACGCTGTTGCATGGGCAGCACCCGATTCGTGGGCCGGCTATTTATTGTAATGCTATTCTGTGGCGCCACAGTGGCGCTGTTGTTAGCGTTAACGGCCATCGGCTGTTGCAGCGGATTCACCACATTCGTGGGTAACGAATTGCTGGCATAGTGTTGCAGTCTTGTAGGATTACCATTTATGAGAAGATCCGATTGCTGTTGTGCCTGTTGTTGCTGCAGCTGCTGTGGCTGTTGTGACTGTTGCTCAAGCAGCTGTATGGGTTGTGCCTGCACCGTCGGCGTCATTACGAATTGTGTGGTTGCCTGTGGCTCGGATGCGTTCACTATGCTGATGATGGGCTGCTGTGTGGTCAGTAGCTGCGGCACGGATATATGCTGCTGCTGTTGTTGTTGTTGTGGCTGTTGCTGCAGTTGTTGTTGTTGTTGTTGCTGCTGTAACTGCTGTTGCTGGAGTGGTGCGGGTAAACGTTGTTGCAGCAGCGCCGCCTTGGGGACTTGGTTAACCACCGCTGGCGACTGCTGCTGCTGCTGCTGCTGATGTTGGATTGCAGCTGCTGAAGTGGGTAACTTGGGTGCCGGCTTCATTAGCTTGGGCTTCACTTCTACTTTGTGAATGGGCCTGATCAAGTTGGTTTTCTTCTGCAGCGGCTTCGATGCAATGCTGGGTGGTGCGCCACACGTGGTGCCAGTCTGCTGCACTGCTGCTTGTTTGTTCTTCAGCTCGTTCGCCAGCTGTTGACGCTGATACTGTGCCGTAAGTTTCACATTAGCTTGGCCCGTTAGTTGTTGCTTTGACTGCATCTGCTGTTGCTGCTGGTGCAGTGGTTGTTGTTGCTGCTGATGTTGCTGTTGCTGTTGCTGCTGCTGCTGGTGATGCTGCTGCTGTGTAACCACGTTGGTGGGTAACACTTTGTTAACCACTTGAGATTGCTGTGGCTGTGGCTGCACCTTGCTCAGCACCGAGATGGGTGCCTTTGTTGCGTTTGTATTGCGCTTCAGCTGTGCCACCGGCGGTACTTTCGCTGTAACCACCATTGGAGACACATAGTCCGACATGGTCTGCTGTGTGGACGTTGTGGGCGTGGTCTGGAACTGAAAGCCAGCATTCTGCAGCAGCTGTGTTGTGGTGTCATCCGTTGTCTGCGACTGGCTTTGCTGCAGTACGCTGGCGGTATTCCAACCCGTACTGCTGCCCGCATCCACCGCATTGTTGAGCACCACATAGCCAGCGGGAAGATCGACAATTGGTTCGATTTTACTGGCCTGGAACACTTGCGTCGTCGTGGCCGAGAAGCTTGCATTCTGGCTGAGCACACCCGGCATGGCCGTAGATACAAACTGTTGCGAAGACATCACCGTGTTTTGGACTATCGTCTCTAGGCCGTAATACATGGGCTGCGTGGCCAGTATGACCTGCGGCGTCGCTGTGGCGAATTCCAGACCTGTGGCACCACCACCAGTACCACCACCCAATATTAGCGGCTGCTGTGTGGTGCCATTCTGCGTTCCATCTGCTCCAGTGGTTAGCTGCAGTGTCTGCGGCTGGATGAGTGTGCCAATGACCTGGGGCTGTGTCTGCAGCGGCCCGGTGAGCATCTGTAGGCCCGAGTTGGTTGGAGCGGTGGTCAGCATGAGATTCCCACTTGCATCTGTTTGTAGAAATGTTGCACCGCCGCCAGGAGCTGTCAGGAACGTGGGTGTCGCCGTCGTCTGCTGTGGCTTATAGTCATTTGCTGTTGGTATCGAGATGTATTGCAGCGGTTGGTTCTGACTGCCATCTCCAGTCACAAACGATATGATGTTTTGTGCCTGCGTTTGCGGCAACAGCAACTGTGAAGTTTGCGGCTGTGCGTTGCTCTGGAACAGCAACTGAGGCTGCAACAGATTCTGGCCAAGCAGTTGGGTGGTGCCGGCGGTGACAGTAATAGGCTGTTGTTGATGCTGCTGATGCTGCGGCTGCTGTTGCTGGGGCTGTAACTTCGCCTGAATGGGCTTCACGCCTTGCGCTGATTTCAGCTGCTTCTGCTTAGCCGCTGCCGTTGCCTGCTGAGCCGCTTTGGTGGCCACCGTCTTGAGCGGCTTGCCTGTGCCACGCAACGGCAGAACGATCTTCTTATCGCTATTTGTCGCCTGCAACGTTTGGTATGTGGTCGTTGGCATTGCCGTCGGCGCAGTTGTCTGCAGCAGCTGGGGCGCAGCTCCATTGCTCTGTGGTATCTGTATGAACTGCTGCGTTCCATCCGGATTTGTGGAAAGGGCTATCAGCTGGGGTTGCGCCTGCGCGCTAACAGTAGGCTGTGTCAGGGCGAAGCCGCCGCCCAGGTTGGCCGCCAAATTTTGCAGTGAGTTGGCATAAAGCTGCAGCTCATCGTTGCCATTGGACGTAGCTTGGGTGGCATTTGGCTGGGACAGAAAGAAGCCATTGCCCAGAGACTGTGCCTGCAGCTGCAACGCTTGCAAACCCTGTAGACCCTGAACTCCGAACTGACCCAAGGTGGCCAAGTTCTGCACCTGTGGAAAGGATGTCTGCAGATAATTGAGTCCGCCTGTGTTGCCGAGAGTGGCGGCGGCGATTGCCTGTTTCTGCAATTCATTGAGGCTCTCGGCGCTAAGCTGAGTGGAGCCCGTTGCGGTTTCCGACTCTGATTCGCTTGTAGACATAGGCTCACAGCTGGCCAAATGTCGCTGAAAGGAGTCGTAGTTCCGATATGTGCACTGGCAACGCTCACATTTCACCTGCCCCGTGAACTGGGCCGTGGACAAATTGCCATCGCCGTCAATGATACGATACTCGGTGATGGAATCGTCCACGCCGTCCATTTGCATAATCTTTAATTTAGCAGCCTCATCACGAGATTCGCTCTTCTCAAAGTATCGCTTTGCGGCACTCCACGTAAAGCTCTTGGTGCGCATGGCTGCACTTCCTTCGGCGGGCAGCTCGGTACTGCCGCAGATAGACTGACGCCGCGTTATACCGGCAACGGTGGCCATTTCCTTTTTGTTGCGCTGGTTGAGACTGAGGAGTACACCCTCGGCAAGGTTTTTGGAGAGCTTGCGCCGTTTGAAGACCGCAACACTGCTGCCATCCATCTTGGGCCAGGAACGCGTTTGAGCCGTAGCCGTTTTCTTGAGCACTTCGTTGTTTCGTTGCTTCGCTTGATTGGAGCTGCGCGCAGCGGATAACATGGCATCTTCAACAGGATTACTGGCTGGCCAGCAATTGCTTAGCTCCATTTGCCTGCTTAGGCTATTTGAGTTGCGCGTATCATCGTCGCAGATGCTCACTGAAGCACCTGTTGCTTGAGATGTAGCTGTTGTGCCGTCCTTGGACTGCTCGCTCATGGCAAACAGTTCGGTCTTGTCGCCCAGATCCTCGTACATAAATATGTCCAGCATGGAGATGCCGTCGAGTAGTTCGTGCGGCAAGTCCTCGAATATGGCATCCTTTATCTCTGGCGGCAAGAGATCTGCATTCTGTTGTGGCTCCTCTTCAGTGTTCTCATCGGGTGGCACATACGAATTGGGAAACTCGGCCCAATCCGTTTCCAGGAGGTCGCTGCGTGCTAGACTGCTGTGCCACCGCGCAATCTGCGCCAGCCCTAGCTGCACTAGTGAGTAATTTGGATTGGTGTGATCCACAGTAAAGTTTCGTCCAGCATCCAGGGTCAGCGTAGATGAATAACTGTTCTGTATGGTGGTACGCACCGTGTACTCTACAATCTTCCAGGGTTCCTTGGAGGACCAATAAAGCCGGCTGCACAGAAAGTTGATCGGTACAACGGCTTCAAAGGAGTCAGAGAAGCGCGGCACGATCGAGCCCAGTTGTCGCACTTCTAGCGATCCGATATGGAATTGCACCTTAGCGGGCTCAATCAGCTTTTTGCGCTTACGATCAAGCTCCACGTAAACAGGACGCGACACCTCAAAGTTCGTTTCGTAGGTAACGCCGGGAGACCCATTGGCTTTTAGCGCATTGCGGGCATGTGCCGGACAATACATAGACTTGTCGGTGAGGAAGGCAGAGTCGATGCTGCGCGCACAAGGATAATGATAGTGCTCGCCGCATGACTTGACATTGCAGCCAACTGTGGCGCCTCGATTTCCGCAGACGGTGCACTTAATCATACGGCCTCGGGCCACAGCACTGTGCACATTCTGCAGGGAGCCATCAATTTCCTCAAACACCTCGGCCGACCACATAGCGCAGTTCGTGTGCACCCAGCAGTCATGTCCACAGTAAAGTAGACGCGCTTCCTCGCCAGACAGACCCTCGCCGCTCTTACGGCAAAAAAGGCAAACGCGCGTATCAAGACGTGTCTTCACTGCACAACCACCCAGATCATCTACATCATCCAGCGGTATGTCCAAGAGGCCAGCACTCGGTGGCTGTGTTGCTGTATGATGCTCGGCATATGTAGACGGAGACTCGTCCAGTTCCTCATAGCCACACGACTCAAACATATCCTCTTCGAGCGCATCTGTGCAGGCCTTGGTCTCATTCTGGAACCATGGAAACTGCTCGCTAAGCAGCTCCTTGTAGGCTATGTCCAGTTCATCACAGTTGCTCTGCTGTATCACCTGGCTCATGTCGTAGTTAAACTCCGCCAGCGAAACGTATGCATTGCTTGCGATCTTTTGCTTAATGTCAACCAGACTGAACGATGGCGATTGACTTGATGGCTGCAGGCAGGTACATGGCACTGGAGTTGACGGCTTTGGATTGGCACTGTGCTGCTCCTTGAACTCGTAGACATCGTCGCTGTTCTGGCTCTCGCCATCGCTGCCCAGCCCGTTGTAGGTGAACTGCAACGCCTTGGGCTGTAGCTTGCCTTGACTATGAGCCTTGCTGCCCGCACCGCCTAATCCAGCTCCACAGCTGCAGCGCAGTTTCTTGCGCGGACTAAGTTTGAGCAAGGCGCAAGCCTGCCGCGATTTGCTGAGCAACTTAAGCACACTGAATAGACTCGACTTGAATTCCTCCATAACAGCTTGACGCCACTCATCCGCTTTGTTGCGGGAGACATCACAGCGTCTAGCGCACTTCTTGCATATGAACTCAATGGATTCGGGCAACGTACTCAGGAGATTGTACTGTTCATCGCTGAGGCCCTCGCACTTGGAGTGCACCCACTGGTTGCAATCGCCGCACTCCATCATCTTTAGGTCGAAGTCGTTGTCGTCATAGCACTTTTGGCAAATTGGACAAAAGTTACCCTTCTTACGGAGCTTAAAGCAAGCGGTGCACATGGGCAGATTGCCCACGAACTTGGATACCTTGGTGGTGGCGCAGGATTTACACTTCAAACAGTTGACGCAGATAAGGGGCCGATCGGCACCCAGTAGCCGCTTGCTGGTGCCCAGGCAGGTGCTATGATAGTTCTTCTGGCACTTTTGACACTTCACCTTCGATCCAGATGACATGTTGCACGTATAGCATACGGTGCAACGCGGACACAACCAATTGAGCCGTTGCGTCAGCTGATTAAGCGCTGTATTCGTTGCTGCTGAAATGGCGCAGGCATTGTTGGACGTCTCCAGCAAGCTGTTCATCAGCGTATCCTCAAAAGAGCTATGCTTCAGATTGTACTCGTCCAGCACACAATACTGATGATAAGGCTCACAGCAGCAGGCGCAAAAGATGAGCGGATCCAGGCCCGTCGAGCCACACAGAAAGCATAGAGCACGTTGCGCCACTGTTTCCGTGACAATCAACCCAAATCCCGTTTGACACACTTCAGCCGGATCATAGTTTTCCCAGAAATCGATTGATATCAACGCCTTCAGCCGATTGACTTCCTTCGCCAGCGCACGACGACTTTGAGAAGCAGTTGATTGACTGCTAGCAGTGCTGTTCACCTCGTAGCTACGTTGCTTCTTGTTGGCCACTAGACCGCTGGCAGCTGATGTCACAGTTGCCGTCGCATTTCGCGTGGTCACCTTGCCCTTAGACGAGCCAGATGTAGCTGCCATCTTCTTAGCCTCTGTTTGAGTACTTGATTTCCCGCTCCTCGCTTCTACCACACTCTTGGCAACTGGTTGGGCTTCCGCTGTGACTTCATTAGTCGCCGGTTTGCAGGTGGCACAATTATCATTCTCATCGATGATCATTTGCACAGGCTGCGGCGACTTGGGCTTTTTGACGTTTGCCTCTAATGCAGTCGTTGGTAGCGCTGTTTCTAGAACTGCCAACTCGCCTTCACCTTCCTCGTCACCAAAGGTGGCAAGTGGCTGCCCAAGGACTATGGATGCACTGCGGCACACGTGTTTTACACGCGGCCCCTTTAAGTCAATGCGCTGCCGCTTTAAGTTATCCGGCACCGTCGATGTGGAGGCTGCCTCAGCTGTCTCCATTGCACTGTTAGTGGTCGGAGCGGAGTTTGTTTGAGATGTAGAAGAGCTGTTGATAGGCGCTCCAACTGCTGTTGATGGTTGTTCTTCATCCTTTTGAGTCTCCGATGTGTTGACATCTGTCGCTTTTTTTGCGGTAGGACTGAGCTGCTTATCACTTTCCTGTTCCCTAGCCTTGTCCTTGTCCTGCTTGGCCTTGCGCGTGGTTTTGTTTTGCGCAATTACTGGTTCACTGGTGCTGGACACAGGACTTAGACCAACTGCTTCCGTGGATGCAACTTTTGACTCTTTCGGTTTTTTATTATCGCTGCCAATTTTTAAGAACAACGGCTTTTCGAGTATTGCGGGTCGAAGCAATGGAGTACTACCAAAGGTAACATTATTCTCTGCGAGAGGATTCGATTTAATGCTGTTTACTGTCGAGTCGGCACTGGATTTCCACTTGATGGTCGTGCCTGAACTCGCAGACGTTGCTGAGCTAGTCGGCGCTGTAAACCGTATGCTAGCCGTTGCCGACAGCAGCTCCGCGCACTTGTCATCCTTGGGCACAGTCTCTTCGCGCATATTCGCGGGCAAAATGGCACTCAAGCGGCTTCTATGCCCCGTGGGCAGCTGGAATGCTGACATACATTTCTTAAGCCAGCACGCCGTGCAACGCTCCTTGTAGAGCTTCTTGAAGTTCTTCAACTGACTCTTGGCCGATTGTATGCTGCAGTTGCCGCCTGTAGGAATAAGAAATGTTATTAATTTGTTTATTAGGACGATTTCAATAGATACATACTGTTTGAGCCTTTGCACTGTAGCTGCTGAGCGGACTGTGTTGGCGTTGATAGCTTGGATATCTTTGTCATCCTGGAGTTGAACTTCCGACAAACCTCACAGGCAATTGCGCCATATTTGCGCGCCAGCGACGCCTCCTTGTTATTTACTGGTGCTGAGCAAATGACGCAGGACGTACCCGCAGCTACATATACGAAAAAGAAAATTAAAAATCATATACAAGAAGGACATGGACTCAGTGATGCCCATACCTGAACTCGCATTATTGAGAGAGCCAAAGGATACAACATTTGCTGACGAAATGGCACTTGATGGCGCAGGCAATGGCGACGTTGTGGGTAGCTTAGCGCCCACAAACAATCCACTCTTGTCCGTTTGGAATTGCAGACGCGGCTGGCGCATCACAAAGCTACTGTTGAGCTTCGTGGGCCCAAAGCTAGGAAATGTTTCCTTTGAAAGCTTCTGGCTTAAAGCAACTGATGATGTTGATGACGACGGCGTCGAAGCGAGCGTTTCACTGCCAAAGTCACCCAGCCCAAAGTAGTTCTTCGGTTTTGGCTTGCTAACGACATCGCTGGTATTCTTGCTGCTTATTCCGCCCACGTCGAGCAGACGCTTATTGGGCTTTATGATGCGAGATGAACGCGTGCTTCGCTTGGGCAACACGAAATGTTTATCCATGACCAGTTGCCTATCGTCGCCATCCTTTTCATCCAGAATAGCCGTTGTTTGGACACTCTTCTCCGGCGTCGCCTCTTCGTTGTCGTTGACTTCATCATCATCAATGTCTTCATCGTCCTCAATTTCATCACTACTTGCCGAGCTACAAATTACAATTAAAGTTTTTGTCTTATTAATCAATTCATAATATAATTAATTCAATATTATAATTTATAATCTGTTTATAAAAAGTCAGTTAAATTCATTAGTATAGAAATTAATACGCTATTACACTTCATTATTAATTAATTAATGCGCTTACCCTTCGCCCTCGTTGTCTTCAGTTTTCTTGGACTGAGGCTCCTGTTTGCGGAATGTGACACCGCCCGAAACGGCGTCCTCATCGTCTATTGGGGCGCCAAACGCTCGCGACAGGCCAGAGCCAAAGAGACTTGTAGAGATTGATTCCTGTGCGGAGGATGCTGATGCATGCACTGAGCGAAATTTCAGTGAGTTGAGCTTGTCGATGTTTGAGTTTTTGTTGAGTATCTTGGACAGTATGGAGGGACGCACAATGAACTCGCTGCCACGGCAATAGTTGAGCGGTCGATTCATGCTGTCCTTCTTCATGATTGAAACGAGCGGCACCCGATTGTCCGGGTTGTAGAAACGTTTCACCACCGACTTGTCATCACTGGTTTCGAGTATGTTCTTAAAGGTGACCGTTTTCTTTTGCTTTGTCGCCGTTGGGGCCCCAGTCGATGGGGCAGCAGTCGTGCCGGCCACCACCACATTGGCATTAGGACTGGACCCATTCGATTTGACTGCAGCGACAGCGAGTTCTGGGCCGGCCTCATTGACCATTTCAATTGAAGCCTTTAGCTGGAAAAACGTAAACGACAGGTTAGTCATAAAGGTTCCACTCGATGTCTTTTAGCCAATCAATAATGCATGCAAGTAAAAACAACTAAAATGAGCAAATAACAACTACATGCATGCTCGTAAAAACTAAAGCAGGCGGACAAGCATGCAAAGCAAAGCCAAGCAAAGCAAAACAAAGCAGGGCAAGGGATATGCGAATAGGAGTATGGGATGCAGAGACCAGGGTGCAGGGTGCCGGGTGCCGGGTGGGGGTAAGCAGTAAGCAAGTGCAAGTTTTGGGGGAAAAACGAGTTATATGCAGGTACAGACAGGTAGGTAGGTATGTAGGAAGGCAAGCAGGCAGGCGGGGAAAGGCGCGAAAACGTCATAAGAGCCAATTAAGCAGGTAAGCGAGCAGCTCACAGGCAATAGGCAGACAGGCGATAGGGTAACCACTAGTTAGTTAGCAAGTAAGTACAATCCAAGTCCGGGGCGCATAATTTAGCGCCCGACTTGATGGGGTTCTTATTTACATTGCTTGAAATGGGGCAGAATAAGCAAATAACACGCAACACACAAAAGACGAGAGACCAAACAAACAAAAAGTACAACAAAAAATCACTGAGTTAAATCGGCTTTAACTTATTTATATACATGTATGTGTTGCATGTAGGTGTGTGTAAGTGTTTGTGCTGCATTTATAAAGCGGGCGCGTATCGTGTGTGTACAGTACAACATGATCTAAAGAAATCCACTTACCATTGCAACATCTTCGCCAGCGCCTGCTGCTGCTGCTGATGCGGCTGCTGCTGCCTCTACCACTTTTGTCTCGACGCTGACGCTGGCAAAGGGGTTCGCTAGCAGGCCAGCAGCTGTGCCTCCCCCGCCCCCAGCAGTTGCTGCCAGTGCCAGTGACGTCCCAGGCATGCTTGACGCCGACGCCGACGTCGCTGCCGCAGTCGCCGTCAACGCAGAAATCGCTAAAGCCGTCGCCTTTGTTGTCGTAGGAGCAGATGATGATGAAGACGATGAAGGGCAATTAAGTTGCAATTGCTGTTGTTGTTGTTGCTTGAGTTTCGACGTCGAAGGCAACATCACCTCCGCTCTGGCCAGATTCAAGTTTTTGAATTTTTTATTGCCTCCTTTGCGTGCACGCTGCAACGCACCGAGCCCAGGCCCAAAGGCGGCAGCACCAACAGCCGCAGAGACAACGCCGGCTGTTGGCTTCTTGTCATTGCCGCTGTCATCCTCGTCATCGTTGTTTGTGTCCTCGGCCTCATCGGGCCCAGCGGCCATGCAGTTGTTAGACTCGATATTGTTGCCTTGATTTTTGCATTCCTTGACCTCTGCGGCTGCGGCTGTGGCGCTCTTGTGGTGACTGCCTCCATTTACATTGCCGCCATTTGTAGTGCTGCCTCCACTGGATCCGTTGCCGGCGCTGCTGCCACCTTGGGTGGCTGTGGCACCCGCAACTCCACTCGACGCAGCACTGTTACCGCTGATCGCCGCGCCACTTGGCGCATTATCATCGTCATCGTTATCACAATTGTTGCCTTTCTCCCGCGACGCTGAACCGGCGCTTTGTTCGCCCTGCTGATGCTGCTCTGTTGCCGCAGCGCTAGCCGCCGCCGCCGCCGCTGCATCATCCTCCAATTGCAGGACACTTATCCGTTTACGATTGATCGACTTGGATGGTTTCCCGGGGAACTTAGAGCGGCCCATAATATACGCACTTGCTGATCTTTGATTTTTTGCATTTGTATTTGTATTTGCATTGGCAAATCGCTAATGTTGGTTGACCCGGCTGTTGTTGGCGGTACAAACTTTCCTTGCAGCGACTGCTGGGAACAATGCAAAAATACGAAAATAAAAAAAAACGTTCACGTGAGTCGAAAAGACCGGTATTAGCAGCGCGGGACTACAATATCAACAAAAGCAGCGGCAACAGCAACAAGAGAAACGTCAGCCAATGCCTGTAACCGAACCGCGTTTGGAATGCGTCAATTTCCCCCTTGAACACTCACAAGCACTCACACACACACTGACAGACAGCAGTGGGCTGTTGTTGCTGTGGTTACCGATGCCACTGCACTACCCTCTGCTCCCGCTCCCCTCTTCAAAAAGCGCTTCACTCGTTTTGTTAGTTCGTTCCTTTTCTCGTTTTGTTTAGCTCGTTTTCGCGCGCGTTCCTCGCTCCTTGCTTTGCAAATTACAACTACTAAAGCCGAATGGCCGAAGGTGACGTCGCTACGTGCGACGCTTCTTTCGTCGCTTCGTTTACTTCGTTGTTTTGCTTCGGCTCTCGCTTACGCTCTCTGCCTCTCGGCACACACGAACATATACATACGAGCCGCTCTCTCGGCTGTCGCTCTTTGGCGCTCCTGTCGCTGTCGCTGCCTCTGCCGCTGCCGCAGCAAAAGGTGCAATTGCAGCTGCCTTTGTCTCGCTGTTATTATTGGTTCGGCTCCTGCAGACGATTGCCACGTCTTGCGTGACCACCAGCACACACACACCACCTTTTCTCACTCAGCTACCACTAAATATATAGTTTACAAAAATACAAAAAATCGTCGCAATAACAACAACTGCTGCTGCTGCTTAGCTCCTTAGCACGCGTTCGTCTTTGTCGTTCGCAGACTCCTGTCGCACCCTCCCTTCCTCCCTCTGCTAACACCTTTTTTACGCTCTCGCTCTAGCCTGCGCTCGCTCGCTATATGACGCGTTAATCGCACCGCTCTTCCGACCCCGTCAACGTTTCATCGACGTTTTAAGTGGTTTTTCTACTTCGGACTTGAACTTTTTTCTACTTCGCAGGATTTTCTTGTTATTCTCTGTTGTTGTTGCTTTTGTTTTGTTCTGTTTTCTTTTCGTTTTTTGCTAGAAATTGAAATTCTTACTGTTGTTGTTGTTGTTGAAGCCCACTACCCTGTTAAGTGGTGGGTTTTCCTTTATGACTGCCTTTTTACGACAGTTTTTCTTTGCTTTATGATGTCTTATGGTGACGCGAGCATGAAAATTCTTCTTTTTGCGCGTTTAGTTTTTCTGCGTTTTGAGTTTTTGGTCGTTGTATTTACAATTTTCCACATTGCTGTACTTTCGCGAAATGTTGCTCAACTATGTTAGCAGTTGGGCCGCGGCTGGCACATCAAAACACCACAACATCAACATCTTCATCATTATTATCATTATCATTGTAATCATCTACATCATTACATACTAACAACACACTCACACTAATACTAGCACACGTTTTGCGCATTTATATGCTTGTATGCATGTATGTGTGTGTGTCTGTGCGCGATTTCTTGAATCTGGAAAAATGATTGAAAAGGGGGAAAACAAAGTAGAAATTTATTAGTTCGCTTCGTCGCAGTTGGCAAACAAGTTCAGATTTTTACTGTGTGTGGGTGTGCGATGACTGTATGAGTGAGTGAGTGAGTGTGTGTGTGTGTGAGTGAGAGAGTGAATGAATGAATGTATGTGAGTGCACGGGTGAATGTATTTGATGTGCTACTGTTGCTGTTGTTGCTGTTTGCAGGAGCTGCATGTGACGGTTAACCAGGTTTGCTGCTGAACTACTTAATGGCTGATGGAATAAGAATGAGGTGAAAAACGTTCAACTGCGTGTGCGCCACTCCACTCCACTCCACTCCACTCCACTCCATTCCCACCCCCACCCCCACCGCTATACCCGTCCCACTCTTTTCGATGACTTGTTATTGCAGTTTTCTTCTTCTTCTTTTATATATTTTATTTGCTGTCGCTGTTGTTTTTAACAAGCTGCAATTGAGTTTGCCCGAGCATTGGCTGCATGCATGAGTCAGTTCGTCAGTTGGCCAATTCGCCAGTTCGTCAGTTCGTGCTAGGCTGATTGTTTTTGTGCAAAAGGTGTTTGTATTTGCCTAGAGACACACGACACGGCACGACACTAGGCGACCGACCCGGTAGCGGCACCAATTACCACAACAGTTACTGCTGTTTGTGGCACCACTGACTTGTCGGCCCGGCCAAAGCTGGTTAGCTGATAGCTAGTTAATTATGCAGCTAGTCGATCATGTCAACTGTACTCCAAGTGCAGTTTTGCTTTATAGTTTGTATTTCTCTTTTTTGAATACCCTTCCATTTAGCAAATTGCTGGAACAGGGTATGCACAGCCAGTTGATGGTTCAACAATTTGTTAACTTGGCATTTCATAATACTTCATTCAATTCAAATACTGAATTGAATAATCAATAGATGAGGTACAATCTAATATATTTGATGAGCATTACATGGAGTACTAACTGTAGATTACAAAATAAATATATATACATATTATTCTTTTCAGATATTTCATATGTCATTGATCTGCATTACTTAGTATAGACTTCTTACAGGGTACCTTTGTAGTCGATCAGTCTTAAGTAAAACACGCCAGTTTTTATATTTTTATATATTTCTGGCTAGTCAATTATTTAGTTTCCCATATACACATTGTATGCACATATATATATATATATAAGCAACTGTATCTGAGATTGCAATTTGATTTGAAGCTTGATTTTTCTTTTATCTGCGGTATGATGTAAGCATTAAGTTCAATACGATCGACTAGCGCTTGAATGTATATATGTAAATACATTCGCTTTATATGCACGATTACACTAATTGCAAACAGATATTGATATGAATAACATTTTTGTTATAGAGTGTGATATACAGCGGTATATCTGGTTTTTACATGCTAAATATATTCAATTCAAGAATAATTTCAATTTATGTTCAGGTGTGATTATTTATTGCCCTATATTTGAAATTGATCAATAAACAATATGCCAGATTAGCACTTCATTTTGCATTGACCTCGACTGAAATAACTGATTTCGAAATGCAACTAAATGTTACCTTAGGGCTGCATTCCGATTGATTAGTCTGATCATGATGTCATGATGAGTGCATGCAAATTATTCGAATTGTGAGATGGAATCGATGGCAATTAAATACTAGCTATTTCAATCTATGTGCATATTGATGCACATATTCACATAACATGACAGACGACATAACAAACTAAAGGTTAATTTGCTCAAGCTCAAAACAATTGTCAACAATTTACTACTCTCCGCTCCGAGTCGTTCGCACACAACGCGAGCGCAACAAACTACAAACTACGCTTTAAATTGTAAATTGAATACAAAAAGTGACACATAAAGCTTTGCAAACTAGAATTAATAACAACGCGGCGTCGACATCAATTAAGTAAATCGCTATAATTACACATACATATAAACATATGTATGTATGTTTGTCCGTATGCATGTAAGTATGTATGCTGCATGACACTGGGAGACGCCGTCGAGCGCTGCAATATTGAACTAATCAATAAAATCTAAATAGATGACAAAATACGATTGAATGGCAATCAAAAATGCCCACAAAACACAGCAGTCGAAAGCAAATCAAAATGTTGTAAACAGAGAAAGAGGGCGAGAGAGGGAGATAGTGAAAGAGAGAGACAGAGAGATAGTGAAAGAGAGAGACAGAGAGATAGTGAAAGAGAGAGACAGAGAGATAGTGAAAGAGAGAGAGAGATACTGAAAGAGAGAGAGATACTGAAAGAGAGAGATATAGTGAAAGAGAGAGAGAGAGAGAGAGAGAGAGAGAGATAGTGAAAGAGAGAGAGAGAGAGAGAGAGAGATAGTGAAAGAGAGAGAGAGAGAGATAGTGACAGATAGAGGGAGAGAGAGATAGTGAAAGATAGAGGGAGAGAGAGATAGTGAAAGATAGAGGGAGAGAGAGATAGTGAAAGATAGAGGGAGAGAGAGATAGTGAAAGATAGAGGGAGAGAGAGATAGTGAAAGATAGAGGGAGATAGAGGGAGAGAGAGAGAGAGAGAGAGAGAAGGATAGTGGAAGAGAGAGAGAGAAAAGGATAGTGGAAGAGAGAGAGAGAGAAAAGGATAGTGGAAGAGAGATAGCGAACGAGAGAGGGAAAGGGAGAGAAAGAGGGAGAAACATAAGAGTTATCCTGTGTTTTTCACAGTACGGGAAGAAACAGGGATGAGCTTGGTATCATCATCTCTCAAGAAACACAGATTTTTAAAAGGTGATTGAACTTTTCTACAATATTTGTATAGTTCTATATTTACTATAAATGTGAATAGAAATTTAATTAAATTTAAATAATATATGTAATATTATTTCCAAGTTTTTAAATAAATTTTTGTATAATCAAATTTCAAATGATCGTTTCAATGACAGCCATAAGATAAGTATATGTATATTATATATATTACTGATCTGACTCTATAGACTTCGACAAGATGTCGAAGATGTCAGCAGCGTTAACAAAAGAGAATAGCCTTCTTCAAAATGGGTATAAAATAAGCAATTAATGGGCATAATTTGAATACTACAAATAAATAAGAGTCACGCGAGGTGCGTGGCTTAAGGTGGAGACGCAAATGGTGCTCTGCCCGAAGGTGGCTGACAACAAGCCACACACATACATATCTATGCATCTGCGGTCGTCGTTGTACGAGCGGAGCAATTCGTGCAGGCGAATCGAGACGAACGAAACCGAATCGATACGAAGCAGGAGCCGAGCTAAAACGATGGCGACAGAAACAACAACGACGTCAAGGCGCGAGGCCGCACACACACCTTTAATTTAATTGCCATCAATTATGGTAAAAAGATTAAGAAATCAAAACAAGCGCAAAACGTACAGCAACATGAATAAGGCGAATGAGAAGCAAAACGAAACGAAACATGAAGACAAACTGTCACACAGACACGCACAAGCAGAAGCACACGCACACACGCTCAGACAGGTAGGCAACGACATAGACAGAGACAGCAACATACTCAAACAGTCGCACACACAACTTGCAAATTGCGAGTAATTGAGCAGATTAAAGTCAAGCAGCGACAGCGACAGCAGCTGAGGAGGGAGCAGACCAGACAGACAGTCAGGCAAGCAGGCCAGGCAGGTAACAACAACGACGATGCCAGCGAGATGTCGATTGAAAACCGAATCGACTGACGAACGATTAAAAACGTGAGCACGACAATCACAACAACGAACTACTAAATAGATACATGCATACATTCATACACACAAATGTATGCACGCAGAGCGCGACACACACAGATAGGCACATACACACATACAACCACACACACGAGTATGTTAATTTGCATGAAATTATGCAAAAATGCCCAAATTATGTGTACGTATGAAGGCATGTGCAGGCAGCAGGCAGCAAGAAAACATGAAAAATGAGACCAAAGACGAGTGTAAATAAAGAGCGCAATGGAGCTGAACAAGAGAAAGCCAAACAGGCCAAGCGGAGCAGCTGTAGATGTTGAATTAAGCAGCAAAAGACAACAAGCAACAAATGGGAGAGCGTCTAAGACCAAGAAAGAGAGAGAGAAGCAGAGTGCCGAGGCCAGCACGAATCGAAGGTGGGGACCAATTAATGAGCGCGAGAGCAAGTTTTGCGTGGGTGTGAGAGAGTCAGAGAGAGAGAGGGAGAGCATTTGTGTGTGTGTGTGTGAGTGCGGCACAAGCAATTGAAGCGCCCAAAAAGACGTTGAAATCAAAACACGCAGCAAAGGTGAAAGAAAATGTGCGCGCCAATATGTGGGGGAGCGCAGAGCCCAGAAGTAGTATGTGTGCGTTTGTGTGTGTGTGTATTGGTGTGTGTACTGAATGAGCATTTAACACTGAGCGCGAAATAATGTTTGATGCTCAATTGCCACGAATACGAACGCAACCACATCAACAGCTGCAGCAGCCAATTTTAGCTGTTGCTCTGCTACTGTTGTTATTTGTATTAGAGATGGGAGTTGAATATTTTGTTGGCACGAGATCAAAAAGATTAGATCAAACCGGATTACATTTGTGAATTCAAATTGACATTAGATTTAAATATTAAGTGGAGTCACGCATAAGCTTCTCGTGTTCGTGTCACGAGTTGCTCGTGCAACTCTGGTTTGATTTGTTAATTTGTTGACGTTGTCAATTTAACTAAATTTAGTTATTTTCCCGCAAGTTCTGGCGGGAAGAATTGTAATCTGGCGGGAGTTGTAGCTATTTTTGAATGAAATGTGGCAAAATTGATTGATTTCGAACTACTTTATGTACTTTATGTCTATCGATATCAAAATTCATACCAAAAATTGTAATAGGCCTTCGACACGCCCTGAAGAGTTGGCAACACTGATTATTGGTGGTGTGGTGGTGGTGGTGGTGGTGGGTTCTTTTCAAGTGGCAGCAGCTGCTTCGTCACAAATTTGTATAGAAATGAAAACAATAATAATTCGCCAATGTCAATTTGCGAGATGCGTTCATAAAGTTGTCGCTAGTTGCGTCTCTGCTTAGCAGAGCGTGAAAAAAATATTTGCGACGTTTCAATAAATCAGGCATTAGCCTCTAGCCCACTTGGCTGCGGCTGCTGCTGCTGTTAACTTTTGAAAGGCAAAACACACACACACATTAAGACACTCACACATATTCACATTCAAATGCAAATACACAATATGCGAGCAATTACTCATTTTGCGTGTAGTTTCGGACGCTCTCACACTTTAAGATTCGGAATTTTTTTTTGATCGACAAAAAATGCCTAAGCAAATATGGTGTCAAAAGAGAGCGAGCGTAAGAGCGTGAGAGAGGGAGGGACACACACACAAACGCACACACACACACAAAGTAACATATTTACACGCATACATGCAAATAAATAAAATACAAATACGTAAAAAAATATTTCGTAATTATTCATCAAAAAATTATCATCGGCGGCCACAGCAGCCGCACAGCTAACAACGCGGCCGGCCACGACACAGACAAACACAACAACAACAAAAACAGCCATAACAATAACAATAACAAAACTGAGAGAGCAATAACAACTCGGGAGCCAATCGATTTGCCAGTTATACACACACGCACACAGACAAAGTTTACATGCGTGTGTGTGTGTGTGTACATAATTTATTAAAAAGTTTTAACAGCAACGCCAACGATCAGCGCAATTTTAGTTATAAATACAAGCACTTGGCCGCCATTGGTGCGTGCGAGATGCAAAATGTGGTAGACAGCGCGAGACTGAGAGTGAGATAGCACGATCTGAGAGCTTATAACAAAAACAATTAACTGTAGCTACTCACTAGACACTGTTATAAACTGTTATTTATTGATGCTGTTTTGTTCTCTCTCTCTGAGAGGGTGCTCACACATGTGTGTGTGTTTTCCAACTTGCTTTCTATAGTATTTAATATTGCGCGAATGTTTGTAAATAACTAAACGACGTAGATACAAGTAACTGTATAATTTGTAGACTTTTGCTATTGGACGTCGCGTCGTTATTAAACTAACTACACAACTACACATGACAATTATCTAGCTAACTATGTATATGTATGTAAATGATTTGTTAGTTTAAGTGTCAAAATGCATTTGTTAGAAACGATACGATTTGATGACTACATTAAGTAAAAAAAAAAAAAATGAAAACAAAAGTCGAGCGTCTGACTCATCCGACCAAAACAAATGCGCCGACAACGCCTGGATGTAGCATTATTTTGTATTTACCTTTCTCTAGCTTTCCCAAACTGATATTACGATGTATCCAACTATTTGGGGTCCTATGTCAAAACATAATTCACCTTGCAGAAATGCATAAACGCTCAAACAATATTTAACATTCAGCATTCAACATTTAACGCACACGACTTGTTCGATATTCGGTATTTTTCGTTTTTATTTTCGTTCACTTATTTGTTGGTTTTGCTTTGCTCTCGCATTCGCCTGCTTGGCGCGCTGCTCTCTCACCGACACGAGCACACACGAACAACACTCACGCATACAATTACACACTCGACCCTACTCACGCTCTTTCTTTCTCTCTCGCGCCCGCGCGTTATTTATACATATATATACAGCTGTGTGTGTGTGCGAGAGAATGTCGGTATGTATTTTACGACGATGAAAAAAGCCAGCCTCTTCACAAATCAGGTTTGCAGCCTTTTTATTTCACACTTTTGAGCATTTTCCAATGCAATTTTGATAACAATACACTTTATGGAGCACTTGCACACACTTTTTACAATTAATTATCAATTTATTGCGACATTTCGACCGTTTTTAACGAAATCTCTCGAGCTGCTTCTGAACGCTCGCAGTTGCCAGATATCATCGCGTATCGATATTAAAATTTTCCACCCTGCGCAGCTAACATACTATCGATATAAACATTTCTCGAATCGGAACATATAATTATCGAATTTATTTTAAGGACATGTTAAATCTTTATTTTTTTTAATATTACAAAATTAGTACATTTCAATAATAAACACAGCTATAAGGAAAGATAAGTCTATTCATTTTGAACTGCAAGACCGATTAATGCTAAGCTCAAATGGTACTGTTAAATACAAGCGCAATGTAAGTATGAGCGACCCCTTGCGGAATTATTAGGAAATAGTTGGAGCGGTCAAATTTAAATGCAAGAAACGTATATCACGTCTTTACTGTATGCCTTCGCTCCCATATGAATATTTCTCTTCAGAATTTATATAACTCTCCTGCTGCTCAACAACAGCTTTGAAAGCGCGAAGCCTTTTGCATAACAAATGCCGCAGTCGCCTCTTCGATTCAATTATGGAATCACGCAAAACATCCAGACGCGACTCGACGAATTCATTAATCGCATTCACCGCGGTGATCACACTTTGATCCACCGGAAAGCAGGACAATGCGTTCTGGAACATGGTCCTCAACTTCTCGACGAACTCCTCAAAGTTCTCGAACTTATCATTGTTCAGTCTGTTGCGCAATATGTCCCAGTCCAGCTTCTCCTCGGCATCGTGGTCGTAGTGCAGATTCTGGCCATATTCGCGCCACAGATTGCAGCAGCGGAAGGGCCAGTTGATGTGGCTGCGCTTGCGCTTGGTCAGGCTACGGAGCAGGTGCTCCGAGTGGCTCTTCTCCACGAGATAGCTCTGCCAGTTGGGCAGTATGTTCGGATTCGTCTCAAACTCAATGGGCTCCGACTCGGATTCCGATTCCTCTTCCTCTTCCTCTTCCGATTCCCCTTCCCCTTCCCCTTCCCCTTCCCCTTCCGATTCCCCTTCCGCTTCCGATTCCGGTTGAGGTTGTGGCTCGAGCTGAGGGTTGGGCTGGGCTCTGAACTCAGCCCCGACCAACTGCATCGGGCATATAGCCAATGCCGGCTTAGCCGACTTGGCAACGGGTGGGTCCGCATGGATGTAGCTGAGGTCCAGTTTGCGCTTCCTTGGCATCCCTAGGGGACTCAACACCACCTCGTTGCTCATGTCGAGCAGAGAGAGGCGCGCGCGGAAGATACTGCACAGCTCCATGCCAGCATTGAACACCTCGGTGCCCGACATATTGAACAGCCGGCAGTTCGTGAAGATCAGCTCGAAGTCGTCCACGGCCTCCTGCGCCTTCCAATAGTAGTTGTTCTGCAGGCGACGTCGTATGGTGGTCAGGTCCATGGGGGAAGCGATCACCTTATGATAGTCCGGTATGCATAGAGCAATTGAATCAACCGGATACTTGAAGTAAAACGCCCAGCGGCTCTTCCACACATGCTTCAGCACGGACTTCATGGCCTCCAGCAAATTGGTCTGCCGGCCACGCCTGCCCGGCGGCGGCATCACCGGCGGCTGCACCACCCCATTCACCGGCGGAACATGCGACTCAATGCGCGGCGGTGTAGATGGTTCAACCAGCTTCGACATTATCTTTCAAATAATAATCCCAATAATAAGCCAAACAATAATCCAATAAATAATCTCTCAAATATTCAAGTTTTTGAGAGACAATAGCAAATAAAAATAAAAATTCTATAAAATATTCAAGTTTAAGAGAGTTTAAGCCCTTAGACAATAGCAAATAAAATAAAAGTTCTCAAAAATAAAGGTCCGAACCCGTAGACAACTGGAAATCGAATGACGTCAATAACTAATGTCAGTCAAGCTTTCGCCCCCTCGAGTGACGTCAAATTCTAAGGTAACTGAGATGGATCAAATTTTTGAATTCAATTTGAATTCATTTTGAATTTTAAAAAGAAAATGAAAAAGAAAAACAAAATTATTAATTAATTTGAATGCAGATTTAGTCCATGTAAAACTTGAGTAAAATATACAAATTAAAAAAATAATAATAATAAATAAAAAGAAAAATATAATTCATTATATTTAGATCAAATTAAAACTTCAATTTAATTTTTTCTATTTTATTTATCTATTTATTTTTTATATCTTTTTCATTTTATTTGTTTTTTTTTTATTTTATTTTTCATGCTAATTTTATGTCAGTCTAAACAATCAGAATTATCCAAATAAAATTCATAAAAATTTCAATTTAATCTTTTTAATTTTATTTATTTATTAAAAAAAAAATATATTTTTCATGATAATATTATGTAAATTTAAGTAATTAAAATTATCCAAATATTTTTTTAAATTTTATAATTTTTTTTAAATTTAATTTTTAATACTTCAGAAGTGCCAAAAAAAAAAAAAAATTAAAATAAATTAGTTTTCTTCCTGATTTGTACAAAATCTCAAATCTAAATTGAGATTTACAAATTTCCACTGAAATAACTGGCAGTTAAATTTAACATTCACTTGACGGCAGGTTTTGATACCTTATCGACTTCAGATACTTCAAGATTTTCAGCTACGCAAATTAAAGCCACTAATCGATTCGTTAGGGGTATTCCATAGCAAGATGTTTCTGACTCGCTTCAATATTATTTATTTTAGTTTTTATCTCCCACGGAACATGTTGTCTTGCTACCTGTTGTTCTTACTGCAGCTGTTTTACCTGGCAGCTGGCAAGAAGTATGTGGCCACGTCAGCTCATGATATGATCAGAGTGCTACAGGGCGAGGATGATCTGCTCAACGATTTGAGAATTTATGTGGCAGCGATGGAGCGCAAGGTGAAGACAACTCGACTGTAAGTGAATGGGCAAAGTTACTCAAAGCTCTATATATATATATATATACATATTCCTATAGAATCTTAGATGATGCCCTGGCCAGACAACAGCAGTCGCAGAGTGATCCGATAACTTATGTCGCGAATCCTTTGGTCAGTTTGCCACTGGTGCGACGCATGCACATGGATGCGGTCAAGATTTTGCAATATCTGAAACGGGATGTGGGTTCAGGTTGAGTAGTTAAGTAATAACTTATCCAACAGTACTGTGAGACTTAATACCCAACAGATCTGCAACAGATATCGGAATATAATCTAGACGTCATTACTGAATCGGATCTGGCGGAGGCAGCGCAGGGCTTGCTGCGCATACAACAGTTCCATGACCTGACTGAGCGAGATGTGGCACAGGGTCAGCTAGGCCCCAAGCAATACAAGTGGGTCTCTAGTCTGTAGATGCCAAACTGAATTCAGTTGAGTGTAGATCTCTAATCTTCATTGCAGCGCCAAGCTGAGCACGCCCGACTGTGTGACCCTGGCGCAGCATCTGTTCAAGAAGGGGGAGAATGACCAGGCCATGAAGTGGCTAAAGCTGGCACTGGAACGATATAAGGACACGCCAGAGCGCGTCTACGAGCTGCTGCAGATCGATCGTAACAGCATTTTTCGTCAAATAGCCGAGACTCATGCTTCCAGGGGTTAGTGTAATGAATAAAGCAAGAATCCGACTCGACTTGATTGTTGATTGAGTGACTTCCTTGCAGAGAATTGGCTGGGCGCTCGGGCAGTCCTTGAGCAGGTGCTAGAGCTCGCTCAGGACAATCAGCATGTCTTAGCTTTGCTGAAGACCGTGGATCACCATCTCACGCACATTCAGATCTGCCGCGGACACAGCCAGTCGCTGGTGAGCGATTCGCTGCGCTGTCGCTATAAAACACAGGGCGAACCGTTTCTCCGACTTGCTCCACTCAAGCTTGAACAGCTGAGCATCGATCCCTATGTGGCGCTCTGTCACGATGCCATCCATGCCAATGAGCTGGAGCACATCATCCAGCTGAGCAGACCCTATCTGAAGCGTGCCCTTGTTGGACAAGGCACTGTGAACGTGAAGAGGTTTAGCATGAATGCGGAATTCGATCTAAGTAGTACACCCCAAGGAAGGACTTTGCGCCAGCGCCTCGAGGATATGTCCGGCTTCGATCTAAGCAACAGCGATAAACTGGCTCCGATCAACTATGGCATTGGGGGTCAATACTCCTTGCACTTGGACTGTTGGTTTAGCAAAAACAATGTGAGTGTTAGGAATGTCTCTAAGATTCTGACTGATTGATTGATTGGCGGATTGAATAACAAGTTTACTGACTGATTGAATGACTAACTGACTAAACTATGGAAATACATTGATATATATTTAATATTTATTTAATTTTAACAATCACTAATTGACAATCTGATTGATTGACTGATTCAGTGAATAATCCATAGATTGGCTGATTGACTGATTGTCAAAATGATTGACTGACTAGTTGACTTATAGAGTGACTGACTGATTGATACCTTGATTGACTTACTATTGATTGAAAGACTGATTGATTAGTGATTGACTGATTTGCTGAGTAGTTAAGTGATTGAGTGATTAATTGGCTAAGTAATGGATTAACTGATTGATCGACTGATTGACTGACTGATTGTCGTAATGATTGATTGACTGATTGACTGAATATTTGGTAGATTGATTGACCGACTGATTGATTGATTGATCGGTTGATTACTGGTAGACAGACTGATTGATTGATTTGCTGAGAAGTTGAGAACATGACAGCGGGATCAATGATTGGCTGACTGATTTACTGAGTAGTTGAGTGATTCAATAATTGATTGGCAACGAATGGTTTAACTGATTGATCGACTGGTTGACTGACTAATTGACTTAATAATTGATTGATGATTGACTAACTGTTCGATTGACTGACAGATTGACTTAATGATTGATCGACAGATTGATTGCCTAGTTCGCAGATTGATTTACTGCTTGATTGACTAACTGATGGACTGAATAACTTGCTGGTGCCTGAATGACTGATTATATTGATTGATTATACTGCTTGATTAACTGTTCCTAAAAAACTTCAAAAGAATTCATTCTTCTTCTTCATATTTTCTAATTGAATTTTAATTTGCTAAATTTGTATTTCCTTATCCATTGAAAAGGGATAAACTCTTACTTTTCGTTGTCGAAAGATAGCTTTTAAGTTTCTAATATAAGTTTGGACCAGGAAATCTTTAAGCAGAGCCCAACTTGTCAGAGCCCCATTGTTGGGCACGCTGACAGACGCGTATGAACGCCCTGTACTTATGCATGTAAATACTTCTTTTTGGCAGGCAGCCTATGAGGCTTACATCAAGAATAATCGCATTGCCACCATTTTGCTGTACGTAAGTAGACGGCTTATATCTCATATGGCGCGTCAGCTCTTACTCTACCTTTGTAGCTGACCGACGTGCAACTTGGCGGCATTACCTCCTTTCCCGCTATGCGACTGGGCGTGCAGCCAAGCAAGGGCTCGGCCCTGATCTGGCATAATATGAACCATGCGGCTGAATGCGACGAGCGAACAGTGCATGCCGCCTGTCCCGTTCTGCTGGGCAATCGCTGGGGTAAGTTAATTATTTGAAAGTGTGCATATACCTATATGAGGGCAGTTCTAAAACTAACCGACAGTACACTGAAGACATGAAATGTGGCATCAAAAAAATTTGATTCGTCGCCTCTTATAGTTCGATACAGCTCCAATAACTTCAATTTCCTGTTTATAATGAGAACTGTCTAGATGTTAAAAAAAAATACATTTTTTGATTCCACCATCTCATTGTATAACAGTTTTTTCCGCCAAACCATTTCCTTTAGTTTTGCAAAAAAAATAAAATATTTCGTGGGAGTGCCCCAAATGTTAAAAAGGCCATAGAGAATCAATTCCAATTTAAATTCTTCGTTTTTATGCTCGTTTAGAAAGTGAAAAGAGTATTTTGTTTATGTGCACGTTTTGCTCTGATTCCGTCCGTCTTGCTATCCGTCCGTCCGGATATCCGTCAGTCTGTTTGAAAGCAAAGCGTTTCGCAGTTATTGAATTTAGAGACTTGGAATTTGGAATGTAAACTTGTTGATATCCTTGTTCGATATCCTTATTTGAATAAATCCACTGGAGGCGAGGCCCATTATCAAATACTATATCTTTTTGAATACCTGACGATTGTTAGAGTTTAAGTCGGGAATAACTAGTTCTTTGATTCCTTTTATATATATATATAGATCATAAATGATAAATGATATCTGCCTCAGTTTTAGATCTAGAATGTATATGATCATCATAGATCAGTTGAGTTCCTCTACAAAAGAAGCTATAAGTTATAGGGTCTATCCATAGTTCACACTGCACTCGGCGAATATCCTTTACCAAATTTCAATTTCCACTTAGTCAATTTCTCTCATACTCACCTCGGCCACAACGCATCTAGTCAACTTTGATAATCTTTGGAGTGAAAGCTTTGACATGAATGCGCTGAATTCACTCGTGTCTCTGTGCTGGTCGATTCCCTTTGGAAAAACCTTCGTATATCTATATATTTTTCTAGCACATCTACCGTTTGTATCTGTTCTGTTCTGTTCTTTATGCAGTGGCCACCCAGTGGGTCGACTTGAATGGCCAATGGCGTACGAAGCGCTGCCCGCGAAGCTACGCAAATTGAAGAGGGAAAAACGCATTTGCTTAAGTTTTTGCGATAATTTATTCAATAATTTTCCGTTAATTACATTTATGCACTATTTTATAGTATTCGTGTGTCTTCATATGCAATGTGGCATTATGCGACATATTTACTTATTTTCTTTTCTTTTCTTTTTTTTGTTGGCATCATTTTCCATTCGCCATTTTGTTTTTCATTTCGATATTTTTTGAGGGGAAAGGACTTTGAACAACAATTCTTCTGATACGTATTTAAATGATATATGCGGGGTGGGGGTAACTCGGTGCCCACAGCGCTTTGGCAATATGTTTAGCAGTACGTTGCATATATATATAAAAATGTAAAAAAAAAAACAAAGTAAATAAAAAACAAAAGGAAAAAATTGAAAGCTTTAATAAAAACAAACAGCACAGACGCTGTTGGGGCTGGGGCTGGGGTTGGGGCTTGAGCGGGAGCGTAAGCAAAACACTTTGTGGGGTTAAGGGGAATCGGCTCAAGGGCTGGGTAACACCTGTAGGAATACTTGATTGCCGGCTCTCGCTCAGTTTTGATATCACGCGCTCCATGCACACAGCAGCAGCAGCAGCGGCAACGGCAGCGGCAGCATTAGCCACGCCGCCTGCTTGAAGGCAGCGGCCACATTGCTTGCCTCATCGTCCAGACCTGCCGGCGGAAATGGGGAAATGGGAAATCGGAAATCAGCGTCAGTAATTGGCCTGAGAATTGAGCAGCGTATGAAAATTGTTGAGCTTACCGCCTATGAAATTGAGACTTTCATCGTTGCTGGCCGAGGCGCCCGGATGTAGCTTGATTTCTGCAACATTCGCAAGGTCAAAGGTTAGACAAATCACATGGGGAATTGCAGGCAGATAACGCATACGCACCGTATAGCCGCAGAGTGCCCTCGGCACGGCCCAGCGAGTTTGTGCTGACGCAGTGATAGGTGCCCACATCGGAGGCTGAAAAGGAGCGCACCACCAGCAGCATGACGCCGCGATAGCCATCGCGCTTCTCGGTGATGCCATATTTGGGCCTGGATAGCAATTCGTGAGATTGTTTGACTTGTGCATGGCTAAAAACAACAGAAAAAAAGTTGGGTTCAACCACTCACCCATCCAACAGCATTTCGGGGCCGGGCGAGCCGGACTCCAGGCTGGACGTAGAGATGCTGGCAAAGCCGTTCGAAGTGCGTGCCCCCTTCAGCCAGTAGGAGACGGGCGATGGAGATGCCTCCACCTGGCACTCCAGCTGCACATCGGAGCCGAGCGGTGTGCCCAGCAGCTGGCTAGGCGCACGCACCATGGGCGCAACTGCGAATGACAGATGCAACACTTGAATGGTTGATCCCACAGACAGGGAGATAGAAACTTACACTGCACGCTTAGCGAAACGCGCTTACTAACCGCCGGCGGCACATCATTCGAGGCGATGCACAGGTATGCGCCCATCTGACGGCGCTCCAGGCGCAGCAGCCTCAGCGAGGAGCCGTTGTAGGTTTCCACTGTGAGTGAAGAGTGAGATTGTGATGGGGCTTAAGCCTGCGGGCGACATGTTCGTGTGGCACTCACCTTTCATAAGCTCGCGGCTGCCCGGCTTACGTATGAGTATCATTTCACCATCCTCACGCCGCCAGATGACACGCGGCTGCGGATTGCCCGTGGCCTTGCACGTCAGCGTTGCATCCTCGCCCTCCTGCACGGCCAGATCTGCCGAGGAGTCCTCGTTACTAATGTCCGGCGGCACTGCAAAGCAATCAACATTACTGTAGCAATATTCTTTTCAATTGTACAACATTCTCTCAGGCACCTTGTACATCGATGCAGCCCACTTGCTTCTTCATGGGACTCGTGTTTATCTGGCACATATAACAGCCGCGATCGGTCTCCCTCAGCTTGCTGATCTTCAGCTTCCAGCTAAATGTGTTCGGTTATATAGTATAGTAAGAGATGTTAAGATATTTCGGTTTATTATAATTAAGATAATATATCTCTAAATGATGAAAGGTAAGTCGATAGAGTCATTAGAGTCATTATTATAGACTAGAGTTGATCTTTAGACTAGACTAGACTAGCCTAGACTAGATTAGATTAGACTAGACTAGACTAGACTAGACACTAGACTCTCGAAGTCTACCATAAATATTTAGGTTGAACAGCGGACGATGATTCAGTATTGTTCCTTAACTAAGCTAAAATGCGCTCCTGGTTGTTACTTTGTGAAAGAATTAGGAAAAAATACTCTAAATTGTCGAAGCATAAGTCATAGAAGGTTTCTAAGTTAGTTCAGCATTCCACAGCTAGACTATGTGCCCCAAGAGCAAGATCTTTGCACCTTGCATATGTTACCTTATGCTCCTACCTTTATATATATTTCCTCATCTTATAAAGATTTTATACATTTTTATAAAGAACAAAATTGGGCTACGTTGAAGCTGCGACAGACTTAACTGAGCTGACTGAAGACTGTAGGGATAGAGAAAAGCAATATATTGAAACAGATACTAAGAAAATCTATATGAACTTAAAATATTTTACTTATTATTTAAGAGGGAAAACTCATATATCAAGATATGAACAAAAGTCTCTTAAATAAGCAAGAAATACACTTCAAATTACTTTCATAGTTCCAGCTTAGGTATATCCATATCGTTAATGAATTCCCAAGTTCTACCTTACTAGAATCCATATATAATAGTTCAAGTTCGAGCTTATAAGACTCAATATGTAATAGTTAAGCTTTTTATACCCTGAACCCATTGAAAATGGGAAAACAGGGTAAATTGGTTTTGTTAAAGTGTATGTAACAGGCAGAAGGAGGCGTGGCAGACCCCATAAAGTATATATATTCTTGATCAGCTCGACGAATTGAGTCGATATAGCCATGTCCGTCTGTCCGTCCGTCCGTATGTGTGAACGCGTCGATCTCAGAATCTATAAGAGCTAGAGGCCTGAAATTTTTTATGTAGATTCGTGTATAGCACGCGCAGATCAAGTTTGTTTCAGTATGCGTGTGTGTATGTGTGTGTATGTGTGTGTATGTGTGTGTGTATGTGTGTGTGTATGCGTGTGTGTATGTGTGTATGCATGTGTTGCGTGTATGTTAAATAAGTATAAAATGTTTGGAATATCGGCTCATCCGCAGGGTTCAGGGGATCTCCTAGTCGGGTACCACCGACTAGAGCTTTCTTACTTGTTTTTATTAATATTTTGAAAATTTGTTTGTTTACGTTGTTTAATAATTTACTATATGAAAAGCATGAAACATATCGATCTTTAGTTAAAGACTGATACACATCAGCGCGTCGTTGTCAAGGGCCACAAATCAGCAATCAATTTAAAATTTACAATAGTTTTACTGTAAGTGTGGCGACTGAGAAGAGAAGCCTAAAATTAAATGTCTACCAAAATCGTTAAACAATGCTTAGATGGTAGTCTTGTTTAAACTAAAAACTATAACTAAGCTAAGTGAGTCCTATAAAGAAATGACAAGCTGCAATATGATAAGAACAGAGCAAAAGTTGTTAACTTTTACGTTTTGTTAAAGAAAGTACATCTGATGGCAATTTTGATATTATTAAAATAACTTCTCTAAAAACATCAAGTCTTTTAGTAATTAGGCAATTTTTATATATTTTAACAAAGTGTTTTGCATCAGAACATGTTACTCACCATTATCCTAAAGTCGAAATTATATAACATTATATTAACTTAATTTAAATGAATATCAGCATTGATATTAACAGTGTCTTAAAATTCACTTAAATGTTCTCTGCTTAGGTCGCTATTAATGTATGCATTATTGTTATCATATACATACATATGTATATGTATGTTACAGCTTTATAATAAGTTTATTATTAATAACATTAATATAATTTTCAACATAAAAACAGAACCAATATATAATATAAAAAAAAAAAAAAAAAGAGTAAACCAACAAAAACTTAATGATCATAAACACTTAGATCATTATATTATGACTACAATTATTTTAATTTAAACAATTGCTTAAAACTACAACAATTCCACTTAATATATTTAACATATTCTTAACTATTAATATAAAAAAAAATAAACAAAAAACAAAAAAAAAAAAAAAAAAATAAAATTATACCCTAATTTCCCATTTTCAATAAGTTAAGGGAACAAAAACACCAAAAAAAAAAACCAAAAAAAAAAAACCAAAAAAAAAAAACCAAAAAAAAAAAACAAAAAAAAAACCAAAAATAAACACAAAAAAAAAAACAAAAAAAGCACAAAAAAAATAAAAAAAAAAAACAAAAAACAAAAAAAACTTACTGATCGTAAACACTTAGATCATTATATTATAACTACAATTATTTAAACAATTGCTTAAAACTATGCTTATAATCATTACAATTCCACTTAATATACTTAACTTATTCTTAACATTTAAATACTTACCACATTCTGAAGAAGTGGTGGATCACTGCACTTTACTTTATATCACTTCACTTTACTGCACTGCACTGCACGACTGACCACCAGCAGGCCACAAAGACGACTGATTTTGCGCAGAAGCAGGCGCCCTTTATATAGGACAAAACACCCGCGCAAAGCACCCGCGCAAAACGGAGTTCGACTCATGAAGGTTTGATCTCAGTCGTTTTTTCATTCGAACATTGAGCGAAAACTACGTCCCGCGCAAAACGGAGTTCACCTTCTGCTTCTGCTCTAGCAAGAATTTGAGCTTACTCTTCTCGATGCAAGCTCAAACAGAATGCTGCTGCTCTACCAGTCTGTAAATGTTAGCAGCAGCATTCTGTTAGTATTTGCATCGATGCTGCTGCTCTACCAGTCTGTAAATGTTAGCAGCAGCATTCTGTTAGTATTTACATCGATGCTGCTGCTCTACCAGTCTGTAAATGTTAGCAGCAGCATTCTGTTAGTGTTTACATCGAGTAAGCTCATGAGCTGAACTGCGTTTTGCGCGGGACGTAGTTTTCGCTCAATGTTCGAATGAAAAAACGACTGAGATCAAACCTCTATGAGTCGAACTCCGTTTTGCGCGGGTGCTTTGCGCGGGAGTTTTGTCTTATATAAAGGGCGCCTGCTTCTGCGCAAAATCAGTCGTCTTTGTGGCCTGCTGGTGGTCAGTCGTGCAGTGCAGTGCAGTAAAGTGAAGTGATATAAAGTAAAGTGCAGTGATCCACCACTTCTTCAGAATGTGGTAAGTATTTAAATGTTAAGAATAAGTTAAGTATATTAAGTGGAATTGTAATGATTATAAGCATAGTTTTAAGCAATTGTTTAAATAATTGTAGTTATAATATAATGATCTAAGTGTTTACGATCAGTAAGTTTTTTTTGTTTTTTGTTTTTTTTTTTATTTTTTTGTGCTTTTTTTGTTTTTTTTTTTGTGTTTATTTTTGGTTTTTTTTTTGTTTTTTTTTTTTGGTTTTTTTTTTTGGTGTTTTTGTTCCCTTAACTTATTGAAAATGGGAAATTAGGGTATAATTTTATTTTTTTTTTTTTTTTTTTGTTTTTTGTTTATTTTTTTTTATATTAATAGTTAAGAATATGTTAAATATATTAAGTGGAATTGTTGTAGTTTTAAGCAATTGTTTAAATTAAAATAATTTTAGTCATAATATAATGATCTAAGTGTTTATGATCATTAAGTTTTTGTTGGTTTACTCTTTTTTTTTTTTTTTTTATATTATATATTGGTTCTGTTTTTATGTTGAAAATTATATTAATGTTATTAATAATAAACTTATTATAAAGCTGTAACATACATATACATATGTATGTATATGATAACAATAATGCATACATTAATAGCGACCTAAGCAGAGAACATTTAAGTGAATTTTAAGACACTGTTAATATCAATGCTGATATTCATTTAAATTAAGTTAATATAATGTTATATAATTTCGACTTTAGGATAATGGTGAGTAACATGTTCTGATGCAAAACACTTTGTTAAAATATATAAAAATTGCCTAATTACTAAAAGACTTGATGTTTTTAGAGAAGTTATTTTAATAATATCAAAATTGCCATCAGATGTACTTTCTTTAACAAAACGTAAAAGTTAACAACTTTTGCTCTGTTCTTATCATATTGCAGCTTGTCATTTCTTTATAGGACTCACTTAGCTTAGTTATAGTTTTTAGTTTAAACAAGACTACCATCTAAGCATTGTTTAACGATTTTGGTAGACATTTAATTTTAGGCTTCTCTTCTCAGTCGCCACACTTACAGTAAAACTATTGTAAATTTTAAATTGATTGCTGATTTGTGGCCCTTGACAACGACGCGCTGATGTCTATCAGTCTTTAACTAAAGATCGATATGTTTCATGCTTTTCATATGGTAAATTATTAAACAAAGTAAACAAACAAATTTTCAAAATATTAATTAAAACAAGTAAGAAAGCTCTAGTCGATGGTACCCGACTAGGAGATCCCCTGAACCCTGCGGATGAGCCGATATTCCAAATTTGAAGCTAAAACTGTCTGAAGCCCTCCAAAAAGTCTATTCTGTGGACAAGAACTGCACATAGAACACCTTTCCGACTACTGCCCACAGTAAACCTTAGGCTATTCCTTTATGGTATAAAAGCTCCTTGAATCCGTAAGTCTGTCTAAAAAAAAACTCATTTAGCAATAAAAGTAATTTCACTGCCTATAGAAGTTAGGAGTCAAAGTCCTTAGCAGCTTAGCTAATATCAAATATTAACCTTCATTCATTTCTAAATTGAACAGTAAATAAAACTGAGTAAATTTTAATGTCAACTTCACTTACGTGTGCATATCCTGGTGCATTACGCTGATCCGAGCATTGTGTGTTACGACACGCCCCTGTAAAGCAAGCACTGTTTGATCGGATGCACGCAGCCAGCCGACCTGAGAAGCGTAGCAGAAAATACGATCAAAAACAATTAGAGTTAAGCACCTGAGCGCCTAGCACCTGGCTAAGCTGAATAATAGTTGACCTACTTTATTTTTGCCCAGATTGCGCACGGAACAGGCCAGAACGGCCTCACGACCAGCCGGATACGTGACATTGTTGATGAAGCCAATAAACTCCGGATCGGGATCCAGCTGTGAGTTTAACTCTGTGCACAGCACGTGGCATTAAATTGAATTAGAATTTGATGTTTTGGCCAATGGGGCAATTGAATGCTTGCCCCCCCTCCCCAGCTCCCCACTCTCTACTTACCATGGTGCTGATTCTGTGGCTTGCCATTGGCGCATTCGGCGGCCATTATCAAAATGACAAAGAGCAGGCCTAAATGGCTCTTCATTTTGTTATTGTTGTTGTTGTGGCTCTGGTTGTTGTTGTTGCTCTGGTTGTTGTTGCTGCTGCTGCTGCTGCGGCTTGTTTTTTCGCTCTGCAGCTGACGTTTGTTATTTGCAGCAGCTGTTGCTCGATTCGCTGTCGTCGTTCTTGTTGTTCCTGTTGTTAGAGTTGTTGCTGCTTTTGTTATTTTATGGGTATTTTTTGTAGCGAACGCCACAATTTCTATTTGCATTCGAATTTCTATTTCTATTGCTATTTGCCGCATGCGTTGTTTGTGCAAATTGCGCAAGGGGCTTTGATTTCACTGCATCCACATCATTCCCAAGTGCTGTTGACATCTGCAAGCAAATAGCACAAAAAAACAAAAAAAAGAATAGCATCAGCATAAAACACCCAAAACAAAACATCAAAAATTTCAAACCAAAATTTATTTCACAAAACAACAACTGCAATTGAGTTTAGTTTAAGTGCTGCAGCAGCAGCAGCATCAGCAGCAGCAACAATAGCAATCAAGTGCTGGGTTGCTAGCTGGGGCTGGCTGGGGCTGGTTGGGGCTGGTTGTTTGCTGAGCTCGCTGGGGCGTGTTTGGGGCTGTAGCGCTGTTAAGTTGATTATGTGCGGCGCACAGTTTAACAATGTTACGTTGCCTGCTTTTAGGCGCGGCCAATATGACCCATAGTCCTGCTCGTGTCCTGCGTTGCTATCGCTGCTATCTTCTTTAGCCGCTGCTCAAAGTGAACGGAAATGCAATTTTCAACATAAACACAAATTTATGGCCATGGCCAACGTGCCACGCCCATGTCACACCCACCCACCGCCCAGCAATAAAAAGCTCTAGCAGCGAGCTAAAAAATAAAATATAACAGGAACGAAATAAGAGCACGAGTTGTGAGCGTCGGCAAAAGCCAAAGGTGCAAAATATGAATGTAAATATTAAAAAAGTTTCAAGACGCAGAAACTAACGAGATGTACGCTCATTTGCCCACCTTCCACCAGGCTCCAGCAGGCTCCCTCCTCCAGTCTCCACCCTGCTCCCCCAAGCCAGCGTGTGGCTGCACTTTGGTGCATCTGTAATTTAATTTCTGTGTGAAATTGAGCGCTGGGCTAATACTGAATTTGCACTAAACCAGTTAGCAAGCCAGGCCGAAGTGCATTCAAGTCGGGTGCAGGGGCGGGGGCGAGGTGCGAGCCAAGGGCAGCTGCCTGGCAAACTTTTGACGAGGTGTCAATGCGATGCCACGGGGCTAAAATGCGCGAAATGCCGTCGGTGGATGCCATGCCAAGGAAGGCAACTTTCTAGCGGCGGAAATGCGATTTGCTTATTGAATTACCTTTTGGCTGCACAGAGTAGCGACAGTGCAGCTGCCACGGCCAGAGCACCAGAGCCCTGCTCGAGCACACCACGATTGATTAAATAATATTGTTCGCCTACTCACGTAATTGAATTGCTGAACAAAGCACTGGAGAGCAGTGCGATCAATATAAATAGTAACGCTGTTGTGCACTCTATGAAGGAGTGACCATAGGAGGAGAGCAGTGGTAAAGGGCAGTTCAAAATAACTAAAAAAAAACTTTTGTTTTCAAATCTCTATTTATCGATATTTAAGATATTTCAATGTTTTAAAGTTTTTTGCTATAATTTCAATGGTTTCAAGGTGTAATCAAGGTGTATTCAAAGATCTTAAGATTAAGCAAATGCAGTGCGAGCATTATTACTGAACAGAAGGAAGGAAGTAAGTGCTATGAAATTTAGTATGAAATATGCTCAAATCTCATAAATTCAAGTGGGAAAGACAGGTCTTTTTATGAATTGATTATAAAATAATGACTGTCGAAGAATCTTTTATTGTTTTTATACCCAAAACCCATTGAAAATAGGAAATCGGGTTAAAATGTTTTTGTGAAAATATAGGTATCAGGCAGAAAAAAGAATGGCAGACCCCATAAAGTATATATATTGTTGATATAATCATGTTCGTCTGTCCGTCCGTCCGTCTGTCCAACCATCCGTCCGTCCTCAAAAGCTAGAGATATGCAATTTTCATTAACTTGTGCACGATTTGTCTTACTCTATCTCTCTCTATCTCTATCTCTATCTCCCTCTCTCTTTCTCTATCTCTCTCTTTCTCTATCTCTCTCTTTCTCTATCTCTCTCTATCTCTATCTCTCCCTCTCTCTCTCTTTCTCTCTCTCTCTCTCCCTTTATCTCTCTCTCTCTCTCTCTTTGTCTCCCTCTCTTTCTCTCTCTCTCTCTTTCTCTCCTTCTATCTCTCCCTCTATCTCTCTCTCTTTCTCTCGCTCTATCTCTCTCAATCTTTAATTTGAATTAAATCTTATTATAAAGTGCAGATGTACCTACTGACCTATTTGCAATTTATGGTAATATATGACCTTTAGCTGAAGACCTCACAAATGAAATATACATATATAAAATATAAATATATGTATAAATATTTATAGTTAATTCTCGGAAGGCTTCGTCCTGCTGTCTATAGAGTACTTAAGTGCATAAGCACATAACTTTTTAAACAATCAAGCAAAACAAAATGTTGCCTGAAGCTCGTTCACAAAGTTTTATAGTGCTGCTATATGTTATGTATGTGTGTGTGAGTGTGCATACATGTGTGCATATATGTGTGCATTTATGTGTGAAGGAAGATTAATTTTTTTAATTGTGGCACATAGTCCGAGGCAATGCAATTTTGGATGCGAGTTAAGTTTTTGTGTGAAAATGCCAGTGGAATTAAAACTTGAAATGAAATTTCAACTCATCAGCTCTAACAATTGTGTTTGTTTCTATAGCTATTTCGGCGCTTTTTGCAGCTGTCAGGAAAAACAAATTTGCATCCGCACTCAAGAAAAGGGAATATTTAAGAATGGGCCCCGAAAAATGTGCCACAGCGCGAACATAAATAAATTTGCCGTGTAAACAGAAAATATGGCAAAAAAAAAAGTGCGGCAAACAAATGAAAAGTTGAAAGTAGAAACTGCAAATCAGCGCAGTTGCAGCTGCAAGGTAAGCCAACAGCTGCCCAAGGGAAAGACAGAGGCATAGAGAGAAAGGGAGAGAGAGAGAGAGAGAGAGAGAGAGAGGGAGAGGTGGGTTGAAGGTGAGACAGCATCAGAGTGAGAAAGCGCTGCGGCAAAGTGGCAGCTGAGGCAGCGGCGGTAACAAAAAGAGCAAAGGCGAACTAGCACAGCGCCAAATCCTTTTGAAGTCGCACAGCTGGCAAAAAGAACACCAACCCGAGCAGCAACAACAACAACAACAGCATGGCGTGGGCAAACACTTGAGCGACAAGCGTCAGCAGGACTTGCTCGCTGACAGCTAAGCCAGATCCTGCACCCAGCCAGCCGCCAGCCAATGGAAAATGTCTCAAATGCCTATGTCGTGCGCCATGAACGGATTCCCTGGCAGCACCTCGCACAAAATGGCGGGTCAGCTAACGGCAAACGGCAAACGGTAAATGGCAAACGGTAAATGACCGACGTTTCTAAGCGGCGAAGCAATTTGACTTAAAAGTGCTGAGCACTTGCTGGGTGCTCGGTGCTCGGACGCCGACAGCCTGTTGGGCGCGCGCGTGGGCGCTTCAACTTAACTGAGCTGCTGTCACAGCGACAACAGCAATGCCAGCAAATAAGCAGCGGGCGAGGCCTTAAAGGATTAGGTTTAAGCTCATTTATTTAAATTAAAACAAACACTGCAGGGCCAGAAAGCCAAAGTCAAGCTGCAAAAGGGACTGGATCTCATACAATCCCACAAAGTCACGACTGAGTGCATGCAACTACACACATTGTGTGCTCGCGTGTGTGTGTGTGTGTGCGTATGAGTTTTGTGTATGCCTGCAAGGCGTTACGCCAGCAAGCCTGCGTGTGTGCAGGCGTCCCTCTCTCTGTGTTTGTGTGTGTGTGTGTGTGACTGCCATGGAACTTTGGCAACATTTCCGATTGCTAACGCTGGCTTTAGTCGCAATTCTGGCATTGTCCTTTGTCCTTTCGCTGGGCTGACACAACCGTCTGCCGTCATTTGTCCACTACACAAACAGGGCAAATTGTTTGCAATAATGCGCGTGCCAAGTGGGTGGCTTTTCGCTCCAACCCTTTGCCAACGCCCACCGTTTCGCCTCCAGCCACGCCCATTAACACATAAACCAGTATTGAGATGACAACAGGCGCGCGCACGCTGCAGGTATTCCACCTGCCATACCCCAAGCGTTCCGTTGGTCATTGGCGCTAATGAATTTCGCTGGCAATTGCATGGCGACAACAACAACAACAACAACAACCGCAACAACACTAACGACACTAACAACAATAATAACAACAACAGCCCTGACAAGTGCAATAAATAACGATGCAAAGTTTAAGCAGAAAATCACAAAATGAAAATGTTAATTGTTTGGCTCACTTTTTTTATTGCTTTGTTTACGCCTTATACCCTGGATAGTGCCATAAAAGGATATATACGCTTCGATATAGAGAATGTGACAGTTTTTTAAACAAAATTTTAATATAAAGTTGAAATAGTTAAAAACCAGTACCTAATATCATTTAGTCTCTATGTATCTGCGTATACAACTATCGAAACTCTAAACTCATTTATAGAATAAAATTTATTGGATATTTTATACTACGTCTCTAGACATTTTTAGATATTCAATTTATCACAAATCTGTGTTGCTCATTTGATTTCATTAAAGAAATACTTTCTTCCTCCTTACTTGTATATAGTTAAATAATAATAAAATAAATTGTAGCATATAAAGATAAAACAAATAAAAAATATATAAAATTCAATTAAAATATATTTTTTAAAATTAATTTTTAAAATAATTTTTTGTTTTACGACACATATATACAAAAATAATATTTATTTTCTTATAATATTTTTTAAAAACTAATTTTTTCTTAGAAAATTTTTTTGTTTCATATTTTCAGCCTGCGCGCTTATCACAGGGTATCAAGTAGTCGGAAACCTTATATCAATTTTGTTTGTTTGATTTCTCCTTTTTTTTTTTGTATGCAGAAAAGTTTTGCAGCATTGCTCAATGAGATTTTTTATTGCAGTCGGCGAAAGTTTTTATGTGGCGCCATTAGTAGCCAATTATTGGCGACTTTTTACGCCCGAACGCTCGAAGCTTAGAGTTCTGGCTGACAGAATGGACTTACAGCATGGCAGGCTAGCAGGCTAGCAGACTGGCAGGCTGGCAAGCCTGGTGCCAGCCTCGGCAGCTGGGAAGCCAATTTATATTCGCTGTCAGCGGCTGCAAACTATTTGACTGTCTGCATTAAAAAGTTCAATAATTAGCTACTAATAACTCAATTTGCGATGCGACCAAAAAGCGGAGCTGCTAATTAAAACCGCTGTCAGAGTACAGAATGTCGTTTAATTCAGTTGCAAAGCGCGCAAAAGAGTGCGACGTTGCATTTTAGCTTAATTAAACATTGGCGCCTCAGTTTTAATTGATTGTGAACAAACTGAAAGGCAGACATGGCTGATAGAACGGCGCAGAGCAAGACTGGCGTACTGAGGATGAGTGACTGGGCGACAAGGAAAGATGTAAATAAACAATTTAACTAAATGCGCCGCAAAGTAGGCAACGCTGCTGATGCTGTTGCTGCTGCCACAAAAGCCTTGAGCATTAGACGTGGCATAGAAATGATGCTTTCAAAGTGTAAATGTAAACACAGCTCTGGAACAAAGGGCCGGCAAGGAGTCGAGCACGAACAATGCGTAGAGCCGAATGAATGGCAATGCGACTGGGTCTGAGTATGGGTGTGGGTGTGGGTGTGGGTGGATGGGTATGGGTATGAGTATGGTTAAGGGCCATGGAAGATGCTAGTGTGGCTGCAGGCTGTTAGCTAGCGGCGGCTGCTAGCTGCTCGCTGCTGCACGACTGAATGAATGAATAGCAATGGCTATGATTGTAGGTTAGGTTTTCACGGCTGCCGGCGTCGACTGTCCCGCCCCCTTGCCTCAGGCAGCAGCAAAAACAACAATAGGAGCGTCACAGAGTGTGCAGGCACAATTGTGATAATTGCCGTTGTCTCACACCTTTTGCCAACGGCAGCGGGTCGTGAAATGATGACAAGCAAAAGCTCTTCCGCTGCCTGTTTGTCTGCCACTCGTAGGCATAGCAAATAAACGCGTGCCCCCCGCTGCCCCCCGCTATTTATTTTATAATTTCATTGTTTACATTTATGTTTTAGCTTCAACACATACACCCAAACACACACACACACACGATCATACACAGAAGCGTGCATAAGCCTTGGCATCATGTGTGCGCCACATCTATGCATGCGGCACAAGTTTCTCAGGTCCTTGCTACTTGCCGCACTTTCTCTCTAGTCGAATTTTCTTTCGTTTTGGCGCTTTCTCAACTTTTTTCGCGAACAATTTGCATGCGAATTTGCCGCTGTCTGTTCGCCCAAAACTTTGCCCCGTCCGTCTGTTCGGCTCGTCCTGCACATCTGTCTGTCCTTGCCTGACGTCCGACCATTTGCTGTCCTCCGGCTTCATGCGCGTGCCTTTTACTGCACGACTGCCACTTGGCAGTCGGCTGACGCCCCTTGAACCCCCTCAGCTGCCTCTCCCTTCACAGCCAGTGTCAGCTGGAGCCCCAACCTCTACATGGCCGCCTGCCTGGTCTCGTGCAGTTTTTCTTTCATTTTTTATGCGCCGTTAACAACTTTTGCTCGGTTTACTTTTTCCGTGTCGGGCGGCGACGCCGGCGTTGCTTCTTTCAAACTTTAATTGTTGTTGCATGTCCTTTAGCGCACTCCTCGACGGCACCGTCGTCGTCGTCGCCCCTTCCTCACTCTCTCTCTCTCTCTAGCATTCCCCCATCATCATCGGTGTTCTCATAGCTGTTACTTCTGTTGTTGCCCATGTTGTTGTTTTTCTGGCGTAAATTGTACGCCTCACGTTTTTACGCCTGCAGCCAAAGGACACCCATCTGCATATGTGTGAAAGTGTGTGTGCGTGTGTATCAGTGTAAGTGTGCACGTGTGTATGTCTGTGGCGACGGAAGTGTGAAACTGAAATTGAGCAACTAAAGGACCAAAAGACTCTGCAGGCTGCCTACTTGCTGAAGCTAAACACTGGTTTCAATTCTCTTTAAATTATATTGAAAAATATATTAATTAATTTAAGAGAACAAATATTTTTTGCTATGCAAAATCATGAGGTAAAAATCTATAAAGACACACTTTTTGTTCCGATTATTATATAATAATATATATATTTATAGCTATACAAAATTAAAATAAAGTTTTTAAATACTATATATTTATAATAAGTTTATTTATGTTTTTTATTATATTTTATTATATTTTAATTTTTTTTAATAAAGTGAAACCATTGAATTTAAAATATAATTGAAAATAAATTTATTATAAATATATAATATTTAACAATCTAAAAAAAATGACTCAAATCTTTTATAAATTATTTGAATATATCATATAAAAGTATATATATGACTGCAACCCAAACTAGATTCTCGGAATTTCAGCTTACGACTTTGGCCAAGTGAGTTTCCGTTTTGACATCCTGGATTTTCATTCTATGAATGGATCGCTTGGATCTTTAAAAATGATATATCTTGTTTTATATTTTAGCTGATAAGCAAATATAATATTTTTGTTCCTTTACGGAAAAGTCAGAAGATCTTTCTATTTTACTTGTATTTTTTTTTTTTTAAATTGATTTAAATTATTATTTTAAAATTGAAATTAAAACAAAAATAAAATGTATTTAATTTATTATTTTAAGACATTTATTTAATGTAGCAAATAGTTATAGAACTAATGTCTTTTACAAATAAAATTTATAAAATATATTTTTATCTCAATAATACCCAACTTCACTACAGTTGCGCATGTGTTGGGCCCACTGTGCACGCCCTGTGCATTTGTGTTCATTGCCAACGTCTGTTACTGTTAAATGTGCGTGCGTGTAAGTATCTGTGCGAATGTGAGAGTGCTATGTGTGTGTGTGTGAATGTGAGTTTGTGTGCATGTGCTCGACTTTATTTGGTTTTGCGTAGCACTTGGCATTTATTTGCCCACACCGAGACATGAGGACGCCGTCCCCATGCCCCGCTCCCACCAGAAGTAGCAAAAACTTCGTTTGCCGTTTTATTTTTTTTTTGTTTTTTCTTTTTTCGAAAAAAAAGTTGGTTTCGAAATAGCTTTAGGGAGTTTGTAAAACGCATTGTGCTGAACGCTTTTAGCAATAGCCCCATTGAACTGGGCACGCGTGTTTGTGCTGTCTCCGTCTTTATTTTTTTTTTTTTTATATCTGTACTGTTGCTGGGCGAGCTGGAGTAGGTCGTTCCGATAAGATAACCCAGATGGCTGTATAAAAGGCTCCATTTGTTTGACATGAGTTATCTAATAGTCGTGATTGCTCAATCAATTCGCAAATATCATTATAATTGAATGCTATTCGTAAAGGATGATTGAGATCGGAGTATTTCGACTAGATGCTGGAGCAGTTGACACGCCAGAGGAATTATGGTAAGTCTCTGGTTTTCAATTGAAACACAGCTGGTTGCTGTTTCGGGTTCAAAGGAAGGCTCCTTTGTGTAGCAGCCAGATTGTTTGTGGCTTTAATGGTTGAAAAATTCTTAACAACTGCTGGATTGTAATTGCCGCTGCTTGCTGCATTCGTTACCATAATTGCTGTTGGCTTAATTTCAACTGCCGACTTCCGGACCGGCAACTTCAACTGCTTCTACGACTTCTACAGCTGCCGTTGCTGTAGGCAGCTTCAGACAAGCCAGCAACGGCGACAACGACGACAACAAGAAAACCCATTTGACTTACAATCTTGTGAATGTTACATGTGTGTGCGGCTGCAAATGTGTGTGGTTGTGTGTGTGTGTGTGTGTGGGTTGCTCATTTGGTTGGCTTTCTTGGACAGCAGCCGTAGTCTGGCTCCTTGGCTGCAAATGAACTTGCTTTCAACTGCTTTTGCTTTTGTTATTTTTATTGTTGGCTTGGTTGGTCGACTTCGTATGGGGGCCTTGTCGTTTGGTCTCATTGAGTGCTCTGTGTGCATTGCATTTAGCTTCGTGTGTGGTTCTGGCTGGGTTGAGTCTCCCTGTCCGTTGTCTTAAAACTGCGGGCCTCTTCGTCCAGCTGCATTTTGTACCTTGCACCTTGCACCTTGCACCTTGCATTTACATTCAACGCTCATCAACGCCACATTTACTTGCCTCTCGCTCCACCCATGTCTGGCTGCAGTTGTTGGTCCTTGGTCCTTGTTCCTTGGTCGGTAGTCCTTGGTTCTTGGTCCTTGTCCATTACCGTGTCTCTCTGTCCGCAAGCAATTCAGCTGCACATTTGCCTGCTCGCTTGAGCAGCAATTCAACTGTGCATTGGTCACAGCCAGCAAGCGCTGTTGGCGCCACCCGCCCGCCGCCTCGTATTACCATAGCTCACCTCAGTCCCCCACTTGCCACTTCCCCTACTGCCCGTCTGCCTTCTGCATCCTTTTTGCATAAATGACTGCGCCTGTATATTTGGCATGACTCTTGAATTAATTTTGCAACATTTTAAATTGAGCGCAATTAATTGCAAAAATGTTTTATTTTTACCCACTTGCGCTCGTTTTACCACTCACGAACACCCACACATTCAGTCTGTGTGTGTGTGTGTGTGTGTGTTTGGGGTTTTTGAATGGGCTGCTGTGCATTTTGTGTAGTCGCATTCGCTGCCGTTGTTGATGTTGTTGCTTTTTGTGTGCAAGTGCGAACACGCGCATTCAAGCATATGGACGTCGGCCCGGCCAAACACTATATGCATGCACACATTCACACTCGCACACTCGCACACACACACACTCACATGCATACGTACAAATAAATTTGCATGTGTGCGTCGTAGCTTTTTGTGCCCCCATCGTTTGGACGTGTTGGCTTTTTGCATTTCTTTTCTCTTTTATGCATTGCTTTTATCGCGCTTTCCATGCGTCTCGCATACATTCACGTTCACTTACCCCCCAACCCTTTTACTGCACACACACTCACACACACACACACTCACACACTCACTCACTTACAGTACGCATCGCCTAAAAGTATGCAGCATGCATTGAAAGCCTTTTTACATGACACTCTCCCTCACTCAGCTGGCGGGCCCATTTTTTGTGCCCAGTGCATGTCGCCATTTCTGTTATTGTTTTTGTTGTTCAGCTTGTAGTTGCTGTTGTTGCCGACGCCGCTGCTATTGCTGTTAATTTTTGGGACGCTTCTGTTGCATTTTTGCCATTTTGTTGCCTAGCGCATTTCATTTTGGTCTCACTTTACATCCGCCTCTGCCCCGCTCCCCCTCCCTCTCTCTCTCACACTCTTCCTCACTCTGTCTCGCTTGCTCCCTTAGTGTGTGCGCTGGCGTACAGTGTCGCTTATTTATATCCAATTGTTCATTTGTCTTTGGTTTATGTTACGCATACGTCATGTTTGCCCATATTTTATATTTTCATATATATACAGATGCATTATAGTAGCACGCTTCGCTTCAGCAGCAACTGAATATACGTCTGTGTATCTGTATGTATCTGCGTGTGTGTGTGTGTGTTTGTATATCTGGGTCTTACAATCAGAGTGGTGGACCACAAATGTAAAATATTTTTCGTTATATTTATGCGTGTTTTCAGTTTTCCTTTATAAATTAAATGTGTCAGCCTTTTGCAAGAAATTCCATATCGTTCACGCCGTGCATTGGAAATGCATTTCAGCTTTCGGCATGTACGCAAATATAAGCAAATGGATTAAAATTTGTATATGCAACACAAATATTACACTCGCAAATTGTTGTCATTAAAAACTGTTGTTTAAACTCTTTTGACAATTATTTATAGTTATCTCTTAATAACTCATAAATTAGTTAATTAAACCCTTGACAAAAACTGAGCTAACAAATGCTTGTGGCATAGATGAATGAAGAATTTAATTGGTTTATTTTTTTTTACATTTTTAAATTCAATATTTCAATAATAAATTCAGTATAGCACACGTAAAATTTTTATATATATAGATATATACATGTGTGTGCATTTACTTAGTTCGACTGTCAGACATTTGTCAAAAAAACACTGACAGCTGTACGTATCTATCGCATCTGTCAATCCGTACAGTCAGTGCTTAATTCTATAGGGTATATTCGCTTCGCTTCGTAAATCTCGTTACACATGCATACAATTTTGCACTTTCGCTTCAGTATAAAGTACAGCAGCAACAACAACAGCTACAAAAAAAAAAAGGAAATAAAATAACAAAATCAATGTAATTTTTCTTTTCAGTATGCAATATTTTATTTTTTTGTTAGTTGAATGGGTCTTATATTTCGTTTTCGTATATTTGAAGCTTGAGTTTTTTAGTTTTTTTTATGGGTCGTCTGTATATATATATATATATATATATATATATATATATATATATATATATATATATATATATATATATATATATTGTATATATATATTTGAATTTTTTATTTGGCTTATACTCGTGCAACAGCAACAGCAAAAATGACAATAATAAATACAGCAACAACAACAACAAAATCAGCAATGACAACAAATTTGTCTTGCAAAAAGTTTTATTTTCTTACTTTGTTTTTTTTGTTGGTTTTTTTTTGTTTGCGCTTTTCACATTTTCTTATTGTAGCTGATAAACTTCCTGCTTCGTGCCCAATCTGCAGCAAAAGGCCATGTCCAAGTGTCTATGACTGTTTATGGCCCGTCAGTCAGTATGTCAGTCTGTCACGCTGCCTGTCTGCATGTGTGTGTGTGTGTGTGTGTGTGTCGGTCTGTTTGTGTGTGTCTGTCTACATGTTTTCGTTTTTTATTATTCAGTAAATCAAATCAGTTTCCTAACAACTCAATCCAAACACTTGCAGCACGCTTCATGGACATGGTCCGAACACCTCGCTTCTCGCTGCTCGCTCCTTCATCCTGCCTCCTTCCTCCCGCACTTTGTTGGACTCGACTAAACTTGCTCGCAGGACAGTTCGCATGCTCACGCTGCTGGGCATTGCCTCATCTTTTTTCCCTCACTCACTCACTTAGTCAGCTGCAGCATGTATCTGCGATATCTTTCTGTCCGCCAGCCTCTGCCTGTCATAGCCATGGCTCTTGTTGTAGATGTTGTTGGTATCTGTTGGATGTTGTTTTTGTATACTGCTGTTGCTGTTGCTGCTGCTGCTGCTGCTGCTGTCGCTGTTGTTATTTTTACAGTTAAGTCAATATGCAGCCGTCAAAAGCAACACTTGATACTTTTGTGTGCTACTTGGGTTGCCCAAGTCCGATTTGCTTACCAACCTCCCGCACAGCAGCTCGACTCTTTGATGACTGTCATAGTTATTGCGACTTTTTCTTCATTTTGTTTGCGAAAGTTCTCTGAACACAGACATGAACTTGGCAATAGAGCAGCATAACAAATTTATGGTCATATGAACAAAAAAAGATGCAAACAACTAAGAACACACACATCCACACACTCATACACTTGCTTCACACACACATTCAGATAAGAAGCAGTGGTTAGGCAAAGGGTGACCATAATCGACTTATGTGCATAAGCCGTCGCCCAAAAAGCTTGAACTATCAACCTAAAAAGTTAGTGGACTCCTGGTCCATAAGCGCCAACAAGATGCCGTATCAGACAGGATTGCCAGCCGGATAGTCAGTCAGACAGACTGTCAGTCAGTCAGTCCGATGTCCCACTTGATGCGGCTTTGATGATAGAGTTTCCATTTTTTTGTTTTTCTGCATTAAGCTGCAGCTACTGCAATGTAAATATCATGACTTAAATTCGTGGAAAGCCGATTGCTATCAATCAACGTAAGTCATAAAGGTGAGCACGCAGAGCTTCGATAACAAATGCAGACCATTTGTTTCACGTTAAGTAGGGAAACTTTGTTTGATTCAAGCTGCCTTTAAGATTTAACAATTTATTGCCAGACAACGTGTCAGCTATGAAAGACTTTAAATTGTGGGTAAAAATATAACAACACTATGTTTAATTCTTAAGAGTTAGTCGGATATACTGTAGTTAGAACCTTTATTTTAATTATTTAAAAATATGTCTTATTGCTTAGCAATTTGTGTTCTAATATTATTTTTAACTAAGCGAGAGCATATCTTTTTTTTTAGCCTGAGCATCAGCTTCAGCGTTAGCCTCTGCTTTGCCTCTGCTTTGCCTCTGTTATGGCTCAACTCTTTGACTCAACCTCAGCCCGAGCATCAGCCTTAACGTCAGCCTCTGCTTTGCCTCTGCTTTGCCTCTGTTATGGCTCAACTCTTTGACTCAGCCTCAGCCTGAGCATCAGCCTTAACGTCAGCCTCTGCTTCGCCTCTGCTATGGCTCAACTCTGACTCTTTCTTTAACTCAGATTCAGCATAAGCCTGAGCATCAGCCTCAGCGTCAGCCTCTGCTTCGGCTCTGCTATGGCTCAACTTTGGCGCTTTCTTTGACTCAGCCTCAGCCTCAGTTTGAGCATCTGCCTCAGCGTCAGCCTCTGCTTTGCCTCTTTCTTTGACTCAGCCTCAACCTCAGCATCAGTCTCAGCCTCAGCATCAGTCTCAGCCTCAGCGTCAGCCTGAGCATAAGCCTCTACGTCCGCCTCTGCTTCGGCTCTGCTATGACTCAACTCTTTGACTCAGCCTCAACCTGAGCATCAGCCTTAACGTCAGCCTCTGCTTTGCCTCTGCTATGGCTCAACTCTGGCTCTTTCTTTGACTCAGCCTCAGCCTCAGCCTGAATTCAGAAAGTCAATGAGACTTTCAATATTTTCCTATTTTTAATTGACTAAAACACATAAAATATTTATACCTAATAAAAATCAAAAATCAAAAATCATCTTTAATCAATAGTCTAAACTCTTTTAATAAGATCCAAAATGTTAAATGCTTTTACACATTTAAATTGTTAGAGCTTAACAGTTGGCCTGAGTAAATGAACTCTGGCCTTTTCTAAATCTGTGTGAATTCCTTGATTTGCCAAAGAAGTTTCAATTTACAAAAATGGCAACAAACGAACAGAAATGATTGTCAATGAGTTGGGCTAGTTGACAGTATTGCTAAAACCAGCCTAGATTTGTCTTTCATATTTGTTTAATCATTGCTTTTGCTTGTTGCCCTCTATTCGCAGTGCCCCATTGGGGACATAGTAATGTCCATATTGATTAATTGAAGAAAGTCAAATGCAAAGTTCTCTATCGACATGGCATTTGATTTAGAAAACTCATGTGCAAAGATGTTAATGACTAGCAAGGTCTTTTTTCAAAAAACAATTTTCCAACGATCCACACTGAAGTAGCTGAGGCACGTAGCTGCCGTCCGGCATCGCGTTTCGTCCTACACCTATCGTTGCTGCTGTTCGCCTGGGTATTGTTCTGCTGGAAACCTTTTTTTACGATTTACGTGCCGTTTCCTCAGGCAGTAGGAGCTGGGCCACACTCAGATGTCCGTGGCTCATGCATGGCTTTTAATAATGCTCATATTTTTATGGCCCGCCCAGACGACGCGACGGGCGGAACGTGTAGTCGGGGATGTCATCACATTTCATGTGATTTTCTTCTTTCTGTTTTTTTTTTTCCATTTTTTCATTTTCGTTTTCATTTTTTTTATTTTTGTTGATTTTTTGCCAGTTGTTTGCAACTTTTGTTGCTTAAATTAACAAGTTCGTCCTGCCACAGAGTCACAAGCGCTCACGTCACGTCACGGATGGACCAATAGCAAACATTGATGTTTGCTCTGTTTAACCTAAATCCACTTTAATTGAACACGGCAATGCCGCGAGACATTTTAAGTTATTAATGCAATGCAATTTTAATTATCAAATTCGCTTCCATTTAAAATCATGGCCGATTTGGCAGCCATTGGCAGCGCTAAAAATTCCACAGAACCAGCAACAAAACTCATTCAAAGCGTTTGCCTGCTGTGTGTATACTCTATCTTAGGCAATGGTAACCTCCAAACCACCAAGTTCTTGAATCAATATCTATATATATATTTAAAACTATACAAATACAGAAACTATCCATCGAAACTTAATTTGTTCTATCAAAACCCTTAATAGATATCGTATGACTATACCCTATACCTGTCATCTGTGCTAGGGTATCGATGCTGCGGCATTCCAAAAATCCATTGTGTTATTCCTAGTTATTGTCGACATTGTTATTCATGCTTTTGTACGTTTGGCGTGGATGTTTGCATGTGTGCACATGCCTTGGGCCTGTGTGTTGTAATTCAATTTGATTAAACAAACTTTGTGTTGATCAGCTCAGTTGAGTGGAGTTCAGTTGATTATTTGAGCAACGCCGCATCAGCGCATTACCTGCCAGGCTCATTTGCTGTTATGCTGCATATTTAATGCAACAAATTTTTATTATCCTTATGCGCTCGTGTTGATATTCGTATGCGTGTGTCTGTGTGTGTGTGTGTGTGTGTGTGTGTGTGTGTGTGTGTGTAAGTGTGTGGCAAGGCACAAACAAAGCCAAGAAAGTTTAAATAAACTTTTAACTTGAAGGCATCAGCGCAAGTTCGGTTCGAATGTCAAGCATCAGACAGCAGGCGGCAGGCGACAGGCGACAGGCGGCAGGCAGCTAGCAGCGTCAGCAGCACCATCAGCAACAGCATCAGCATCCATCTAGGGAGTTGTCAGTGTCGCTCCGCTTCCGTTCTGTGCTATGCTATTCTTGGCCCTATTCTTGCCCTGTGTCGTCCTGCAGCGCCATGCCAGTGTCCTGTGGCCCATTTGCCACTTGCTGCCGAAACAGAGGCGTCATCATCTTGCCCCCGCCTGGCCATTGTTGTTGTTGTTGTTGTTGTTGTTGTGGTTGCTGCCAAGGGTTGGCAAAAATGAAGTTTTTCTCTTGCCATGAATTGATAATGTACACATGTTCATATATGGGGAGGTGCTGATACGATGCTGATATTTGCATAACCATATACACTCTAGCATCTATGTGGGTGCGTTACTGTAGCTGTGTTTCCATGTGAATGTGTGTGTGCGTGTGTGTGTGTGTTTTCAGATTATTTAGCCAAAAGTTGAAAGGTATTCGGAATGCTGCAGCTAAACTAAAACCAAAACAAAATGAAAAAAAAAAAATAAGTAAAATAAAAAACCCAAAAACTTTTATTAAGTTTAAGATATTTTGTTGAAATTTATACACATTTGCCATTTGCCATTTTTCTTTGCACATTTTCCCGTTTTCCCGTTTGCCCATTTCCCACATTTCGTATTGTTTTTGTTACTCTTGCTACTGCTACTGCTGCTGCTGCTGCTGCTACTTTTTTTGCCATTTTTTGCACTTGGCTGTTAAAAAACTACAACCAAATGGCTGGGTACAACATTTGGCATTTCTTTTGCGTGCATCTCGCTTCATGGGGATTTATATTTTCAAATGGAAAGTTAAGCTTATAATAAACTGTAACGAAAAAGGAGCTGCTTATATTTGTGCTCGCCATTTTATTCTTCTTGAGTTTTTACAAGGTTTCATGGGTTGTTCGCATTGCCTTTGTTTGAGCTAAGCCGAAATACTTGCCAGTCCATCTGGCCCCACAAAAAAAAAAAAAAAAAAAAAATTGTGTTAGTATTGCATAAAAGTTTAGCTGCTAACACGAATTTGCTAACGTTGCCCTAAACCAATAATTAAATCGTAAAGGATTTCATTTTTTTTGTGTTTAGTTATCCATTTATAGTCCACACACAAACATGCTCAACTTTAAACTGCATTTGAATTCCGATGTGCTCGCCGGCTAGTTGAACTTTTCAAATAGGCAATCAAAATGCGCATATTATTCACAAATGACACTAAACAATTATATTTTCGATTTACATATAAATTGAATAATAGAACAATTAAGAATGCTCCAGTCGCTATTGCCCGCACAGGAGATACCTCTGAAAGCTTCTTTCCCTGTACATATATATAAATATATATATATATATATATATATATATATATATATATATACTGTACATAGCCTATAAACCACATACATGAGCACACATGACAACATGTGCCATTAGCTACGCACTTGATGTTGCGGCTGTGTTTCTTCTACTCTGATTCTCACACTATTTGATATGAATTATTGAATACATGCGGGGCATACTTTGCAATGATATGTGTTTATATTCATATATATGTATTTATATATATATATATACATATGTATATATGTATAAAAAAAAAGTAATAAATAAGTCAATCAAATTTCATTAAAAATTAAGTTGTTTTTAATTGAAATTGAAAATTATTCGTTTGGTAGTTCCGACACTTTAAGATTCTGAATTTGCTGAAGATTGTTTTAAGATATGCGATTTAAATCTCAAATAATATTCGATTCTTATCAATTTTCATAAACCAATTTGAAATAGACTTGACCTAATTATGCTGCTAAAGAATAGCTTAAAAGAGTCTTCAGCTCTTACTTTTGTTCATGTAAACCTAAAAATAGCCTATGTTTTTTTCATACTTAAATATTTTATTTACTTCATTTAGTTAGGAAAGTTTTTCTGCATTTATATCAGGTGAATTAAAAGCTAAATTATAAGGCCTTTATCGCCTTAAATCTCAAATAATTATTTAACATTCAATGATTTCAATAATTGTGTTAATATATGTTTGTGTTTGAATTTATAATTATTCAATTTAATCTGCTGGAAGATTTGAAAGTATAAATATGTATATAAAGTTAAGAAACTGTAAACTTTCATAAAGTCTAAGCTGATAATCGTTTAATTTTATAAAAGTTATATCAGAGATACCATAGAAAAATAGAAAATATTTTGATTTGAAGTCTTACTTAAGATTAAGCTGGCAGTCAAGTTTGATCTCAGAAGCATAATAAGAAGCGCATAAAAAATATGATTCTTTGTGCTAACAAATATATTCATTCATATTCTGACCTTTGCAAATGCAAATTAGATTCATAAATTTTAATAATAATAATAACCTTTATATCATGTCATCACAAAAAAACTTGTTCATACCCAGAAATGCCCCATGCACTGTTTACAGGGTATCAGAATATAATAAAACATCTAAATCAAATGAACAAAATTCATTAGGAGAAATCTGAATAATATTTTAGTCGAAGCGAAAATCGATAGTGAAAAGCAGGCAATAAATTACAGAATTATTATAAAGCACAAAAAACACAATGTCGCAATTGTGCAAAGCGGGAGTAATGCGATAGAGTGCAAGTGGCAAGTGGCAAGCGGCAGAAGGGTAAGGGCATGAGTGGCGTTTGGAAAACATATTTATAAATAATTTCCATGCTAATATGCATTTTATGTAATTAGCGGTTAAAATAATAAATACACTACATAATTATCGCCCATTGGCTGACCGCATAGCACGGCAGCGATAAAAATGAACTCGCCAGAGAAGCAAACGGCAGCAAGAGCAAAACAGACACATTGATAGCGAAAGAGTGGGGCAGAGTATGGGGCGCATAGAGATAGATACACATACATTATGTACATATTATATCTGTAGTCCGGCACTTATCGCTACGTGTGCACCACCAATTTATGTGTGTATGTGCGAATGGGCGTAGGCATTAGCATTAAGGCATTAGCACCGCAAAAACATCAACTAATTGTGCATTTTAGCGATAATAAACAGAGGCAACAAGAGTTTATTATTTCAGGCTTCGCTGCGTATACGCGATGTGTCCCAGCGAAACGAAAGCTGTGAGCTCAACTGTGTGACAAAAGTTTGACACCAGACACCAGCACACGCACACACACAGCGAAGCCCAGGGCCAAATTAATAAGCATCGCATTTATTAGCAGTCAAATAAAGAGATAAATGTCACTCATACGCACCGTATGATGCGCCCAACAGCAGCTGCTGCCAGGCCCCAGTAAAATGTTAAAATATTTAATTTGAATGGCAACTGTATGTCGCCCAGTCAGCCAGTCAGCCAGTTAGCCACCCAGCCAGTGGAGCGACCAGCCCAACCAACCACACCCATACGGCATATATTTCAAGTAGTTAAGCGCATTAGCGGCACTTTTGGTTGGCTTTGTCATGAGACAGCCAGCCAGGCAGCCAGCCAGCCAGTCAGGGCATCTGAGTGGGTGCGGCAAGTGTGGGCCCTTTTTGCATATGGCAGTTATCGTACATCGCGCATACGCAGCGGGTGCCGCAGCCAATTAAAGTTCTTAAGCCCCTCGGCACCCATAGCCCAATCTTGTTACACTCTCTCTCCACACTTTACACTCTGCACTATTTATGCCTCACCTCCATCCAAACAGAGTTGGCAGCTTGTGCATTATCCAATGCAATTGTTTAATGAACTTTTGCACGCTCTAATGACTACATTAACAAGAATCAAAAACGAAAAACTTTCGCATTGAGTCGGCGTAATTTAGTTAGCATGTTGCAAAATGTTTTCCATACATTTTTAATTTGCCCACATAGGCAGCTGCACTTGTGTGACATCAAATTTAAGTCAGCCAACGAAAAGCACTAAATGCTTGCATATATTTAGCAATTTTAATAAATCATTTTGTGTTTTGGTAATGAGCCAACAACTCTCCAGTGTCGGAGCGCAGCTCAAATATTAATGTCATGTCAAACAGCAATTACAACATGTAACAACAACAGCAACAACGGCAACAACAACAGCAACAATAGCCACATGCAGCTAACAAATGTGGCATTCATTCTTTGACATACGCACACTTGAGCAATTTGACAAATAAATCATTATTATTTCATCAAATTTGTCATTGATAATGCTCAAATATTACCCATGCCAGAGTGCTGTGTGTGCTTGTCAGTGTGTTAGTTTGTGTGCACTGAGTCGAAACGAGCTAAAAGCCATTTGAGTAATTCATTGAAGCAATTGATATCATATATGTTAAGCTATGCGACTTTAATTTGGCAATGTTTTAGAAATTTGCATATTCGATGCATTTTGTAATGCATGGCAAACGACCTTATCAACCCGAGCGCCATTTCCCAAATCTTTGTAGCTATCAAATTTGCACAATGAACCTGCAATGCAACGACATCTACGACAAGCCGCAACAGCAGCGACAGCAGCAGCAGCAACAGAGGCAGCAAATGCAGATAGCAATGCATGTTAACAATATTACTGACAATTATCAATGTACAGACACATACACACACACACATACACACACGCACTGGCACACACACACTCGCACACAGTTGGGCATATACAAATTGGAACTTAATATGAGAATATTTTGCACTCCAGGCAGTCACCACAGTCAGAACTGCAGATTGAATTAGAGGCAACGGACGCACAGGCGACTGTTAATTAAATTTATATATAGAGCTATCTTTTCAGTTGACTTTTATTAGCTGATTTAATTTTGGTTAATGCGCATTACGCATTCGCATTTGTTATTGCAACATTCATTACTCAAATTGTCAGCTTGATTATTGCATATGACAAGGTGGCTTGAAATATTGCAGCTATCTCTCCATCTCTCCACGTGGACTGGCGCATGTTTAAAGCAAATTTCAAGCACTAAATCAAATGTAATTAAATTATCAAATTGCAATGTGCATGTGAATGCATGAAATGCCATTAGCGTAGAATTTCTGTCCTCATTGGCCAAATAATATTTACAAACGTTGGCCAACAAACAAATATTGAATACGAACAAAATTTGTCATAATTTACTTTATTTGCTTGTTTACTCTTACCTTTGCAAATGTTTTAACTATAATTAGAAGTCTATTAAGTCATTTAGTGCTATTACGTCTCTTCAAACAACTAATTATTATCATAAAATTATATTATTTATTAAGATGTCAGCTTAGCAAAAAATATATAAAAATATATAAATTATCTATTTATAATTATCTATTTTAAATACTTTATATTAATGATTGATATTGAAGCTAATGAATAAATATTCTATTAGAAAGTCAAATTTTCACATTTAAATAAATCAATCTACGTCAGAAAGTAAAGTGAGAACAAATATATTTGTTTATACTTGAAGAATGTTGAAACTAAATGAAATCTTTGATTCCAATCTTTTACAGATTTAAATAATAGCTATGAGTTCTGTACTAAAACTTTTGTTTATTAAAAGAAAATTGAATAAAAGTTCAGAGTTCATTTCTTTAAGTACTAGATTTTATTTATATTAAGTCAACAACTTTGTGCTAAGCTTATTTTTCAATATATTGTCAAGCATTTCATAGATTGGCATTAGATAAGAAAGCTCCATAAAAAGATGTAAATTATGCGCAACGGATTATTCTTTGCTCAATTCTTTTCATGTTTTATGCTGCAATTTTAACAAATTTTTATCACTTATTCAGCTCAGAACTCTCTCTCTCTCTCTCTCTCTTTCTTGCCTTAATAAAAACCTTGCTTTCAGATCAGATCAGGTGGCCAGCTGTGAACAGAGACATAGTTTCCTGTTCTGGCAAAATCTACCCCACAATGTTAAGATTTTCACTTTTTTTTATTTTTTTTCTTTTATTTTCTTCTTATTAATATTATTTTTTCTTTTTATTTCTCAGCTTGGGAATTTTTCCAATCTCTTTCTTTTTCACTTTCAATTTTGAAAATATTTGTTATTGTTACTTAAGGATTTAACTAAGAATTCTTTTGAGTTTCCATTAACCACCTTAAATTTGATCATAGCTCCAATAATACAACTGACTGCTTTAGGCTATGATTTCAGAGCTCATCTTAGTATATTGCTTTTCTAGTCATCCAAACCTGTTTAGCCCTAAGCAATTTCAAATAGATAAAATAAGAGACGTTACATTCTGCGCCACTTCTAAGTCCAATTATATAAAAATAAATACGTAAAATGACTCTGATTATCATAACAGACGCAGTACAAATATCTGTTGAGCTCTTGTTGGAACATCAAGAGCGGAATAGTCTGAGTGCATTGGCATGCAAATGAACCAGAAGCTAAAACAATTCAAAGGAAGCAGAAAGCAATAATTTATTAGTTTTGTGCGGTACTTATCAGAATTTATGATTCATCGATTTATGCATATTATAATAATGATAATCATTTTTTTTTTTTTTTTTTAAATTAACTATGTGAGTGGCACAGGTGAGCTCAACTGCTTGCCGGTTGCCGGTGGTGTCTCATTATGCAGTATGGCAAATAATTATCCACGCATACATACAAATAGTGTGTTATTTGCATAATTCATAGATGCCATTAGTGCGTTTGTGTTAGTGATAAAGTATCGGGACATATAGCTAGGAGTGGAATACAAATCCTTTTCACTTACCCACACCGCAGAGCACGACACAAGCGGATTTCCGTCAATGCCAGGCACTTGAGAATTAATATCAATTTGTATTCATTTGTGAATATTACAAAAGGATTATACAAAATTAATTAAAATTTGCACAATTTACGTTCGAAGGCAGCGACTATGGCATCGGCATCGGCATCGACATCGGCGTCGTTGCTACAGCAACGTCTATCGCATCGACAAAGCGACAAAGACAACACGAGTATCGCTGATGCTGTTGCTTGTCGTTGGGATCTGAGGGAAAAGTTTGGAACAGCTGGCGAGGCGCGAGTGTTCGCGCTTAATGGAGTTTAATCGCATTGATGAGCATCAATTAATCATGCCGCAAACGCAAATGACAACGTGCACAGACCAATGCGCACACCCAATTGTCCTAATCCTAATCAACGCCCACTAAGCCCGCACATTATGCATACGACACGTACGCCGCGCAGAAGGAAAATCGAATTGCCAATTAAAAACTGAAGCAAGGCGAGCCAACACTTGGCAATTACAACATAATCGAAAGCAAACACTCGCTGCTAACTGCACAACCCCTGCCTCGCCTCGAATTACTCACGCACACCCACACGGAGCAAGTCAAGGAGAAACCGCACAGTTAAAGCACTCAATAAACGGCATCATTTGTGCTGGCTGTCAAGGAACTGTGAACTGAGCACTGCTCACCGAGGACTTAAAGCCCGGCGCACCTGTCGCCAAGAGAGGCAATTGCCAGCGATTGTGACTATATACAAACGAAACAAGCCATTATCATAATGCGACGCAAAGATGCCGAAGGAGTGTGACAGCCAAAGTCGACATCGATGACGATGCAGACATCCACCCAAGCGCACACACACACACACACACACACCCACACACACATTCACACACAGACTCAAATATATATCTACAGAAAGACATGCACAGAAACACCTTCAGCGATTTAGGTTAAGTGAAGCACGCGATATGGCGGCAACAGTTCGTGTTCGCATAACTGAGCATAATCGACGCCTTTCGGTTATAATTAACTCATTAAACTGAAACGTCAGCCGCAGGATGTGGCAACGCTGACAGAAGGCAAGCCATCAAAGCGCACATGTAATCCTACTCCTCAGATGACGCCGATATCGACAACGACAACGACAACGACAACGGCAGCGACAGTGACGACGACTGCGATTGAGCAACAGCTGCTAATAGTCGCAAAAGGTGGGAGCTAACCAAGCGTAAGCCACACATACTCGTAAATAAGAAATGAAATCAAAGTAAACATTTTGTAAATCGGGTTTTTATAACTTTTCCTGGCGAATACACGAACATACACACCAACACTCCAAAAGATTTCTAAGGCACACGAGATGTGAAATTGCAATTAAATTAATGTCACGCATACGCCGCGTACAGCACGCATGCTCTCCCTCTCTCCCTCTCTCTCTCACACACACTGTTGCGCCCAAGTGAAATGGCACAGGAATTGCGGAAAAGCGGGCAACATAGCTCAGGTTTTATTGCTGAGCCACAAACAACAACAGCAACAACAGTCGCAACAATTAGTGCGTGTTGGCAACCAGCAGCAGCTGCTACTCCCGCTTGTTATATGTTGTGGGAGCATGGACGGGGCCACTGAGTGTGATGGGTGGGTTGGGGGGTCGGAGGGAAGGGGCAACGGCAGCGGCTTGTGTGCTGCATATAAATCGATGCTGATGCTGTGAAAATTTGCCAAAATAACTACAGACATACACTTGCCAAAAGCAATTAAACTGCTAAAACCACATTTTGTGCGAGAAATAATTGCAAAAATGCCAAAACATAAGGCCAAAGCCAAACAACAAGCATGCTATTGGCAAAAACAGCCCAAATACATATAACAAAATCCAACTCCAACAAAACTGGCTATAACAAAAACAGTCGCCAGTCGCATTGCCAATTACAATAAAGTATAGATGCGATGCGTGGCACTGATCGACATAGCCCACAAAAAGTCAACCCAAATAAATAGGCCGACAAAAAAAAAATATATATATATATGTATACATATACACACACACACACACACATATATATACATACATACATCGTGGCGAAAAAAAAAGTAAAATAAACAAAACGACAAATTCCAACAACAAATCAAATATATTATAGCAGAAAAACAAACCAAAGTCAACGCCACTTCCAATAACAATAACCCAGCCTATGCGTTGCGGCGTTTGATGTGGGCGGTGGTGGTGCGGTGGTTGCTTTTTGAATGCCAGCGTACTGGTGCCACAATTCAGTTGCGGCGGCTTTGTTTACACTTTACAAGAGGATTTTGTGGGGATTTTTCAAAAAGAAAAAAAAACAAATTTTAGTTTTATTCATTTTTGGTTAGCGCTAAACTAATGCAACTGGCCAAACTGTCGAAAAATCATAAGCAATTCATCAAAAATGATTCGTGGAGTGAATAAAAAGTTGCAATTTTAATGAAGTTGATTGAAATGTTATGGCTCTTTTACAACTCTATGCAAATCGACATTGTCAGCAAAAACAGTGAAACTCTTTTAGTGTCTGTCAAACTGATTAAAAATGTATGAAAGATATGAAAAGAAACTCTTTGTTCTCAGTTTAATGGAAAAATTCTTTCTGTAATTTTTAAATTGAATTCATAGAAATGCTTTCATTTTTGATACGCATTATTGCGCTTAGTGCCGTTGCCAAAGTTTCGCTAGTAAACATCAAAACACAATATCCATGAACTGTATTTTTATGCAATGCCCAAGGATTGTGTTTCAATCTTCATAATAAGATGGAAATGGAAGTGTCAAAATCTGGTTAGGGTTAAAATGGCTTAAAAAAGAAGAGAATAAAGACGTGCACAGCGGTAAGAAACGCAAAAGGATCCATTACAGTTTGACAACACACAAAAGTGGGCAACAATTTATCAGGTGTTCAGTCGGTTATTGGACAGACGGACAGATAGAGAAGAGATATAACCTGAAGATGTCTCAGCTGACTGAGAAATTCCAATTGCCGCGCATGGTAGAGCACAAGAAAAATCACAGCAGAGCTGAAACAACAACAACAACAACAACGACAAGTCTGCAACAAAAACAACGAGAATGAAAATGAAAACGACAAAACAAAATGAATGGCAATCGCGGTTCAGTCGGCGCCAGTCGCGCGAGTGAAAGACAAATTAAGATTATAAAAAAAATAATAAAAATACACAACGGGGGTAGAAAAAAAAATCGAATTGATTGATTGATCTATCAAAAGTATGTATATATTTATTTGGCTTTGTGCGTGCGAGTGTGCTACAGAAGGTGCGTGAAGGGGCAGGCCTGCAGCATTCCACTGCGAGTATCTGTGCCTCTAGCGGCACGGCAGCTCGACTCGCGCCTCGCCTTTGTGTTTTGACAGACAAACTGACAGCAAGACGCGGGCTAAGGGCAATGCCGCGGGCAGTGCCAGACAAACAGGCACAGACAAGTAGCGACCTGTGACTGACTGTCGCCGTTTATGTATTCGCGCAATTCCCTGCCCTGCCCTGCCCTGCCCAGCCCAGCCACACCCCCCCCTACAACGCCTCTATGTACCGCCCGCACCTGCTCAGCCAGCCTACGCATTGTGCCAGTGTGCGTTAGGGCCAGTGCCTATGATGTGGTGTTTGTGTTTGTATTTGTGTGTTGTGTGTGTGTTTGCGTTTGTGTGTGCGACACGTAGCACATTTTATTTTCCAAGTAATAAATCAATTTTCCGCACCACTAAAAATGAAAACGAAAAACGAATTGAAGCTGAAGCTGACGCTTCCTATCGACTGAAGTGTGTGTGTGCAGGCGTGTGGGCGTGGGTAGGTAAAATTGAGCCTGGTATGAGTCGTGGATTGAGCCGGCTGCCAGGCGGTCACAGCTGCTTGGGCTGCTTCGATACCTCAGGGGTTGGGGGCAACAGTCGGTGCACCTGAGGAGAGCGTAAATTAAAGTCACTAAATCAAAAAATTCCCAAAAACACAGCACAAAATGAAACGGAGCAAACGAGAAAGTTAACATTTGTTTACGTGGTTCTTGGACGGCCGCGCCTGAAACTAAGATTAGCCAACGGTGTGAGGCAGGCTAAAACTTGGCACGGCTAGCTACATGGCTCCATGGCTGTCCAGCTCCAGTCATTTATTGGCCAAACTTGGCCAACAAACACAGCGCATAAAGGAACGGGCTCCGGCAGCAAATGAGCAACTTGGCGCACAACAGCAACAAAAAGTAAGCAAAACAATTTGCTGTTTGTTTTTTTTTTGTTTTTTTTTTGTTTTCTCCTATTTTTTTCTGCTGCTTTCCACCTTGACTTCTACTTTGCACACTTTTGTTGCCCTCAGTTTGGTGCGTCCAGTGCGGCAATTTGTTTTGAGTGGGCTGTGTGGGTGTCCAGATGGAGGCTGGTGTGCGGCGGCGTCAAAGGCAGCAAAACAAATCAAGTCAACAATCAGCAGAACACACACACACACACAGAGAGAGACACGCAACACATATAGACGTTAAGGTAGACACTCTGTAAAAGTTAATGTAACGGCGCATTTAATTGCACGCACGGCACGAATCCAACGCGCCAGACTGCCCACAAGGTGCCCTTTCCCCTCTCTGCAGCAACAGCAGCACAGACTGCTCCTCCGCCGTCCGTCCGTGCCCGGCCCGGAAAAGTGGACAAGCGTAACTTTTTGCCCAAGGCACTTACTTGGCTTTTTGGCCCCGCCGTTTCAGGTGAGACTTGCTCTCGCTCAAGTAAGTAAAAATGGCTATTAGCCAAAGCATTTTATGTGGCTCCTTTTACTTGGGCACGCCCATTGGCTTGGCGGCAGTGCAGTGCCAGTTGGCAAGACAGTGGAAACTTGAACGGCTGCCACAGGCAGCTTTTGTTGCCTAATGCGCTTTGCTATTTTTTTTTTCTCCTTCTTCTTGTTCTTTTTTGTTTTTTAATTATAACGCAAGTTACCTGCGAATGAAAAGTAAAAGGGCTGCCAAGACGACAGCAATGAAGACGACGTCGACAACGGCAAGGCCGCATTCCCATCCTCATCCGCATCCACATCCGCGCCCGCATCCGCATCCACATCCGCATCCTAGCGAAGGAAGTGGAATCAGCCAAGACACGAAAACGCTGTAACAGACACACTTAAATGCCTTTTAGCTGCAGCAACAGCGAAAAAATCGCTGGCAACAATTTTAATTGCGTAAAGTGTGCATTCTCCTCGCACACTTCGGAGCGCCCCTAACTGCTCTCTCTCTCTCTCTCTCTCTCTCTCTCTCTCTCTCTCGCTCTCTCTCTCTCTTCCACTGTCATTCTGTGCACTACGATTTTCGCCGTCTGTGCTGTGTCTGCGACGCCAAAGGCCAAGCTGCAACAAAATTAAATTACTCATTCGCTCAGTTGGCCAGCAGCAGCGGCAACAGCAGCGGCGGCAGCAGCGGCAGCGGCAACGCCTGCACTCGAGACTGCAACGGATTTATTGTTAATTGGAAATGAGGCATGCTCGGACTATTTGATGCGCAAAATATTTCCGCCACTCAACAAGAGACCAAAAACGGCTTCTCATTTCTCCAGTAACAAGAAACCAGCAAAATTACAACAGAGCACAGAGAAATCCAGAGCAGAAGAAGAAAAATGCTGACAAATAGCACGCGTAATTAGAAATTAAGTTGCCGTTGCTGTAACCGTGTTTTCGATGATTAAGAGGAATGATAATCGAAATGTGGCAAGCACAGACTGAAAGGAATTCTAATAGCTTAACATTCGAATGCCTTCATTGCTAATCAATAATGACTAATACATATTTACACCTATATATACTTTAGAATATAAATTGAATTATTTACTATTATACTTGCATACTCCAATTGCAAACCTGATGAATACTTTAGCTATTCGATTTAATTCAGTCTAAATGAAAGCTAATTTATTATTTTAACAGTTACATCTTAGCTACTTAAGTGTACAATATCAGGATTGTTACATTTACATCTATCTATATATACGCAAGAGTCGATCTGGCGCACAATTGCAATAGAACATGAAATCATTGGCAAACTGTGAGCGTAAAATATTTCAGGATTGCAAAGCATTCACAATTTCGCACTCCAATGAGACTTAATTATTGCTGCAATGCAATGCAAATGTATATTTGTATATCCCAATACATAATTTATTTATAATTTTACGAGTCCAAATTGTTGATCTGTCAAATAATTGCTTTTAAATCGCACAGTTGTTCTTAAAGGGTAAGGTATACTGTACAAAAATACAACCATTAGTCTACGTCATTGAATTTATCACATTTTATTTTAACAAATTGTCGCAATTTATTCTTCAACTGAAATTGTTTTTCTTTTATCGAGCGTAAAAGACTTTTCATACACTTAAATATTAAAGCATTTTTTTTTTACTCGTAAAAAATATCAAAATAATTTCAGTGTATAATTATTTATGTATTTACATTTATTACACTGTTGAACCAAAAGGAACTTTTTTAACCCGCTCAAGTAAAGAGATTTGATTATGAAAGAGTTTTTTTTTTCCACAACTTGCCAAACAGAGATCCGTTTTATATATAAATAAATTACAGAAGCCGGAAGTAAATTGAAATGTAATATTTTTTGACGGGCTCTGAGTGAAAGACATTTTTACGACTTTTATTTGCTGCAAATTGGATTTATTGGAAATATATATATATAGGGTTTGATGCGCCAGCTCTAATTGAAGCCTGATTTGATAATACTGACATGTTGCATTTATTTTTTTATAAAGTTTGTTTTTGATACTTTCACCTTAATTTTCTGTGATGCGATTGAGAATTGAATGAGTTTTTGTCAGATGCAGAATGTAGGGGAAAAAATAACTTACAGAATTGCATATTTGGGTAACACAATCTCTCTGTACTGCAGATATGTGCTCATTTATTATGACAGAGTCAAACAAGCCAAATTGGTTAGCGAATGTTTTCCTTGCTTTTAATATACAAAAAAAAAGGTACATTTAATAATAATATGTCAATTTGTTCAATGAAATTCACTTTTTGTCAGTCAACTGGACAATATTTGATTGAATGCAATTAAAATGGTAATTATAAAAAGTATCAATCGCAGTACATTTAAAAATGTTTTAAAAAAATACGTGAATTCTCTTTGGAAAATTTGTGTTTTTTTTTAATTTTGCTATAAAATTTCAGTTGATCTTTAAGCAATACAAATGACAATTTTTTTTTCCAAATTTGTCACAATATAAAAAAATTGTATTAGAATTAATTGAATGCCAGATATGAAAAAAATTCATATGATAAATAATAACAAACTCTTTTCGCTTATATATATATATATTATATATATATATTATATATTATATATATATTATATACAAATTGCTAAGGAATTCTTTTATTTACAGTTTCGCAATATCGTTAACATTGCAGACTATATAAACTAGAGTCTTAATATTTTCTATATACTTTAAGTATAGTTTGCTCTGTCAAATAATTACCTCTAACTGTTAAAAAAAACTTATATACAGAGGTAAAATCCAGCATACACTTAGTCAAATTGTATTCAAAAATTTACTAAAAGTAAAGGTCGTAAATGCTTAAATATTAGTTCTAACTTCTAATGCCATATATGTAAGTGTGCTTTGACTTCCATTCATTCCGCTTGAATACCAATAGAAAGCTTATTAAAATAATAAAAATAAAAAATGTATATAAATTCAGGGTATATGAGAATATAGCAACTATGTTTTATAAATGCTCAATCGAAATAAAAATTAAAAAAAAATACCTTGTCAACATGTTTATAAAACATTTCTTTCTCCTTTGCTAACTGTGTTAGTATTTTCTAGCAATTAGCTCGATAGTCGAGAGAATGACCAATTGCTGACTCCACACATTTTGCCTGGTTCAGTCGAGGAAAGCCAAAGAGGAGAGAGAGAGAGGAAGCATTGCCAGCCCGTGGCAAATGGAACTTTCGAATTTGTAAAATGTCCTTGTAATGGTGGCAATAGTGACCAGCAGTTAAATTACTTCTCGTTTATTTTAAATTGTGAAAAATATGTGCGAATGTGTTCGAATGGCCAGCAGCAGCAGCAGCAGCAGCAGCAGCAGCAGCCAGTAGTACAAGATGATGCCGAACGAATGAGCACAGTCAAACGGATACGAATCCGAATGCGAATAGCCACGAATAGCAGCAGTGTGAATAGCAGCACGAATACAAGCGTCGAGACAAGCGCTGGCAGCAATGAGCTAAAGCCAATGCACAAACACGATGAAAGTGTTTTGCACAATTCGCTGCGAAATTTGCGCGCTGTATTTTCAAATAATACGAAAACTTTTCGCCTATGTTATTAGGGGTGGAATCGGGTGTTCCACTTGCACTTGGAGGCAACCAACCGGGAGCTTTCAATATATACTACTATGCTTTTGTTGCTTTGCCGCCATTGTCCTGCATTTCAGCGTTTTGGTTGCGTCAAATGCAATTTCTCATATTTGCATAACTGCAGACAGCAGATAGCTCAAAATAAAGTTGAAATTTTAGTGCAGCGGCTGTGGTTGCAGCCACCATAGCAACAACAACAACATCAACAACAACAACAACAGCAAAAGCAACAAGAGTAATAACAACAACTTTAATATCGCCAGATTGTGCTGCGTAATTGCCCCCGTCACGCCACGGCCGCTGCGCAACCTTAGCAACGCTCGAACGGGCCAACAGTGGCGTAATCCTTCCGCTTTGCTCATGTACGCAGCGCATTGCTTTCCGGCAGTAGTTCCAACAATACGGCACACGAACTGCAGCGGTATGGCATCTAAATTCAAATCAACGGAGTTACGCACACATACAATGGAAGCTTTAATACACACACACAAACACACACTCGCACACACATTCGTACACACTCGCGATTCACATACTCACAGTACGTGTAAGACAAAGCATACTTTCGAGCGCAAATAACAGGCGAAACAACGAAATAAGCGAGAAAGCTAACGACTGAGCTACCCCCGCCGGATATCGAACTCGGAACTGCGGCTATTCTATTAGGACACACACATACACAGACACACACACACACTTACACATACAAATTATAGCGGCAGCTAGCATTCGAAATTATACGCACAAAAGCAAACAAGTGGGCCAAGCGTTGTGCTGTGCGTTCTGTGCTCTGCGTCCTGCGGCCTGTGTCCTGCGTCCAGTGCCAACATCATCGATGGCCAAAGCAAACATAATTGATATCGTAATCAATTCAAAAATCCAGCAAAACTAAAAACAGCAAATGCTGTGAAAACAACGTCGTCGCCGTCCTCATCGTCCTACTCGCTGGCAGGATGCTGAGCACATGGCCACAAACATGGCAGCGTATGGCCACAGGCATGTCAGCAATGCGCACGTAGTCCTCGACACTTTACCACTCCGCGTCACGCCTTACGCCCCCGCCCAACAAGCTACTCCGGCCCTCTTTCCTATCCCAATCATATATGTATGGACGTTTGTGTGTGTGTGTATGTGATGTGTGGCAGTGCGTGCCACTCAATCAACTCTGAAAAAGTCTACAAATATTAGCCCCTAATGCCATTGAGACCAGGACCAAGACGTAGCCAAAGACGGGAGCTACTGCACACACATGCCCATGCCCATGCCCATGCCCATGCCCATGCCCATGCCCATGCCCATGCCCATGCCCATGCCCAAGTCCATGCCCATAAAAAACTGGAATTGTGTATAAAAATGAAGCAGCAAAAAAAGTGGCAGCTTCAAATAAAATTGTTGCGACAAAGGCTCAAACAACAACAACATCGAGAACGACAGCAGGCGCGGCAGTTGAAGGAGCAGCCAAAGAAGCTGCATCGGGCACGACGATAACATTAAGACGAAGTATCGAAAAAATGTGTAGTGGCATACAAAAAGAAGCTGAGGCAACGGCAGCGGCAACGGCAACGGCAACGGCAACGACGGCGACAAGGACACAAAAGCAGAATAACAACACAATCAAGCGAGGCGCGCGCCATAGCCAGGACGTGCAGGAGCGGGAAGCGTGTCCGGGCATAGGCGGCACTGCATAACTTGGCAGTGCCAACGCCAGCGACAGCGACAGTCTCAGCGCCAGCGAAAGCGGCACGTAATAACATTTTTCTAAAGAAAGCAAAAAAAAAAAAAAAAAGAAGAAAAAAATAAAGAAAAGAAGACCGTTACACTCGCCTGCCAGGATGGCGACACAGATGAAGACGCAGACGTCAAGCGAATCCAAAGCTGTAGCTGAAGCCGAAGCCGAGCCATGCCGAGCAACGAAGCCGTGGCAAAAACGTGCGTGGTGTGTCCTGGCGCTTGTGGAATGCTGTCAGGAGACAAGTTATTGTTTTTGATTTCATTTTTCTTGCGTTTTTTGCGGCTCCTGCTCACTTTACGGCCAATCCAAGGCTGGGGCCAGAGCATGTGGATTTGACTGTGGCTATGGCTGTGGCTGTGGCTATGGCTGCGGCTCTGGCTGTGGATGTAGATGTGAATGAGAATGTGAATGTGGATATGGCTGTATGTGAATATGTGAATATGTGGAGCTGCTTATTTCCATACAGGAATGTGTTTGCTCTCTGGCTCCTCCGCACCCCAGCACCCCAGCACCCCCGCAGCCCCACACCCCATGAAATTGGCTAGTTTGGCTAATCGAGGCATTTGCCAGAGGCATAAGCTGGATTTTTTTGGATTTATATTTTTATGACTAGATGGAAAATTGCCTCCGGCTGCATTCTTATTATTATTATTATTATTATTATTATTATTATTATTTTTATTATTTTTATTAAAAGTGCGCATAATCCAAATGGACCAATATTTCCAAAGTCAGCAACTTGGAAGTAATTCCAAATGGGCAGGTGGAGGATTAGAATTGACCCGACTTAAGCTTACGAAAGAACTTTTAGCTGCTTATCATATTGAAATATTTAAATTATGGATTTGCATTAAGCAACTCTATATATAGTTAGTCACGTAAGACATTTTGACATTTTAAGCTTGTTGACGCCTTAGGTATGCCTATCATTTCACCTCTAGTTGAAATTAATTAGTTGAATGGCTTTGTGTGTGTCTAGGTATACACTTTTAGATTGAGCTGTATTTTATAGGCTGAATATGATTTGAAATTGATTTAAATAAACAAATTTAATAAGCAAGTTATTTAATAAAAATAAATGCAACGTTAAAAATGTAGGAGATGCTTTAAAATTTTGATTGCTTGTGAGGAAAGATGAATACTAAAAGCTAAGCAGGTATAAGAAAGCTTCAAGAAGGAAGATATTAATATAATTTTATAGGAAAAGAGAAAAGATAAATAGAGAGAGAGAAGAACAACAGAGAAAGACAGAGAGAGAGAGAGAGAGAGAGAGAGTGAGAGATGGGCTAGATGAAAGTGAAGAGAAAAAGTCAGAAAGATCAGGACACATAAAAAAGAGGAAGTGAGAGATCATAGACAGATAAAGAGATAGCGAATGAGATGGTCACAGAGACAGAAAAATTGAAGCAATGACAAAAAAAGAAAGAGAGAGAGAGAGAGAAAAAGATCAAAAAAACTTAAAGTGTGAGAGATACAGAGACATCGAGATCATTAAAAGTTAAGAAGAGAGAAAAAGATCACAGAGAGGCAAAGTGTGAGAAAGAGAGAAAAAGAAAGAGAAAGAGAAGTGACAGTAAGGGGGAGAAAGAATGAAGGAGATGGAAAGATGAAAAACAGACGAGACGAGTGATAATAGACATTGAAGACGAGAGAGAAGGAGATCGACAGAGAGAAAGAAAGAATGAAAGAAAGATATAGAAAAAGAAGGGAGAGTGAAAGATCATAGATAATTTAAAATGAGAGAGATCGAGAACAGAAAAATTTAAGATGAGATAGAAAGGGACTACAATGTGGTGAAGTGCGTGAGAGGTCGAGAGAGAGAGATAGAGAGATGGGAATAAGAGTAAAAAAGAAAGAGAGAGATGAAATAAAGGAGGTTTAAGATGGTTTGGGGAAACAGGAGCTACAGATAAAGAGACAGAAAGAAAATATGAGAGAAAAAAAAATGAACACAATGTCTATCCTTTAATTCCGTATTTCTGGCTAAAAAAAAAAAAAACTCATTCGAAGGGTCTCTGCAAATTCAATCAAACTATTAAGTCAATGAAAATGGCAAGCTGCGAGTAGAGTCGAGTAATATACACTGTAATTTACAGCCATCTATAACAATCAATCATTCCGCTGGCAATATAACTTGCGCTATTTCTCTTGTCGCTTGTCTGTTGTCAGACAGAGCGGCATCATTAGGCTTGCAGCATTTCAGAATTTTGCCCGCAACTCTGGTTGTGCAACACTCTCAAACTAACTTTGAAACTTTCTAATAAAATAGCCCTAGACCGCTATAACGCTACTAGACGCCGAAAGGTCCAATGTGGGCAGGACGACCAGGGCCACGATGACGATTCAGCTACAACTCAGTCTCTCTTTGCAGCTAATGTCGTTGCTGGCGGCAGAAGAAACGACCAAAACCGCAACAGCAGCAGCGGTAGCAGCAAAGGCTACACTCCTTCGAGCGCAACAGACAATGATGCCGCATTAAACCAAACCTGCAACACAGCGCAAAACCCAAACTCCAACTCTGGCCATTCTCACTCATACTCATATTCCACCCATTCACCCAGCCACCCACTGGCACAGTCACTACACACGCAACAGACTTAAATGCAGTTTCTAGTTACAAGAGAGAGCACAACAGAGAAAAAGCTTCTTTTTTACTGTCGCTTCTGCTTCTCTTTTGGTTTTGCTTAACGTTCGGCGCTCAGTTCTTCGTTTCCACTTGTTTCAGTCGGTGTGCGTGCGTGTGGGTGTGTTTGTGTGTGTGTGTGTGTGTGTGTCTGAGTATAGCACACATACATGGCCGCAACATCCGTTACAATTTTTTACGACTACGACTCCGTCTGGCGCTGGTGCTGACGTTGATGTTGATGCTTTTGGCGGCGGCGGCGGCGGCAGCAGCAGCCACTGAGATGCTTTGTGGTTGCTCTATGGCCGCCCTAAGTATGCGTGAGTATGTATGTGTGTGTGTGTGTGTGTAGAGGATGTAGATGCATGGGCATGTCGTATTCAAGGATTGAGTAAATTTTTGTGGGTTGCTTCAGTAATGATATGGAATGTGTTGGAATTTCAAGAAGTTACTAGAGATTTCTTTATTTATTTAAATGAGCAGCCACTGAGATGCCACTGTGTCTGCCCCGCGAATGTCTGTATTTGACTTCATATTTGTGTCTGTGGTTGTGGCCATGCCGCCTCCTGTGGTTGGGCAGCCAGCCAAACAGCCAACCAGCCAACCAGCCAGTCAGCCAGCCAACATCTTCAATTGACTGACTCGCTGGCTGTGACGGACTAACTGACTCCCTGACTGAGCAGCGTGCAACTAAATGAGCGTGTTATCAGTCTCTGCTGCTCCCCATGCAACTGTCGCTCTGCTCGAATGTGTGTGTGTGTGTGTGTGACTGTGCGTGTAATTGTAACGGTACAAGGAGCGCTAAAGCAGCAACCGGAAACGGCAATCGCCTAAGAGAAAACCCACCAGCAGCGTCGTTGAAATTTATGCGCGTTGTACATTCGTGTAGTGATATTTGTATTGGGAATTAAAACTATGCCCTCGGGATTATAGCCTAATTTTTGGCGTTGTGCGTTTTGGCTCTTCATTTATGGCAAGCTCCTTCCATGCTACAATCCCTCCTGGCTGCCTGTCTGTTTGCCTGTCTGCCTGTCGGCCTGTCTGGCTGTCTGCCTGTCTGGCTGTCTGTCTTCCCGTTGCCGTTTTTACTTTTCATTGCTCTTGTTGCCGTGTAATTAAAATAAAGGCGTGGAGTAATTGCTGAGGTCAGTGAGCAGCAGCAGTCGTCGAGTACTTTGCAACGTACTCCTACATAATGCTAACTAAGCGCACAGCGCAACGCTGAAATTAACACTTTTTTTCTGCCAGCTACTCGGTTTTTGTGTGTTTTTATCCTCTTTTTTTGTTTTTTTTTTTTGCCCGGTCAGTGTATTCCTTGGAGCTGGCCCTGAATTACCGAATTGCAGATAAAATTCTCAGTTTAACACTTTGTTAAAATGCTGCCCAAAATGCCATGCGGTGCGGCCCTTCCGCCCATAAAATGTGCCCGTTCCCCATTAAATGGGTAAGTCCAGCCTTGGGTCAAACTAGCTGGCCATTTGGTATGGCATCGCATCGCATCGCATCGACTTGGACTTGGAATTGGAATTGAAATTGCTACAGGGCCACACTTAGACTTTAGCCTCTTCCCTCTCGGTAAATTTCATTTACCACCCATCAATAGAGCATGGCATTTAGACCCGAAATTTCCATGTTAATTGGCCAAACCCAATGCATACAAGAGTTCCAATTTGTAAAGCTAGCTTTAACAACTCTTAATTGGCAAGCAAGATATCGAGCAAGCTGCTGTTCGTAATGCCTTTCAATCGCTCACAAATTATGAAATGTGATTTGTGCAGAGCATATCATAAATGTCGTATTTATTCCTCTCCAACTTTTTATTACATCAATTCTAATTGGCTTTTTGAAGAGATCCCAAAACAGATTTAAGTTTACACTGTAAGCCAGTCGAAATTGAGAACTGAGAACATGACTGACTTGCTGGCTAGTCAAAGGAGAGAAGATGTCGAAATTTTTAATGTCACTTTATAGAATAATAAAAATAATAATCTGATTGATGTTGTGTTAGCTATATTCTCTATATATACAATATATTGTATATACTAACTTCCTTTAATATTTATACAAAGATTTTAGAAAAGAATTGAGTTTGTAGATTAAAATATGAATAAATAATAATAATTCAAATTGAACACTTAACAAAAATCTTTGACTTTTCGACAGTCCAAAATTAATTAGTTTGTATATATCCAATCTCTTATTTTACATTGATATTTTGATTAAAATTTTACTAGTTATATTAATTATATACTATATATTACTTTTATATTTTATATATTATTATCATCATAAATCATTAGATCAGCTAAAATAAGCTTGCAATAGATAGATCTTCGATTCACTTCTTCTACCTCTACTTCATTAGCTTTTTGACGGTTAACTTGATGTGCAAATTACTTTAATTTACAAACAACTTTACACTTCCGTAAACAGCTTAAACAAACTTTGTGGCAATTAACTAACATAAGCTTATTCATGTATTCATAATATATAAACTATATACGCAACTTTGTTTTGCAAACTTTTCTAATTCTGACAAATTAACAATGAGTAACTAAATGCAATTACACTTAATAATATATACTTAAATGGGGCGGCATGGACACCCCTCATTGGAGCTGCCCCAATATCAATAACAGTTAACGTTGTGTAAACTATTCGACTAACATTCGACTACATTAACTTTATCAAAATATCATGTTATCAGGTTAAAATAAAATCGTTTATATTGCTTTCGTACACAATTGTAAATGCTATAATTGAACATTTTAGAGAGGCAACAAATATTCAATTAATCAGTTTTATTATCATTTATGACCAGACAAGCAGCACTGAGTCAGCTCAATTACAACTGGCCAAGAAAGGGACCAGTGCAGGATACCCAGTGGAGCAAACAGCATCTGCTGTCGACTGCCGACTGACTATATGCCTGGTGACTGACTGGGGTATGGGAATGGGAATGGGAATGGGAATGGTCGCCGTTGAAGTGCCCAACTGCTAACTAAGCCAAATTGTACGCTCAAGTGCCATAAAGCCATAAAGTAATCAAAGTTGATATCAAAGTACCAAACTGCTAACTTATGCTCTCATGTATTCAATTAGGACAGATTTCAAATGGGGCTGTCCTCGTTCATTTTGAAAGAATTAAGCACTTTTGTGGAGCGCAGCTGTTAAGAAAATACCGCAGCTCCGAAAACCAGTTTCAGCTGCAGCTCCTGGTCTGCAGGTCGCCCTTAACAGAACTTTCAACAACTTCCTATGCTCAAAGTTTCCACAAATTAGTTATGCAAATTATGTGAGTCGCCTCTACCTCAGCGGCAGCAGTCAACCGCCAGTTACAACAACAACAACAATAACAATGACAACAACAACAACAACAACAAGAATAGCGACAAGAACAACAACTTTGACGCTGGCTGTTAGAAATCCGTATTTAAAACAATGAAGACTCAGTCCATCTTCCCATCTACCTCCGCCCGAATGTGGCCCTAAACTCAAAACTCAATCCTCAGCCCGATTAGGGCGCATAACAAAGCAGAATTTGTGTAAGTTCCTATTTAACATGCTTTATGCATTCCTCAATTATAAATAGATTAAAGTCCAAAATAGAGTAAAGTTAAATGTTAACTTTCCGGCCGAGCCGGACACCATTCACAAAGCAATTAACGCGCCCCAAGGAAGCAACGCCAACGGCAAGGACGCCGGCAAGGGTCTACGGCCAACAGCGGGAGCTAAGGGCGATGCCTAAGCAGAACTCAATTTAACTGACTGCCAACTTTCACAATCACTGCCCATCATCAATTTCAGATTTTGCTGTATGTTTTATGTAGTAGCTGAAGATGAGGCCACGCCATTCTCAATCCGCCGCTTCAATTCGTCACTCATTCAGTCAGTCAACCAGTCAGCCAGTCAGCCAGTCAGTCAGTCAGTCAATCAGCTAGTCGGATTGGGGAAAAAAGTGAAAACAATGCCGAAACAGCCAACTCGTAAATGGCTGTGAATGGTTGCCCAGGGATGCGACCGTCAGAGAGGCCGAAAGTGTGTGTGTGGATGAGTGTGTGTGTGTGTGTGTGTTGATCTGTATGTCTTGGTGTGTGTTTACTTAAGCGTAAGTCTCGCAACCGCCCCTGGCGCCACCTTGCACTAAGCTTAAACCACACAACAATGGCAGCCAGATAAAACAGCGAATGGACAAAAAAGGGTTTGCTGTTCAGCAACGTCTGCCTGGTTGCGTCTTAAAGGATTGCTCAAGTTTTCGGTAACCAATATGTAAATGTGCGTGCTGTGATTAAGCACAATGGACCTGATCAAACCTTGCCAAGAAAACATAGACAGACCAACAGACCAACAGACACACAGACACACAGACAGACTGAGGGACAGACAGGTCTTTGCTTAACCTAAACCGAAAACCCAAACCCAATCTGAAACCTAAACCTAAACCGAAATCTAACCACAATTTGAAGCGCACAAAATGTGAAACCAAAACAAACTGAAAAACGCAGCCAAGTCGATGGCTGGACAAGGCCAACTTTACACACCTCAAGTGTTTGTTTAGGCTGCCAAAAGTCGGACCGCCCAGTGAGAGAAGGGAGTGTAGTGGAGCATTTTCCATGACCATTTGCTCTCTTGTTGTTTTTGGCCAGTGGCAACATAAATCTTGTCTTGCCAAACAAAGCCTCGCACCAGAGTTAGCGATATGCCACCTCGGAGCGATGCTCCGAACGCCCCAAGCCCCCCCAACTACCCAATAAATGGTGCTAAAGACAATGCCGGACTCGTCTGCAACACCCGAAACTATTAGCGAAGAGCCTTCGTCTTCGCGCTCGCGTCCCGAACCCATATCCGCCAGCAGCTTGCAAGATGTGTGCGAATTTTTAAGGAGCACGCACATAAATTGCAACCGCCAGGTAAGCAATGGTGCCACAATGTGTAGGTGGGCGCCTGCCCCGCTGCCTTGGCGCACCTTGATGTATCACACAAACAGACACAAATGTATTTATGCTGCTGCTCAGCTTTTTGGGGGCTGCAAGACTCGCTTCTTATGGGCATCAGCCGCGTTCCGGCCGTAATAAAAACTAAAATCCGCACAACAATATGTGCGAGGATAATGCCGTTTCCGTTTTATGTGAAATCCTCTCAGTAGTCCGTGTCCGTGTCCGCATATTCGCATATCTGTCGCCGCCCCTTGCGCCCACAACTCGCTCACATGTGTGTGCGGCTTCAGCTCGAAGGTGTGCTTCGTTCGGCCTTGTCCAATGGGTTGGCTACACAGTGCCGAAATAGGAGTACGGTCGAGAAAACTTTTTTCGTTATGGCACTTTCGGAATGCGGATGGCTAAATGGATGGGGCCAGCTTTTATGGATTGGCCCGTCTGTTCGGGTTAGGCACATTAGACACCATTGAAGAGCCTAGACTGCATGCGGCTAAACAAAAACTTTTAAAATAGTTCAAAAAAGATGATGTTGATAAAGGGAGCACATTATAACTGTATCATATCAAAGCATATAAATTTAAAATTTGTGAAAAACAACTATATAATAGTTATATTTAACTATTTTTTTTTTAAATATCATAATTATTCGTGATTTTCAAGCAATTTTTAATTCTTAAGTTAAATTTAAGCATGATCATTAATAATAAATAAAAAATTTCTAAAAAATTAAATTGTTTTATATATGAAATTTATATTTTTCAATAGAGTTCTTTACTTCTTCATAACTGTAGTGAAAATAATAAATTTTAAATAAAATATTATCACTTAGCATATTATCAGGATTCATTGTAAATAAACAAGTCTACAAAGCTACACTCGAGGTAAATGCTTCATAAACCTTAGTCATTTCCATTCCATTGCCAGACTTGTTTGTAAAACTGAATCAAAGCAAATTACAGCAAAGAATTTAGTCAGTGAAAGAGTTTTTGCATCAGATTCTAATCGGAAAAGTGACCTACTGTAAAAGCTCTACTTCTAGTACAATCAATTTCTGTTCTGTTCTGTTCTCAATTTCTTAAGGGGGTTTTCAAGACAGTTTCTGTGTCGCATTTGCTACATTGTGAACTTATGTTGTAATCAACATCAAATGAAAACACTGTAATCGCTCAGCTCTGCCATAACCGAGTGCAAAATGTAAATTTGGCGCACTTTTTGTTCAGTGTCGGAGCGACAAGATGAAACAAACGTGCATCTTCGAGTGGTAAAAACCGCAGCTAGCGTGCGAGACGACGAGAAATGTAGAAAACAGAAACGGAAGAAGAAATACCATAACTAAATCCATTGCCATGCCCAAATCCAAAGCAAAGTCTGCGATGCAAATAGTAGAGATTATGGGGCTGCCGCTACCGCTGCCGCTGCTGCTGCAGATGAATAAGAACAAGGCAGCCGCAGCGCTGGTGTTGGATGAGCTTCTACTCGCTACTTGGGCAGCGTTAGAGCTTCAGTAGGTGTTTACTGTAAGTCTCTACGTGTGTGTGTGTATGTGTGTGTGTGTGTGTGAGAGTGAGTGTGAGTATGTAGCAACGTGGCTATGTGTGGCACAATAAATCTTACAAGGGTGCCGAATGGCCGGGCCTGGCACGATGTCGAAGCCATTGGAGGAGCTGCCGCCCAATGCTGGAATAGGATTGCGACCGAGTGCCGCCAGTGAAAACCAAAACCAAATAAAACTGACATTATGCGAAAAGCGAAAGCCATAACTAAAAGTTGGGCTAACGTGGCATGATGGAGCAGCAGTAAAGTTGATACCGGCGCAAAAAAGGGGGAAAAAAATTGCGAAATAGAAATGATAGCTGAGCTAGGAAGTCAAAGCGAAGATACGGAGGCTATGCGGGCGGGCGAAGCATGCGATCGCCCTCAAACGGAAATCGACTTTGGCCCTTACCTGACTGTGTGAGCCTGCGTAAGTTGAACTTGCTGCAAGTTATGCAAATGCCCTCAGTTGCCACCAATTCACTTCGGCTGCTTGCTGTTGTTGTTGCAGTTGCTGCTGTTGCTGGTGTTGCTGCTGCTGCTGTTGCTGCTGCTGGTGGTGCTATCAATCGAAAACAGCGACGTTGATGCTGTGTCGTGTGCTAATGACATTTGCTTTGATTGCGACCAGAACTTCAAACTGTCATTTTCACTGGCTGAGAGTTATTTCTTCTATTTTTGTTATTGTCCTTGCAACTGTGGAGCAATTGTTGTTGCTGCTGTTGCTGTCTGTCTATTTATTTAATTTGCATGCAATTTTCAATTTTTATGCGAAATACTTTGAATTGACAGCAAACGACGCGCGCCAACACACAGACACACACACACACACAGACAAATACACACTCGCAATCACTTGGCCCATGCACAATAGAAATTGAATTGCAAAAATTTGTTTGCCAGTCAATCGGTGGAGCAGACGGTAAGGCAGATAGAGTTTGTGTACTTGAAAGGGGAAAAGGGACTGCCACAGACAACAGCGGCAAAGTGCGCCACGTTCATGGCAATGTCACAGCCACAGCCTGAAGAAATCGCACAATTTGGCGGCGAAAATGTCAAGTTTTCTGAATGCCACGACCGCCTCGTCTAGTAGGACGAGAACGACTGTCACTACAATGGGCGCCAGCAACAACAACAATGATGCCGGCAAATATGCACACACACACACACACGCACACACACATTCACCAACACTGGCACACAGACACTGCAATTCACATGTACTGAATTAGAGTCAAGTCGAACCACATATTAAAAGCGAATGAGGCTTTGAAATTTACGCAAGTTGCACAAAAAGTCTGTTAAATTGAGGCGCGAAATCACGATACTAAGCTCGAGACACGTTGTCGCTGCGTTCAATTGGATGCTGTCTATAGGTCGGCTTGGTTGTTCCGTTGATGCGACCGACTGCAACGACGAACGCTTCGAAACTGAAACACAAGTTGAAATCTAAAAACCTGAAAGGATGCTGAACACAGCGCACACAGGCCGACGACGACAACAAACCCGATGCTGTTGCCGAGATGCTGACGATGCTGATGCTGCTGCTGTTGCTGGCCATAAGAGAGTGACAAAGCGACAAAAGAGAGAGAGGGAGAGAGATACAGAGAGCTAGCGAGCGTGAGAGCCAGTAAGCAGCTGTTGGGATGCTGCTGCTCTCCAAGCAGCGACAAAGTTAGCGACGGCAGCGACTAACGTGCGACTTCGTTAAATTTCTGCGGCGACAGCACACAAAACGGATTCGGAAGCGGAAGTAGCAAGTAAGCGAGCGAACGAACGAGCGCCAAAGGAAGGGGCGAGGTGTACACAGTCAGTCAGTGGGCTGGTGCCGATGCTGATGCTGATGCTGTAGATGAAGCTGAAGCTGAAGCTGAAGCTGAAGCTCAAGCTGCTGTGCAATCAGAAAGTAGGCGAAGTAACGCGAAGTGGCTGCCTCTAGTCGAGTGGCCATCGCCTGCGACGCACGCGAAGAAGCAGTCCTTTTCTTTTCCTTATGTGGGCAACGGGAGGCAACTACTCGTACATGCTTATGGTTTCATGGTGAGTGGGAGAGAGAGAGAGAGGAAGGGGGAGGGGGAGTGGGAGGAAGTGAGCGTTGGAGAGTGGCTTGCGGCGTGCGGCATCAATATTCACATTCGCACTTGTGCGAGTATTTTCTGATTTGCTGCAATCGCATTGCCAACAATCTTTACAATAGCAACAACAACAAGGACATATAGAACAAATTTTCTAACGGATGCTTAGCAAATCTTTTTTGCGCCGGATACTAACGGTGTCTTCGACACAGCCAAACACGGCTACACATCCACACACCTATACATACATATACATGCAGCTGTGTCTGTTTGTATATATCGATAACTAATAATGGCATTACATTTATGTTGGCCAAACACACGACAACCGCCTCCTACCTGTTTACCGTGCTTGAGCTAGAACGTTTGGCTCGTTAGTCCTTTGGCTCCATCGTCGCACAATATTTCAGTTTTTAGTTTTCCGTTTTCACTGCTCTCATGCCCATTTCTCCTTCCTGTCTCTTCTCTTCTAGCAGTTGTTGTTTTTGTTTTGTCTGTTTTTGTTAGTTTCTGCAATTGCAGTTGTCCCTTGCCCACACACACAGACACACACACAGAGACTCACACACACACTCACACTCACATACAGACACCAGCAACTAATTAGAAACACTTGCCATACGCTGCAGTTGCTATAGCCAGTGTTTTTGTGCAGCTCATTCTGTGTATCTGTGTGAGCTATCAGTGAGAAGGTTTAACTAGTATGGAATGGGGGATTGGCAATTGCTTAGTTGATTTTCATTGACTGCCCTTTGGCCGTGTGGACAGATATTGTAGTTGTTCGCTGTCATTAATTGGCTGTTGCTTGTTGTTGTCATTTCCTTTTAGTGACATCTCCCAATGATTTCACAATGGATAGAGCTGACCATTAAGCTAATGGAACTGACTTTTCTGAGAATATCTTACTACATGCTTTGCATGCATTTTAATTAAGTTTTATTTAATTTTTGCATTTGACAATATTAATTATGAGGGGTAAGTTTGTGCAGCTGAGTGAAACGGATAGTTTTCTAATAAAAATCTTAGCCTTACTTCATTTCCTCGCTTCACTGGCAGCCCATAATCAGCTTCCGACTTGGCCGACAATTTCAAAGGCTTTCGTAGACTTAACGTCTTCCGGTCTCTGGTCTTGTCGGACCGCTTTCTTATTCACAAATACCAAAGTTCTTCAATCGAGAAGACTTCCGGTTTTTCAGCCGCATATTGCAGCTCTTGCCCATGGTGCACTGCTCTGCTGTGCTACTCCGAGCGGAGTAGCCCAAAACAAGCACTAGCACGAACGTAGCCACAACCACAGCCACAGCCACAACTACAGCCACATACACAAACACAAACACAGACAAACAGGACATTGAATTTGTTTTGGGTTTTGATTTTTCGATTTAAAATTGTCCGTTTCAATGGTCTGGCCAGAGCCAGAGCCAGAGCCAGAGCCAGCTGGCAGCGGGTCGACTGGTCGACTGGTCAACTGGTCTAGTTGTCTGGCCGAGTGGCATGATTCTGGGGCGATTGCTTTTTCTCAAGTTGAGGTGTTGCTTTTTACACATTTATTTCGCTGCATATGATATTTCTATTGACAAAATATTTAAAGATTCTAAAGGCTCAACTCTTGCAGCCATGCTATAAAGTAATTAAGTTGACAAACCCACACTGGCACACAAACTCTGTGTACGACATTTTAGCTTGCTGCCAATGTTTGCTGAGTCAAATTAAGTAATTGGGAAATTATAGTTTGAATCTCTCTAAATTGATGTATTTTTAAAATTAAATACTTTTCCAGAACTTTGACTATTAAATTATCAAATTTCTATACGAAATTTATCAGTATTATTTGTCTTCCACATTGTTATTTTCTCAATGAATTTCAAGTGTGAATAGCTGCATACTAAGAACAGCTGCCAGGACAATATACAAACTAATATTAAGACGCTTAACGCTATACATCCCCAATGGATACTTGTGAGTAATTCAATTAATCTACATAATCAACACCGTGAGATTCCATTCGGTAGCTGTCTACCGGCTGGAACAAGTAAACTTATTATGAATGTGTAATCTAATTATACAGTTTGAGGGCAAAGTTAATTTAAACAGCTTACAAGCAAAAAAAAAAAAACATGAAAGCAAACTTTTGTATGATTTTAATATCTACAAATTGATGCATATACAATGCATTCAGATTTATATATATATATACTATATATATATTATTTTTTTTTATTAATTTTATTTATATATATATTTATTTATATATATTCACGATAACTTGTTTGCATATTTAATTTAAAAGCTATAAAAAAAACAAGTAAGAACTTTGTAGTCGGGTGCTACCGACTGCAGAATACTCATTTACGCTCAAAAAGCTGCAAGCTCCAGAACATTGCAAGTTTCGAACTCTGAAGCTATAGAAGATACAGTTTTGCCCAATTTTTTTTAACTTGTTATACATTCCACATCTCAATTCTCTAGCGCTTAAAATACGATTACCAAGACAGTAATTGCACAAAACCAATATACTCATTAAAATTCGTGAATGAGTATAATAAATATTTTTACATTTTTAATGTAAAAATCTATTAAGTTATTGATTTATGCATATGATATATTGTTATTTCATCAAAAAATAACTTAAACAAAAACTGCACAGCCGAAAGAAAACTCTCTTAATTTCAGCATATTCATCTGAAAAGAAGAAATTTTATATATAAAATTGTATACAATTGTATTATATTAGAATATACATTTATACAAACCTTTTCCGAATGAGTTAATATAATTGAGAATTCAAACTGTTTGTATGCTCCATCAGTGCATTCTAGCATATTCTATTTGTATTTTGAAATATCAGCTAGATGGCGCTATTTAATATCATTGTTTATAAGTTTATGCTAGATACAAGTTATGCAGATCGAACGTGGTTCAGGGGATCTCCTAGACGTGCACTCCCGACTAAAGCTTTCTTAATTGTTTATTATTATTTTCATGTTGTCTTTATTGGCAGCTTTGAATTATTTTGTTGTAATTGAAACTTCAGGTATGGTTTCAGCTCTATAACCGATCACCAAACTTAGCTATAAATATTCAAATTTCATTACCTAACGCACTATGACTTTATTTAAAGCCTAATCTGTGCTCTCTTAATAACTCAGTATCATTAGCTCATGAAAGATGATCATTATCATGTCAGTTCCAGGTTTATTAGCAAGCGCCTGCATACAAAAAAATTAAAACGTAAATAAAAGGAAACAGTTTTTTAGGTTAGACGTAAGCTTCTTTACATTCAAATGTTGCCTAGTAGTTAAGCTGTCCTGAGCTGTGCCAACCAATAACTTCTAGTTAAAAAAAAAAAAAAAAAAAAAAAAATGCAGTGCGCAAAGCTTTTGCTGTAGCATTGCATTGACAGTTACCATAATTGTAAATGACGTTGCGTCCTTTAGACCCTTGCATGTTGTTGCTGCAGCCTTTGGCATAAGCGTTTGGCGGGTCTCAAAGTAACTGAGGCTGGGACTGAGGCTGAAATGAAGGTTGAAAGTTGGGTGTTTGCCGCAACTCAAATAAAAACGCGAGCTGTGCGTGGCAAATGGAAGAGAAATGTTGTTTCCAGTTGCAGTTGTTGCTGCCGCCAACGTCGCCGTTGTCGATGCTCTGTTGTCCTGTGCTTGTTGTTTACGCTAGTTGCACTCGTCATTGCTGGCGTTGTCGGCAGCCTTTGAGCGGTCGCTTTGACTGCCACTAACAACACTTTATTGTTCATGTAGCTCTTGTTGTTGCTGTTGCTGTTGCTGTTGTTGTTGTTGCTGTTGTTGTTGTTGTTAGCAGAGCTGGTCACGCTCATTTGCGCTGTACCGTGCCTTGCCGTAAAAAGCAAAGATGAAAACTTGTTTACCAGTTTCTATTGCTGGCCGCCTCTGGCTTTGCTTTTTGCCATAGTTGGTGTTATTGTTTGTTGCTGCATATCCGAGACTATTTGCAGCATTATGGGTATAATGCGCACCCACACACGCATACACACACACACACACACACACCTACACACACACAGACACCAATATACCATACACAAATACCTAATACATACCCAGAGCTCACAATGCGACTGTAATACATTTAAACTTCTTAGGGCACACTCTGCTTGAGGGGCTGGCAACCGCAAAGTTTCGAGCTGGCGAGCTTAGCAGTTGAGCTTAGTTGGGGCCAAGCGCTCTCAGCCGCATCCTCGTGCAGCAGGCAAAGCTTGAGCCACAGCCATGGCCACAGCGCACGCCAATGGACGCAAGTGAGCGGCTTTTGGAGGCAAAGGATAAATACGGATTGAAGTGAGCTGCATCGACTTCTGCTGCTGCTGCTGCCGCTGCCGCTGCCGCTATTGCCACTGCTGGTACCACGACAACTTTTGTTGCCTCTGCTTTCGCCTGCTGCTGTTGTTTACCAAGTTCTTTCTTTGCCTTTGCCGCTTTGCTGCTCGCTGCTCTCTGGGCTAGAGACGAGGCGCAATGCCTCAGTTCGCCTGGTTTGGATTCGGGACTTGTTTGTTTGTTTGTTTGCCTGGTACCCGGGCGATTCGACGTTTGGCTGCCTGAGCGCAATCTGCCCCTCCCCTTGCCCGCCCTGCACACAATCTGCGTTATCGAGTTGATTGATATTTTTAAATTATGTGCCGCAGTCGGCATAAATTTAAATTTTCGGCTGCTGATGCTGTTAATCCAGAGCGGCTCAAGGCATCGTCACGCACTGTCCAGGGCATCGTGTCAAAATGCCAATCGAGCGTCGAGCCCTGATGTTGATAATGATGACGCTGATGATGATCCCGTTGATGTTGATTGGTATTGGGCAGCGTCATAGCACCATAGCGCCATAGCCGCTGCGGTTGGGCTGCGCTGCCATTTTCTTGGTTACATTTTCCCCGTTGTCGATTTTAGCATAAAATTAACATTAATTTACTTGCGGTCTTTGAAGTTATTGTCGGCGTCGGCCGCGTCGGCTGCGTCGACTTCTTGTTGCTCACACAGACGCTACAGTCTTGCTTGCTTTGTTCTTGTTTTTGAATTATGGAGCGTTTTTGATATTGGCCTGAGATTCAGGGACGACCAAACAATGCGCTGCCAGCCATTACGCACCATGCATTTGGATTTCTACAACAACATTCACGTTACCGCCGACGCTTATCGAAGCATGGCACAAACGTTATCGGCCATTTCCATTAAGAGGCGGCCGTTTAATGAATTCTAAAGTGCTGCCAACGACAACGCTGCCAACGATAGCAGCGCTGTAGACGGCGACGGTGACGGCGCCGTTGAAGGATGTTCGTCCGGCTTTGAAAAGATTCGATTTTGGCTTTTCAATTGTTCGCACGGCAGCGCGGCCCAAAACTAATTTGCGGGTAACGTTTTTGGGTGCCGGAAATGACTGAAGCCATTAGGCTCGGTCTCTGGTTACGTTAAGGCCCCTGTCTCCAGCTAGAGTGCTCGCATCGAATGGCTTATGTGGAATGGATGCCATTGCCATTGGCATTGGCATTGGCATCGCCCTCGCCCTCGCCTAGCACATGACGATTCTAGCATTTTGATAAGCCAGCGGAACAAATTTAACGCTTCGGGCTAACTGGCGGCTGGCATTGATTAACTATTTTACCGTTGCCCCCAACCCAAAGTTTAGGCAATGCTTTTGCAAACTTGATTACGTGATGGATTCGAGTCATTATGACTAGAAGTTAATTTGCATTGTTTTGGCTTTGGCTCTCTCGTGTACGCCCCCATGTGACGTATACGTAATATGCGAAGAGTGCGAAATCGTAAGATTCAATTGCTTAAACTTGACGTAACACACAAGCCATGTCTAAGTTGACAGGAATCTGTCACATCCATCGAGCTGTTGCGAACGCACGTCAAAGACAGGGGGCGTATGCGTAATATTTGCACAACATAATTTCCTAGAATCTCGCAACCAACATATAATGGCTATACAAGCTGCCACAAATTGCATTCAAACGCAAATATCAATTGCGATTCATAACTCACACAGAGAAAGACAGAGAGAAAGAGAGAGAGAGAGAGAGAGAGGGAAGCTGACATGCCGTCGCAATGCCACTTACTTATTCAAATCAACATAACAAGCCAATGCAATTAAATCGAGTGTCTTATGTGAGAGTTGCTCACATATTAGCCAAATTAAATGTGCTTCAAATTATGAAATGAAATATTTGAATATTTGAAGCGAGGATGATGGCCACAGCCATTTAAAGTCAAATTCTTAAGCACATTGTTGAGATGGCTTTTGTTACTTATTAGCAGCTGAACGGCAATGGGTGCCATTGGATTTTGGCTTGCCAAACAATGCCAAATAAACAGTTCAAAGTTGGCCAAGCCAGGGGCCAAAGGGCATCGCCGGGTGCAGTCAGAGAGTCAAACAAATGGCAGTTCAAAAGCGATTTGAAAATAATGCCAAAGACAAATAACATTACCTGTTACACACGTTCACATTCACAGCTCACGCACACACACACACACACACACATACACACACACACGCAGACAAACATTTTGGAAGTGCCTTGGGCGATGTCGGCTTATTTATTTAATCAACACTCCACAGTTGGCTTAGTCAGGTTTTTTGGTATGCCTTTAAGCCAAATAAAGTGCGGCGCTTAATCTTTGCCACATTTTATCAATTTAATTATTTCAATTTGAGCGTAAGCAGCAACAGCAACAGCAACAGCAACACCAACAACAACGACAGCCACCGACAATTTCAGTTCCAGATGCGGCACACACACACACACCCACACACACAGACACCACAGGCACATACTATATAGACAGGCAGCCAGGATGCGGCAAGGAGGCATTCACTAGCATCCTGTCTGTCCTGCCATGCCCTACCCCTCTAGTATTCCTCCTGGCTAAAATGCGCGCAATCTGCGCATCAATAAACGCTTTAATCTCTACTTGCCTGCCACGTTGCTGCTGCTGTTGCTGCTGCTGTTGCTGCCAATGCTGTTGTGGCTGTTGCTGACTTGTTTCGTGTTGTTGTTAGACTTGTTGTTGGCTGACTGGCTGGCTGGCTGGCTGGCTGGCTGGCTGGCTGCCTGTCTCGTTGTCTGGTTGTCTGACTGTTCGTGAGCTTTGACCTAAAGCGATTCAATAATCAACTGCCAACAATTTTACCGTACTTTACTTTATTTTCACGCTAAACTATCTCAAAGATGCGAGCTCAAAGATACGCTACAGCGATTTTTTGTGCGGATTGCGAGCACACCCTCAGTACCATCCACACACAGTACACACACACACACACCCGCACACACACACACTGCCAAGTGCTGGCTGTGTGCAGCCTTAGGCCAAAAGTTACCATACTAACTTGTTTTTAGTTTCGAGTTCGTACGACATCATTTTACTTTAAGCACTTAAATATACTTTGTGCCCACACCCCGAAAACAGCCAGCGGCCGCCAGGCGGGCTCAGACAGGCAGGCAGCCAGGCAGCCAAACCGCCTGGCTAAGCTATTCCGTTCTATTCTATTCTGCTCTGTTCTATTTTATTCCATGTCTGTGAGGCGGCCACTCGAGCAGTCCACACTTTTTATATCGGTAAACTTTTGTTGCTCGCCGAGTTGTTTGTGTTTTTCTTTTGCAGTTTTCAGTTTGTTTTTCTGTCTCTTTCAGCAACTCTACCTCTCATTCTCTTTCTCTCTCTCTCTCTCTTTCCCTCTTTCTCAGTCTGCTGTTCATATACATATATCTTTATATATATATATAAATATCTCGCTTGTCCCCGTGTTTGCCTTTGGTTGATCTAGAGATTTCTGTGCAGCTACCTAGAACCAATGTGCCAGCCCCAACCCCCAACTCAGCTCTCTTGCCCCAACTGTTTATAGCGAGGGATATGGGAATGAGAGTTGTCCCTGTGCCTCGCCAAAGGGAGGCGTATTGAAAATGGCATAAAAATCGCATTTGAATGTAGACGCCTTCTCGGCCCCTTGATGCTGTTGTTGTTGTTGTTGTTGTTGCTGTTGCGTATGCCGTCCAGAAGTTCCTTGGGGGGAGGTTCTGGTTGAACGCGCCACTTTGGGCAGCGCGTTAAGTCAACGACGCGGCCGGTCGACCCTTTTAGAATCTGCAGCGCATATAAATTTTTGCTGGCGGGCAGCCCACACGATGTTGCTATTGCTGTTATTGTTGTCGCAGTGATTGTTGTTGCTGCTGCTGCTGCTGCTCTGGTTGTTGATGCTGGCGACATCGGCAGAGCCATTGCCATCGCCAGCGTCGTTTTCGGCCTTGTGGGGCATTAAGGCAAATCGGGTTTAATTGAAAATAAAAATTCTTAATGGTCTTTAACCCAAGATTATGGGGCTGTATTGCTTGCGCCTTTTAGTGGCCTCTTTTATTAAACGGATGAGTGTGAGTGTGTGTGTGTGTGTGTGTGTGTCTGTGTGTGTATGAGTGGAGCAACCCTTTGCGCCCCAACCGCCAGGATGTGCCTTGGACTCGACGCTGGTCAACGCCAAGCGCCATTTTTATGTCGCCGGAAGTGGCGTGTAATCGTTTTTATTTTGTAATTGTTTTAGTGGCACTTCCTTTCGTGTTTTTTATGTGTCGCCCGCTTGCCGCATCTTTCGGCTCGGTCCTTTTTTTTCATTCTTGGCTGCTGTTGTCGTCCAAACGGTTTTATTTTTGTTGTTGCGTACTTTTGGGGCAAATAGGTGGCCTCATAAATCAAATATGTCACAGCAATTTAGGTGTCAGAATTTTTATTTTTTATTTTTATAACGTTTTCTGGCCAAGACGCAGCCCATCGTTCCCAAAAGGGGCCACGACGAAAGGCCAAACAAAATGCGTAAAACCCACAAGAAAAAAAAAGTATATATATATATATATATATATATATATATATATATATATATATATATATATATATATATATATATATATATTTACCCTGAATGGATGGCAGTGGGTTAAACCAAATGGGGCGGGCGTTGGCCATTCGGTTAGCTGGCACAAATATTTCCAAGGGTTCGAAGCGCCGCAGAAGAAAAACGCTAAATTTAATGAAAAAAGTTTCATAAATATGGCAATGAATTTAATTAAAACACACACAAAAAAAAAACAAAAAAAAATAGAAAAGAAAAATGCGAGCGTAAAAAAGCATGGAAAAGCGTCCAGCTTGGAAAACATACCCAAAAATGTCGGCGCACTAATTACGCGAATTAAACGTCAATTTGCAAAAACAATTCGTTTAGCAAACCAGTCAGAAAACAAGTCGAATCTGAAATGTGCCTACAAATTTTAAATGCTGTTCTGCAAATACTCTTTATTCTTATTATTATTGCTTTAAGGAGTTTCACGTTGCAAAATTTCTCTTAAGCTGAGTTAATATATTTTTCAATATATATTTTTTGAATGCTTTGATTTTGTAATTTCTTTAATTCAGGTTTTAGTTATTATTCAAAGATACTCTTTTCGAACGATCTATAGCTCATATTAAAGTTCAAGCAGCTGTATAGAGTATATTTAATGTCTCTCTAATAAAGAGTGTATTACAAAATGCTCATGGGATAAATGCAAAAATTTAACGAAACAACTTATTTTTATTACATTCATTAATATATTTATTTGATAAATTTTATATATATATATATTTTGCTTTTATATTTTCTGTAATATTTTTTCCAACTAAAAAAAAAATATTAATAATATTAATGCTCTGGTCTGTAAGTATTGATCATGAAAATCCCTGTACAAGACGTTAAACTGATTTAATCAATTTTTAAACAGCAATCCTTAAAAACAGCAATAAAATATAAATAAATTATATTATATTATATATTAAAATATTATTATATTATTATTTAAAGAACAGAGCTTTCTTAATTCTCTTAATTTTTGTATGTTTATATATGAGTTTGTTGTGCGTATTTCCCTAAATAAAAGTTAAATCAAATTGTTGTTTAAATAATTCTTTTTGCTATTTTGCGCATCGCTTAAAACGTAAAGTATATGTAAAATAAAGAATATAAAGAACAGTGAATATTTTTGCAAAGTGTTTGAAATCGAACAATTTTATTGGCTATCCAATAAACTTTACTGGCTGACTCGCTTACAAAGCCAAGAGAATATATTTTTTTTCCTTTTCCTTTTTATACCCTGAACCCATTGAAAATGGGAAAACAGGGTATAATGGTTTTGTTAAAATGTATGTAACAGGCAAAAGGAGGCGTGGCAGACCCCATAAAGTATATATATTCTTGATCAGGGTGACAAGCCGAGTCGATTTAGCCCTGTCCGTCTGTCCGTCCGTCCGTCCGTCCGTCCGTCCGTCCGTCCGTCCGTCCGTCCGTCCGTCTGTCCGTATGTTTGAACGCGTCGATCTCAGAATCTATAAGAGCTAGAGACTTGAAATTTTTTATGTAGATCCGTGTATAGCACGCGCAGATCGAGTTTGTTTCAAAAAATCGATAAATTTGATCGTTTTAAAGTTATCGATTTAAAACGTTATCAAAATGCGGTTATAAATTTATATCTTCCACATCTTTAGAGCTAGAGTCTCCAAATTTAGTATTTAGTATAATGTGGAGTTTATACAATTTTGGTTTTTGTTATATTTTGGATGCCACGCCCCCTTTCCTTCCCTTCCCCCCAAATTTGTAAAAGCCGTATTTCAAATACTAGAGACTTGTGCTTTGGCAAATACACACGTAAAAATGACATATTCACGCTCTGAAAGTTTGATTAAGAACGTCCATCTACAAAAGAAGTTATTAAACATTTAATTTCCCATAGTAAAGCCTATGAGCGCAGCCCACGCTCAGTCGCTGCGCTAATTGCGCCTTTAGCAGAGCGCGTGCTTATGCGTATGTGTATGTGTGTATGTGTGCGCATGTATTGCTTGTATATAATGTTCAATAAGCATAGAATGTTTGGAGTATCGGCTCTTCGCAGGGTTCAGGGGATCTCCTAGTCGGGTACTGCCGACTAGAGCTTTCTTACTTGTTTTTTTTTTTTGTGTAGTGTGGATAATCTGACTCTTCGTTAGTCTGTTGTGATATGAGCACAAGTTATTTTTGCTGCTATTAAAGTTTAATGTTTAAAATTCCAATATATATATATATACATATCTGTTTCTGATCAAAAAAAAAAGAAAACATTTATTATTTATTCATTTCATTCTTTTATAACTTATTATTATTTTTTTCAATTGACAGTTTTCATACTCTGGTATTTAAAATCAGTATAAGCCCTTTTAATTACGAGTCATTGTTGGATTTATGTAACTCTTTAAACACCTTCTGCAATTACGCAAAACACTTAACACACATTTTTACAAATTGAAATTCAATTGCTGAGCTTTGCAGCACTTGAGAGTTAAAGCTGTTATTGATGCTGCTGTTGCTGCTTGTGCTTGTGCTTGGTGCTGTTGGCTCTAGCCGTTGAGGTCGTGCCTGGATCAAGTATCAGTGAATTAAGGCGAATTATCTTTGAATATCTTGCCGTTAATGTTGTGGCAGACGCCACAAACACACGATGCGTACGTGAGCAACTTAAAGCAGCCAACAGACAAAAATCAACCGCTTGGATAGAGATTCATTAACTGAGTGCCATCACAGCCACGTTTTGTTGTTCTGCTGTCGAACTTTCATGTTCTGGCCATGGCAAAATGTTAATGAACGCACACGGACATGGCCAGTTGCTGAGGCCAGCTCGAGTGACTGTCTGACTTTGCTGGCAGTACATCATTGTAATTGAGTGTTCATTAGCGGGCGGGTCGAAACAATTTTGGCATATTGGTTGCGGCCAGAAAATCGACGGTAGAGCGTCATTAACTTACAACCCAGTCATGTGGGCCATGCCGTGCCGTGCCGTGCCACGCCGCCACATCAAGCCTCATTATCGTCATCAAGTCATCATCTTTATTCGCTAATATTTGTGATGTACGCGCCAACTTTGGCCAATTTTATTGTACATTAAAGCCAACCGGGGGGTCGGGGGCTCTGAGACGACAATGTGGCCAGGGGTTGGGACTGGCAGAACGTGGAGTCGTGGCTGGCTGGGTGTCGAGAAGTTTACAAATATAATTTTGTAAATGTGCGTTATGGCAATGAAAAGGACGCTAACTCTTTGGCTAAAACGTTGCCGGGTGAATGCCAAGTGGACGAGTAGCTCAAAGCAACCACGGGTCTGGGGCCCAGCGCTTGTTAAGGACCGACTGCCAACAATAACAACAACAAATTGCTGTCGCTGTTGTTGTGCTCAAGTTTTTTGGCAGCGCGCAACATCTGACTTGGATTTGATTAATTCTGAAGTCGGTTTAACGGCTATGCCACCAACTGAATGAGGGGCCGGTGGTGGTGACGATGATGGCGATGGAGGCGATGGAGGGCGATGGAGGGCAGCCGGTTTCCGGGTCGGGGAGCTGCTCATTCATTTTACTGTGGCTGCCGCGCTGTCTGTTGGGGTAAACTTTGATGAGCAACAAGAGGACGCCAACAGACGTTAAACCGAAAGTAGCACGAATAACAACTTTGATTATAAAATGCAACAACTGTAAATGTTATCATAGCGAATATGTACGTGCAATACTAGATTCACGAGCGGTGCGGGCTAAGCCAGACTAAACTGACAGCTGAGACATCCTGGTCCCACACTTATTCGTGGCATTGTTCTATTCGTTTAAGGTTGCTCTTGCTCAACTGTCAGGTCAAATTAGCGCCACTGAACTACGACTGCTTTACAATCTTGTGCAAAGTTGAATTACGTCTTATGACATGCATTCTAGCTTTTCAGGCAATGGAGAGAAATATCTGAATTATCTAAAAGAAAGTATGCTTGGTGCAACAGGTCTTTTGTTTTTATATGACCAGATCAATCAATTTATTGTGTTCCTTCTGGGAAAGACCTTAAAACTCATGTAATATGCCTTAACTTAATGAAAAAAAAATAATTTTAAATGATGATCTAATGTTAACTATACTTGTAACTTAAGACTTTCATTTCATAAAATTTTTAAAAATTAATTTTTTTTTTACTTAACAAAGAGAACTTTAAATTTGTTGCTTGTTTCCATATGAAATTTAATTTCAATTAAAGTTTGATCAAAAACAAATTAAATTCTCTGTCACTTTTAGCTACATCCCCTTCAGACTATATTTTTATTAATATTTAAAAGAAAATACCACACAAGCAAGAAGCCTTAGTACATGTGAAAATGTCAAGCAAGCATTTATAGTCTTTTATCTAGTCAACTTCAAGTTCAAATGCGATAATGGCAAATGTGGTACAATTCAAATGCAAATTGCAAAAATCGCTTCTGACACCGACTTTTGCCACTAGAAGTTTAGTGATAAATCCACTTTGAGAGTCAGATAATCAAAAACAACTTTGAAACTTGCTAAAGCCCTAATGCACTATACGAATAAAGAATTATATTGCTAAGCTCGACATGAGACAGACCCTTGTGATGCTTCCGCTGCTGTTGCTGCTGCGGCTACTGCTGCTGCTGTTGCTGCTGATGCTGTTGCTGCTGATGCTGTTGCTGATGCTGCTGCTGCTGCTGCTTCCTGCTACTGTTTGGATGTCAATCTACAGCAGCTACAACAGTCAAGTGGGAGCACAACTCGAGTGGCAGCTCAGCCATTGGGCAGACCACTCTGCTGATAGTTAATTTCAGTCATTCACATAGAACTGACTGCATTTGTTGCTGTTGCAAACTTGAATTATGTGCATGTCATTGTGTAACTACACTCGCATAAAACTCATTTGCCATTGCCACCAACAGTACGGCGGCAGCACAGCTCAGCGTACTTGGACGCGAACTCAAACTTGTACTTCAAGTTGTAGCTGGAGTTGGAGTTGGAGTTGGAGTTGGTGTCCATCGTTGTCCTGGTCATCGTCATTATCATTCAACTATCTAACTGCGACAACGATCAAAAAACACCAGAATATTTCCCTTTTGCAAACAAAATAAATTAGAATTGAAATAATTCGTACCAAAGTTTGCGTTTTTCCTAGTTTTTAATAAAGCAAACGGCGCGCTCTGCAAACTTTTACCCAGCGGCAACGCTGCGTATGGGCAATATGCAAAATGCCAGCAGACCAAGTCCTCTTACCATCTATCTACTCTATCCCTCTCTCTCTCTGCCTCTCTCTCTTGGTCTCTGTCTGCTGGCTCGTCAGCGCTACCCGACTGGGGCCGGATAGATTTTGCGGTTGGACTCGTAGCTAACAAACAAACAAGCATTACAAAATGAAGGAATAGTAAAGGCAAGGAAGCAGCAGCAGCACCAGCAGCAGCAGTACGAAAAACAAGGACCTACGACTCGGGACAAGCGGGCAGCTGGCTTGCTATAAATAAATAAAATTTCAAGGATGCGTGCGCTTTTATCTTCGCAACTAGGTTTTGCCTTCAGTGGTTTTTATTACATTTTGCTGTGTGCACTTTTTCATATGTTGTAAATAGCTGCGCTCAAAAAAAAATAGAAGAAAGAAGCGAAATCGCCCTCCCCAAAAACTTTTTGCGGCAATTCAAACTAATGATTAAACATTTTCAGTTTTGCGCTTTGTGTTTGTGCTATGACATTTCAGCATGCGACCATTTTCCATTCATGCCTTGGCCACTGTCCCACTGTCGGCATGAGATCCCTGCACGACTTTTTTTTTCTTTCGCTTTTTTTTTTTTTTTTGTGGGCGTCGCTTCATTCATGATGGTTGTCTTGTTGTCCGGTCAGCAACCGCAATTTGAATATATAAATACATTTTAATGATGTCGCCGCTCATTAATCATAATCTATTCATTAATTTTTGACCCATCTCGCAGTCTGACTCCTGTTCCCCACCCAGCCACCCTCCCGCCCGCTTTGGCTGACATGTCATGCAAATCTTAAACAAAAAGTGAAATGTGTACAAATGTTTAGACCTTTGTTCTACATGGCATTTAGATAGGATCTCGGTCGAAAAGGAAAGGCAACGGGCATGGCAAAAACAAATAGAACACGTCATGCCAGCTAATTAACGAATATTTTTCGCCAGGCACCATCCACCAGGCACTAGGCACCAGGCACTAGGCACCAGCACCAGCACCGGCTCGAGCGCCAACACCTGCCCAATTAGTGAAAAACGAGCTTCGCGCTTTTCTTAATGGCAATGACAAATTTTGTTTGTATAAATTATGTATTAGCTGGAGACGACGCTAAACGCTTTTAGAGACAGCCGGCACAAGCTCTCAGCACCAAATACTATTAAATATTTGAAGGATAAGTAGAAGCTCAGCCGGACTAGCTAAGGAGCCAAAGCCACAACCATGGAGCCAAGCCATTGGCCATGGTACGATGCTGTTACATGGAATGTGACCCATTAGCCGTTTTATTTTTACTTTTTTCTTTTTTTATTAAATTCAAGCACAGTTGTTCGGTTGGTGCTTGATTTTCCTCTTCTTGCCACTTTGTGTGTGATTTGATGGGTCCCGAGAAATCGAAGCGAGATAATTTGTCACCAGAGAGAAAATGGTGAAACATTAAATTTGCCAAATAAATGGACACTTGTTTGTCATAACGCTACAAATGCGTCCAAATACGAGTAAAAATAAAAATGAACAACCGAAAAGGACGACGCCAAGCCAATGGCAATACCAATACCAATGCCAATGGCAATGGCAATGGCAATGGCAATGGCAATGCTAACGGCAACGGCGACAGCTACGATGTTATCCGAAAAGAGAAAAAAAAATTTTAAAAAATGAAAAACACGACCATTTTCATTTTGTGCAATAAAATAGAAAACAACAACAAAAGTGAGTATGTGAGAAAAAAAAAAAATAATAATAAGTGGCTTGGCATAGCCAACTAGTGAAATACCCTAACTGCAAGCTATTTAAAGGGGCTTTAAAGTTGGCTAGAGAACTATCAAGAGTTGTCTGTCTGCAACTTTCAAAACTTTCTTTAAGTTTGAAATGTCTTCTGCTCTCAGTGTATATTTTCTTATATATATAAATATATATATATATATCGTATATAGGATAGAATCCTCATATTATCTTAATTTTAGAAAAAATATTTTTGATATATTAAAGATAAATTTCTAAGCTCTCCGAACTGCCCAGAATATCCTTTATGTTTAAGTAATATAAAATATAAATGTTTCTTAAGGTATAAACTTCCTACAATATATCATATCATATTCAAATCATTTAATAAGGATAGTTATTCATTCTTATAGGTATAACTAATGGAAATAACGGCAATAAATCCATATAAATATCTAAATACATTCTACGGCGTGGAAACACTTAAGGATTTTACGAAAATATACAGAGCATGAAATCCAGATTAAAATTGCTTTTAATGTCCATATGCCAGAGTTTGTTGCTGCATTGAGAGAGAGTGAAGAGAGTATTTGCCAAAATATACGACGGGAGGAGCAACAAACGGCAAATGGCAATGGCAAAAAGTAAATAAATCGCTTCAAATTTTCGCATGGGTTGCGAGTCAGGGGAACGGACCAAAACTGCTGAGCACAACGCTCAACTGAGCTGAGTCCCAATCGGCGGCAGCAACATAGACAGAGAGAGAGAGGGAGAGAGTGAGACAGAAATGTAGCCTAGAAGCGTGGAACCGTAAGTAGAAGAAAAAACCGGCGTAACTGCAGTGTAGCTGGCAAAGGGAAGTGAAAAACTGGGAAACTGGGAGATGGGAACTTACACCAAACCCTATACGACTTGGTCCTTTATTGTTTTTGTTGAATGTTGTTTCTTTTATTTTTTTTTTTGCTTTTGTTTTTGTTGTTTGCTGGTTTTGTTGGTGTCGTAGGTTGTAGAGGTTCTGCTTTTGGTTCTGGTTAGGGACATTTTCTTCGTAGTATGTACCAGGTGCAATCTATCGATTCACTCCTTGGCCCCGCAACAACATCCTAGTCCTAATGCTCGTTCGCTCGCTCGCTTGCTGCTGATGCTGCTGCTGCTCGTTATTGCTGCTGCTGCTGCTGCTGCTGTCCATGCTGCTTCCATTGTTGTTGTTCTGGCTGTTCCCTAGTTGTTGCAGTTGAAATATTTACGATGTACGTTGGGCTATTTCACTATTTGTAACACCCCAACTCGCAGTTAAAGTCGCACTCGTAGTCTCGGAGACACACGCACAAGTGTTGCCATTCGTATTGTTGCTCCTACTGTTGCTATTGTTGTTTGCTGTGCGTCACCTTTTTTATTGTTTTTTGGCTTGTAACGACCAAAATGAAAACAGTTGCACCAAAATATATAAAATTATCAAATAAAAGAAAGCCAACAACAACAAAAATTACAAATAAAGTGTTTAACAGAAATGTTCAAATACAGAATATTCGACTATGAAATACTCTATTGACAATGGTCTTATCATATGATCTATATTATCATATAATCTAATTGAATGCTGAATTTGTATGGTCAACAGAAACTGGCTATAATTACATTAGAGCTACAAACTAGATGAACATATATTTGATAGATACTACCAATCAAAGCTACTTTTTAACCTAACCTGTGCCTAAGCCCAGTTTTCCCAACTACAGTCTAAATTTTTTTGTCGTATTTCTCAGTTAGTTTTTCATTTACACTTGACTCTAAATTGGAAGTTTATCCTATTTTGTAAGATTAGAAATATAAAACATTTTTTTACTAGATTATATATATGCATATATAATCCATATCATTTAAGTCACTTATCACATCTGTTAGTAAAAATACTCCATTAAATGGGTATCCTGAAATTTAGTATAGCATTTATATATTGATTGTGTCAGCCAAAACGAAACAAAATGAGACAAGTCCCCATTTATAAAATTTGTTTTCTCTATTTTGTCAACGTTTAAAATACAATTAGTCTAAATGTTTAACAATGTAGAAAAAAAATGCATAGTAAAAATTGAAAAGGGAAAAAATAGTTGGCGTTTAAACGGGATGCAACCAGGCAATAGGTGTTTTTTTTTTATGGAATAACAAAGCATTGTAAAACGATAAAGGATATACATATTGGCAATGTATATATGTATTTATTGGCAATATATATACATATATATATTGGCATGGTTATTTTATGAACTTGCCAAAGAAAACTATATTTGAAAATTGTTATATAATCAGGCTTGCTTGTGAAGTAAAGCGAGTATGAACAATGTCCAATGCTGTGCGCTCGTCCGTCCGTTCTTATGAACGCAATTTATTTCGCTGCTATTGAAACTGGAGCATACAAATTTGGAAGATATATGCTCGTGTTATACCCTTTTCTTCTCAACTTTAGATGGTCATGAACATATTCAACTCAAAAGAATTAAACGATATATATTACGCTTAATACTTTCGGCGTTATTAAAGCTAAACAATTTAAGGATTTAAGGATAACATAGCTAGGCACACTGGGACATAACATTTAGTAAAAATTCTATATTCAATAACTAAAGACAGAATCACGAATTGGAAAATTGAATTTAACGGATAACTAACTGATTGAAAAAGATACAATCACAAAAATTTTAGAATAAACCTCGAGTCTTTTGGGATCGACTATTCTTTGCTCTTAAACTTTAAATTTATATAATAAGAATTCAGAAAAATATTCTTCAGTTTGTGAACTGCAAGATCAACGAGCTCAAAAGAAGGACTCCAAAAAACTTTCTTTAAAGATAAAGATAATTGATAAGATTAAATTATTATTGCTATTGATTTTTTCTTAAGTGAAAAACTTCATAGTGTCTCTATTAGTGATATACCCTTTATTATAACTATTCCCGTAAAGGGTATATTTGGGCGCTGCACGCGTTGCTTTCATTTATAATTTTGTTTATTTTCTCAATGCATTTTGCGCAAATAAAGTAATAAAATAAACGCAAAAAAAAATGTAATAATTTGTGCAAATTTTATTTGCCGGCGCTTTTCATTATTTTTATTTGCAGTATCAAGCGGCGAAGGCGAAGGGAAGCGGGAGAGAAGCAACCGCAGCAGCGTCAGACAAGAAGAAGGAGTAGGAGTATTTTAATAAAACCACGCAAACAGACACACACACACACACACACACACACATACAAACACACATATACACACACGCATACAGTCACACACTTTGTCAGGGGTAAAGAAAGCAATTGAGTTGCGTTGAAGTGGCATAAAGTAGTAGCAAGTGGCGGCTGCCTGGGTTTGGTGTAGTTGTTGGGCTGGTTTGCTTTTTAACCATTTTGTTTGGTCTATGAGTATTCCCTTTGGACGGGCATACGCGGTGCTCAGGTGAAAACACAGCCAAAGCTCGAGATGGTGGCAATGAATGCCGGATATCCCCAGCGCTGGGCTGTGCAAATGTAATGGGAAATGAAATGAATGAATGAGCATAAGCACTTCTTTGTTTGTATGCTTGTCTCTCGGCCCGGTCTGCCTGTCTGTTTGTCTGTCTGTCTGTCTGTTTGTTTGTTTGTGGCCGCAGATGCATGTAGCAAGTGCAGCGGGGTAAAACTGAGATGGTGCACTTCAAATTAAAATGCGAATGCAAGCGAAAACTTCAAAAGAAGCACTAGAACAGAAAACAGGAGCGCAAACGAGATACTAATAGACAATGGCAAAGCCAAGTGCTGGATAAGAAGGGGATAGCGCGGGGTAGACCTGAGAAGGGCGGCTAGCAAGGAGGGGGTGTGTTGCCAGCAACGTATACGCTGCAATTGAAAAGCACATAAACACACTAACACACTGCGATAGCGAAAGTGTCTCTGACTGTGAATGTATGTATATGTGTGTGGCTGTGTGTGTGTGTGATACCAGCCAGCCAGCCAAGGATAAAGTTAGCGACAGCAGCAGCATCAGCAGCAGCAGCAGCATCAACAGCATCAGTAGCAGCAGTAGCAGCAGTGCAGGACATACAAATGCACTTTGGACGTGGACGACGCGCACTAAATTCGCTTTAATTCACTTTTCATACAAAACAGCAGCAGCAGCAGCAGCAGCGGCGCCGACAGTCGAGGCAGTCGAGCCACAAGCACAAAAGCACGCGCCTCACACAGACACTCACTCACTCTCACACGTACACACACACACACACACTCACACAAGCGCGTGTTTGTTGTAATTAATTTAAAATATTATTATATGCGCGCGCGAGCGCTAAACTAAAGCTAGGAAACTAAGGCAAAGGAGCTGGCAGAGACACAGCAAAGCAAAGACTGAAGCGGAGAGTGAGTGAGAGGGAGAGAGGGAGAGCGCGAGGGTGTGTGAAAATGTAGCAGCACTGACAGGGCAGGGCTAAATAATTATAGCCCACGCGAGCTGCACACGAAGCGGCAGTCAAACAAGCAAAACAACAAGCAAAACCAACTATGGAATTACAAGCAGATGTGCAAGTGTGTGCGTATGTGAATGTGTATTAAGGTGTGTGTGTGTGTGTGTGTGTGTGTGTGTGTGTGTGTGTGTGTGTGTGTGTATGTTTGTGTGTGTGCGTGTGTCCGTGTGTTTGTACATGTCTAACCTATGAAGTTAAATACAAAACCAAGTACTCCAGTCAAGTTTTTTAATTGACGTGCAAAGCGCGACTAGGGCAATGCCGGCGTCCCACTAATAACTAACAACAAATTAACAACTGACTGCAATGCACAAACACAAACATAAAATTAGTTCAAAACAACACACGTTCACTCACACAGACAAACAAACAGACAGACAGACAGACAGACATCGTATATGCACAAGCTCGACATGCCAGACTGTGCGCCAAATGCCAAAAATACCGAAGACGCCGAAATTGAAAAAAGTAATAAACGTAAAGCTATTACAAAATCTGATAATGGTGTACTGCCGGCAGTAGAGCGAAAATGCCGGCACACGGACACAGAGACATAGGCAGCACTAACACCAACACCAATACAATAGAAAGAGCATGAAATGAAAATGACTTGGAACTAAGAGAAACCCATAAGAGAGATAGAGAGAGCGAGCTAGAAACGAGTTGGAATCGGAACACAACAACTTGGCGAAGGGCAACGCAAGTGTTACACTATGCAGGCAGCGAGAGATGGGCACATAAAGAACCGTTACAATATGCAGCTGCAGCGCCAATGCTACAACAACATGCGACGTCAAACATAAACATTGTGGCGCGCGTGCTGCTGCTGCTGCTGCTGCCAGTGCTAGAGCCTCCGCTGCTACCGCTGCCGCCTCTCCTGCCGGCTCGAGTCGTAGCTAGCGCAATATTAATTTCACGAATGAACAACCCTTGAATAACCATACACTTCATGTCCCGTTATTATGGCATTGCTACGTGAATGAGAGAGCAGCAGCGAGAGCAGCGAATGCACTGAGAGCCGATGCTCGGAAAGCTTTTAATTTGCCGAACTGAGACGAGATAAACAACGACAATGTTGCTTCGTTTTGTTTGTTCGGCTTTGTGGAGCCGACAGCTTCTCTGCTTGTGTGATGGTATTGGCATATCTGTGTTTTGTGCGTGTATGTGTGTGTTTGCCCGTGCTTTTTCATTGTGCATTTCCCAGAGGTGCATTTTTCTGAAAATCTAATTTGAGAGATTGAGATTGTTTGGTCTTTCAATGTTCTGCTCGCTCGTTCGTGTTGCGACGCTTGCAATTTTAGCCCCAGCCACAACAACAGAAACCATTCTTATATTTATGTGTGTACACACACACACACACAGACAGACACACGTACATACTGACATACATACATGTATGTATGTATGAAGACACACACACACACGCTCGCACAAATGTATGCAACATATTGGGGAGTTATTACTCAGCCACCGCACATTCCGCTTGTCTGTCTGTCAGTGTTTATACACACACACACACACACAGACACCCCGTTTGCCGCTTACTTTAATTGGACGCGCGGGCGTTACGCTGTCGTAATTTTTTGAAAAATCTACATACTTGGCCTCAGTATTCGCATCCGCATTCACAACAGCATCCGCATTCGCATCAGCATCCGCAGCTCAACGATAACGATGCGACGCGTCGCAATGGCTTCAATCATTGCGCGCAGCGCTCACTGCGGTTTGACAAACATTTTTCACTGGCTGTGCAACAGCAACGTCGGGACGTCGCGTCCTTCCACAACATATCTGCCACACACACACACATACACACCCCATCCGGCGCTCCGTGTATGTTTGATGAGTGTGCGAGAGTTTTATGGCTGTATTGGGAATGAGCCGTCCAGGCTGAAGTATGCGAATAGCACAAGCAAGGGGGGGGTTGGGACATTGGAGGTTACGGCTGTATAGGAGCTGGGGTGATTGGGTTATGCTCTGATTTTAATTTTGAAATCATACAAGTGCAGCACTGCAAAGTGATACATGCGGATTTATTTATTTATATACGTAAGTGCCCATTCATATGGGTGTGTGTGAGTGTGTGTGTATACGAACAGATACAAATGCGTTTGTTTGTATCCCTCACTCTCTGTCTCTCTCTCTCTCTCTCTCTCCCTCTCTTTCTCGCTATGCATGTGTGCGCGCGATACGATAAAGCGACTTACAGGATTTGGATGATGGCTGAAGGCAATGCCGCTTCTGTTTGCAATTTGATAAGCTCTCTGGCATTATTTTTACGACATTTCTTTCTGACAAGCCGCTCGCCTGAAAGTATGCAATAAAAATATCAATGCTAAGTCAATGTGTAAATCAGTGAATCTTATTGTTTTAGCATTTTCCATTCATCCCTTTTGCTGCTGTTCGCTGTGCCAGTGTCAATGCTAACAACTTCTTCTCTTCCAATAGCAACATCCAATGTCCATTTATTACAGTTCATATTCAGCTTTGCTAAGTGGAAAAAAAAATACAGCGAATATATAACACAGAATATCCTGTTGCATTACTTGCCATTCACATTTTGTACTTATTAAGAATAAAGATTTGTGCAGCTGTAATCCTGTAATCTCTTTTTGCTTTTAAATGAGCTGTGGAAGTCATTTTTATGGCATTTAAAATGCTAAGTATATCTCCTATGACTTTGTCTATTTCGCTAAAGATTATTTTTGAAAATTTTCAAAAATTAACTTAAAATACTTGTGATTTAGACCTTGATTATATTTATGATAAGTTAATTTTAGTTTTAAATAGTTTTTAATTAAATGGTTAATGAGGGATGGAATTGTTTTGTCTAAATGAATCTTTAGCCACTAGAAGCCATGCCAGTTATTTTATGGCCTATTTTAAGGCATGTTTCCATTTCTTTTTCTTCGTTTTCCATCAGTTTACATTTTCAAATACATTTGAATTAACATGTCCCAAAAAATATAAAGCGATTTTTATTGCAATTCGATTAGGTTCGTACATAAATATATACACAGTATGTGTTACATGATCGATCAACTTTAGCAGTAGTTGTACATTTACAAACTAAGACTAAAGAGAATATCGGATAGAGCGCTTTAACCATAGGACTAAACATAATCAATGTGTCGATACGCACTAAATACTAGAACTAAGCTAATCCGAAATTGAAATGTTACAAAGACAATACAAAAATAGACAAAAGTTAACCTTCGATTTTAGACGATATACACATAGATGCTTTAAGAAATTCTATAGAAATCAAAAGAAAATTAACTTGACCAGTCCGTAGAGCGCCCAAGCCGTTAACGAATAGACGATGGCCAATGTGCTATAATGCAGAACCATCATGCTGCAAGATCAGAAAGTATATATAATTCAGTATATATGTAAGACCTTGTAGACTTACCGTTTAATGCGCCTTATGGATTCGGGTAAGTTATTGGGATCATCCTTCACAACGTACAAGCGCAGCCCATATAAGCTCACCCGGAATAGATTTGTCCAGTCCAAGTCTCGCATATCGAAAGCAAATATTCGCTTATCTCGCTCATCTAATTTTTCAACTAGTCGCCGCACATTGTCATTATCGAAACGAAACTCATTAGAGCTGAAGAACTTTAGAACATTGCTGAATTTGTGTATCTTGCGATAGATTTTCATCATTCTAATGGGAATAACAAGGCTTTAATATGGAAAATGCAAAATAGAAAACTCGCCACATTGATACCTTGGCTTCTTGCCCATCAGAACCATAATTAAATCCATGAACATGGCGGGCAATGTGTGGTATAGAAAGCAGAGAATATGATATTGCCACATGTGCGGCACGATGGTGAAGCACGGATACCAGATGGACTTGCGCATGGGTATATCATTGACATGCTTGAACCCCGTTTGCATATAGTTCCGCCAGGTGACCATGTTATCCACATCTGGCACATAGTTATATATGGGCGGTGTTTCATATCTATTTCGAAAAGTTTTTGAGCATCACATGGTTGACGGTTTTAATGCTATTTCACTTACGTATTTCGTGCCACATCCCAGGCACTGGCCAGCAAAGCATTCACACACAAATCCACTGGCACTATGTGAGCTTTGTTGTCCATGTTTCCAGTAAAAACGCGCAACACGCCCGAGCCAATGCCCACGATGACGCCGCAGGGTCCATACATATTGTCAATCCAGCCAGTCACTGGCTCCCGATAGCTGGTAATAACTAAAAGTCGAATAAGAGACGCAATTGAAGCAAAATACAACTGGCATCATTTCTTTAGCTAAATGCATCTTACCAATGCCCGGTCGAAATATGGTTACGGGCAACTTCTGTGCATCCTGCTGCACCACATTTTCTGCAAGCACTTTGGTGTAAGTATATGTATTCGGATATCCTTTAATAATCGTCGGCGTTAGCGTATTCAACGTATGCTCGTCCAGGCACTCAGTCAGCTTAAAGGCATTGTCGCCAGTCATTGTGCCGCTATAGAACTTCTCCTGGATGTAGCGCATATTGCAGTGGGCAAATGCGGTCGAAACATGCACGAGAGCCTAAGAAAAGAAGCAAATTAATTTAACTAAATTTTTTAAGTGTATAATATGTAGAATTAGATGGGATTCAGTTCTGTCTAAGTTTTGTCTAATAACTAGATCAAAGAAGAGTTTCTTGAACGAGTAAGTTCTTAAGACATCTCTGACTCAAGATAGTGTCTATATTAACTAATCAAGATCTCGACTAGATGAACTTATATATATAAAACATCTGTCTTTATCATATCTAGGGAATATTTATATTGTAGGCCTTAAACTATTAAGCTCACTTTCAAGTTAACAATCTCTTTGGCCAGCTTGATTATCTCCTTTGTGCCATGGACATTGATTGCAATTGCCATTTTGAGCTTCTCGTCGAAACGCACTGTTGCCGCACTGTGTAGCACAATGTTGACATTCTCCTTGATGGTCTCGCGCTCGTTCGGGGAGATGCCCAGGCCAGGCAGCGAGCAATCACCGCTGATGATTGTGATCTGACAGCGATACTTTGGATTGATCTGTTTCATTTTGGCAAAGACCTAAATGAGAGCAGACAGAGCAAATGTTAGCAATTAATCAGAATTAGATATTAGACAAATCGGTGAGTTATCTATATTGGACAAATTATTTACCGGATCGTTGAACAAATCCTCAATGCGTGCATGGGCGTCCTTGCCCTTTTTGGTGCGTATCAGCAAATATATTTGGGCCACCTCCGTAACGCGCAACAGTTTCTCAATAATAACTGCGTACAAAATCAGTTCGTAAGTATTCAATTATTCAAGTCACGTTCGCGTTTGCGTTTGCGTTTGCGTTTAAGTTTGAGTTTGCCAACTTACTTTTGCCAAAGAAGCCGGTGCCGCCAGTGAGAAAGACGCCCTTATCCTTGTAAAACATTTGCATGGGCGACTCATCTGCAAAGATCAATGCAAACAGCCATTAAACAATTAGCCAATTTGATGCGCATCATTGTGCCACTCGTGGGCCTCCACTCCGAGCTGTGGCAGCGGCAGTGGCTGCCCCACTCGCCGTGCTCAATGCTTGTTTGCCACCCACTTGACGCGCGTCACGAATTTAAATGCGCGCCCCAAAAGCCACTTCAATTGCGCATAATTCACGCCGTCACACACACACACACAAACACACAGACACACAGAGCAACACGCACACAGCACGTACACAGTCACATAGAGAGTAACACCCAGTCGCACGTAAAGAGCGTTTGGCATGTGGCTGCATTTTGGCCATATGTCAAAATGGCAACAACAACACTCAAAGTTAACGCCAATGCTGACATTGTTGTCGGCTGCCGCTGCTGTTGCTGCTGCCGCTGCTGCTGCTGCTGCTGTGGCTGGCTGCCACTTGTGGGCCACTCATAAATATTTGCAAGTTAGCAGCTCGTCGAGCTATTCATCTATCGTACAATAGCACACACACATTTGTATGCACACACACACACACATATATATGTATGTGCATGTAGGCACATTCCTGTGTCTTCAAGGTGCCCATGCTGTACTGGCCTAATTGCCAATCGACGACGTAAATCACTGTCACTGCATGGGTTATACAGGCTATGCACACACACTTAAACACATTGCCCACTCGATAATTGCATAATAAATGCAACATTGTTAAGGACTTAAACTGGCCCATTGGCTGCTTGGCTGTTGGCTGCTTGGCTGCAGCGTCAAGCATAACAAGCTCACTCACTCACTGAGACACACACATTCATGTTCATACAAATACGGACACTTAGTGGAGTTGACACCTATACATCGCATAGATGTACAGAACCCCTCATCTCAGAGCGCCTCCCATCTAAGAGCAGCGCTCAGCACCCCAGGGGTCGCACTCTACCAAAAGCACTTGGCGCGCTCACTCAAATGTTTTGTTTACCTATGCTAATTGGCTTAAATGCAACTCAAGCGCACTTCTCATCGCGCCAAGCCGAAACTGAGCCGCCAACGCCGAAATGCCTTCCACCCGCTCCCAATCCACCTACTCTGCTCTCCCCACAGCTGGCCACCCTGCCACCCTGCCACCCTGCTGCCCTGCCACCATTGTTTATGAGCGCTTCGGAATTGAGCTCCAGACCCCAACGCGTGGCCTCACTTGGAGTGCGGCATGCGGCATGCGGCGTGCGCATTTAAAGCTTTTGAGCGCTTTGGGGCATTTGTTCAGCGACAACGCCAGCACCAACAACAACAACAACAACAACAACAGCATTGCCACTTTGAGTGAATTGTCAACAATTGTGTTGGCTCTTTGGATTTGCGCGCCACCGTTGTCGGCGTCGCTGTTGCTTTTACTGTTGTTGTTGCTCGTTGTCTCTCGCAGACAAAAAGTCTGTCACATAATTTGTCAATTTCAACAATTTTGTTTACCACCCCCGCGCACCCCATGCAGTCTCCGGAAGACAAACGTAATTCTTCATGAATGCTTATTGTTTTTAAGAAACACTGAACTGCTTGCTTGCTTGTTTGCTTTGTGTTTGTATACATTATATGTGTACAAAGTATTTTCGTATATTCACTTTTTGCGGCCGTCTCTGAGCCTCACTCTGACTCTGTCTCTGACTCTGACCCTGACCCTGGCCACGGCAATGCTCTCTATGCACTCGACAGGTCACTCACCCTTTGTGCCAGTAATAAGCTGACAATGATCGTCCATTGATTTCGTAAATCCATTCCGCAGGTTCATTAATTTTGCCTCGTCCATGTTAGCCAGACTAGGATTTTGCCGGGCTGCAAAAATAATGCAATTTAATTAATTTAAAATGTAAATTTAGAATAATTATTTTTATTATTTTTATTATTTTTATGCTGTAAAATAGAAAATAAATAATTAGCTGCAATTTATTTGTATAAATTCTAAACTAAAATGATTGACAAATTTATTTCAATTACTTGCTGTTTAAATGTGAAATAGTGTAATTATGCCATTTTTGCAATATTTATAAGTCCGTCTAATATATGAAGATAATTGCTATATATATTGATAGAGGAATGTGGCCATGAATGCAGCAGATTGTTTTTGGTAACAGCCTTTACTAAGCCTGCACAGTTTAAACCTTTTAAAGCTTTTTTGACTACATTCAACAAAATTAATCATATTTTTTTTATTATTATAAATATTTATTAATATTAAATATTATCTAATTTAATTAGAGCATATATTTAAAAAAAACTTAAGCAAAGTTTCCATATAAATATTAATAGCTACCAAACCAATTCTAGACTAAATGAAATTCAAATTCATATCCATTTTGTTAAGTTCTCTAAAAAAAATTCTTAGCTAGTAGCCATCTCTAGATTTTATTACTTTGTAAAAAGCAAGCAAGTAGGATTACTATGAAATCTCTATATACTTAACTCTAATAAATGAGAAGAATTTAAAGATAAACGCTTTCTACTAATCTGATTAGTATGAACATACATGTTCTCAAAATCTCAATACTTCATACAAGAGCTAAGCTTGAAACAATTCTAAATTAAATGTTTCTGAACAGATCAAGAATCCTCGGTATTGGGATACTTAGACTACGAATCCACCGATGCCTATGTAAATCTAAAGCATATTAATACTTTTTTTAAATTAATTTTATTTTTACTCTACGCACAGCAAAATTAAGAAAACTCAACAATTTATATTTTCAAATAATTATAATTTTTTATTACGTATATTACCCGATTTAACATACATTTTTTCAGTGATATAAACTTTGGCTTTATATAGTTTTGCATTTGAACAATTTGATGTTGTGCCATTTTGAACTCAAAGTTTGATATCCTTTAAAGCAATTAAGCAGTTGGGATGTCTCTCTAATTAGGAAATGTTTCAATTGAAATGGCGAAATATGTTGAGGCAATTACAAGACCGGCGGCGGTCTCTATGCGACTGTTTCGTGGCGACTAAAAATCAAATATAAGTGAATTTCATTACAAATTTAATTAAAACTTTACTCTGTATTTGTGTTCGACAAAAACGCCACAAGAGTATCGCTACACTACAAATTTGTAATGAAGTGCCAAACGCACCTGTTGACAGAGAGCGACAAAAACAAAAACAAAAACAAGAACAAAAAGAAAAAAACAAAACAGAAACCAAAACGAAAGCCCAAATTCAACTCGGGTACAATTTTAATAAAATTCATATTAAATTCGGCAAAGGGAAAGTCAAAATGAAAGTGGATATCCTCTATACAAAGGCGAGTGCAAAATGCGTCGATGTGGGGCTCTTTTAAATAATGCCCCATCGAGAAAGAGAATAAAAAGCAAAAAACTATGTTGGTCAATGCAAAAAATAAGCCATTGAACTCTTTAATATTATACAAGCCATCACATTGTAATTACAAGAATGAAAATAAATTAGAATATACATAGAGTAGAGCTATTTGTATATGATCTAATTCAATGGAAATCGCTTAAATGTGTTATATTTTAAAATGCTGCTTAAAAAAAGAATAACTAAAATGTTTTAATATATAACTATTCAATTTTATTGATGTTTTAAAGCCATTAAAGGTGAAACAGAATCTTGTTATAGGAAGAACGGGCTAATTTAAGCTGGGATACTGCCTGTATCTACTTTTATGTGATCTAAATCTATATCTATATGTAGGTATATGTTTACTCAGTATACTCCAAAAATATAATTAGTTCTATTTACTACATTTTTAAAGAGCAAAGCGAGTCGTGTTTTCGTTTTTGAAATTTTGAATTTCGTTTAGCTTTTTGTAAGAGAGAATCAGTCCGTACTTTTCCGCACAATTTCTTTTGTATTATAATTTTATTTTTTAATTACATACATATAAAACCTGTGTTCTTAATGCTGTACTTAAACTCTCTACAAAGTCCATCTTTGCTATATTTATATATGTACACAGTGTAACATATATCTCCCTTCTTTTTTTTTTGTACAATAAAGGTTTCACAGTTTCCTTGCATACAAAGTGTGCTCAAGGTACATCCGCTTTTGAACGAGAGAATACATCAACAGCTTTGAGCGTTGTGGTTCATAAATAAATCATACTGTTAAAACGACGAGCAGCTCACACAGATACGAAAATATTACCAAATATTACAGTATATACTTTAAGTTTATTTTTTATCGATTTTATCTGGAAAAACATGGTCATCTGGAAAAAAAAGCAGTTCATTGTATTTAATTGGTACGAGACAATTATAGTCATTAGACCATATCGGGAAAATTGTTAAAACAAAAAAAAAAAATCGTTAAAATACAACTGAAAATCGATTATAACTGGCAAATCAAATGAGATTCATGCTAAAAATTTCAGTGTACATCATTCAGAAAAACCTATAATAAAGAGAATTTATCTTACATTAAAGAAAATGTTCTTGAATCTAAATGTATAATGGCTTCAAGTCAAGATGAAGTCATTAAAAGGAAATGCAAATACCAAAATATTCACACTTCATCTCTTTCACTCTAGTTTTTCTCTAAAATTAACAAATAGTTCATTATCTATGACATTATAACTATACAAAATAATTAAGAAATAACAAAATTTCTGACTTGAGGCAACAGACATAAAAATAAATTAAATAAATGATATACAAAAATCTGTAATTCCCTTTAAGCACTTAATGCTTTCGGTCAATTAAGAAAAAATCTTTAATAATATTATTAAAAATTTTTTTAAAATTCCCCTTTTTCTTTCTTTATTCACTTATATACAAAATAAAGGTATTGATTGATAGTGTCATTGTCAGTGCTATATTCAGCTATTAACATGTTCTGTATATATAATTTTTTGGCATTTCCTTAATTGAAAAACATATAATTGAAGCTGATCAATCATTTTACTTCATGCGTAACATATGATTACAATAATGTTTGCAAAATAATACAAATAATTACTAATTACATTGATAATGTGCTAAGCCGTCTTTCTAATACCCGTTCAAGGCACAAAAACTATTAAATTTAGTACAAAAATCTATATTTTCCGCATTGAAACGGCTCCAATGGATATCAAAATAGGCTTCGAAGTACATGCTTAATGAAGGTCACAAGGTTTCCACATGCGGTATAAAATATATAGTATTTTCTGTAAACATAATAGTTTTATATTTAGAAGAAGTCTACCCTGAACAGTCCACAAAATTTTCCAGATTTAAAACTATCAAAGCTGCTGCTGCCTTCCGCTGCTCGTAATACATTTTTATAGCAGACATCACGTTTTAGTCCAGGAATATTAAGTTTCAATCAAATACTTCCGTCTTTAATATATATTTGTATGCATTTTATCCACTGCTGTTTGGTCGCGTCGAGCGAGTAATTAGACAATCAAGTTGTAAAACCAGCCAAACAGAAACACAATAAACGGGCAATGGGTAGCTAGATAGCTAGATAGCTAAACAGCTGAGCAGCTGAGTGGCTGGGCGGCTGAGTGGCTGAGCGGCTGGCTACTATGTAGTCTTGAATAAAATTTAATTGAAGTGCTCATGTCGATGACGCTACGGAATTTTAATTGCGCACAAATTAAAAGCCAAAAAGTCAGCACCCAAAAACAAAACATCAACAACAGCAGCAGTAGCAGCAACTAGAAAAAAAAATATAATGACAATTACTAATAATGAAAATTACAAATTCGATGACAACGAAATGATTTAATTACTTGATTATCGACGAACTAGCTGGCAAGTTCAATGAAAATCTACTATATGTAAATGGCGAGCGTGTAACAATGGCCACGTTACCAGCCTCATGCAATAAATGTAAAGAAACGCGATTCACTGCACAACAGACAATGCAATCGAAAGTGTGGGGCCAGAGCAAAGGGGGCAATATGAAGCATGGACATTAAATAATTTGAGTGTCGAAGCCGCGCACAATTAACCCATATTTGCAATGGAAACCAGCCAACAAGCCAACCAGCCAGCCAGCCAACCAGACACTCAGCCAGTCAGTCAGTCAGTCAGTCAGTTGGACAGTCAGTTAGTCAGCCAGTCAGCCAACTAGCATGTTGCATTTCACACCAATTGGGGGAATTTTCACCCGCTTGGCTCGGCGCTCACTCAATCGTATGAATGACGAAAGCACTGAGAGGTGGTGAGAGGAGAGCGCATAGGCAGGTAGATGCCTGGGCAGGTTGCCAACTTGACTAGTTGGCTGACTGACTGACTGACTGACTGACGGACTAACTGACTCACTGACTGACTGACTGGAATGAATGGCTGGCAATGTCGGCCAAAAAGCCACAGCAACTGATTGCACCACACCGGCGACCACAACGCCACCAACGCCAACATCAAAATTGGAGAACGCACTGCACGAATTCTCGGCTACTTCAGCTATGATCCGGGCTTGATGATAGGCAGGGGCTGTTTGTAACTAGGGGTTGGGGGTGTTTTTTTGTATGCGAATTTATACATTGTTTAACTATAGGCCACAGCTGCACTGCCTTCGCCTTTCTATTGTTGTTGTTGTTGTTAACTTTTTATTTTGTTGCTGTTGTTGTTGTTATTGTTGTTGTCGTCGTTGCTTGCGTCTGCTGTTGCCGCTGCTGTTGCCTGTTGCCTGTTGTCGGCGATGCACATCGAAGCGCAGCTAATTGAAACATTTTGCACAGTGTGTCAAAACTAGGCAAATAAATAAGCAATCATAAATATTTATTTAACATACAAATTTGTACGAATTTAGTTTGTTTTTTTCTATTTAAATATGTAATTATTAAAAAATTGTGTATTAGTTATTATAAAAAAAATATATCAATAAAATATTTTTCTGTTTTAGCTTACTTTACATAAAAAATTATTTAGATACATTTTCCAAATGTATAAAATACATTCATTTGACTGAAAATTATTTATTTAAAATTATTATTTTTTATTTATATTAATATTTGATTTTATACATATATTTTATTTTATTTGTCACACTTTTTATTTTTGTTAAACTTTATTTTTATTTATTTTTTTTTTTTTTAATTTTTTAATTTTAATTTTTTTTTAGTAATTTTTTTAAAATATAATTTATTATTTATTATTCAGAACTAAAAAAAAATTGTATATTTTATTTATTTTTATTAAAATTAATAATTTCTGTACTTATAACTTCAAATAATTTATTTAAAAAAATTATATTTTGTTTAATTTTTCCCATGCTATGATAAAATTAATAATTGTGGTAGTAAAATATTTATAATTAAACTTCAGTTATTAATTCAGTTTCCAATTGAATTGCTGCCTATGTATGATAATAATATAATTAGCATTATGGTAAATTTCGCATAATTTCAATTACATTGACATGAATGTTATTGCAAGCATAATGTAGCCAAACAATATTATTCAATTACAAAAAAAAAGAATCAACGCTTTAATATATATATATAAATACATAGTAAATAATTTAAGAATTAAATATTGTAAATATGGAGTTACACTAAACGTAGACTGATTTTTATGTTTAAAGAACAGATGCCAATAGTTAAAAAGTAATATTTATGTTATTGCTATAGATCTATATGGTAGCAAAGACTTAATCGCACCTATTTCCTTTCAAATAACAGAACTGAAACCCTGATCTTCGATCTAAATCATTAATACATTAATACACTGCTTATAAATCCAGCATATATCGACACTTTGACCAACTCTCAGATAAGCTTTTATGGATTCTATAACTTAAGCCACCATATTCAATGGTTGGTATTTGCACAGCCCTTGTGCGACACTGTTGAAGACTCTCATCCCAATGTTATAATGCTTTTGGCACTTTTGATACTGATACTTGGTTGTGGTCCTCATACTTTAGCGCTTGTTTACCGCCGATGCTGCGGCAACAGCAAAACTCGAAACAATGGCCCAAAACAAAAGACAAAAGTATGAACCGCAACAATAACACCAACAGCAACAACAACAAGAACAGACACCCTGAAAACTGAAGGCAATGCAACAAACATTGCAACGTCAACGACTGCGCCTCGCATATTTCAATGAACCCAAATGCGAATCGAAGAGGCAGCTCCTTGCAGCGCCGTTAACACCGTTTGCCCCCACACTGCCACATGCCACTTACTGGGTTGCCCGCATTTGCGAGGCTCATTCGCTTTGAATTTTATTTAATGCTTTTGTAATAAAGTGCAAAATGGTGAAAAAGTGCAAACAAGGGCTCTGGGAGCGGCGGAGGCAGTGAGCAGTAAGCAGTAAGCAGTGCACAGGGAAGCCCCATTGCATAATATCAACAACATCATCATCAAACGCAACAACAAACAACAAGCAACAGCAACAAGAACAAGGCAAGAGCAATAAGAACGACGGCAGCAGCAGTGGCCACATTAAAAGAAGAAGAAATAATTAACAGCAACAGTTTGAAAGTCCATAAAGCGAAAATGGTTGTCGTTGCCATCAGCAGCGCAAAGCCTTCCACTTCGTCCGTCCGTCCGCCCGTCCGTCCGTATCCTCCACTGCATACTTCATCCCTCATTGGCTCCACCGCATGTGGCATGGCCATACAACTTCCGACTTCCGACTGCCTGACCGGTCGCATCGGCCAACAACTACAACAGCAGCTATATAGCTGGACTACGGTAGATTGTTTGTTGTTCTGTGTCCTGAAAGAGGGATTGGGATTGGCGTTGAGAATGTGAATGGGATTGGGTGGCATTGGTACAGAGTCTGTGCCGTCGTGCCGCCCACAGTACAGTAAGGACACAAGCAAAGTCAGTGAGAAAAATATTCGTTAAATCTATTAAAAGATAATTACGTGAAGACAAATGAACGGTGGGTTGGGCTCAGGACCAGGACCAGGACCGGGACCGGGACTGGGACCGGGTCCGGGACTGAAGCTGTTATCTCTGCGGTTGTCTGTGGTGCACACAGACATATGTACGCTGTTATTATTTGAGTTCGTTGATACGATAACGCTAATGGATATGGATATTGATTATAGTTTTTATGCTGCTTATTGAAGCTGTCTGCCACCGCTGCCACTCCCACTGTCCGTATAATGATCATTTTGATTATATTGATGCGTCATTTTATGAGCCGCAATGGTATTGAAATTGAGTGGCTTGTGACAGCCTCTTGTTTATGGCGGCACATTAATGGTCCAGGCTTGAAACAACACATATTCATGATGGCCCCTAACGCAAGGGAATCTCAATTATTAGCAGCTCTAATATGTCTATGTGTGTCTGGGGGATGCTTCTGAGTGTGCATGTGTGTGTGTGTGTGTGTGCTTAGCTTTAATTAATACAACCAAATGCGTCAGCGTATACGTAATTATTTGTAGATTCTATGATATTGACTTTGCTCATTTGACGTACATAAGCATTTCAATTAGAATGCGCACAAAGCGTGGTGGGAAAACTATTTGAAAATCATTTTAAAAAAAAAACCGTCAATAAGCTCGTATACATAAATAAATTATTTGCTAAAATGCATGGAATAAACAGCACAATAGTCAAGTGTCGTCGAAAGTGATAATGCTTACCACTAATTGCGAGAAACATCTTTAGCTACGTCGTTAGCAACGAGGTGTGAAAGGTTGGGGTCAGCTAATAGCGTAAAACCGTGAGATCTTCTGAGATACAATATGAATGGTGGGTAAGCGATATTCAAGTTGCATAAGCAGACTGCACTCAAATCGAACTGTAAAAGTTCTTGCCATGCTAATTAGCGTAGCCAAGTTAGTTGAAGGGGGGAGCTTGTAGTACATGCCTTTTATTATCCAATTAAGAGTTTCATGCAAAACAGACGAAACATTTTCAATTACAATGCTACGTGTGTGTCTCTCTCTCTCTCTCTCTCTCCCTCTTTCGGGTTATTCCCAATGCCAACTCAAAGTTGTTATCAGTTTTACATCTGTCGAGCTAAAGCCAAAGTGTTGCGCATGCGTAAAGTGTCGACGGGCCCGGGGATAATGGGGCGGCTTCAAGCTAATGACCGTTGGCGTCAACGTCACATGGTTGATATGCCTCATTGATGCCATTGCGGTTGCGGTGAATGCCACACCTCTCTGCCCACACAAGCAATCACACGCACATGAAGATACATCTGCTGTGCGCACCTGAGTGTAACCAAATTGTTGTTGTTGCTGGCTAACTGGCTATGTTCGCATTGCTATTGCCGGTAATGGGGCTGGCCATAACATTAATCTATCAGTTAGGCAAATATTAAAGGCTTTCGCATTACCACATGCCCAATAGCAATCATATCAAAGCACTCGCATAATGACTGAGGCAAAGCCAGGCACGTTTTGCATGAAATACCTAATTATGAAACTGTTCAATGATAACTAAACGACAATTGAAATAAGACATTAAGTATACGCGGCATTGCACAATCAATATGCACGTATTACATTGTAATCAATTGCATTCAGTCAATGTGTGTGTGTGTGTGTATGTATGTGTGTCTGTGTGTGTTTGTTTGTATTTATTTTACAGCTTACTCTGGTGCAACCGTAAAGGCAATTTAATTATTGCTCATTATATCATTTGAATTATATGCTATGTTCATTTTGCAATGCAATTAATTTCTTATAATTTAATTTCGTTTTAATCAATTCCGCGACGCTTGAGCTGATTCAATTTTTTGTGTGATTTGTGCGAGCATTTTCTAAATCAAATTCAATTGTTTCGTTGCGCCATTATTACACCAATTAATTTATTGCTAATATTTCAACATTGAAAAAAGCCCACACTCAAACCAAAAAAAAAAAAAGAGAATAACAAAAAAATCCACATAAGTCGCGCACTGAAATTTTAATTACATAATTCGCGCATTATCAATGACAGCGCCAAAAAAAACACACACACACTCACAAAAAATAATTTAAATAACAGCGTAAAAGCAACAACAAACACGAAACCCTACCAAATCTATTTGCAACAATAACAGGCAATAAACATAGCCCGTTAGACTCGTAATTTATATTAATTAATATGTTTTTTAGCGCCACAATTCCCGTCAAAAGTCAATTGACGCATGGCCAATACACAAAACAAAATAAAATAAAAAATAACCAGTAAAAAAAAAACAATATATAAAAAAATTAAATAAATAAATAAATAATATATAAATAAATATCGTAGCGTTATTAACCTGAAGCCATTTGATTTGCAGCGTATTTATTATTATTTGCAGTGTGAAGCTTTTATTTTTATCGTGCTGCGCTGCTAATATTTGTTTTGTTAATATTTATTTACGAATAAATATACATAATTTAATAAAAATCTCCACTTGACTTGTTGTTGCTACTGTTTTTGTAATACACATTCTTTAATCTATATGCGCTGATTTGTATTGCGGCTGCCACTGGCTTTCCACAGTTAACTATATATATATATATATATATATATATATATATATATATATATATATATATATATATATATATATATATATATATATATATATATATTGCTTTCATTTACATAAATGTAAATAATAAATAAACGCAATGGATAATAGCAAGCAAATGCAAAAATTTTACTGCCATACCAGAAGCTGCAAATATTTTAAAAATACATTTAATTATTTATTTGATCTACATATATTATAAAATAAGGTATTTCTGACATATTGCTTTCAATTTGCTACAATTGTACGATAGTTTTTTAAGATTCTATATTTACAAAAAAAAAAAAAATCTCTCACATTGTTTCATGTGGCTTTACTGCTAAGTTTATTGTTGTTACATATTGTTATTTATATATATATATATATATATATATATATATATCAAAAATATTTATATGTATATAAATCAAAAACATACAGTTCAAAATATACAATGAAGGCTAGTTTGCCATGTAAGCAAATAAAAATCAATTTATTCATCTGAGAACACGAAAAATTAAAAAAAAAGTCTCTTAAGAAAAGAAAGTTTCTTAAATGAAAATATTTTTGTATATTTAATACAATGAATAAGAAAGCGAATTAAATATTTGAATCAATTGTTTAAATACAAATATAGAACAGTTGGAGAACATGAAAAATCAAATATTAAGGAAAATTTTAAAGTTAACATACTTCAATTCTATGCGCCATTTGCATATGTATTTTGTATCTGTTAACAGCTATTACAAGCTCATGTTTTGTTTGTTTGTTTTTTTTTTTTTGTAATTTACCTTATTGTATTCAATTTACCTAATTGCACGTGTTTGGGTTCGTGGAACAAGCAAACTAATTAGCGTAGGTCAAAGATTAAATATAGTTGTAAGTTTATGACAAAAGTAAGTAATATTAAATAGATTTTTACTTATAAAATTATATAGTTCTAGCCTTGACAGCAAAGCTGAGAACGGGTTTAAGAAATTATTTGTTAACCCTTAGACCTGGCCAACAATTTTTTAAAAATTGTATAAAATAACCAATGTGTGTTTCATCATACAAAAAGTTATTCAAGACATAGTTTATGCTAGCTAGGCATTTCAAATATAACTTTCAGGTTGTCCTAATTGTTCTTAGAAGTATAATATGCACAAGTCTCTCTGTATTTTTTACATATAACCATATTTGTGCTGACGTTAAAAGTAAGCATTAAGGCATTACTTTTTGAACATTGAAACAACAATGAAGAGATATTAAATTTCTAGTTTTCAGCTATAACACATTTCACTTGGTAAACGAAATATTTGATGTGGCAAAAAATTAAATCCGATCTTTTTGCCAAAAGCACGTTATACTAGACATCATAATAAATACCAATTACTTAAAATCTTAAATACCCATATTATTATAAAAACCCTGCTGACTTGCTAATGGAAACTGTATCTCTCCTGCTAGCCAGACAAAAAACTGGCCAATAAGCAGCTTTCAGCACACTAGACGACTCCAGAGGATTGAAAATTCAATAAGAATTGAAAAGAGAAAATTATACTTCAATTATATTTTGTACTTGAAATTGTCTTCCTGGCAGAGTCTTATGTATTACAGAGCAACTGACTGCAAAAATAAATGTTAGCTGATTTTGGCAGAAGTTGCACCTGAGATACGAAATGATGTCAGTTGTAAAATTGTTGAAAGTATTTATTTTTTTTTTACAATTTAACTCACTTCAAGTATTACAGTGTGGATGACATCCAATGCGACATATTGATAACTCCTTTTACTACAATTTGAAAAAGTAGGGTGATATATAATATATAATACTACTTTTATGTATAAGTATATAAGATTCGGATATCTAATGCGAGTTACCACTTTTTGGTACCCCTTACACGAATCATGGCAAGGAAATCACTTTAATTTGATAGGTGTATCTTACTAATTGGTATTATATAGCAAAATCTTTACAATTTATGTCAAGCGGATAAAATGTAGTTTTCTTCTCAGATTTCAATTTTTTTTTTTTTTTTTCTGTGTAATGCCAAACCAGAAACGAATCAACAGCAGTTTCAATAGAAATATATGCGTATATATATATATATATATTTACACAAGTGTGGAGAGGTGTGAAGGTGCATGAATAGCTGAAGAAATCACGTCATAAACGTGGCGAGCACGAATTATTTACAAAGCAAGCGAAAGCCCAAAAGAGGTCCCAATAAAATAACAATAAACTATGTCACACTTTGCTGGATAGCCTGGAGGTAAGTGTGTATGTGTGTGAGTGTGTGTGATTGTATGTGTATGTTGCTGTGTGCGACAAACCATAAAAACACAACAACAACAACAAGAAGCCGCAAAAGCAAAAGCATAAACAATTGTATTACAAATGCGACTACAAATGCATAAAGCAGCAGCGCCTACAACAGCAACAAATAACAAAAAGCTCCTCTAGACGATTATTTATTGTTAACGATTAATATTTGCTATTGTTGTTGTAGCTATTTTTGCTATTGTTGCTGTGGATGATGTTTCTCTTAGTGTTGTTGTTGTCGCTGCTCAAAGTGCTCAGATTTCAAAACTGGCAGCCATAAGTACGATACGACTCACACAGACTAGTTATGTATGCGTGCGTGTGTGTGTGTGTGTGTACGTGCGAGCGTTTGAGTGCGAATGCCAGATTTCAAGCTACAGCAGGGGTCGCTGGAAGTGTGAGTGTAAAGGAGGTGGTGCTGTTGGGGTTGCCTACACATCAATTGAGCCCGATTGCCGGCTCAAGTGTCAGCAGCGGCGCACGGATGAAAAGGCTGCTGGGCGTGGCATCAACACAGTGGGTGTGTACTGTGTCTGAGTGTGTGTGAGGCTGACTTTAGGTATTTTGCGTGCTATGCCAACGCCTGGATAAATAGATGAGCTACCGCTGCAGCAACAAAACTGGCCGACTTGACTTTGCCAGAGCACACCCGGCCTGCCACGGCGTGGCACGGCACGGCATGGCATGGCATGGCATGAACTGGCCGTAAGGCGCAAATGTTACAGATTGTTTTCCCACACGTTGCCGCATTGCGTTTCGTCATCGTCAACTGTGCGGCATGTTTGACAGCAATGAGTGCTTGACACGTACAAAGGCTTTTGTTCGGCCAAAGTGTTCTCCTCCTCATTGTTTTTGTTGTTTTTGTTGTTGCTCATCTGGCCGTTTATCTTGGCATTGTGTATGTTATTTAGTGTTCACTGTTGTTGCTCTCGCACTCGAATCAATGTGCTGGTATTTTCCTTAGACGCATCTCTCTGTAGCTTTATCAATGCACGCCGATTGCTTGCTCTGTGTGTATGTGTGTGTGTGTGTGTGTGTGTTTGTCTGTGTGTTGACAAGATTTTTTTCGGAATTCATTTGCTACGCTCGCTTAAAGGGCAATTTGTTGTTGTTACGCCCAATTCATTGAGTGTACCACCCAATCTGGGCGGTGTTTCGTCAACAACAGATCAAACAACCAATCTGGCAACAACCCCATCGGCTGTATGAACGACCGACTGACCCAGACAAAGTAGCACAAAGATGTTTTACTGCCAGACGTTGTTGCTACAATTTGCTCATTATTTTTTATCACTAGTACATCACCGCATTGCTACACCCACGCCCATCGAGAGACAACCCCACCATTCAGTTAGCCAGGCAATAGCCTTTGGCCCCAAAGTAAATTGTTGCCCCTTTCTGTACATATATACATATATATATATATATATATTTATATATATATATATATTTTGGCTGTTTGTTGGCAGAGTCATCTCTTGTACTTTTTATAGATGTTTCACTGATTTTTCCATTGTTAATTCCAATGATTGCGTTGCTTCTGCAGCACCCTCAAAGCCAACAACGAACTGCAAATAGACCAGATACAACCAACAACAACAGCAATGGCTGGCAAAAAGTGGCAAAGTTCGAATTCTGTATGTGGCATATTTTGTGGCTAGAAGCTGCTACCAACATATAATTACACATTTGTGCATCCGGATACTTGATATAAAATATGAATAGACTAAGCTGGCTATGGGAGTCATATGCATTCGACCGGCTGGTTGGCGGGCTGCCTGGCTGGCTGGCTGACCGGTAACTGGATTTATGTTGCTCATTTTTATGCGGCCCACAAATTGCATACAATTTATTTTGCTTGTTGCAAATCAAAAATTTCCATAAAATCAAATGCTTGGCACAATGTTTGCGCAGCGCATAAAGATACACACGAATATATGTAAAATACAAGCATATGTACATATATTTAATGCAGCATAAAAGTTATTACTTCATTCATTTTAAAATGCAAATAAATTTATTTGTGGCCTTTTGATTTCAGATTTTTGTTTATATCTTTTTCAAAATCGAGCAGCGCATTAAATAAATTAGAATGTTGCGTCCACCAAAATAACATAAGTCTCCTGTTGCATTATATTTGGCATATGTCTTCATATATATGTATATATATATATAAACTTTCATATTAAAATTGTAAATTCCATAATGCTCAATTGATTGCTGTTCGTAAATAAATTTATTCATATTCATAAATATTTCGTTATAGGAATGGAATATTTTTCAAAATTAAATTTGACTTTATTTTCATTTATTGTTTTTATCAAATCTATAGATGGAACTGCCTCAGCTACTTTGGCTACGTGTGGAGCTATTGAATATCAAACGGTTGCAACAACAAAAAAAAACAGTAGAAGCACAAAAATAATAACAATTCACAATGTAGTTTACAATTCAGATTCAATTTAGCATTTTGTAGGATCTGTAAGCATTGGAGCATTGAGAAAGGCCATAACGACTACAGTGGCCAAGTTTGTAACAGATAGATGAAGATATTTTAGGTGAATGCTTATCTAGCCGACTTACTTCTGTATGAACTGAATGTCTAACTTATAATCTGGCATATATACATATATCATATATATCATATATATCATATATATAATATATATCATATATATCATATATATCATTCTTTGCTCCTTATATGTTTGATATCGATAAAGAACCATGAATCCCTTCTACTTTCTCTTCAGTTTTATGTATTAGATGAGTAGCAATAAATTGTTTAATAAAAGCATTTTTATGACTCCTCCCCATATATGTAGAATGAATCTGCAACTTAGGGTATATGCCCAGTTGTGCACTGCCGACTCAAAGAAAATCTATTTCCACTTGATTTCTTCAAGTTATATTTTTTAATAAATACTAAAATAAAATCCAAATAAGTGCTTATCCCTAGCAGTAGCTTTAACTCAAACAAAACTCGCACACACTCAAACACATACACACACACACACACACACACACACACACATACATGCACACAGAGAGAAGCACGAGAGCAAGTCAAAATAGAAAATGCTTTGCGTATTTGCATAAGAAAACGAAGTTGAACCGAAATCAATGATTGCTCAAGCAATACTTGTGAGAACTACAAATGCCACGCCTCCTGCTTCAATGCAGCCGCCCCAGCTGCCTGTCCTGCTGCCGCCTCCAGCTAGACATATATCTATATATGAATATATATATGTATATATAGTGAAACATTGGTAGCTGCTGCGCTGTAAGTGAGTTTTGGGGAATGGGTTTGGGCCATGCCGCTTTCATATTATTACTTTATGGTTGCCTCCAGTTATGCATACTATAACCATAAATATGCCCCAGCACAGGGCATGCCAGCCATGCCAGCCAAGTCATGTGAGCGTCCAGCGGCAGCAACAGTAACAACAGAAGCAGCAGAAGCAGCGGCAGCAGCGGCAACAAAAGCATGTGAATAATATTTTGTGCTTGTATTAATACATCCCCATATTTATACTATAGCTCAAAACAATAAATAGTAAAAGCTGGATTATGATTAAATCGATTTCATGGAGCCTTTCCGATACTTTCATATTTGCGGGATGGGCCAAACGCTCGTCTTGCTTGTAATCCTGCGGATACATGGCTATATATGTGTATGTGTGTGTGTGTGTGGCCATTGGTTGCTTCCCTTTGACTGCAATGCGCCCAAAGATAGGCACCGCCCACGCACGTTTATCGATTGCAATTGCATGCTTTAACTAACGCAACAGAATATATATAATATAAAAAAAAACAATAACTACAAAAACGCAAACAAAACTGCGCAAGAAACCATAAAAAATAACTGAATCGTTTATGGAAAGGCTGCCCTAGAGTGCTGGCTGTTTGGCTGTTGGTTTAAGGGTGCATCTATATATATTTATTTATATATGAATATATATATATATATATATATATATACACATTCATAAATGCAAAACAAAAATGTGTGTACTTACATACACAAAGCACTTTATGTAAATACAAGAACGCAACGTTCAGGCTTCATAAATGAATTGCTTACTCGCCGCCAAACGATTGGCCCTAGCTCCCGCTGCCAGCTCGCCCATTCGCCTGTCCCCCCATCAATTGAATAAGAGACCGGACAAATTGAATGATTGAATCCAATCGCATGCAAATGCGATTGAAGTGCTGCAACAATTTCCGCTCCCTCTCTCTCTCTCGTTTTGACCTCCTTTGACACTCTCTCTCTCCCTCTCTCTTTCTCTCTCTGGAGCTTTGCAGATGTCCACTTAGCTTTTGACAGATTTTTATATGAATTTCAATATTGATAAAATGGAAGACTTTAATATGCTTGGAAATCGCATGTTTGTGTTTCGCAGTACTATTTTCGTCAAGTCGAGAGAACCACAATTAGCACTAAGCTTGTTGATATAATTGTTTGCTTAAATCATCCGAAAATCAAGTAAATTTTGTAATTTTGTCATCTGCTCTGGCCATGTATTTCTATCAATGCTGCTTAATATTTACTCAACTGTTTAAACAGCCAACACTCGTGTTCATTCAGCTAAGCCATCTCACATAGCCATTGGCCATTTGCCATGCTGTAAATGCACTAAGCTGATTTGATGGATGTCCTGCTGTCCCTCCTTAACCGCCTTCCACTTTCTCTTGCCACTATATATATAAATATTTTTTTTTTTATATATCTAAATGTAAAGATGTCCCACTGAACGCTCTTTGATTTTATGATTTAGCAGCAAGCTATATATGCATACAATACGTGTTATTTTATTTAATTTTTTTTTTTCACTTTTGATTTTATTTCATTTTCCACATTTTTAGCCCAGAGCACTCTGCATTGTGATATGATCTGAGTGTTATCCGCTGCAGTGATGTAAATTTGTATGCACTACTATAGAGAGTAGTATATGTAGAATATACTACTCCACTACTGTTGCTCTGTTCATGTCAGATATATCATATAAATATGCGAGATATGTGTGAGAAAATGTTGTATATTAATATTAAAAAAACTAAAAAATATATTTGAAAATATACATTGTTTTATAATTTATTTATATTATACATTATTACAAAAGTCCGATAAAAAATTATATCTACTTTAAAATTAAGTTGTAATTTTAAATCAAATTAAAATTTCTTTCAATAAAACTAAATAAGAAATAGAGATTTAAAACCATTTGACATTTTACCTAAAGAAAGTTTAACACAGCTTTTACTTTTGATGAAAAGAGTATTAGCTCTTCGAGGTGTTGCGTGATTTTTCTTGTATTGTGTTTTTGTGGTTTTTCTTTTGCGTTTGATGTATTTCTGCCCATGGCATTCAGTGCAAGTAATAACTTCAACCGTTTTAACAATGAGCTATGGCTTACCATACATAAAAACAAAGTACTCAATGTCTAATAAAGCAAGAAAAAATTGAACTATATGGAAAATAAAACAAACAATAAAACTTTGAACCGGTATAGAAATGTACTATAAATTAATTATACTCGCTTATGAAAATCTAAAATTATAATATATGTAGTAAGCAATTAACAGCAATTAAGATAAACCGCATTGAATAAGAGTGCAAATGGAAAACTTATCGGAAAACTAGAAAATCTATTAATATTTACAACGGATATGTATATGTGTATTGCTTAGAAATAATTGATGAAATGAATTGAATTGAAGGCCAGTTGCTAGGCAAGCTACGAAAGTAGCCCACAAATTATATCACGTATATTGACGAAAATGTTCAAAATGGAAGATTTTGAAACTGGGACTGGGCCGCGATTGGTAAGCGAAGCACAGGAAGAAAACTCGCGCACACGTTTCAACATCACAGAGCTGCGTAATGCATAACAAAATTTGTATGAAAACAAAACAAAAACTAAATAAATTAATGGAAAGCCCGATCGCAACACGTTTTGGGTAACCGTTAAGAATCACCTATGTACGCACCATGACCGCTCGTTATGGACATCTCACTCTGGTCAACACAGCTTTTTTGAATAGTGGCTATGTATGTGTGAGTGTGAGTGTGTGTATGTGCATGTGTGTGCGGGTGTCAATGGAAGGGCTTGAGATTTAATGGGCAGTTTATTTTTTTTTTTGTGTGGTGAGAACCCCGTGCAAGCACCACTCCTAGCAAACAACTTTTATTTTCACATATATCTGTTAGAAACCACGTACAAATGTGTACGTGTGTTGTCATGCGTTTTGATATTTTAAACAAATATTTAAAACAAATTACCAAAGCGCAAAAGAAGCACGCAAGTGTATATAAAAAACTAAGGGAGGCGAACGAGCCAAGCAATGTACAGTGGGTGTGGGATCCAAGAGGATAAGTTGAGAGATGGAATGTGAGAGCATGGGGTATTGTATATGAAACAAGCGACTAAAGCTCTCCTGCTGCGAACACTCAAAACAAGAGGGGTTATTACAGAAAATATTTTTAAAATTCAATAAAGGTTTTTCAGTAATAAATATAATATACATATATATATATATATATATACATATATATGAAACAAGCGACTAAAGTTCTTACAGAAAATATTTTTAAAATTCAATAAATTCAATAACTAAACAAAATAATATACTTTCTAATAATTTTCTGTATATTTCTACTCAAATATCAAAACTAAATCTAAATTTCCAAAAAAATAAAACAAAATTACTGAGGCCAGTTACATGTTCTGTTAGCTCGTTTTGTTATAGGCATTCCTACCTTTGATACCATTCAATTATTATGAATTGTTATCTTTGTTATCACTTCTATTAAGAATTCACGTTTGCAAACAGCTCTCGAAATGTAAGCGAAAATCAAATTTAATTTAACTAGAGCTTGTGTTCATTCCATTCTTTTGTCAGTGCAATGGCCTTGGGTTTCAGGTTCAGGTTTGTTCACTTGCCCAGGCAAACAAATTTTATTCCAGTGAATTTGAGAACTTAATTGGTTTGTATTTTAAAGCAATATTTGCTTTATGAGATATTTTTTGATTCTCACCCACTGTGTGCTTGGCATTGCTTTGATTTATTTACGAGCTGAAAGTTGGTAGTCACTATGGTGTTGGGTTTTAGTTAGTATCAGTGCTGCTACCAATGCATACACATACATATATATAGTTTTGGATGTGGTTTCTGTGGCTAATATGTGCACACATAGATACGCACGTCGGCTTGGGTTGGAAATTCGAAAAAAGATACAAACTTTTTGGCTAGCCAGTCGACTGTGGACATGGGACAGCTGTGCGTGCGGTACTTTGAGCATGTAGAAAGTAGAAGGGGTGAGGAAAGGGGAAGGGGGACGGGAACGGCAACGGCAACGGCAACGGCAAAAGACTGCTAACCGACAGCATTGGCGACTGTTGCGCATAAATTGTGCAAACAAACTGAAAAACCGAAATGGTAGTGGGCCAAAGATATAGCAAAGCCAAACAGACAAATGTGAAATGCAACACAACGTATCCATGAGATACAAATAGGCAATGAGATTCAAGCAAGCAGCCAACTGGCCTGGCCAAAATATACTTACTTAATAAAACGCCACTGCCATGCGTATGCCAGACGTTTCGATTCGCGAACGGTTAGCAGTTTTAATCAGGTTGGAACCTGTCGGACGACGCGCCTCTCTGTCTGTCTGTCAGTCAGTCAGCCCGGTCAGTCAGGTGTTTGAGCGGCCCGAGCTGGCTGTCGGCTTGGCCACATTTCGTGGCTGCAAAATGATGTCAAGCCAGCTGTTTGGATAGAGACTGCAATTGGCTCGCCATACGATTGAAACTCTGAAATTGTCTTGGAAATTGTTCGGTCGCGGTATTTATTGTGGTGCAACCGACCTGATCTAACGTAACGTAACGTAACCAACAGCCGGCAGGCAGGTAATCTTACCAACTGCAGTCGTAAATAATGCTCAGCGAAAACTTTTGTTTGCGGAAGTTGTCGTTCAATGGCAGGTTTTAGTACAATTTTCAGGTTCTGCACTAAGCAGACAAAACCGGCTCAATCGATCGCCTATATCAGCAATTAGCATAGGACAATACACTGGACTCAATGCTATTCATGCCGAATTAAAAATACACTCATATTAAATTTTCATTATTGAAAACATTTCGTTTATCAGTGGATACACGGTTGCATTTTTATGTCGTTGACACAGTCGAAAAGAAACAAGTCGAAGCCCCTAAATGTTCATGACTGACGTGCAAATACCTTAAATATTTTACAGACTTCATAATAAGATGCAGTGGCCAAAGATCTACACTAATTCTATTCATGAATAGCTTTGTATAAGATTGAAATTTTTGCACCTGTGGGTATGGCCAAGGTCTTAGACTGAGCTGACTGGGCAACAGAGTTAAATAGCAAGGAAGTCAAACTTTATTTCCTGAAGACTCTTGACATACTGAATCCATATCTGAGCCCAGATTTGCTTTTCAAGTAGGTATCAATATTTTCTTACTCAAAAGTGCAAAAAAAATATTTGTTTGGAAATTTAGTAAATTATTTCAAAAAGACATTTATAACATCTGGAAGTACTATATTTTCGCCTGAAAAACCTTGTAAAATTTAAAAAATAATCTATTTTTACTATCCGAATAGCTGCTTAATGTCTTCTCTCTCACTCAATCTAAATTTTGTTGGAGATATATTATTTAAATATATATATATATATATATATATATATATATATATATATATATATATATATATATATATATATATATATATATATATATTTTTAATGACTCTAACTAGATCTAAGAGAGTTTACTTCCTAACATTAGAAATTAGCTCAGAGCATTGTACAAAATATTTATACTTAAGAATTCAAATAAAAATTATATATATTTATGTTCCTTATTCCTCTTGTAACTTAAATTTGAACAAGTCTAGCATACCCGATTATCAATTTTCAACGCAGTATAAAAACCTACAAAAATTGGCGACATCATGAAAAAAATATATATATGTGTATGGGTATGTAAATGCAAACTGTATAAATGCTTCCTGAATCGAATTTAATTGTATTTGTTACTCCATATGCGAGTGTATCTTTATCTGCTGCCGTATCTATAGCTGTATCTGTAACTGTAATTGTGACTGTGACTATATTCGTATATGTATCAGTATGCTGTATGTCCATCTATCTGTCAGGCTGTCTGGTATTTGCATCCGAAGCTGCGGCTTTCGGGTTTAATTGGCAGCGGAAATATTCCATGTGATTACTTAATGAGATCCAGCTCATTTTTATTACTCGCAACTCAGCGCTGCTCTCAACTAAAGTGCACAAAAGTTAAAAGGTTAACAAATTAAACACGCAACAGCAACGCCAACTACAGCAACAATAACAGGTACAACAACAACTCGGTCAAACCGTATCTAGGCACAATACATATATTCCCCAGAGGGGGTGGGCGTGAGCATGTAGTTTATTATTCAATTATGCATTCATTAAGGTACAGAATTAATAATTCAATAAAAGTAACAACATTATTGCCTCAATTTGATTTGCTGTTCACTTAAATTACGAATTTTTTTTTTGTGTGTTAATTTCACAATTTCGCTAGACGGGAGATATTTTTTTTTAATTGCCTCTATAGTAGTATCCAGAGACTAACCACATGACACAGATAATGTACACAAAATTAAATAACAATGTCACGCAAGTTGTGATTAAAGACAACACATATTCAGGTTAAATATACATATATATAACGTTGTGAAATTCATATAAGCATATCCTATAACTATAATATTTAAATATGCCAAAGAAATTATGAACTAATTAAGTTTATAAATACACCTGAGCTCAAAATCCAATAGAGTAATCAAATTAAGCCAACCTCTCATAGTTCTTGAACTGCTACAAGAATTTCAAGTAAATCAGTCTTTCATTTCTATACTCGTTCATGGTATGAAGAGAGTACTTCGATTTCTCCAATGTTACGTTTAGTTTATTGCCCTAATTGAAGTTATATGACGAGAATATAGATCGTGTGTGCCAAGTCTTATAAAGTACTGTAACTTTCTATTATATAAATGATAAGAGCATATCATTTATAAAGCTAAACTCTTCGATTTTCAAATAAATATATACAAATACAAATATATGTTATTTAACCATGACTCCGAGGGCGTACAATATCATATATTTTCCACACTATAATATTTTGTAACTCAATATATATATATGTATGCGAAATTGCGAAAAATACTTTATTTTAAATATCTGTCTATTATATATCACATTTTTCCACACAAATATTGTAAAGTTCCCCATAAGGAAATGATAAATCGGACAATATTAGTTTTATCAAAATTTGGCTATGCAAAAACCGTGAGCGAGTATAATAGGATCGATTGCACCCGACAGCAGCGTTCTTTCTGGTTTATTTACATTTTTAATATAACTTTCATAACCACAATGTGGGCTACGTGCGTAAAAAGGAAAGAAGCTTAAAATTAAGTCATATTAAAGAATATTAATACAAAGGAAAAGCTTTACTTGTGGCCACGTTGCAGTTTGGCTTTAACAACAAATAAAAAAATGAAACTTTAAAGAAGTGGGAAGCATGAAACTCAATGTTAATATATTAATAAAAATGTGTTAAGTTTACAATGGCAAGTACAAAATCTTTAACAATTGATAAATGAATTTAGACAAACTATTAAAAATAAACCATGAATTACTGTCTATAGTCACACCGTTAAGCATTATTCCTTGACTGCATATCTACAGCACGTAAGTTTTACTACAGTGCTCTACACGTTTGATGACCTGTAAATCTGTGTTTTATGTACAAGCTAAGTCAAGGTCTCTGGCAAGCAGCATTAGCCGGCTAGGCTGGCTGAATGGTAATGACCCAATTGCTTATGCTGGCAGACAAAACGTGGAGCTGGCCAAAATGTTTATGGCCAAATGCATAATTAAGAAGCTATTACAGGCAGTAAATGGTGGCTGGCTTATTAAAATACGGCAGGTAAGTGTGAGCCAAAAACAGTTGACAAAGGAAAAACAAGACAACGAAAATTGTAAATATGAGAGAAACTCTCGCAATTTAACGTGCTGCATGGATGCATTTAACACGCTTAACCTTTCATAGGCCACAGCCAAAGGCATAAATAATTTAATTTTGAGTGCGATCTTTGGCCAGCAAAACGGCCACAGAGATAGCCGACCATCGATGTATCTTATGGCAAAAGCTAGCTAGCCCACAGCTCTTCACATTTTGAATGGATTGCCATGCTCAAGCTCAAGCTCAGACATAGCATAAGCATAGTCAAGGTATTCCGGTGCATTTATTGCAATTAAACATTTGTTAATGCCAAAGCTGTTGGCCACTAAAAACAAAACCACATCTAACAAGAAGCAAGCGACGCTATTCGTGTGTGTGTGTGTGTGTGTGTGTGTGTTTGAATGAATGTATTTACTGCAAGATTAATACTTGGCATTGTGGTATGAATCAACGTTTCGTTTAGAATTCATTGGCGACCAGCAGAAGCCCCAAATAAACGCCAATGCGCTAACCTTGTCACTGGCAGCAGCTACTTGCAACAACTGCAACAGCTACAAATGCATCGGCGACGGCGGCTGCTGCGGCTCGAGTGGTTTTCCTTGTATTTGATTTTTCATTTTTTACTGTAGAAATAGGCGGCGAGACCAGGCAGAGTGCATGAGCACGGTCGCACGTACATAATTAAAGTGCCAAAGAATTGGCATGGCAAAGTTTTACCAGTTGCTAGAAAGAGATATACATACGAGTATATATATACTTATATATATAATTCATATCTTGTGATATCGTGTGCATGCAAAATCCGCAAATGCCAAATGTTTTGATTGTTGATTTAAACGTATGCGCAATATTCGCACATTTATCGATTACAAATCAATTTTATACTATTGCGCATCTCACGTAGCAGCTGAGGGGGGCGGGGGAGCTGCTTGGTGGCGACCTCGACTTGGACTCTGTTAGCGTTGCCCAAGCAACGGGGCTGGTGGCTGGCGGCTGGGGGCTGTTTGCCAACTTTGTGCAACGCATTGCTGCTGCCGGATTACACTATTAACGCCAGTTGCATACAAATTGGCGCATTTCAGCATTTCAGGTGTGTGTTGCCTGGGCTAACCGTAAGATACAGATACGCGGCTGCACTCGTTAGCGTTGTTAGTCGGTGTCAGTGTCGGTGTTTGCATGTGTGTGTTCTCTGTTACTGTTGCTGAATCTGAATCTGAATCAGAATCTGCATCTGTGCCTTAGTCTGGGGGCATTGTGCGCCCATTTGCTTGCCTTTGGTGTACGTCTCGAGGCGCAGCTTGCATAAACAACAGCGGCAACGGCAGCGGCTGCAAACGAGCCAAACAAATTGAATGCTGCAAAAAGTGCACAAGGTGCGATATATAAATTACGCCTCGATTAAATTGCAATGCAAATTTAAGCTGAATTTTTTTTCGTTTGTTTGTGTTTTGTTTTTAAACTCCACCTTGGACAGTGGCAAACTGGAAATCCATGCAATACATATGTGCTTGTGCATGCATGTGCTTATCTAAGAGGACTTTCGGCTTCTGCTTCAGTTACAGCTTAATGCTGTCAGCCACAGCTTCCTGCAATCCTCATCAGTATGACTGGCCGGCTACCCATCGAATCCAGACGTGACGACAGCGTAAGTAAGCAGCGCATTCGCGGGATTTGTCAAATATTTGCGCTACGCTGCGCTCATTCATAAAACCTTTGGCTAAAGCCTTGGCTCCACACTTCCACAGCTCTGACACCAGCCACAACCTTAGCCTGTCAGTCTATTTTTCTCTCTCACTCACTCTTGATTGCACGCCAAATCTCACTCTCTCTCTCTCTCTCTGGCTCTGTCGGTCTGTCTCGCTCGTTGCTGATGCAGTTTTTTACGCTTTTTGCAAGGAAAAACAAACTTTTTCAGACGCTGGGTAAAGTTCGGCAAGTTTAATGCTGTTTGACTTTGATTCAATATTTGCATCGATTAAGCTTTTCAAGGTTTTTACTTAGCTGAAAATCAAAATGGCACACACACACACACAAACAAACACATATAACTTGATGTATGTATATAAGCATTTGATAGTTTTACATGCAAAATATGAACATGGTTGAATTAATCTCAAGAGAACGGCAACTGTACAAATATTCGTAAATATATTTTCATTTTATAAATTCAATTTCAAATACAAATTGCTAAACTGGTCAATTCAACTCAATTTTTGATTGCAACTCAATTCAACGCAATTCTATCAGTCTCACTTTTATTAGCCAATAAATCACTCAGAGTTAATAAAATTAATCTTTTTCTAAATAAAATGTGCAAACAAATTTAATTATTGAAAATTTGAATTATTAAATGGTTAAACAGCATACAATATACCAAATGTAATTTAAAATTTCAATTGAAATTCTGAATTCTCGAACATTTATTTATAAAATATTTCCCAGCTTTGCTAATAAATAATTTAATACTTAATAAAATAATTTGTTTAATAATTTTCTTTAGCATAGAATAATATAATCTATATAAGAAAATTATAATAATTATACCTCAATTAAAAATCGATCTATCTATTTTTAGCTCAATATATTATACATTCGCTATAGATTGAATACACTTATTTTGATATAGCATATAAATGCTTTACGTAAATTGTTCAAGTGTTGCTGACTTGACACTGCGTATAATACGTATACGCCAAGTAGCATACCTAAAGACCGAAACAGTCGAATGATTAGAACGCCAGTTCGCACTAACTAACTAACTGACTTTAAATATTAGTTTTTGTTGATTTTATGCAAAGGATCTAAGTTAATTAAATGGCATATCAATTTCTAGTTCAACAATCCAAAAGTTTTTTAATATACTAAAAATATATAAATATTTGACAGACAAAACTTTACTTTTACTCCGAGTGCTCAACAGAAAATATTTGCTGTGGTAATTCAATATGCAAATATTTTAACTAAGAGATTTAGATAAATAAAAAAGTTTTTCTAACAACATGCATGTTATTAAGTAAGCAAAAATCAATTGCAGAAAGAATCTTCCATGTTCATGTTATAAAATAACTTTAAATCAATGAGAGAAATGATTTTTCAAAACAAAAATAAGTCATTGAAATTGCATCAATATTTCTGAATTTGCCTATGGACAGACAGCCGCATTTTAACACACAAAACAAATAATATTATATTCACAATGTGAACAGAGCGAAAATAACAAAATAACAAACAAAGCCAAAAAATATTCTTTGTGAATATTTTTTTTTTTGCCATAATTAAAATAGTTTTCAAGACTGCAAATTACATTTTTTTTTTGTTTTTTTTTTTTTTTTTATTTTACAACTGGTACTCAAATCAAAGAATGCAATAGAAAATGTATTTATCTGACAACAAGTCTTTATTACTAGCTAACGCTGACCTACAAATTTCATCATTACAGCAAATTATGGGCTAAGCAATATTTTAAATTCAATTTATGATTTAAGAAAAGACATTGGTCGACTCATTGCATATTTATTTGGCATTATGCCGTTTCGTTATTTTAATTAAATTAAGCTAAACTTACTCAGTTGTAAAAATTCCAGAAATCTAACGATTTCAAGCTAAGCTCCTAATTATAAGCTTTTCGATTGATCGATAAATTTTCAATCTTGCCAAGTGAATTGTTTTGCGCGAATCAAAACTTCCTGTATGCTGTGAGTATGAGTATATCCAAATTGTGTTCGCTGCAATCGGTTGCACACTTTCGAAATTTTCACGATTTTCACGCAGAGCCCCGATGTTACACAATTGAGCTGGCCTGTGGTAAAAAAAATCCAAATTCCCGTATTGGCAGCCAACACAGCGTCGAAAACGTATTTCAGGAAAATCAACTTGGAACTTTTTTAGGCGCTTAGTGCGACAGCACACCACCGAAACCACCGAAAACACCGAAACCACCGAACCAGCGAACCGAGCTTATTTCCCAACGAATTGAACGCGTTTCAGAACCGCGCTGCCAGGCAGACGAAAACCGACTCAGCTCGAGTGCGGCTTGCAAAAACGACAACACCTGAACAGGGGCCCAAACAGAGGCCTGAACGCGACTTGGTAACAATTGTCGCTGCCTCTGCCGCTGCCGATGCCGCTGTCGCTGCCTCTGTCGCTGCGTTTGCCTATGACGTATTGCGTCGACTGCAGCGCCAGCAAAGCCAAGCCTAGCTTTGGGGTAGCAAGCGTGCGTCTCAGTAAGATTCAACGGCTCTGTCGCTCTCTCTGTCGCAGTCGCCGGCCCCGTCGCCGTCGCCGTCGCAGTTGCGAGCGCTGTTACAAGCATAAGTCATATTGAGTGGCACTGTCGATAGGCAGAGCAGAAGCAGCGCGAGCCGCCAAAACGAAACTGTTAATTAATAACTTGAGTAAACTTGCAAATGTTATTCGGTAGTTGGCTTGATGTTTATTTTCTCAAGCGTGAATTAAACGTAGTTTTTTATGCCCGAAACAGAATTAATATCTAAAAATCTCTTAAAGCTACAACAATGTCGATTGTTGAATCATGTCGAAGGAATTTCCCATTTACCACTCTCGATTACTTGTTCGCTTGCACTCTAAGTTGCTCTTCGTTTTTGTGGGTCTATATGAAGTTGATAAGCTCAGCAAGTTTTAGGATATACCCGGATTCGTCGCTCCCGTCTGTTTACCATCTTACTTTTTTGTAGCTGGCTATAATTTTGGTTTATCCGGCAGCAGGGGGAACGCCAAGTTGAGCCTGTGGACCGATTGAATCATCGCTGTCCATTGTCCAGCTCACATCCGTCAATTGATCCTAATTGGTATGCCTGCATTGTCCGCCCGAGACGTCGTTTGGAGTTGTTCGCTCATAAATTTACCAGCTCAGTAATTTTCCCCTTTTGTTTTTATTTTTCTTGCCAATCTGTAGACGGCAAAGTGAATATTCTACAGTACACTCACTTTTAGAACTTTAATCGCGGCGTAGCCATCAATCACGTAATCGCCAGCGTGTTTGTTGCGCTGTTTGCATCTGTATCTTACTTTTGTATCTTTTCGCACAACAAAACACAGCTAAAATCTATTAACTGAAATACATATGTACAAAGAATATATAAGCAAACAAAAGACGGAATAATTCAAGACGCCTCGCAAGCTACTGATTGTACCTTAATGATGTATGTAGGAAAACAAGAATTTAAATACACATTCATACTATATATATTCAAATACACGTATGACTTGAACACTAGTCCGTTATCCAGAAGTGCTAATAATAACAATAAAGAAATTGTTAATAATAAATGCTTTATCGATGCGTTGTCCATGCTCAAGACCTCAGAAAATGTACCCTTAATGCTCTTCTGTCAACCACCTACCTCTGTATTCTACAATTACCTCTATCTGCTCTCTATTCTCTATCCTCTATTCTATATCCTCAATCGTCTAGTCTCTATTCTCTATTATATTTATCTGTATCCTATCCTCTATCCTCTATTCTCTGTTCTCTGTTCTCTGTTCTCTGTTCTCTGTTCTCTATTCTCTATTCTCTATTCTCTATTCTCTATTCTCTATTCTCTATTCTCTATTCTCTATTCTCTATTCTCTATTCTCTATTCTCTATTCTCTATTCTCTATTCTCTATTCTCTATTCTCTATTCTCTATTCTCTATTCTCTATTCTCTATTCTCTATTCTCTATTCTCTATTCTCTATTCTCTATCCTCTATCCTCTATCCTCTATCCTCTATTCTCTATCTTCTATCCTCTATCCTCTATCCTCTATCCTCTATCCTCTATCCTCTATCCTCTATCCTCTATCCTCTATCCTCTATCCTCTATCCTCTATCCTCTATCCTCTATCCTCTATCCTCTATCCTCTATCCTCTATCCTCTATCCTCTATCCTCTATCCTCTATCCTCTATCCTCTATCCTCTATCCTCTATCCTCTATCCTCTATCCTCTATCCTCTATCCTCTATCCTCTATCCTCTATCCTCTATCCTCTATCCTCTATCCTCTATCCTCTATCCTCTATCCTCTATCCTCTATCCTCTATCCTCTATCCTCTATCCTCTATCCTCTATCCTCTATCCTCTATCCTCTATCCTCTATCCTCTATCCTCTATCCTCTATCCTCTATCCTCTATCCTCTATCCTCTATCCTCTATCCTCTATCCTCTATCCTCTATCCTCTATCCTCTATCCTCTATCCTCTATCCTCTATCCTCTATCCTCTATCCTCTATCCTCTATCCTCTATCCTCTATCCTCTATTCTCTGTTCTCTATTCTCTATTCTCTATTCTCTATTCTCTATTCTCTATTCTCTATTCTCTATTCTCTATTCTCTATTCTCTATTCTCTATTCTCTATTCTCTATTCTCTATTCTCTATTTTCTATTCTCTATTCTCTATTCTCTATTCTCTATTCTCTGTTCTCTATTCTCTATTCTCTATTCTCTATTCTCTATTCTCTATTTTCTATTCTCTATTCTCTATTCTCTATTCTCTATTCTCTATTCTCTATTCTCTATTCTCTATTCTCTATTCTCTATTCTCTATTCTCTATCCTCTATCCTCTATCCTCTAGCCTCTATCCTCTATCCTCTATCCTCTATCCTCTTTCCTCTATCCTCTATCCTCTATTCTCTCTCCTCTATCATCTATCCCCTATCCCCTATCCTCTATCCTCTATCCACTCTTTTCTCTGTTTCTTATATTTCTATGTTCTACATACGTCTACCCTCTAAATATGCTTTATGCTCTGCGCACAGCTTTTCATGTGTATGTACGAAAAGTTTATTAAATTTAATATCTAGAATAACTATCAAGATTTTATGTTAGATATCCACCAAAAAAGTTTGGTTTATGCTTAGCTTCATAAAGGAAAATATTTTTGACTTTCTGGTTTAAATCAATTTTATAAACTTTAATTTAAAAACCCAATAATAATTCCGGTTTCAACGCAAAGTAGAAAATCAAAAATCACAAATTAAATTCACACTTTGCCTATGCGTCCAATTAAAGGTATTTGCATGATGAAGTTGAACTATTTGAGTGATAAGTGAAGCCACAGCACGTGTTGTGCTTTGAATTTAACTAGCTTCATTTCGCATTCCCCCATTACCACCCAAGTTGCCTCTTGAGCTAAGTACACTTGCCTATTACCTGTAATTATGATGAATAACATTATTTTTTCGGCCAGTCATGGTGTCTTTGGAATACCAAGCTCGAGCCTAGCCCAGGCAACCGAATAGATGAAACGTAAACAAACAAAATAGAGAATCATATAAAAGTCAATGTCTAAATTAGCAACATTTCTCAGAGGTAATTGCTATTGTCGATTTTGATGGCATGCACATGTGTGTGTGAGTGTGTGTGTGTAGTCGCAATACATAGATATTGGTAGTACGAAATGGCAACGGGGTGGTTCAATTGTCTGGAACCCTCGATATGCCATTGGCGTGATTTAACATCGACGCTTGTGTCAAGCTCTCTGATTTATTTTATGACTCAACACATCAGCCGTGCGGCGTACGACTTTAATTCCCCCCATATAAAAATACCTGTCATGATAGAACGCAAAAATTACCCGCACTTGTCCAAAGCGTCCACACACAAAATCCATTGAAATTCCGGACGAGTTCAGCATGGGCCACAGCTACAAATCGCGTAAACAACTCGACTGCATTTCGTGGCAATGCCATCTTTCACCAGGCGTTCAGAGCCAGAATAAGCCTCGAAATGTTGTTGTGTATATCAGTGTGTATGTATGTGTGTATGTGTGTGTGTGAGTGTGTGTGTGTGTTTCTCGTGTGTGAGAGGCAGAAACCAGTAAAGCCCCAAATGCGATTTTTCTAAATGCATTCGAGTGTTTTATTTATTGAACTGCTGCGCGTGTGTGCCTCTGTGCAGGTGTAAATATCTCGATAACTATTCATTTTAGCGCGTAAACAAATATATTTCAAGTGTATTCGAGCGCTGGCGAGATAGTTACCGTTTGACAAACTATAAGGTAAACAAGCAAAGACTAGCCCCAAGGCTAATCGAAATCTAAAAAATCTTATATTATAAAAATTTACATCGTTATTCTTAGACTCCCTTTTTGTTGAATCCAAATAAAATTTTTTAATTTCTTGCACATTTCAAAAACGCATCGCAAATTTGTTGTTTACTTTACAATTTTAAAGCTAAGTTCAAAATATTTGCTCTTAGATGAAATGGGCAAACATTGTGCTTATACTTGATTGCGCAAATTGCTACTTTATTGAATATTTACATTGCAATTCAAAGAAAAAATACTCTGTACAAATGAGTAAAATTGGGTATATTAACATTGTGCAAAATGCAACTTTACGAACTGCAGTTCTAAAACGTTTATATATATATATATTATAAGTAAAACTTATAAATTGAACCCCTTGAGAAATAAAGTCTTGTTTAATAAGATTGCCTCATCGACCTTATCGGTCTGTTCATCCGTCATTATGAACATATGAATCTCAGAGACTATATATTCTCATTTAAACCTCGTTAAATATTTTAATCGCATTTTTAAGAATAACTGAGAGACTATAAAAGCCTGATTTTTAAGCTAATTACTGGACTCATTTGTTTATATAGAGCATATCAAGGGGTGCACTGAACTGCAACTAATGTTTAGAACTTCGAAATAGGGTAAAAATTATATGATATTTTTATATGTAGTTACAAAAAAATGTTGGATACCCGTTTACGACTTAAGCAATTAAGAAAGATCTTGTCAAGGGTGCCCGACTAGGAGATACCCTGAACCACGTCAGATTTGCATTTTTAAATATACTCGATAGCTTGTATGCAGCATATTCATATACAAATTTTCGAGCTTTTTCAATAAGCGACATCGCGACGGGCAGACAGACATCGACTCAGCTCGTCGTCCTGATCAAGAATATATATACTTTCTGGGGTCTGCCACGTCATCTTCTGCCTATTACATATTTACATATTACATGTATATTTTCCCAAAGCCATTATACTCTGATTTTCCATTTTCAATGGGTTTGGGGTATAAAAATATACTGGCTTTGTTAATCTATCCGATCTTTCAGAATCACCACAAATCTGTTGACAACATTTTCGAAAATTCTAAACTATCGATAGTTTAATATTTATATATTTTTTTACCATGTAAGAGCATGATGAATTCAATAGACCGCAACTACAACATTGTTGATTGTATTTACTTAGAGTCTATTCATAGAAGTACAAGTTAATTAAAATGTTGTTACCACACTAAAGCACGTAATTATGATTTTTATCTTATTTTTATCCAAAACTATATTTTTTCAGCCATTATAATGAAAAAACGAAGTTCTGGAAAAGTCTAATTACTGAAGCGGAACTAATGCCTTCCTATTTTAAATCAATTATGAGTCCTCTAGTAATGGCAGTCCGACGTGGAGATACTCTAGAGCAAAATCCACCCCGATTATTTTACATTAGAGCACTCGCTATGCAAATCAGTTCTTGCTAATGGCACATATGTTAACTGCTAAGTCTGTGGGTCGTGCATATTGACAAACGAATCAACGGACTTTCGGGCGAACAGACTAACGGATAGGGTTCGATCCACTCTACTTTTTATTTTAAACAACAATAGATTATTCTATTATACTTCCACAAGCCTATTAAATTCTGTTTAATTTTCAATAAATTCAGAGTACAAAAATGAAGCATTAGTATAGCGGTCTTAGCAAACAACCGACATAGACCGATCATCTCCCAATATGACTTCAAAAGTTAAGTATAGAATTTATTGGAATTGTTTGCTTTTGTTAAGTGTGCTGCTGATGCTGAAAACAAATTTTAATGTAATTAGATCAAAGGAATCAAGTACGTTAAGCCCTAACTAAATATACATTCCTATTTTTCCAGCATGGTGCATCCATTAAAATGACAAATGCAGTCTGTAACTCCTATAACAAATCCTGGGTTGTTATAAATCAATGCAGACTGAAGGCCTTGCAACGAAACAAAACCATCTTAAATATTGACGCGTATTTTTTACATCCGGCTAATATAATCGACTTGAGAGTTCAAGTCCAGAAGAAGGGAAACGGTTACAAACCTTGGCTTTTCGATATCACATTTGATGCCTGTAAATATATGCGTAGGCCCAATAATCCCGCTGTTAAAATGCTTCATGGGATCTTTAAAAAGTTTTCAACGGTGAATCATACGTGCCCATATAGCGTAAGTAACTACTAAGATCTGAAATGACAACAATATTAATGTCTTATTTTTAACTAACAGGGATATCAGGCAGTTAGAGATTTTTATCCAGACATTGATACATTTCCAATCGCATTACCAACAGGAGACTATTTAATAATATTATCATTTATATTTTCAAAACAACCAACCTTTGATGTAAATGTTTACTTTTCATTTGTTGAAGATTTAATATAAATACTTCAATATATTGAGCAAACTTATTAAGTTCCAATTAAAGCATAAAGGCGGTTATATCTCCACTTAAATACATGTTATTATTTATATGGTTATTAAATTCAACGTAGATATTAAGTATAGTATATTTATATATATATATATATATATATATATATATATATATATATATATATATATATATATATATATATATATATATTTTTTTTTTTTTTTTTTTTTTATTATTAATTTTTTTTCCCTGTTATACTCATTCACGAAAGTGAATTGAGTATGTTGGTTTTGTGCAATGTCCGTCATGCTGTCCGTCCGTCTGTCCGTATAAACGCAAGCCATTTCCACACTATTGAAGCTATAGAAATTTGGAGCATATACTCGCGTAAACCCTCGAATTATTTTCCAGATACGCCCCCTAAGGGCTTAGCAAAGCGGGTCAAACTGTATCTTCTACAGTTTTAAAACTAGAACGCCCAAATTTGGCACGGGACTTATTGTTACGGTCCTATAAAGAGCGACGAAAAAACTTTATATCCACGCCCAATAGAGGCGTCGGATCTGACTACTGATCTTTCAAATTCTGTTATATTTTCATGCTAGAGACTTGAAATTTGGTATATATACTCGGGGTGACATCCCAAGATGAAAAAGATATAGCGAATCTATCTATGCCGATAGGCGGCATGGCATACCGCAAAAGATTATAGCTCCTACAGTTTAAGAGCTAGAAGCTTCAAAATTGAATGGTTGAGTTACTGGTAAGCTCGTCTATCGATGACTCAAAAATACAAATTTACGCACCTTTGGGGACTAGCCATACCAAAAAAATACCCTGTAATTTTCGCATTCTTTGAGTGTAAGCATGCAAATTTCAAAATTTGGCCAATTCTAATACCTGGCTAAAAATAATAGGTTTACGCCAACTGGGGGCGTGGAAAATCGGTAAACTCTGTATCTTTTACCGTTTCTCAGTGAGAAACTCGAAATTTTATGACGGTATTACTGCTGACCTCCTCTATTAATTTCGCAAAAATTATATATGCACAAACCAATTGGAAGCGCGGAAAATCGGAAAAGTGTATATCTTGCGATGGGCGTGAGCTGTGCGGGCGTAAATGAGTATTCCACAGTCTATAGCGCCCGACTGCAAAGTTCTTTCTTGTTTTAGATAGTCACGTAGGCCAAAATTGAGCATTATACTCATTCACAATATGATTATATTGGATTATTTGCAGTACATCTGTTTTGAATATATATTATTTATATATATATATATATATATATATATATATATATATATATATATATATATATATATATATATATATATATATATATAATCAAGAATACCTGAACAAATATTATTATTATTGTATTTATAAGCATGCCTAATGCTGACAATTATAAACAATTATATTTTTAGGGTAAAAAAATCGGTTTAACCATCGGAATCAACTTTTTTATATATGTACCTACTTTTGTATTCCCTTCATGGAATTTTAGATCCCTCTTTACAGTTCTAAATAAAACCGAATATAACAAACGGTAGTTGGGAAGGCCCAATTTAGAGATATTTTGAGCTTATATATAATGGAGAAGGAAAGGCAATTGTCAGGAAAGTATGTATGTGTTTTTAACCGAAGGGTAAATAAATTAAACATACTCTCGCCACAAAGTAGCGGAAAAGATGGACGAACAGATATCCTTAATCAATAATTACACATACACTTCCATAAACCTATTATACCCCATTTTCAATGAGTGCACAGTATAAAAATGAAATTGTATAGGAAACATGAGTAGAACGCAATAAAGAACCCAGCGACATAGACCGATCATCTCTAAATATGACTTTCAAAGTCAAGTATAGAATTTATTGGAATTGTTTGCTTTTGTTAAGTGTGCTGCTGATGCTGAAAACAAATTTTAATGTAATTACATCAAAGGAATCAAGTACGTTAAGCCCTAACTAAATATACATTCTTATTTTTCCAGCATGGTGCTTCCATTAAAATGACAAATGCAGTCTGTAACTCCTATAACAAATCCTGGGTTGTTATAAATCAATGCAGACTGAAGGCCTTGCAACGAAACAAAACCATCTTAAACATTGACTCGTATTTTTTACATCCGGCTTATATAATCGACTTGAGAATTCAAGTCCAGAAGAAGGGAAACGGTTACAAACCTTGGCTTTTCGATATCACATTTGATGCCTGTAAATATATGCGTAGGCCCAATAATCCCGCTGTTAAAATGATTCATGGGATCTTCAAAAAGTTTTCAACGGTGAATCATACGTGCCCATATAGCGTAAGTAACTTCAAAGATCTGAAATGTCAAAAAATTTAATGTCTTATTTTTAACTAACAGGGATATCAGGGAGTTAGAGATTTTTATCCAAACAAAGATACATTTCCAATCGCATTACCAACAGGAGACTATTTACTAATTCTAACATTTATATTGTCAAAACAAAAAACCTATGATATAAAAGTTTACGTTTCATATGTTGAAGATTTAATATAAATTCTTCAATATATTTAGTAAAATTATTTGCAAATAGACAAATAAAAAACTTAAATAATAACTCCACATTGAAACAAATATGTTATTTATTTTGATTGATTGATATAGAAGAACGCTCGCTCTCAAGAAGCATCTCAAACTTAACCTTTGGTTATCATATCTCGTAAGTTTTATTAGCACACTTCGTCAAAACGAGATATTATGCTCGTTAACAAAATATTTATATCGGTTTTTGTTCAGTCCTCATATATATATAATATATATATATATACTACTATATAATCGGATAAGATATTCAGATTATAATCGTGTGCCTACTAAAGCATGACATGACAAAATAATAACATTATTCGAGTGCAATAAAAATTTAATTATTTGCCTACTTTTGAATACACTTTATAGAATTGAAATGCTCTCTTTACGATTTCGCAGATATTTTTTGCATATTTATTATGGAGAATAGAAGGCTGTTATAGGTAAATTAAATCAAGTATAGAAAACAACATAGATCTACATATTTTCTAACAAAATGCAACTAACATATATTTTATTTCTAATCAATTAAAATTACTCTAGTCATTCAAATTTTATATAGCTTACGTGTATGATTTTAAGTGAATTGCTCTTAAAATTGGTTATGCCAACACATTCACATATATACCGTCAGACAAAGGAGCGGTAGAGATGGACGAACAGACATCTATATATATATATATATATATAATCATGAATACCTGAACAAATACTATATTATTATTATATTTATAAGCATGCTTAGTGCTGACAATTATAAACTATTATATTTTTAGGGTAGAAAAAACGGTTTAACCATCGGAATCTAAATTTTATATATTTACCAACTTTTGCATTCCGTTCATGGAATTTGAGATCCCTCTTTACAGCTCTAAATAAACCGAATATAACAAACGGTAGGTGGGAAGGCCCAATTTACAGAAATTTTGAACCTATATATAATGGCGAAGGGAAGGCAATTGTCAGGAAAGTATGTATGTGTTTTTAACCGAAGGGTAAATAAATTAAACATACTCTCGCCACATAGTAGCGGAAAAGTTGGACGAACAGATATCCTTAATCAATAATTACACATACACTTCTATAAGCCCAATGTACCCCATTTTCAGTGGGTGAACAGTATAAAAATCAAATTTTATAGGAAATATGAGTAGAACGCAATAAAGAACCCATCGCCATTGACCGATCATCTCTAAATATGACTTCAAAAGTCAAGTATAGAATTTATTGGAATTGTTTGCTTTTGTTAAGTGTGCTGCTGATGCTGAACACAAATTTTAATGTAATTAGATCAAAGGAATCAAGTACGTTAAGCCCTAACTAAATATACATTCTTATTTTTCCAGCATGGTGCTTCCATTAAAATGACAAATGCAGTCTGTAACTCCTATAACAAATCCTGGGTTGTAATAAATCAATGCAGACTGAAGGCCTTGCAACGAAACAAAACCATTTTAAACGTTGACACCGATTTTTTACATCCTGCTTATATAATCGACTTGAGAGTTCAAGTCCAGAAGAAGGGAAACGGTTACAAACCTTGGCTTTTCGATATCACATTTGATGCCTGTAAATATATGCGTAGGCCCAATAATCCCGCTATTAAAATGATTCATGGGATCTTCAAAAAGTTTTCAACGGTGAATCATACGTGCCCATATAGCGTAAGTAACTTCAAAGATCTGAAATGTCAAAAATTTTAATGTCTTATTTTTAACTAACAGGGATATCAGGGAGTTAGAGATTTTTATCCAAACATTGATACATTTCCAATCGCATTACCAACAGGAGACTATTTACTAATTCTAACATTTATATTGTCAAAACAAAAAACCTTTGATGTAAATGTTTACTTTTCATTTGTTGAAGATTTAATATAAATTCTTCAATATATTTAGTAAAATTATTTGCAAATAGACAAATAAAAAACTTAAATAATAACTCCACATTGAAACAAATATGTTATTTATTTTGATTGATTGATATAGAAGAACGCTCGCTCTCAAGAAGCATCTCAAACTTAACCTTTGGTTATCATATCTCGTAAGTTTTAATATCACGCTTCGTCAAAACGGGATATTATGCTCGTTAACAAAATATTTATACAGTTTTTCTTCAGTCCTCATATATATATATAATATATGTATATATATAATATACTATATAATCGGATAAGATATTCAGATTATAATTGTGTGCCTACTAAAGCATGACATGAGAAAATAATTACATTTTTAGAGTACAATAAAAATTTAAATATTTGTCTACTTTTTTATACACTTTATAGAATTGAAGTGCTCTCTTTACGATTTTGTGCATATTTATTATTTATTAAATCAAGTATAGAAAACAACATAGATCTACATATTTTTTAACAAAATGCAACTAACAAATATTTTATTTCTAATCAATTAAAATTACTCTAGTCATTCAAATTTTATATAGCTTACGTGTATGATTTTAAGTGAATTGCTCTTAAAATTGGTTATGCCAACACATTCACATATATAGCGTCAGACAAAGGAGCGGTAGAGATGGACAAACAGACATCTTGGACATTTTTCGATCCATACAGCTTTTGAGCTTGAAAGGAATAAATCATTTCTATCATACAAACATTTCCATAATAGCATTATACCCCATTTCCCATAGATTCACAGTATAAAAATGAGAGTTCTTGAAGGATTCATAATTAGAGTGTAATTAGCTACCCATCGACACAGACCGATCGTCTAAATATGACATCAAAAGTCATACAAAGAGTTTATTGGAATTGTTTGCTTTTGTCAAGTGTGCTGCTGGTGCTGAAAACAAATTTAAATGTAATTGAATCAAATGTGTGAAGTACGTAAAATCTTATATACTCAAACACAAATATTATTTTTCAGCATGGATTTACCGTTAAAATGACAAATGCAGTCTGCACTTCCTATAACAAGTCCTGGGTTGTTGTAAATAAATGCCGATTAAAGGCCGTGCAACGAAACAAAACGATTTTAAATGTTGACGGGGAAATTTTACATCCGGCTTATTTAATCGACTTGAGAGTGCAAGTCTTAAAAAGGGAAAACGGTTACAAGCCTTGGCTTTTCGATATCACATTTGATGCCTGTAAATATTTGCGAAAGCCGAATAATCCCGCTATTAAAATAATTTATGGAATCTTTAAAGAGTTTTCAACATTTAATCATACATGTCCTTATATCGTAAGTAAAAATCAGATCTAATTGCCTCATTTAATGCGTTTTTATTTCCTTCTTTTTTGTTTTGTATTGACAGGGGCATCAGGGAGTAAAAGATTTTTATCCCATCACCGATAAATTTCCAAACCCAATACCATCAGGAGACTATTTACTGATTCTAACCTTTATACTTTCAAAGCAACGAACCGTTGATGCAAAAATTTACTTTTCATTTGTTGAAGATTTAATATAAATACTTCAATATATTGAGCAAACTTATAAAGTTCCAATTAAAGCATAAAGGTGGTTATATCCCCACTTAAATACATATGTTATTATTTATGTGGTGATGAAAGTCAACGTAGATATTAAGTATAATATATATATTATATGTATATATATATATATATATATATATATTTTTTTTTTTTTTTTTTTTCTCCCGTTGATTTAAGATAGCTTAAGTGGCCAAAATTGAGCTTTATACTCATTCACAATATGATTATATTGGATTATTTGCAGTACACCTGTTTTAAATATATATTATTTATATATATATATATATATATATATATATAATCATGAATACCTGAACAAATATTATATAATTATTATATTTATAAGCATGCTTAATTCGGACAATTATAAACTATTATATTTTTAGGGTAGAAAAATCGGTTTAACCATCGGAATCTACATTTTATATATTTACCTACTTTTGTATTCCCTTCATGGAATTTTAGATTCCTCTTTAGAGTTCTAAATAAAACCGAATATAACAAACGGTAGTTGGGAAGGCCCAATTCACAGATATTTTGAACCTATATATTATGGAGAAGGAAAGGCAGGAAAGTATGAATGTGTTTTTTAACAAAGGGTAAATAAATTCAACATACTCTCGCCACAAAGTGGCGGAAAAGATGGACGAACAGATATCCTTAATCAATAATTACACATACACTTCCATAAACCTATTATACCCCATTTTCAATGAGTGCACAGTATAAAAATGAAATTGTATAGGAAACATGAGTAGAACGCAATAAAGAACCCAGCGACATAGACCGATCATCTCTAAATATGACTTTCAAAGTCAAGTATAGAATTTATTGGAATTGTTTGCTTTTGTTAAGTGTGCTGCTGATGCTGAACACCAATTTTAATGTAATAACATCAAAGGAATCAAGTACGTTAATCCCTAACTAAATATACATTCTTATTTTTCCAGCATGGTTCTACCTTCAAAATGACAAATGCAGTCTGTAACTCCTATAACAAATCCTGGGTTGTTATATATGAGTGCAGACTGAAGGCCTTGCAACGAAACAAAACCATTTTAAACGTTGACACCGATTTTTTACATCCGGCTTATGTAATCGACTTGAGAATGCAAGTCCAGAGGAAGGGAAACGGTTACAAACCTTGGCTTTTCGATATCACATTTGATGCCTGTAAATATTTGCGTAAGCCCAATAATCCCGCTGTTAAAATGATTTATGGAATCTTTAAAGAATTTTCAACAATTAACCATACGTGTCCATATAACGTAAGTAAATAATACAGATCTAAAGTGCCCAGTTTAATTTTATTTCTCTCCTTTCTTTTTTGTTTTGTATTGACAGGGTCGTCATGGAGTAAGAGATTTTTATATTATGCCCAGTAAAATTCCAATCCCATTACCAACTGGAGACTATTTACTAATTCTAACATTTATACTTTCAAAGCAAATAACCTTTGATGTAAAAGTTTTCTTTACATACATCGAAGACTAAATGTAAATTATTCAATATATTGAGAAAACTAATTTACAAAATTGCAAATATTATATATATAAATATATTAAAGAAGTATCACGACTTTTATTTATTTTTTTTTTCGAAAATTATTTATTTATTCTTCAATTACAAAAACCCCTTCAAAGTAAAACCCATTAGATATTATACACTTGTGCTAACGTTTCTTCCAATCCTCGAAGCACTTTATACCTTGTTTTTTTTTTTGTGATCTTGCTCAGCTCCTCCTTCGATGCCGACTTTATCTCATCAATCGTAGCATAACGTCACAGGGGGCCAAATTTGGGGAATACGGTGGCTGTGGTGCGAATTTGGTATGAATTTTCCGGCGACCCGTTTGGAACAGAAAAAAAGACTCTAGCAAACGTGGATGTGCTTCATCTATCAGTATGTGAGTGTGGACTCAGCTATTAGTTTTGTCAATCGGGAAAATCTATTACGTAGTCGGGCTTATTAGAGTAGAAAATGTATAAATACAATTGTTATTGAATTCTGGATAAATGCTTTAGTTACCTAATGAGAGTCTTACAGAAAAATTTAAAAATAGCAACCTACAATATTGTTTAATTGAATTCAATTAAATGTTATATTCATTTATTCCAATTTCTATTATATACGCTGCAGCCTAGCTCAATTCGAAAGTTCATGTAAACAGTGGGACGGACGTTGTATATTATACAATATATAATTTATATGTACTCAAATACCATTTACTGATATACTCTGTTTTGCCGTTTTCAGTGTAAGAACAGGTTCTTAGTTAATGATCAGATAATAATTAAATATACTGAAATCATTTTCAAGTTAGAACATGATATTTTCTTTTCAATTTAGTTAACTGGATAAAGCAGACATGTATGTATGTCTATTCTGAGCATATTCCAAGCAAGGAAACTAAAAAATAATTGATATGTTTAGAGGAATCGGAATCAGACATCATTAATTCTTTAAATGTCGGGCAGTTTAGATGCAATGAGTCGGATAAATAAAAATATGCCACAGTTTAGTGAACTGAAACTAATGGATGAATTAAAAAAATATTTTCGAAATTGCCAGCTCACGAATTTTGTGACATAACTGAGATGATAGCCCATTTAAATAATGCAGTTTTAAATACACTGCATATAAAGCGGAAAAAGATAAGTGCGACCGAGTATAGATTGCAAGACTTGTAATATTGAGTTATCTTGATAAATTCGAAGTTTGGCCTATGTATGAATCTAAACAGTTAATGGGCAAACAGACAGGCAAGCTCCACGCATCGCTACATATCAAATATTTCAAGCTCCAGCAAAATTAGAGCTTATGCAATGAAGCGAATCTTGTCTATCCCAACTAGATATATACAAATTTTTAATGTTCTGCCGGCAAGTATTAAATGCATAAAGGGTACGTACATATAGAATGCTAATCAACTCAAGTTAGCATACGCTGTCTGTATATCATACAACAAATCCACGGATTTTTAATAGTTCGATGCCGTCCAAAGCCTATCATTTTGATCTGCTTAGATAATTTATAGCAAATTTGTTAATACACACTATTTTCACGAATGACATCATGTTTAATGATTAAATTATAGCTGGAGTGAACAATTTGGGCATAATATTAGATTTTGATAAAAATTTTATTGTATATATATTAAAAGAAGCATGGTTGTCAAAAAAAAGAGATTCAACATTTTTTAGACTATATGCTACGACTCACGAAAAGTAAAGTTCTGGGGTATTGTTCATCTAGAAAGCCATTTGTGTTCGATAAAGGATACACGCAGTACATTCCCCAACAATTTTTAACTGAACTCATAATTAGTTATTATTCGTATAAAAGATATCTGGGTTATTCCAGCAAACAGCCCAAATCTCTTGCCATAATACTTATGGAAAATATAATAATAATAATTGTATAATAAATTATATATATATATTATATTATATATTGTACGCATTCATTATTATTTTCGTAGGTAACTGGCCTTTCCGAACATCATTTCAGGGGCTATAACGAGTCAGCTATTACTCTACAATCTATATCTCAATGTTTAAAAACCCTGGTAAAGTATAATATATATATATATATATATATATAATGAGGCATTTAATATATAGACTTAATTGACATGTGGCTTATTGAAGCACATCGAATGTTTTTATATTGTTTTCAAATAAATATAAATAGGAGTTAGTCTAAAGCGGCCCCTTTTATTAACTAAGACAAACCAAATCAACATTGTCGGAATATATCATTATGACTTCAAAAGTGATACAATACAATAATATCATCTGCCGCTGCTTGCTTGTGTCTTATCTAGTGCTGATGCTAAGCACAGACGTTAATGTAATTAAATCAAATGGACGAAATTTAAGTTTTTAAAAAATAATAATAATAATTTCACACCAGCATAGTCTTGTCTTTAAAATGACAAATGCGGTCTGTAAGTCCTACAACAAGTCCTGGGTGGTTATCAATCAATGCCGACTGAAGGCCGTGCAACGAAACATCACTATCTTCAACCTTAGATTGGATGTGTTGCATAGTGTTAAAGATCTCCATATAAGAGTGCAGATACAGAAGAAAGCCAACGGTTACAAGCCTTGGCTTTTCGATTTCTCGTTAGATGCCTGCAAGTATTTTCGAAGGCCAAACAATCCCACCTTCAAAATAGTTCATGGACTCTTTAAGGAATCGTCAAATTTTAATCACACGTGTCCATATATTGTAAGTATATCATATATATCATATATAATACTTTACTTTTACATTATTTCCTCTAATTAAAGGGAGAGATAATCGTTAAAGATTTTTATCCTCGCATCGAAAATGTGCATATTCCGCTTCCAACTGGAGACTACTTACTAAATCTAACATTTATATTCAAGAAACAGCAGGTGATTGATATAAGTGTTTACTTTACTTTTGTCGAAGACTTAATTGATTAAGTATTTTGTATGTTGAGAAACTTTCTGTGTTTATGTATTGATTTTAAAAGTGGTTAATAATAGCCGTTTAATCAGTCCACTGAAATTTTAAAAGTAAAAAATAAAAAAAAACAAAAACAATTAATAAATAAAAAATCACTGGTTGATGATTTATTTACTTATGTCATCTGATATAAAATATCATCACTTTGCACCGAAATCGAAGTTTAATATTCTAACGGAAAATGGGAGTTAATATTTTATGTTCAAAATCATATTTTGCATCTGATATTACACAAAAAGGCAAGTAAGGAACAAAAATTGGCAGATAAGATTAACAAAGATCAACCTGTGAAACTTGCTGATCCTAACTTTAACACTGTGGAAAATATAGCTCTTTCGCATATATGTAGTATTACGAAAATTGTAAAAACGTTTCTGTACTTCATATATGGAAAACAGTCTCGTAGATACATTTGTTTTGTAGTATGAGAGATTAGATACGCTCCAGTAAATCCTAAACATTTGGAACTGTTCATTTTCCATAATTATTTTTTCCATTAGAGAAGCATTTAGGCCTTTTGTTTTTTTTTTTTTAATTAAAATAGAATATTATATATATAATTGCGAATCACAATTCGTTATCACTATGCCCATTCACCCGCCGCCGTTGTTAATTATCTTATCCAGATGGTTCACGGATCAATAATGATTTGTGTACAATGAAATGATTCAGTGATTCAGTGTTCCATTATAGCCTTCCTTTAGCAATTATTAGAGTTTGCTCGTTCGTGCTTGTCGATAACTGCACATTCTTATCGACCGAGTATTATGAATAATCGAACTGAAGAGATTGTTATGCTTGTTAGATTTCGAGTAAAGTAGCTTAGCTTTTCTAGTAAAGAAGCTTAGATTCAGTTGCATTTTCCGCACACAGCTTTTACAGTTTATGATATTTTTAATTGAGTAAGTGATAGACTTACTAAACATGAAACCAAAAAACTTTAATTTGCGATTTGTATAGCACACTTTTATTAGTCATTAGAGGGCCATCTTAGACCCATACCAATAAAAGATAATTGTAATACAATTAGATCATTTAAAACACTGCAGTTAGTAAATTCTCTACATATGTAAAGTAAAAATTCGTAACAAGTTGTGTCCTTCCGGAAGCATTAAAATTCAAAAGCAAGACATAGTCTCCAGTTGGTAAAACCACGGGTAACTTCTCAGCGTCCGGGTAAAAATCCTTAACTAATTGCTTGCCCTATATATAATAAAAAAAATTATGTTTTGAATTATTCTCATTTTGAAATTACAAGCATAGCTCACCACAAAAGGACAGGAATGATTAAGCGTCGTATAGTCTTTGATTTGATCAAAAAGTATTTTTGCAAAATGACCTTGCTTCATATATTTGCAAAGATCAAATACACCTTTTATCACCCAAGGCTTGTAGCCATTGGCCTTTTTTTGTATCTGATATTCCACAATTACAGCATAGAATGGATGTAACGCATCTACACCCACATTCACAATGGTTTTGTTGCGCTGCAGTGCATGAAGACGACACTTTTCGACTATTACCCACGACTTGTTTTTGGACTCGCAAACAACATTCGTCAATTTAAAGATGACTCCGCTCTGTGCAGTTCTTATATTAAGTAATTAATTTGATTTCCTTCAAAACTGTCAAACACTCACATTAAGTTTAAATATAAACAGAAGTAGCAGCAACGCCACGAAATATCTAAATGGCATTCCCATCGCGATGTCTTTTAAAACCAAACAGAAAGGGTTTTTGTGAACGACTGTATTTATACAAATCTTTATCAATTTTTTAACAATATACAAAAATAATTTATGTATACAGATAATCTATTTCAAATAGTGTTGGTATTTAGCAATAATTTTACCCTAATCTAATTGAAATAGAAATTCAGAGTATAATAGCTTTGTAAAGATATCTGACAATCGATTTTAGAACTTGAAAGAGGTAATTTTCAAAATATTATACGTAGATCGTGAAGCATATATTTTATAAGAAACTACATTACAAAGAAGTAACAGTGCACTTGTCGGAACTGCCTGAAGAGAAGATACCTGGAACCCTGCGTAGAACTGATATTTATTTCATATACATATTTTATATACATATAATAATTATATACGTTTTCGAATTTCGTAGGAAGCGAGGGTATTCAAAATCAAAACGAAATATACAAAATCTCTATAAGAACTTCAGTACCACAATAAATTGGTTGTTTCCATCTATTGTGGTATTCAAATTATCGATAATAAGGAAATTGAAAAAATTATAAACTCGTACTGCATATGGTATACATAAAATTATACTTTTTAAATCTCAAGTCTCTAACTTTTGTACTTTACGAGATCACTGCGTTGACATGGACGGATAGGCGGACAGACGGCTGAAGCTCATCGTCCTTTACAAGAATAAATATATGGGATCTGCCACGCTTAATTCTCATTTAAATAGTTACTAGCTCTTTTACATTCTGCCTGTTACATACTTTTTAACAAACCCATTATACTCTGAATTTGTATTTTCAAATGGATTAACAAAACTACTGTTGATTACCAAAACAATTTAAAATAGATTATATACATATATATATATATATATATATAAATATATATATATATATATATTATTTTTTCATGTTGTTAAAAAATGTTAGATTAGTATAAATTCAGTCATTCACGAGATAACTTTCTTTGGCAAACGCTGTTTGCGAGTCCAAAAACAAGTCGCTGGTGATAGTAGAAAAATGTTGCAACAAAACCGTAATAAATCTGCTCCCAAATTTGCTACAACAAACCAGTGCTGCAATCGTGGACTATCAAATACTAAAGAAAGCCAACGGCTTCAAGCCTTGGGGGATAAAAGGCACATTTGATCTATGTAAATACATGCGACACCCGAAAGGTAAATTTGCAAAAAATACTCTTTGATCAAATCAGAGACTGTACAACGTTCAATCATGACTGTCCTTTTGCTGACAGTAATATCTTTATGATAAGAATATTTTAAAACAATTTTTTTATAGGGTATACAATCTATTAACAACAATACCCATTGTCTTTCCAACTGTAGTATGCCTTGTGTGCCTTAGGAAGTGGACCTTTTCTAGAAGAACTCAATTCATTACGAATATTTACTTTATATTTGTAAAGAACTTATTAACTGCAGTGTTTTAAATGATCTAATTGTATTACAATTATATTTTGTTAGTGAGGGTCTAAGTTGGTCCACACGTAACCATTAAAAGGATGATATTCACAAATTAAAGTCTTTTGTTTCATGTTTAATAAATCTATTCACACAGTTAAAAATCGTATTTATTGTATATATATGTATATAAATATGCCTATAAATAGATCATGAACGCAAAAGGGAACCTTTTATAAAACCAATGTATAATAATAGTAACGACTAGATAAGAATACAAAAAAAACAATCAATTAGTAACAAAACAATTAAAAAGAGATTATATTGAATTTGATAAATTAAAACAGTAAAACGAAACTAAAAATAATCATAATTAAAACCATCAAGCTAAGTAGCATTATGTTATAGCAAAATAGGTCGGGTCCAGTCGAATATAAACGTCGCGATGGGAAAGATACCTAGATATTTGTTGGTATTGTTGCCACTGCTTATAGTATTAAAACACAATGTAAGTGGCTAAACGAATCAATTGCATGTCTTTTAATTTAACCATTTTATAGAACGGAATCGTCTTCAAGATGACAAATGCTGTTTGCGAGTCCCTTAACAAGTCGTGTGTGCTAGTGGAAACTTGCCGCCTGCGCGCATTGCAGCGCAACAAAACCGTTTTGAATGTGGAGGTAAATTTGCTACAACTAATCAAATCTATGACGCTGGAGTATAAAGTTCAGAAAAGAGCGAATGGCTATAAGCCTTGGGTGGTAAATGGTGCATTTGATGTTTGCAAATTTTTTCGGCATCCGCACGATAAATTTGCAAGTTTGCTTTTTCACCAAATTGAAGAATTCACAACGCTTAACCATTCCTGTCCTTTTATTGTGAGTAGTAAATTTTATTTTACCATAAAAATATTTTTTAAAAAGAACTCACTATTTTTCTTAATCTATATAGGGCAGGCAATCTGTTCAAAAATATTACCCGAGAGCTGATAAGTTACCGACTATTTTGCCAACTGGTGACTATGTACTTCTTATGAATTGGAAGCTGAATGGAAGGATCCAACTGGTTACTAATATATTTTTTACATATGTAGAAAATTTATAAATTGTGTCCCAAAGATATTTTAAATGTTCAGATTGCAAAAAATGTGTATTCAAGTGTAACTAATGCGATTTTATTATTCCAGCCCAATGAACAAAGCAAAATAAATTACTGATAATCATTAATTGCAAAACTGGAATACACAAAAAAAAAAAGACAAAATATATCTAAGTTTTTTAAAAAAACTGCGCGTAATTTAAAAAGCATAACTAATTTTAGTAGTTCGATTATTCATCACAATTGGTCGATAACAGTGCGCAGTTATCGAGCAGCACAAATGAACGAGCCAGTTCTCTTCTGAACTAACTCTATTGATTACTAAAACAAAAAGAATTTGGCAATAGCATTTGGGATTGTTGCAAAGCTGCTGAAGTATTTTACTGTTATCATTATAAGCAGCAAGCATGGATGTGATTAACAAATTCTACTCGTCCGCCGTGCAAACCGTTTCGCAGCTATCAGGCGTCTTGCCTGGAAATAATGTTACACGGGAATATGAAGTGTTGGACCAGATATGCACAGCGGGTGTGGGTGAGATGCAAGAAAATTCGCTAGCATATGCGCATACAGTCAACCAGTTAACAATATTTAAATTATTTAGGACTGATGTGGAAGGTTTACAATGGCCACAAGAAAAGCACCAAGCAGGAAGTCTCTGTATTTGTGTTTGAGAAAAAAGTGCTGGAACGCTGGTCCAAAGACGACCGAGAGACAATGCTCGAGACGTTGCGGCGGGGCGTGCAGCAGCTAACGAAAATTCGACATCCACATGTGCTGACCGTTCAGCATCCACTGGAGGAGAGTCGAGACTCATTGGCATTTGCCACAGAGCCGGTATTTGCATCTCTCGCCAATGTTGTTGGCGATGCGGTACGCTCGGAGAAGAAGCTCTACGATGTGGAGATACGACACGGCCTGCTTCAACTGTTCGATGGCCTGCAATTTCTGCACAACGATGCTAAGATTGTACATCGCAATATTAGCGCCGAGACGATTGTGATCAACAAGAACCGTAGCTGGAAACTATTTGGCTTCGACTTCTGCATAGCCAACCAGCCAGCGACAAATGGCACGCCTCACTGGCCGTGCAGGGAGTATAGCACGTCTCTTCATGTGCTGGCGCAGCCCAGTCTGGAGTATACAGCGCCAGAGCTGGCATTGAACAGTATAAACACGCCGGACAGTGACCTCTTCTCACTGGGTAAGCGCACTTTCATATGACTTATCGATTTCCAACTGTAAACATTTACATTTTAGGTGTGCTGATATTTACTATTTACTCGGGGAAGCCGTTGAAAATGTTTGGAAGCGATTACAGCAGCTTTCGACGTTACGCCAACGAGTTGAATCAGCGAAAGTACCCACCAATGAATACAATACCGAGCGAGCTAACCGACAGTGTGAAAGCCCTGCTGCATCCAAGCGCAAGCTTGCGGCCAAAGTTGCATGAGCTGAAAACGATTGCTTACTTTCAGGACGTCGGTGTGAAGACTCTAAGCTATTTAGACTCTCTATATCAGTGGGACAATCTGCAGAAATCCAAGTTCTATAAGGGTCTGCCGCAGATTATACCCACGCTGCCGCATCGTGTCAACCTGCATTCGATATTGCCCTACCTGATAAAGGAGTTCGTCAACTCGCCCATGATACCATTCGTTCTGCCCAATGTTCTGCTGATTGCCGAAATGAGCAGCCAACGGGAATATTGCGATCACATATTGCCACATTTGAAGCCAATATTTAAACTAACGGATCCCATACAGATTCTTCTTATATTTATGCAAAAAATGGATTTACTTCTCAAGCTAACGCCCGCAGAGGAGGTAAAGCAGAGTGTGCTACCGCTGCTGTATCGGTCGCTGGAATGCGATATGCCACAAATACAGGAGCTCTGCCTGAACGTACTACCTACCTTTTCCACGCTCATTGATTACAATGCCATGAAAAATTCTGTAATTCCGCGCATCAAGAAACTCTGTCTACTCAGTAACAATGTTTCAGTTAAGGTCAACTGCCTTATATCCATTGGCAAGCTGCTAGAGAACTTGGACAAGTGGTTAGTTCTAGACGAGATTCTGCCCTTCTTGCAGCAAATACAAAGCCGCGAACCAGCAATTATAATGGCCATAATAGGTGAGTACTTGAGTTATGTTTTCATATTCGGCAGCTTAAAGACTCTTTACTGCAGGTATTTATAAAATTGCCATGACGAACACGAAGCTGGGCATCACGAAGGACGTAATGGCACACAAATGCATACCGTTTCTTGTGCCGCTGAGCGTGGAAAATGGCCTGACCATTGCCCAATTCAATACGATTGTAGCACTCATCAAGGAAATGCTAGGCAGAGTGGAGCAAGAGCAACGTGAAAAACTGCAGCAATTGTCCACAATTCAGAGAGACAACAAGTAGGCTTAAAATACCAAAGTATTTCTGTCCAATATATATATAACTATTTCAAATAGACCCAAGGATGCTTCCGAGATACTGGCCAATGAGATGGACAACGCTACGTTATCGCCTGCCGGCAGTAATGGTAATAAGAGCGACGATGATATGTTCTCCGGCTTCAGCGTGGGTCAGCCATCGCGCACTGTAACGCCAAAGCCTACAGCTCCAGCACTAGCCCCGGTCAAAACTAGGGAACAGCTCAAGTAGATGATACATTCAACGCTAATTTGTATTGAAAACTAAGTCCATTTATATCTAATTTTCAGGATAACGCACAATACAACGACAGAGGCAGCATCGAAAACGGATATGTTCTCATTGATGCAAAGCAACATAAGCAGTTTGGGCACTGTCCAGAGCCCACCACCAGCAACAGCAGCAGTTAATCCTGCTCAGCTCGCGTTGCCCTTCAATGCCAGCGTTAACAATAGCAACAATTGGCATAGCGCAAATCCGTTGGTCATGAATCATCAGCTAGCCTCGCCGCAGGCTAACAGCAACAACAACTTCTCTTCGTTGGACGACTTGGATCCATTTGGAGCAGGCGGTGCCGCCAGCCAGATTGCCAAGCCGAATAATGCAAACAGTGCCAATATGTATACGTTGCAGCAACCGACTGTCAACTATATCTATCCGACTGGCTATAACACGATAAACAGTATGAACAGTATGCAGCCTAATATAGGCTTAGGCAAGGCCATGAATCTGGGCTCAGCTGGCACGACGACGCCCACACTAATGCCACAGATGACCCAGTCGGCGGATAGCAAAAATCTGAACACTTTGTCCCAGCAGGACATACTCAACTTCTTGAACTAGACACATCACAATAGCTGCATGCAGCCGAATAGCCAAAATGTTTTTTAAATAACCATTCCATACTATATATGCATATATATATATATGTATATATAGATTATTATAAATTATAAATGAGTGTATGTACAATTGTGTGTATGTATGTGTTGTATGTATGAGAGTTAATGTTTTTAAGAAGTTTCGAAGTTTCTAATCGACAAATATCAATTGAAAATGTGAACGTGCATAATTTATTTTGTTAGTCTAGGCAAACAGTCAAACAAACCTATTAAATTTAGATAACATTTAGATGTGTATTGTGCAATTTGCTCCTTAGTGTAGCTCAGTTTACACAAATTAGTTAAAATATATATATACATATAATCAATTCAAAATACCAAAGTTTAATTAGTTATTATTTATTTGTATACTAACTCTCCCCTCTCTCCATACTCTCTCTTTGATTCTGTGCGAACAACAAGGTAATTAATTATAGTACATTTAACAAAGCATCTTTCTTACTTTAACATATTTATGATATATAAGCATTTGTCTTCACAGACAGGCTTGGCGTAGCTCTAGCCCAGTAATTACGTTTGATTGCGAGCTATGTCTCGACTAGGATGAGCGTAAAGAGGCTATGCAGTTTCCGTTCGACTTCCTTATAAACCAGCGAATTGAGACCATCGGTGTGCATGCGCAGTGAGGCAGATCGTAGCAGTGCCATTCGATTGGCATTTGGAATTTCGTGCTTGTGCTTGAGCATTGTGTATTCACTGTACGCCGGATCGAAGCGACAGATCTCTATGCCCAGTACTTTCAGGCGCTCGTACAGATCATCATCCTCGCCGCCCCAGCCATGATACAGGTTCGACATGCCGTTTATCATTTTGAACTGGGACGTGCTTATGGCGACGACGCCCCCGAAGAGCGTGCGATACGGCAAATGGAAGCGCCAGCTATCCAGAGCGGAGCTCATGTGCCTGGGCAGAGTTGTGCATGCGTAGATCTGGCCGGAGTTGAGTGGCATCAGGTCAACGTCGTGCAGTATTAGGCACGGATAACCATAGCTGTTGGCCACTTTGGCGCCCACATTGAAGAGCATGGCCCGGTTAAAGGGTTTCCGATCGCTCTGCTCCACCACGAAAATTCGATAATGGATTTGCTGCAGGCGCAGATAATTGTGCATATAGTTGAGAAAGGCGGCCAGCTGCTCCTGACGATCCCTATAGGGCACAATTATAGCAGTACTGTACCGAGCGCGGCATTCCTCCGGCTGATACTCGCCGCCCAATCGTATCTCCTCGCCACGAAGAATTTTCTCCCGATGGAATGCATCGTAGACGAATCGGCTATCGGCTAGCGTCTCCTTGTAGCTGCAATCGATCGCCTGCTGAGATGAGAGATTTGACGTGGTGATTGCGAGCAGCGCCTCCTCCATTCGCTCCCTGTCGATGTAGTCATAGCGCAGGGCAAATCGATGAGGCAGCAGAATGTAGACGAGAACAGTTAGAGCGGCGCTCAGAAATAGCAAGTCGAATATATGAAAACTGTGCTGGCACAGCCGTACAAACATCATTCACTATTATAGTATTAACGGTAATGGAACGCTACGGCTCATAGCTGTAGTTTATTAAATATTCGCTTGCGAATTGCATGTGAGGACGAAAAGTAATCACATTCCAACACGGCACAGAGAACCAGAGAAACAAAATAAAATCTGCATTAGCAGAAAATTAACATAAAATGGGAAGCTGTTAATAACATTTCGATAGCTAAAAAATTCGGTTCACTTTTGAATTACAATATAATAGGCTTAAGGTATTAGCGACATATTTATACATTAAAAAATTAGGTTTTTAATAGATTTAAAAAAAAAATATGTTTAAATAAATTTATATTTTAATAATCAAACAAAAATTAAGTTTATTTATTAGCTTTTAACATAACATAAGCAGCTCAGCTGTTTTTTAACATGAACTATTGTGAATGGCTGTAATGGTTGGCAAAGCGACGCTATGATGCAAAGGCGCGTACTTGGCCTGTATTCCGACCAGGGAAGTCAATTTCGCTTTTTTCCCGCCAAATCTAGTGGTTTTTGATAAGTAATTGCGGAATCAATTTAGAAGTTGCGGGTAGGAGGAAATCAGGGCTTTTTAGAAATCCATTTGACTTGTATTTGGCTTCTTTTTTTTTTGCCGAAATTTGTTGGTGTTTCAATATTTTTTATTAATATCTTAGAAGAAACATCGGTATTTATATATCAGAAAAAACTATCACTATTATGTGAGATTTATTTATTTATTTATTTTTTTTTTGTTTGGAGTTCTTGCTTTTTCGGATTGCGCGCTGAGGTGGAGCATTCACTGCGACGTCAGTAAGACATACTTTGACATAAGTATCTTTGATTTAAAAGTAGCTCCCTAATAGTTAAAAGCTTCACAACGCAAAAACTATAAATGGTTACATTTTCAATTCAAAATGTTTGAATTAAACTTGATCACTTTAATCTCAGCGGCTTTCTTGCGTTTCACAACACTCAGTTGAGTGCATAGATGTCACTTTGCAGCACTTACTGTTAATGACAGAAATGTTATCGATATTTTGACACTATTTCGTCAAGAGTTGCCACACTGCCAGACCTAACCAATTTGGGAGAGAACTTGTTTGTGCCGCAAATTATAACAAAAAAGAATCAGCAATAAAATGCCCGAAAGCGATGTTACCAAAATGAAGGTGAGTAACTTTCATATTATCAAACAATGCGAAAACAACCCATGCTCTACCCAATCCAGGTTGCGGACTTAAAGCGAGAGTTGAAGCTGCGTGGACTCCCTTTGAACGGCAATAAAAATGAATTGCAGGACCGCTTGCAAACGGCGTTGCTGGAAGGCGACATTTCACTCGAGGATAGTGCGATAGCCGACGCCATTGACGACGATGTTTCGTTCACGGATGAGGACGAGCATAAATTATTGGGCGACGATCACGAGGATTTGTTGTTAAAGAGCCCAGTGAGCACACCTACGGCAATAATACCAGAGTTATTATCTCCAACAGCAACGGCGACGGATTCAAATACAGAGGAAAATGCCGCCTCTTCGCCAGCTAAAAAAATCGTGCTCAAACGGAATAATTCGCAGCAGCTGGTGACAACTGTCTCAGCAGTAACAACAACGACATCGAAGGAAAACGCCGCCCCCGATACAGCAGCCAGTGAAATCGGATCATTAGAGGCGGAGGATAAAGCCCCAAAAACGCATCGCAAACCAATTGTGGTTGGTGGCTCTGCAACGCAAAGCAAAGATTCCCCAACAACTCCCGACAAGAAGCTAACCGGACTAAGCGCACAGGAGCGCTTAGAGATGCGTGCCAAGAAGTTTGGTATTGCACTCGATGCGAAAGCTGCTGCCGCTACTCCAACAGCAACGGCAGCTGCTTCGCCGCCGGTTAACAAATCTTCGTCAGCCTCAATAAAGGCTAACAAGGGCAACAAGGAAACAGAGGAACAGCAAAAGGAGGCTTTGAAGAGGCGTGCCGAACGCTTTGGCTGTGTGGTGCCGGAGAAGAGCCCAAAAACCATAGTCAATGAGCGGCTGCAAAAGCGCAAGGAGCGCTTTGGCAGTGCTGTTGGCGGCACAACAACTGCTGCCCCCAGCGATCCAAAGGTTCAAGGCGAATGGGCTGAAAAGGCGCGCGCACGTCTGGAGCGCTTTAAAATAGCACCGGCGGGCACTGCTGAGCCGACCAAATAGACGACAAGCAAGCATCCTGTGCAAAAACCAAGCTCAGCATCCACTCTTTTTAGTTAAGCCACAATCAACCACCAATTATATACATGTAACTGTTAAGCAAGAGTAAATAACTACACCGAATTAATCATATTTTGAATTGTGCGCAGTTAGATTGAGCTTTCTACTAGCTCCCTGATCGATTATTGTACATGTTATTTTGTATTCTGACAAAATAAATATATACTTATTTCTAACAGCCTCTATCTAAACTAAAGTCTTCTGTTGTTATAGGGAAGCTTATCATACAAAATCCCCATAGTTCATTTGAGTTATTTGGTATAATAATCAGTATTGATTAAAGATAAGATTGTTTATATATGTTACTGCCATTAACAAGAGCTGCTCCTCCCCTCAACATCGTCATATCATGCTATTGGCAGTGTTATCCGCTGTTAATAGCATAATCTCTTATCCTGTGTTTGAATTAGCATAGGTTCTCCCTATGTTAAACACTGTAATAAGCGCTTCCGTGACGAAGCGAAACCCTTACGACGACGACAATAAATCTACAAAACTTGTATATAAGGTATAATGAAATTAGCAGCCGAATTCTAGTTATTCGCATATAATACAATTGACTTGCTTTATTTAATATTTTTTATCATTTTATTGGCTTCAATCACTTATAAATTACATGAATTGCGTCTTCTGTATATTGGAAAGTCAATTATATTATATTCATTTTTGTTATGAGTAATGTAAACGTATGTATAAAAATTAAACAATTATTTGTTTGTGGTAACTATAAACTAAAAACGTTGCGACAACCTAGCCACGTCTGTTTTGCTTTGTTGGCTGCTCTTGGTTATGGTAAGCGGTTGGTCGTGTCTAGAAGTTCATGCGGTTCCTTCACACGGACAATGCGTTCTAAAAATGTAAGGGTTGCGGCTTAAAAGTAAGTTACTTTAATGGTGCGACCATCCAGGCGTGAGCCATCCATGAGAGCTGTGGATTGAGTATATTGTTAAAAGTTGTAAATATAAAAGAAAACTCATTAAGCTCTCACCTATGGCCAGTTCCGCGTCGCGTTCCTTAAAGAAACGCACCACGCCCACATCGTTACCACGTATCTCGGCAAACTTGACATCACCAACATCACGGAATTTATCCCGCAGCGTTTGCCAGGTGCAGCTCAATGGCACATTCTTGATAATAATCGTATCGGATTTGCGTGCACCGCCACCGGCATTGCCAGCGCCGCCACCAACGCCAACATTGCCAACGCCAACGCCCACGTTGCCTCCACCACCGCCGCCGAACATGTCCAACTGATTGCCAGAATTGCCGTAGTCATTGCCATCGAGCTGGTTGTTTCCAGAATTTGCGCCACCACCAGAACTACTGTTGTATGCATTGAAGCCAACATTGCCACCAGAAACGCCACCGCCAGTGCCACCGCTGTTGCCGCCACTATTATAGTTGTTGCCCGCACCATAGCCGCCACCGCTACTGTAGTTGTTGGTCAGGCCAACATTGCTAGCAGAGACGAGTCCGTCATCGTTACCACCCGCATTTCCCAGATTGAGGCCTAGGGTGCTCAGCGATGAAGTTAACAATGGATTTGACAACGCTGCTCCCAGGTTGCCCAAGTTGCCAACCACAGCAGCCAAATTGCTAGGGTTTAAATTATTCAGATTGATGCCACCGCCGCCGCCACCAGCATTGTTGCCCATGCTGGGCTTCTGCACTGGCGCCACAGGAGAGGGTTGCACAGCAGTGTTATTGCCAAACATGACTCCACTGAGGCTGCCCAGTAAATTGTTGGCGTTGGAGTTACCGCCGCCAACAACAGGACCGCCAGTTACCGCGGATAGCTGCTGGGCGCCCTGCACATTGCCAAGCAGCTGCGAAGCGTTTTGATTGCCACCATTGGGCAGATTATGGGCCACATCTTTGAGTGGCTCACCGTTGGGGCCCAGGCCGATGCCAACGCCACCCAATCCTTCGGGCAGCTTTAGACCTTCACCCTTGTCGGGTATCCGATCCAAACGTACTGTCATGCGACGATCGTAGAGCATCTGGCGATCCAACATAGAAATTGCCTGTACGGCCTCCACAGGATGGTCATATTCGACTACAGCAAAGCCACGACTGTGGCCCTCCTTATCCAGGGATAAGTCCACACTTTGCACCTTTCCAGCAAGCTTGAAGACTTGCTTAAGCTTCTTGTTGTCCACCTTGTAGTCCAGCTGTGATAAAACAAACACAAAATTTTACAAATTTGAATATACGTGTTTGCTTTGAGCATCGTTGAAAAATGAAAAGCATTCATTGTCCAGTCCAAACACTCGTCCACACTGACTCCGGCTGCCACCTTCGCTAGGAGCAAACAAAGTCTGAAGGAAGGAACGCAGGGATCAAGCCGTTGGCCTAGTTGGCTAATCCAAAACCGACGCAGCAGGCTCGCAGTTAAACCGACTGTTTCATATTTATAACCCAGCTGCAGGTATCACATCCACTCGAAAGGCTCTTGATTCTCGGGCGGGACAAACGAAACCAGAAGACAACTTAACTTAAACTGCATATCATTGCATTACAGCACTGCAACAACAATTGTAAGTACAGGTCATTAAGTCAAAGATCGAGTAATCAATTACAATCGATGGTCAATAAACTGAAATCATTGTATGATTCGCATTTTTAGTTAACTAAAATTTTAGAGCTTCCCGTTGGCCGTTTTTTTTTAGTAATATTAATTAGTAATATTCCTGTTCTCTAGTCAACGGCGATTGAAAATGAACCTGATCAATTTAGCAGTCCTAGGCATAAGCCCAAATTGATCTCAACAGATATTATCGACATCAAATTCCATATCGATTTACAAGAAGTTTTATTTGAATTTATTTACAAAATATCGGACAATATAAGTTTCTTCGAAACGGATAGCATTAAACTTGCATTTAAAAAGACAACAGCTCCAAGGTTTTAATAACAATAAATTAATTGAAATTTCACCAAAGATCAAACATCAAAGAGAAGATTATTTCGTATGTGGGGAACATTTTCAAGTATAGAAGAAGAAAATATGTCATATAGAGTAGAGTCAACATCTTACCCACAAACAAATCATAATGCTATTTTTATAGTTGGGTTATAAATACGAAACAGAGCCCATGATGAAAACATAATCAATGCATATACTTATTTAGATAGAATAAACGCAATTTACGACGACTTAAACAGAACTGGGCAAAGAGTACACAAGCTACAAAACATATTTCTATTATATAGAAGATATGCGTATGTATATAGTATATATAGTTGGTTTGGTATCGGTATCGGTATTGGTTATTTTTTCGGATTGGTTCATTATTTTATTAATATTATTATACATATACTCACATTAGCAACAAAAACCTTATTATGCAAAGGTCCACTTATGCCAAGACTCTCCAAAAACGAAGCAGAAAGCCCATATAAATTGTAATTCGACGAATTAAAATCATTAGACATCATGTTAAAATTATTACGCCCAGATCTAGAAAAAGAAGCCAAAAGTCCAGAGAGAAAAAATAACAAGAGCAAGAGATAAAAAGCACAACAAATACAAGTATCCGACAAGCGCACGCACATCATCATACCATATCATTTCAGCTACAAACAAAGATAGAGATTAAGTCCAGAACGACGAGCTTAATGCGTAAACTTAAAACACAAGATCCTAATATTTTTGTATCGGCTTTTTGGGAACCTCTTTTCTTAAATCATATTTATTAACAGCTTGTAATCGTCGGGTTAATCTAACTGGATCGAACACATTGTAAATAAATTCATCAACTTTAACGACATAAAGCAATGCTGGAACAAAATTCAACTAAAACCTATATGATAACAAATTTATATTTATATAAAAGCTAAGCCCCGAATATAGAACAGATTTAGCAATGAACAGATGTTTGATACTACTGAGAAAACTATTCAAATCAAGAACTATAGATCACAGATACACAGCTATCAAACAGGATGCTTGTCTAAAAACGTTGCAAAGTCTCTAAATAACTTAAATCTCATTATTTTCCTTTTGCTGAGGCTAACATATTGCCGACCGCTGAACAACTGAAGTCTTTAAAAGGACAGCAAGCGGATCTAGTAAACGTATAAGACCCAAGCTGTTTTATTTAGGAAGTAAAGTTATCAGCACAGTTCAAAGTAGAATGATCATTTAGCCCAGTCCCAGACATTCGTCTTTATACATACATATCATATTGGAAATTCAATCTTTGATGACAATGCCTAATATAAAACTCCTTAAAAGCACTGAGTACCCCTAATTCAAAAATGTCAATAACACTAGAAGCAGTTTTTTTTTTTGTGTTCCTTTCAATAACATCGAAAATATTTGTTCCTTTGTTATTTGCTAAATGTGCTTAGGGTATAGGAAAATGTATAGATAGATATGTGAAATATTTAATATTACTTACATTCTGTCGTCGTCACGTCGTGAAAAGCCGCGATCACGATCGTCCATATGATCGCGACCTCCACCATTTCCTCCTCCTCCTCCTCCACCACCACCACCAACACCGCCTCCGCCGCCGCCTCCAGCTCCATCACGCACAATGCGACCGTATTGATCGCGCTGCTCGCCATGGTCTTCCTTGACAACCAGCTCACGTCCGTTAAGCTCATATCGATTCATTTTCTCCATTGCCTTTTGCACGTTTTCTGGATCTTTGAACTCGACAATACCACAGCCACGTGCCTTGCCGCTTTCATCGTGGAATAATTGCACATACTCAATGGAACCGACAATACGGCGGAATAGATCCTTCAGGTCTTGCCACCGATAATCGTACGGAATGTTCGAGATATAGACGCGACAATTGCGTCTTTCACGGCTTCTATCGCGTGCAATATTTACACCTCCTCCGCCTCCACCACCGCCAGTGGCGTTACCATTGTTACCGTCTGCATCTGAGAAACGTGAGCCGCGTGTGCCACGTCCTCGGCGATCACGCTCTTTTTCGCGATTCTCGACAGAGTTTGCGTCCATGTTCATGGCTGTTTGCTGCAAAAATTCTTAAGTGTAGAATCAAATTCTCACTCCATCAACGCGGTGTTCGGCGTCATTGCGAAAAAAAAGATGGCGACTTGCGGCGTCGTTGCGCCTTTTATGCAGTTTGCCTTGTTCACCTATGCGATGTACTTACCTTAAAAGTAAGTTGTAATTATCGTTTGTGTATATTTAATTGAGTAATATTTTACAATTAAACCGTTATTAAATCAACACATATAATAATCAATAAATTAGAGATATGCCGACTGACTTGAGAAAAAAATTAGGGATGTGTGCTATTGTGTTGTGTAGTTCAAAAGAACTAAATTAACATGCGAATAAATCGAAATGAGGTAAGATATCTACAGTCGAAAACTATCGAGTACTTATCGGCTCAATTATATCGGATTTAAAACTGCATCTTTAAACAAACTAAAGATTCAAATATTTTCTACAAAATTATATTTACATGGCCGTTATATAAAAATAGTGAGTTATATTATATAAATGCTCTTAGTCTAAGCTTTCATTTAGCTTATTACATTTTTCTGGTCATAAGCAAAAATTAAAATATAAAAAAAAAAAATGTCTTGCTACAATGCCTAGTGCAACAAACATTTAAAAGTAAAACTACTTCAATTACAAACATATTTATATATTCATTTGTAAAGACATAAAGCATGCATGCATTATCAGCAGAAAAATATTGTTTGTGGTGCATGATGATAAATTGAACGAGTTGCTTTATTTCATTGAATGACTAAAATGTTTCGCATTTCAAGTTTAATTAGGTTTCATACTCTTCCATAGAGCATTTTAGTTTTTCCAGGTTATATGTAACGAGGACAATATTGGATCACTATAAAATTACAAAATTCTTTTTATACGATATATATAAAAAGAATTTTGTAATTTTATAGTGATCCAATCACTATAAAATTACAAAATTCTTTTTATACGATATATATAAAAAGAATTTTGTAATTTTATAGTGATCCAATATTATCCTCGTTACATATATTTATATATATATATGCATAGATATATGCATTCTGTATAAACCTTCTTTAGTATATAATGGTTTCGTACAGAAGGGTATTTAACGTATGGCATAATAAAAATAAAAGTGCTGAAAAAAACATTTTAAATACGACAAGGGTAAATTAAAATGCTAGCCAATAAAACCGACTCAAAATATATTGCATAAATGGCATTTTGCAGTGTATTGCGAAGATTGGCTGGCACTAGAAACTCGTTTAGCTTTTGCCTGATTACTGTCAACAGAGGCTTTAAATAGAAGAGCTTAGCCATGAACTCAGCATTTGGCAGCTAACTTTGCGAAGATGAGCATCAAGTTCAATGTAAATGGGTTTCCGTACGAAGTGCAGCCGGAGGACTACGCGGCGGACATCACTTTAAATACGTTCCTGAGAGAACATCTTCACCTAACAGCCACCAAATACATGTGCCTGGAGGGCGGCTGTGGCTCCTGCGTTTGTCTCATACGACGCCGCCATCCCATTACAGAGGAAATAAGCTCCCGTGCCTCTAACTCGGTAAATGCCATGTACAGATGGATGGCTATATAAAATAGATTGGTTCAGTTATATGCATTAATATTATATCTTTCTTAAAGTGCTTAACCCTGCTTAATAGCTGCAACGGCGTGGACATTATTACTGATGAGGGGCTGGGCAACAAGAGCAGCGGTTATCATCCCATACAGAAGCGTCTAGCCAAGCTTAACGGCACCCAGTGTGGATATTGCTCTCCGGGATTCGTGATGAACATGTACGGGCTCCTGGAGAGTCGAGCTGGACGTGTGACCATGGCTGAGGTGGAAGATGGTTTCGGGGGAAACATCTGCCGCTGCACCGGCTACAGGCCCATATTGGATGCCATGAAGTCCTTTGCCGTTGACAGTAATATTGAGGTACCGACAGAGTGCGTGGACATTGAGGACTCATTTGAGTTGCTCTGTCCACGCACCGGTCAATGCTGCAGTGGTAGCTGCTCCCGTCCTTCCCTGCCTGCCCAGAACAACTGTCACTGGTATTGGCCCAAGACACTGGCCGAACTATTTGAAGCCCTCGCCCAAGTGCCTAGTCGAGAGGAGTACATTCTGGTAGCGGGCAACACAGCGCATGGTGTCTACAGGCGACCGAGGAGTATACAGCACTATGTGGATGTCAATATGGTGCCGGAGCTAAAACAGCACAGCATTGAGTCAGACCACCTCTTGCTGGGCGCCAATTTGACTCTCACAGAGACCATGCAGCTCTTCCGACAGGCCCAACAACGCTCGGGCTTCGAATATTGTGCGCAATTGTGGCAGCATTTCAACCTGATTGCGAATGTACCAGTTCGGAACGTAAGTGCTAGCCATAAATACACATAATCCAGTTTGAAACTTGTTTCGATACATGTATATGGAAGCAGAAAGTGGAATGAAATTGATGAAACTGGAATTTTGAAGAAGAAATTTTAATTTATAACCATAACAATTTACTTTATTTTAGAATGGAACTCTGGCGGGTAATATTTCGATCAAAAAGCAGCACCCGGAGTTCCCTTCCGATGTTTTCATTACATTTGAGGCCCTGGATGCACATGTCTTGGTGCACGATAACGCCACAAGCCAACGGATAATGCCTCTGTTGTCTTATCTACAGGATGCTACGCCCAAACTGGTTATTGGCGGATTTATTCTGAGGCCTTATCCAAAGTCCAAATACTTGTTTAATTCTTTCAAGGTTAGTTTCAAAGATAAGGGTGCACATCCTTTATATGTTTTCCTAACTTTCTCTCTACAACAGATCCTACCGCGTGCTCAAAACGTGCACGCCTATGTTAATGCTGGTTTTCTGATCGAGTGGCAGACTGTCCAGCATCGCATAGTGGGCTCGGCTCGCCTTTGCTTTGGAAACATTAGGCCTGACTACGTGCATGCTGACAATGCCGAGCAGTTGTTGATGGGTCGGGACTTGTACGACAGCTCTACAGTGGTACAGGTCTTCGAGCAGCTGCTGACAAGTCTGCAGCCAGTGGAAATGCCGCCTGAGGCCTCACCTGAGTATCGTAAAAAATTAGCTTGTTCGCTTTTCTACAAGTTTTTGCTTGGCTCGGCGCCGGAAGAGCTCGTCCGAAAGCGTTTTCACAGTGGTGGATACTTACTAGAACGTCCGCTTTCCTCCGGTAGTCAATCATTCGAGACCATACCAAGTAAATATCCCGTGACCAAGCCAGTTCAGAAGTTAGAAGGTACCTATATATTTATTCTTAACACACTAGAAATCTGTTTCATATGGGAATTCCATTAATGTCCTTAGGTCTCATTCAGTGCTCTGGTGAAGCCATCTACATAAACGATATGCTAACCACCTCTAATGTTGTGTACTGTGCCTTCGTCACGGCCAAGCGGGTGGGTGCAACAATAGAGCAGATCGACACTGCTCTCGCGTTGCAGTGCAAGGGCGTGGTTGCATTCTATGGAGCCAAGGACATCCCTGGCGACAATAACTTCAATAACACTACGTTGCTGACCGTCCCGGGTGAGGTGGAGGAAATCTTTTGTGGTGGACGTGTACTGTATTATGATCAGCCATTGGGAGTAATCGCAGCATTGACACACGATGTGGCCGTCTATGCGGCGACTTTGGTGCAGGTGACTTATGCCAATGATCAGGTTAAGATTTACACAAGCATGAATGCGGTACTGACAGCCAAAGTGAAAGATCGTCTTGTGACAAGCACTAAGCCCAATAAGGAATTCTCCAAAGCACCGTTAGAGGCAGGCGATGTGTTGGGCCGTGGAATCCTAGAGCTAGCGTCTCAATACCATTTCACCTTGGAGCCACAAACGACGGTGGTGGTTCCTATTGAGCAAGGACTACAGGTTTGGAGCGCCACTCAATGGATGGATGTGACGCAAGCTAGCATATCACGTATGCTTAAGTTGGATGCAAATGCCGTTCAGTTACAGGTGCGACGCGTTGGCGGAGCTTATGGTGCTAAAGTAACACGAGGCAACCAGGTGGCCTGTGCCTGTGCACTAGTTGCATTCAAACTAAATCGACCAGCACGTTTCGTGCAGACCATCGAGTCTATGATGGCTTCAAATGGAAAGCGATGGGCTTGTCGTTCCGACTATGAGTTCCAAGTTCGGGCTAACGGCTCCATACGCATGCTCACCAATAACTACTACGAGGATGCGGGATGCAGTCTTAACGAGAACGTCGTAGATTTCCTCACCCAACCAGCACTTAAAAATGTCTACAATCTGACTGATTTGAACTTTAAAGCTAAAGGAACTGCTGTAAAAACAGATGCACCTAGTTCAACGTGGTGTCGGGCACCAGGATCAGCAGAGGGTAAGTTCAAGACGATATTCTACAGCTCGTATTATCTTTCGTCCGACAACCCAGCACTTCACAATATTTCACTTGTAGTATCAGAGGAAAAGGGGAAGCATACTTAAGCATTTCCTTTTTAAAATTCACAGCTATTGCCATGACAGAAACGGCGCTGGAGAACATCGCGTTTGCCTGCAAATTGGATCCAGCTGACGTGCGACTGGTAAATCTGCGGCCGGGGAGCAAAATGGTGCAGCTTCTTCCCCGATTTTTGGCTTCCACGGCGTACCGTGAACGGAGGGAGCAAATTAACTTGTTTAATGCTCAAAACCGATGGCGTAAGCGGGGCTTGGGACTAGCTTTGATGGATTTTCCTCTAACTGTTAACATTGCCTTGGCTTACCCTGCGACGGTATCCATTTATCATGCGGATGGCTCTGTAGTTATATCACATGGAGGCATCGAGATCGGTCAGGGCATAAATACAAAAGTGGCTCAGGTAGCTGCCTTCGTTCTAGGCATTCCGTTAGAACGTGTTCGGATAGAGAGCAGTAATACGATATTAGCAGCCAATTCTTTTGTGACCGCCAATTCTATGGCAAGCGAGTTGGTTGGCATTGCCGTTCGCAAGTCTTGCGACAAGCTGAACCAGCGTCTGGAGCCGGTTAAACGTAGCTTGGGATCCCAGGCTAGCTGGCAGCAGGTAGTAGAGGCAGCCTTTAACCAATCCATCAGCCTGATTGCAACCGAATCGTTTAAAATGGGCGATCAAAGCAACTACAGCATCTACGGCTTAAGTCTCAGCGAGATAGAAGTGGACGTACTGACTGGCAACTACTTGATAAGTCGCGTAGACATCCTAGAGGATGCAGGCGAGAGTCTTAGTCCCAACGTTGATGTTGGTCAAGTTGAAGGAGCTTTCGTCATGGGTCTGGGCTATTATCTAACCGAGCATCTGGTCTACGATCGTCAGACAGGTCGCCTTCTCACAAACCGTACCTGGAACTACCATCCTCCAGGAGCCAAGGACATACCCATTGACTTCCGCATTGAGCTGCTGCAAAAGAGTCCTAACCCCGTGGGTTTTCTTCGCTCAAAGGCCACGGGAGAGCCAGCTCTATGTCTAGCGGTTGGCGTACTCTTTGCCCTGCAACATGCCATACAAGCAGCCAGACAGGATGCCGGATTGCCTCGAGAATGGGTCAGACTGGGCGCTCCCACCACACCCGAAACAGTAATGCTTTCCATGGGCAACGAAGTACAACATTTTACTTTACAATAAATTTGTATGCTTAACTATTAATATAATAAACAATTAATTTATGGGTGCTTTGTTAAACTTTCTGCAAACATAAAAATTAAAGAATTCAAATTGTTTCATTTTCATTTTCCATTAATTAAATTTTTATACCTTGAACCCATCGAAAAAGGGAAATCAGGGTATAATGTTTTTGTGAAAATGTATGTAACAGGCAGAAGGAGACATGGCAGACCCCATAAAGTATATATATTCTTGATCAGCTCGATGAGCTGAGTTGAAATAGCCCTGTCCGTCCGTCCGTCCGTCCGTCCGTCCGTGTGAACGCATCGATCTCGTAAACCACAATAGCTAAAACTCTGAAATTTTCAGTGTATACTCGTGTATTCCTACGCAGTACGATTTTTTTTAGATTTTCGATAAAAATCGATAACTTTTCTTCATTTTTGTATACCGTAAGAGCTATAGACTCAAAATTTACTGTGTAGATCCGTGTAATGAATGCGGAGATTTTGTAATTTTTGTATTTTGGATGCCACGCCCCCTTCGCCCCTAATTTGCAAATACTATTTCAAATACTGAAGACTCGTGCTTTAGCTAATACACACATATGAATGACATAATCACGCTGTGAAAGTTTGATTAAGAAAGTCCATCCACAAAAAAATTAAGCATTTAATTTCCCATACAATAGGCAAATTGCAGCCCGAGCGCAGTCGCTGCGTCAACTGCGCAGTCAGCAGAGCACGTACTTATGCGTGCGTGCGTATGCATGTTTGTATGTGTGTGTGTTGCTCGCAATATTTGTATATGTAAAATAAGTATAGCATGTTGGGAAGATTGGCTCTTCGCAGGGTTCAGGGTATCTCTTACTTGTTTTTCTCTGAGTTTTAATCTGCAATCTGTTCGATAGGACAATCAGCGAATTACAATGGCTTTACATTAACATTTGATTGTATATAAATAACATAGCGGCTTAGTAGTGGGTGGTACGATAATGATAGGGGTGTTGAGTGATGGAACTTAGTCCGAGCGGTTGATCAGATCGAATGGGCGATATCTTATAAGTCGTTGGATTGTGGTACTGCTATCGACCAGACTTATAGTGAGGGGGTTGATATGCTTGTCTAGGCGGTACAGTAGGCTTTGGTCAGCCTGACGATTTCCTGCTGGACACAAAGGACTGTAAGCTCGCTGTGAATTTCCTTATCGATTCCCAGAAGAAATATATAACGGTTTCGTATAGAAAGGTATTTAACGTATGGCATAATAAGAATAAAAGTGCTGAAAAAAAAAACATTTTAAATACGACAAGGGTAAATTAAAACAAGTAAGAAAGCTCTAGTCGGCGGTACCCGACTAGGAAATCCCCTGAACCCTGCGAAGAGCCGATACTCCAAACATTTTATGCTTATTTAACATATTCATGTATACCAGCAATACAAGCAATAAATGCACACACATATACACACACACGCTGCGTAAACTGCGCAGTAGCAGAGCGCTCGCATATTCGTGCGTACGTATGTGTGTGAGTATGCGTGTGTGTATGTGTGTGTGCATGTGCTGCGTGTATGTTAAATAAGTATAAAATGTTTGGAATATCAGCTCATCCGCAGGGTTCAGGGGATCTCCTAGTCGGGTACCACCGACTAGAGCTTTCTTACTTGTTTTAATTAATATTTTGAAAATTAGTTTGTTTACTTTGTTTAATAATTTACCATATGAAAAGCATGAAACATATCGATCTTTAGTTAAAGACTGATAGACATCAGCGCGTCGTTGTCAAGGGCCACAAATCAGCAATCAATTTAAAATTTACAATAGTTTTACTGTAAGTGTGGCGACTGAGAAGAGAAGCCCAAAATTAAATGTCTAACAAAATCGGTAAACAATGCTTAGATGGTAGTCTTGTTTAAACTAAAAACTATAACTAAGCTAAGTGATTCCTATAAAGAAATGACAAGCTGCAATATGATAAGAACAGAGCAAAAGTTGTTAACTTTTACGTTTTGTTAAAGAAAGTACATCTGATGGCAATTTTGATATTATTAAAATAACTTCTCTAAAAACATTAAGTCTTTTAGTAATTAGGCAATTTTTATATATTTTAACAAAGTGTTTTGCATCAGAACATGTTACTCACCATTATCCTAAAGTCGAAAATATATAACATTATATTAACTTAATTGAAATGAATATCAGCATTGATATTAACAGTGTCTTAAAATTCACTTAAATGTTCTATGCTTAGGTCGCTATTATTGTATGCATTATTGTTATCATATACATACATATGTATATGTATGTTACAGCTTTATAATAACATTATTATCAATAACATTAATATAATTTTCAACATAAAAACAGAACCAATATATAATAATAAAAAAAAAAAAAAAAAAAAAAAAAAAAAAAAAAAACAGTAAACCAACAAAAAACTTAATGATCATAAACACTTAGATCATTATATTATGACTACAATTATTTTAATTTAAACAATTGCTTAAAACTGCTTAAAACAACAATTCCACTTAATATATTTAAAATATTCTTAACTATTAATATAAAAAAAAAAAACAAAAAACAACAAAAAAAAAAAAATATTGTTATACCCTAATTTCCCATTTTCAATAAGTTAAGGGAACAAAAACACCAAAAAAAAAAAAAAAAAAAAAAAAAAAACCAAAAAAAAAACCAAAAAAAAACACCAAAAAAAAACACAAGCACCAAAAAAAAAAAAACAAAAAAAGCACAAACAAAAAAAAAACCAAAAAAAAAACCAAAAATAAACACAAAAAAAAAACAAAAAAAAGCACAAAAAAAAACAAAAAAAACTTACTGATCGTAATCACTTAGATCCTTATAGTATAACTACAATTATTTAAACAATTGCTTAAAACTATGCTTATAATTATTACAATTCCACTTAATATACTTAATATATTCTTAACATTTAAATACTTACCACATTCTGAAGAAGTGGTGGATCACTGCACTTTACTTTATATCACTTCACTTTACTGCACTGCATTGCACGACTGACCACCAGCAGGCCACAAAGACGACTGAAGTTGCGCAGAAACAGGCGCCCTTTATATAGGACAAAACTCCCGCGCAAAGCACCCGCGCAAAACGGAGTGCGACTCTGCTCTAGCAAGAATTTGAGCTTACTCTTCTCGATGCAAGCTCAAACAGAATGCTGCTGCTCTACCAGTCTGTAAATGTTAGCAGCAGCATTCTGTTAGTATTTACATCGATGCTGCTGCTCTACCAGTCTGTAAATGTTAGCAGCAGCATTCTGTTAGTATTTACATCGATGCTGCTGCTCTACCAGTCTGTAAATGTGAGCAGCAGCATTCTGTTAGTGTTAGCATCGAGTAAGCTCAAATTCTTGCTAGAGCAGAAGTTTCATTCTCTTAGTTTTCGCTCAACGTTCGAGTGAAAAAAGAGGAACTCAGATCAAACCTAAATGAGCTGAACTCCGTTTTGCGCGGGACGTAGTTTTCGCTCAATGTTCGAATGAAAAAACGACTGAGATCAAACCACCATGAGTCGAACTTCGTTTTGCGCGGGTGCTTTGCGCGGGAGTTTTGTCCTATATAAAGGGCGCCTGTTTCTGCGCAATTTCAGTCGTCTTTGTGGCCTGCTGGTGGTCAGTCGTGCAGTGCAGTAAAGTGAAGTGATATAAAGTAAAGTGCAGTGCTCCACCACTTCAGAATGTGGTAAGTATTTAAATGTTAAGAATAAGTTAAGTATATGAAGTGGAATTGTAATGATTATAAGCATAGTTTT